>OZ018333.1:37876613-38625045 GCA_963969495.1 Ceratothoa steindachneri
ATAGAGAGAGAGAGAGAGAGCGAGAGAAAGAGAAAAAAAAATTACTTGCAGTTGCGCAATTATAATTATCCGGTTAAAAAGGCAATGTTGTAGCTAACTAAGCTCTTGATCAAGCGCTCGGGAGCTTAAACCAGCCTTTCAAACCCAACCAAAAAATTTGCGCATCAATCAGCTATTTTAGTTGTTATCTCTGCTTTCGAAGAGAATGAAAAATTTACTTTATCAATTCGAGCTCGTCCTTATAAATCGATGGCACAACTGCAAATAATTCTCGATTTATAAGGCAGAGCTATAATTGATACATTAAATTGTCCATTCTCTTCGAGAGCAGAGACAACATTTAAAATAGCCGATTGATACGCAAATTGTTTTAGTTTGAGTTAGAAAGGCTGGCTTAATCGATATCCACTCGCGAGTGGGAAGAGCTCTTTCCGATGACTTGAAAAAGATCTTAGTTAGCTACAACATTGGCTTTTTATTCGTGTATATATATATATATATATATATATATATATATATATATATATATATATATATATATATATAAAGAGAGAGAGAGAGAGAGAGCCCGCGAGGACTCTGCGACCAGACGAGCGTTTAGCTCTTCCTCACAGACTGCATGGCAGGAATCAGCGGGAAGGCTGCTTGGCAAAGAAGATGGGAGACGGCCGAGGGGGGGGAGTAAAGTTGCGTGCCATTGTTCCCATAGACCTGCCCCAGAATGCCGCGACGGGTTCAAGTTACTTTATGCCGTCATAGAATTGGACACACGGCCATTTGATGGAGCGCTCGCCTGCATGTCCCCAACTGTTCGGCACATTCGTGTTGAATGTCCTAGTCTGGGTGGTCCTCGCGCACGTTACCCGTCCCCGTATCGGGACCGCTTGTCCCTTGTACTCGGGATGGCCTTGTGTACACCGACTTAAGAGATTATCTGACTTTTTGGAGGAGGCTGGCCTGCTCCATTTTATTTGACTTTGTTGTAAGTTACGTGTTCCTGCACCGAGGGGACGCGGGCCGATCCCCTTCACCGGAGCTTGTTTCCTCCTTGTTTTTGTTAATTGTATGAGTTTTTTTATCGTGTTAATCTAGCCTGTTGTTAGGCTGTAGCGTGATTAAGGCGACTTATGCCCTAGTAGGCAATCGCCAGATGGTCTCCTTAAAAAAAACCCCTATACACTTATCATACCACTATCAAGAAGAATGCCCCTCTTGAACAGTGCGGGCATCAGTATCATTATGATCTCGCACAATTCCAACCACCTGATTGGATTCGTGTTATCGAATGTGGGGGAGGACGAAGTGGGTGGGGTGTCCCCCCCCCCTGTAAAAGCCACCATACACATAAGGCGATGAATGTATGAGTTTGCTGATGAAACGTTGCACGTATGAGCCGCAGCTCCTATACCCACCTTTAGGGTTGTTGCCTCGTGTTGAGAGTCTAACGACTCGCCTTACGGGAAACGGTCAAGCTGGGAAGCCCTGGTCTTAGCCGAGGCTGGGTGAGTCATTTGTGCTAACAGCTATACCAAGGAAGCACCGGGGGTGAGAACCCGCAGAAAGGTTCCAAATATGCCTGGAGCAGGTGCCTTTTAAAAAAAAATTGAGACAGAAGATGCCCCAACCTGCGCCGGGCGCACTAGGACCAAATCCTTGGAGCAACTTTCAGACTTCGGATAACCTCGACTCTGCACGTCTACATGAGCGATTTGTATGGCGGAAGCGGTGACAGTAGGAGCATCTCCACGGCAAGTGACATGAATGCCTTCACGCGGTATCAATACCAATCGGCACGCACCGACTCGGGAAGCCTGTCACGGTCTAACGTGACAAAGGAGTGTAGGGGTGGGTCTCGAGGCCCCTCCTTGTTTTCTCATCACACGTTCGACCTAGACCGCTCGATGGTCAGCTACCTCTAAGGTGATGTTGTAGTAGTAATGTTGGATTGTTCGCCTCCCCTCACCACCCTAAATGTCTGATCCCTTTCTTCTTTTCCAGGGTGCATTGAACGAAGATGAAAGAAGATAATCCGATAGACTTCTATCGTGTCCCCATTCATCTCCGTCTTTTCCCATAGGCGTATTTTTCAGCAGTTGAGATAAATCTGAGTTATTTTCGTATAATTAATTGCTGATTGAGCGTTGAAATTTGTATTCGAAGAATAAGTGAATGAAAAGGGAGCTGGATAAGAGACCGGGTAAGTGTTAGTGACAGGGATTTTGAGTATGGCAGTGAATCCGACTAAAATGCCTTCTTCTTTTCAGCTCCTTAGTACCAGTTAGCCGATCGATCATCTGGCCTTGAGAGGCAGTAGCAGAAAGACGTTCTCAGTAACTGGGGAAAGAACGTCCTAAAACCTCAGTTGTTGAGAGCGGCTCCCAAACTCCGAAGCAGTGGATGGAACTCGCGCGTCCCAGGTCCCTAAGCGATACACCGAGTCCCAGAACCATACAGAATTCCCAGAAGAAAGCGGGTCCGCCTCTATTTTTTCGCGCATTACTGGTACTGGTTATTGTACACATTGTCGCTTTGAGGTATGAACCATTTATATTTGTTTTGCATTTACTGTCTTGTCTATATTTTTGATTTTGCGTGATAGATTCCTATTTCTGCGTTGGCCGATATTTATATATAGTAAGGCAGGTATATATACTTAATGTTTTTGTTTTGTGAACATATATTTTTTATTTTTTGTGTGATCTATATTTCTACATTGGCGATATTTTGTAAGGCTGTATATATTTGGGGTTTTGTATTCATACATATATTATTGCGATTGTTTGGGGTGGGCCATTTTTTTTGTGTGTACTGTTCTCTGTATAAAGTCATAAACAGATTACACCCAGGCGGCTCTACTAGAGGGACAGGCAGTGTGTCAGCAGGAAGTCGAGAGCCTGCCGCCGCATATCTTTGGCGCCCGAATAGGAGCTGCCTGATGGTTTGAGGAAGGAGAGAGAGACGATGGAGATGGGAAGGTTGAGTGAGTTACTGCGGCAAAATGAGAGAGAATGTGCAACTGAGATATGAGAACGATAATCTGAAGAGGAAAATGCGAGATGAAAGTGTGAATTGAGGAGAGGATTAGGGACAAATGCGATTAAGTACGAATGGAACAAATGCTGAGAATGTTGAATGAATGTGAGAACAAGGGACAATTGGTGGTGGAGCGACCTCTACTCCATTAGAAACGGGTTCCGAGTCGATAGAATCGAAGGGACTGCCGGAATTTTTTTTTTTTAAGAGCTTAATTGGCGACTGTCTACTTGAACATAAGTCGCCGTACTCGCTACAACATACGACTAGGCTATATTTAAAAACAAATAAAATGTAAATAACAAATAATTTATTTATTTAAGGGAAACAAGGTGGCAGCCGCTCAATCCTAATGGACTCTCAATGGCAGCACTGTTAAAGCGGGGGCGCCCGAAAAAGGTCGTAAGGGGCGTGGAAAACACCCAATATAAACGGGAAAAAATAAAAGACAAAGATAACAGCACAGCACACACTTAAATTACAGGCATACATCACACACTCTAAAAACAAGGGCGGCTGGGGCAATAAACAAATCACATGCGCCAGCCGCACGGGACAGCAAAATATATAAAACAATAAATCTAAACACAAAAACGGAAAGACAATTAATAAAAGGGATAAAACACCACTTCGAAGTGATAGAAATGTAAGGAGGGAGGACGACCAAAGAGTCCTCTGCTAAAAAAAAACGAAGTCGAGCAGGAGGTAGGGGGGGGGCAACAGAAAGGGTAGGGAAACAAGAATATCGAAGAGGAGCAATACGGGGACAAACTACTAAGATATGAGCCACAGACTGGGGATGAAGGGCACTGCTGAACACGAAACAGGGATCGTAGGCACACCTGCAGTCGGTGATATCGCGAGGGAAGCACACTACCCTCAACAAAGAGGTTAGGGATAGGCGAGATGCGAAAGGCTCCACTACTAAGACGGGCCCCAAACGAACGAAAAGAGTAAAGTAACTTAAAGGCCGAAGGACAAGTTTACAGCACTAAAAGAATCCGTTTGAACATGGTAAGAAGTAAAGTCGCCGGAATTTAAAGGACAAAGGGAATCGGATAATAAGAGGGACTCAACCACTCCGCCCTGGAGATTACGGGCAGTATGACCCCAGATGGGTGGCGAGCATTAAAATCACCAAGTAATAAAAACGCAGTAGGTAACTGACCTGTGAGCTCTAAAAGGTCAGACGGACTCAAACTAAAATCCGGGGGATGTATACAGAACAAACGGTTAAAAGCTTGTAAGTAAAAACCCTCGCAGCAACAGCCTGCAAGGTAGTACGGAGGGAAGGTGGCGCAGAGAATAGCTAAGAGGAAATTAAAAGCGAAGCACCACCATGGGACACGCCCCCGGCCGGGGGAATGGAATTGAACACCCGGAAGTGCCGGGAAGGGGCGAGCCCCAAACGCTAGAAAGCAAGAGCTGGAGTTCCTCCCACTTGGGGAGAACCCCTTGACAATTCCACTGTAGGATGACACATTACTGCGTCTCGACACCAACGTCGGAATTCTAGTGACGGAGACCGTCGAAGGTTCCTGACGACTAGAAATCCAGAGGACACAAGGGATAAAGCGCGATGAGCCAGGGACGCACCCATATAAAGTAGAGTATAAAAGGGGGTGTGAACTCACGTTAGCGCAGTCACTGTCTACCGTCGAGACACCTACTCGAAGCGCCGGCCCAACCAGGAGGGTAAGCCCGTCGACCCCTGAACCAACCATCGTTTTAAAAATGGCCGGCCAGCATCGGAAATTTAACGGTTTTGAAAGCAGACCCCCAAGAGCGCCACTCCGGCTCAGGTACCCACCAACACAGGCAGGACCCAGCCATGGGCTCGCGCCCCCTGACTGACCTCTATAATACAACGAAATCGCCAAACAAACGTATATGGAAAGACGATGAAGTGAAAGAGAATTGGTACAGAAGACGAAGTAGGGGTTAGCGGAAGAAAAAGAATGCCAAGTTGAGGCCAGACGGGGCGCTGAGTCCCGTCAGCATGGCGGCCAGGAGAGCAAATCGCCGTGCCCCTTAGGGGTTTAAATAACAAGGATAAAAAGACCATAGGCTAACAAAAAGGTAACAGGAAGGAAGCACGCTCCAGCTTCAGGAGTAGGCCCGCCTTTCCCAGGAGCAGGAGCATGCGACCCACAACAAACAGTTAAATAAGGAGGCCTGCATCCTCCAAAAGGTCGTATAGTCCCTAACTAAGTGGGCCGAAACCAATCCCGATACAAGGGACAAGCGGTAGCGACTCCGCTCGTCCCGGAGGTAACGTGCGCGAAGATCATGCAGACTGGGACATTTATCAAGAATGTGCCGAACAGTCTGGCAATAAGGTGCAGGCGAGCGATAGATAAAATGGTGGTGCGTCCAACGAGTGTGTACAATTCGGAGACGACAGAAATCAAATTGAAGTCGTCATGGGAACAGTCGCGGCGCAATGGCAGGTAAATTTAGATTCCCCTCGACAGTCTCCCATCTTCTTTGTCAAGCCGCCCGGAAGGCTGCCTGTATTCCTGACATGTAATCGGTGTGAGGAAAAGGGAAACGCTGATCTGGTGACCCAGTGCTCGCGGAGTCTTAGGCGCTCATTCCCCGCTATTCCTACATGTCCAGGAACCCAGCAGAAGATAATCTCGACATCTGCCCGGCTCGCCATAACCGTGGCGTCACGGATACCGCGAACCAGGGGATGCGGAGATTCCAATGCCCCGAGGGCACTCAGGGCGCTTTGTGAGTCGCTATAGATCACAATCCGGTCTACGAACCGGGCACGTCGCGTAATCTCCCGTACCGAGTGGTGTATTGCCACCAGCTCGGCCGTGAAGACAGACGCAGCGCCTGGCATAGCCCCGCTGACTTCAAACAGAGGGGATACAGTGTGGAAGCCGACCCACTCTTGGGACTTGGAGCCATCCGTATACACTGGCACGGTTCCAGCGTGACAAGAGGTGTGCTCCAGAAAGGTCGAACGCAATACTCCCGGCGCCGTACAAGCTTTGGGAGCAGAGGCATGGCGACAAATAGCCAAATGTGGTACCCTCCAGGGTGGCGTCCTGGGCAGAACCAGGGGCGCCACCGGCCCGAGAGCTATATCTACCTCTCGAAGGAGTTTCCTGGCCCTAAACCCAAAGGGCTTAGGGTATGACTGGCGTCTCTCGGCGGCATAGGCACCATCGAGATCAGCTGCGGATGCAGTGAGAGCTGTTGGCGACTGAGGGAGGCGCCGGGCTCGCGCGTACAGGTGAGTGATGAACTGCACGCGGCGTAGAGCGCGTGGCATCTCCCCAGCATCGACCATCAGGCTCTCAATGGGGAAAGTGCGGAAGGCACCGGTCGCAAGGCGAAGGCCTGTGTAGTGGATCGAATCCACCTTCTGCAATAAACGGTCGGCTGCGGATGCATAAAACTCGCATCCGTAGTCGAGCTTCGAACGAACAAAGGATCGATAAAAAGGTAAGGCAGTCGGCCTATCAGCGCCCCAAGCGCTGAACGTCACGGAACGGAGAATGTTCATGGCGCGGGTACAAGAGACCCTAAGGCTGCGAATATGAGCCTCCCAGGTGAGGCGTCGGTCAAATACAAGACCAAGGAAACGATGCGAGTCTACCACTTCTAGGCACAACGTATTGAGAAACAAGTCTGGGTAAGGGTGGAGAGTCGTGGATGGCGGCAGAAGTGCACCACCATAGTCTTTGCCAAATAAAACCGAAACCTGTGTGCTTCGGCATAGCGAGAGACGCGGTTCAATGCCTGTTGGAGTGGACGCTCCAGAGTTGGTATCTGGGCCGCGCCAAAAGAGATCGAAAGGTCGTCCACGTAGAGCGAAGCGAGAACATCTTTCGGCAGCACCGAGGTGATGCCGTTGATGCTGAGGGCAAAGAGTGTGACATTGAGGACACTTTCCTGCGGGACACCCTCTTCCTGCTCGTTTGGGCCGGAGAGAGAGCTCCCCCCACCCGAACGCGGAATCGACGATCTCGCAAAAATTCAGATATAAACATTGGGAGGCGTCCCCTCGCCACCATCGTGTGGAGAGTCTCCATGATACCGTATCGCCATGCGGTATCATAGCCCTTCTCCAGATCGAAAAACACCGTGGCGTAGTGCTGTCTAAGAAGGAAAGCCTCGCAGACGGCATTTTCCAGTCGGAGCAGAGCATCCAACGTGGGGTGGAACTTGCGGAAGCCGCACTGTGCAGAAGACAGATGGCCTCCGCTGTCCAGGAAAAAGGCTAATCTAACATTTACCAATTTCTCCATCAACATGAACACCCAAGAGGTTAGAGAGATTGGGCGGAAACCGGTCGGAGTAGAGTGATGTCACCCCGGTTAGCGAAAGGCGAGCACAGTAGCGATTCGCCAGGAGTCTGGGAGAAGACCCTCCACCCAGATCCTGTTGAAAAATCTAACAAAGGCCATGCCTCGCTCACCCAGGTGTCGAAACATGGCGTACGGGACATCGCCCGGACCATGGGCGGTGTCCACGCACGAAGCGAGAGCGGAGCGCAACTCACTCACAGTAAACTTGTCGTTGAAGGGTTCTCCGCCTCTGGAGGTAAAGTCCAGCCGGCGGCCTTCCGCGACATCACGACGTGCATTGAATGCTGGCGGAGCAGCATCCCGGCTAGAGAATGCGGAAAAAGCGGTCGCTAAGGATTCCGCCACGGACGCGGGGTCCGAGATTGCAGTCCCATTCTCCTGGAGAACGGGAGGAGAGTCCTGCGAGAACTTGCCCCGAATCCTTTTGACTCGCTTCCACACCTCTGCTAAAGAGGTCTTCCTGTTAAGTGAACACACGTATGCTCGCCAAGAAGAGCGGCGGGCGAGCTTCGAAATATACCGGAACTTAGCCCTAGCCCGACGAAATTCAGCGACAGTTATATCATTCGGGCGGCGCTTATAGCGCATGTAGGCATAACGCTTCTGTTTCAGGGCCGTCTCACACTCGGCCGACCACCATGGGAATGGTCGGCGTGAAAAACGGCCAGACGTTCTCGGAATAGTAATCAGGCCCGCGGCGATGAGGTTGCCGGAGAAGAACTAAACGGCCTCATCTACCGACCTAAACTCCTCGACTGAGATAGAGAATTCAGTCATTTCCTGAAATGCAGCCCACCGAGGTGGGCTCTCAGGCGGCAGTTGCCCTGAAAATGATATTTGAATGGGAAAGTGATCACTACAATGGAGGTCATCGACCACCCCCTAATCAAAATCAGGCTGTGCATCCGAAGAGCAAAAAGATAGATCAAGGCAAGAAAATGAAGCGGATCTCGGACAGTGATGCGTAAACTCATCCACGTTTAGGACACCTATCTCAAGCTCTTCGATCAGATCGGCAAGGACCTCTCCCCTGGGATTTATTGAGTAATCTCCCCAGAGAGGATGCCTGCCGTTCAGATCTCCAAGCAAGAGAAAGGGCCTCGGTAACCGTGCCACGACGCGGCGGAAGTCCCCCGCGTCGAAGTCAGCTGACGGTGGAATGTACGCAGAAATGATAGTATACCTCCTATCCAGGTGCAGCTGCACAGCCACTGCCTGAAAGGAGGTATCTCAAGAGAAAGGAAGAACGGAGACATCATGCCGGGTGTAAACCGTGCATCCCCAGCCGGGCCATCCCGCGGTGGTGGGGTCGCGAGACCCTTATACCCCGGGAGGGCGGGCAGGGGGCACGCGCCTAGCATGTTCTCCTTCAAAAAGATAGCTAACCGGGAACGGGACGAGACGAGCCTCCTCAGCTCCTCCCAGTTGGCCCGGAGTCCACGGCAATTCCATTGAAGGAATATGCCCTCCAGGCTTAGCTCGGAGGAGACGCGGGGGCCATCGTTGAACAGAAGACCCTCACGGGAATGGCCGAACGCTTCCCGGAGGCAGAACCCCGGGCGCTGTTGGCCGGACAAAGCGCTGAAGGCGCTGTCGCCTTCGAGAACTTATTGGGGGAGGTTGGGCTCGCCATGCGAGTCTTTTCCTCCCTCCGCCTCGAAACCTTAGGCGGGCGTTGCGGCTTCGGAGGCGGGGGGCCCTCTTTTGGAGGAACCACCGTCTCCCAGCCACTCGCTCGGGAGACAGCTTTAGGAACCCCGGAAGATGGCCTAGCGACCAACTTCAGGGGTTTTGCCTCCTGTGAGTCTAACGACTCCGTGGAGGCGCGTGGCCGTTTCGCCTTACGGGAAACGGTCACGCTGGGGGAAGAGGGGAAAGCCCTGGTTTTAGCCGGGGCTGGTTGTGACCCTTTTTGCCACCAGCTTTACCAGGGGAGCGCCGGGGTTGAGTAGAGCCCGAAGAAGGGCTCCGAATGGGCACGGAAACAACCGTGCTCGTTGGCCTGGATGGGCCAGGAGCAGAGGGTGCCTTCCTAACTATTGAGGCATATGACGTCCCAGGCAGAGCCGAGCGCGCCAGGACCAAGTCCTTAGCCTCGCGGAATGAGAGTCGATCCTGGGCCTGAACGGCCACGATTTCTTTCTCAAGGAGATAAGCACCACATTGCTTCGAAGAAGCGGGGTGCGGCTCTCCGCAATTGACACACTTGGCCACACATGATTTAGACTTATCGTGTGCGGCCTTGGAGCAATTTACAGACTTCGGGTGACCCCCGACTTTGCACGTCTACAAGAACGATTCGTATGGCCGAAGCGGTGACAGTAATAGCACCGCCGCAGTAGTGGCACGAATGCCTTCACGCGGTAGCGGTACCAACCGGCACGCACCGACTCAGCGAGCTTGTCACAGTTGAACGTGACGAAGAGTGTATGGGTGGGTCTCGAGGCCCCTCCCTGTTTTCTCATCACACGTTCGACCTTGACCGCCCGAAGAAGGGCTCCGAATGGGCGCGGAAACAACCTTGCTCGTTGGCCTGGATGGGCCAGGAGCAGAGGGTGCCTTTCTAACTATTGAGGCATATAACGTCCCAGGCAGAGCCGGGCGCGCCAGGACCAAGTCCTTAGCCTCGCGGAATGAGAGTCGATCCTTGACAGTAATAGCACCGGCGCAGCAGTGGCACGAATGCCTTCACGCGGTAGCGGTACCAACCGGCACGCACCGACTCAGCGAGCTTGTCACAGTCGAACGTGACGAAGAGTGTAGGGGTGGGTCTCGAGGCCCCTCCCTGTTTTCTCATCACACGTTCGACCTTGACCGCCCCATGGTCGGCCAGCTCTAAGGTGATGTCCTCTATGGAGTAGTCAACGAGTTCCCACGCATAAACTACTCCTTTCACAAAGTTCATGGTAGAGTGCGGCGTCACACTCACCAGGGTGCCATCAAGTGTCCGAAGAGCACTTATCTTTGCCGCCTCGGCGGGATTCGCCAGAAGGCTCCCGTCCGAGAAACGGGTCACCTTCGGCTCTCTACCAATTACACTAGCTAATCCTCTCTTCTGATGGATCATGTTGCCCTTGGCCAACATGCTGCCATCAGTGGAGCGAATGACGAGGAAGCGTTTGAAGCCAGCGGTCTCGAAAACGCCAGGTAACCTCTGAATCAAGGGCCCCGATGTTATCGAGGCCCCGCCCTGCGTACTTTTGGTCTTTGTCATATTCGGTGGCTCTGCACCCGGGGAGGCAGAGGGGCCGGATGTGCCGATCTTGGCTTGGTCGCTTGCCAAAGTAGCGGCAGACCCATCCGTCCCCGCAAACCCCGCGGGTGGAGAGGAGTCCAGAGTCTTCTTTGTCTTTTTTTGGAGAAGAGGGCGGGGAATGAACCCGCTTCTCACCTCCGCCGGCAGAAGCCCCTAGGCCAGATGGACCGGCCTCAGCCAGGTCCTTCTCCGAAATGGAGAAGGTCCTGGTGGTCGCAGGGGCACCGTCTGGAGGAGATCCCTCCGCTCCTTGTACTGCCTCAGAAACCATAGCCGTTTGAGGAGGACCTTGCATAGGGGCGGTGTTTGGCGCCGAGCCCGGATTATCCCCCATGGAAGGCCCTACCATCTGAGGCTGGGTTTCCTCAAGGACCATGTCTATCACAGGAGGGGCCTCCAATTGGCCATCCCTTCCCAGGACATCGCAGGTTCCCTTGGCAATGTCACCAGTCTTGTGTGGGGAGGCACAGGCGTTGACCCCGGCAAGGTTTAAAATTCTTGCCAGCAGGTCTTTTGAGGGAAGCGACCGAAGGGGCCTGGCTTCCCTCTCCCCCCTAAGGAGGTTTGCCCTACCGAGCCGCTTACAAGAGGGGCGATCAGCAATGGGCTGCCTGCTGGCTTTCTTGGCAGTCCCCTTGGAAAGAAAAGAGGGGACTGCCACTGGAAAAAGGGAGGTTACCGAAAGCACCTCCAGAGAAGGGGGTGAGGGGGAGTCCCCTGCACCCGTAGGCGAAAGAGAGTAAGCCTCCTCTCCGGTTAGAGAAATATGGAGGGTCCCCTGCGCAAGCAGAGGGGTGGGGGGGAACCCCCATTTTTTCGCTGGAGCTGCCCGAGGGCGGCTCTGTCGTTGTTTCAGGGGGAGTTAAAGGGGTTTGTTTTTTTAAAGATTCATCCATTGGCATGGTGACCCTATTTGTGCTAAGGACGCAATAGCTCATCACCTCTCGCAGTTGCCCGCACTGCAAGAGGTGCTTACAGGCCCGGCAAAGCCAGGCGCCGCCATTTGGGACCACCCCTCCCGCCTGGTGGCCTGGCAGTCCATCGGCATGGCGGCTCCACCTTGGACACGGCGTAAAAATATATAGATTGTGAAGAGGAGAGGAAAAGGGATGTGAGGAAGGTATGGGTGGGGATGAAGCAGGTTGTTAAAAACCAACACCCCAGACCGGAGCTCAGGGGTTAGGGAACATTGTCCCCTCCCCCCTCAGCCCCGATCCGGGACGGTTGGCTGAGAAGGTCAACATCTACCCTGTGAAATTAGAGGCTGGCCAGAGAAAGTTGTGGGAGAGGTTGTATGAAAAGCAAGGAAACAAGTGTTTTGAAGGAAGGAGAAGAAGCTAAGCTGGGGTCGGACGGGGTGCTGAGTCCCGAAACCAGGAAGAGGATAATCTCGACATCTGCCGGGCTTGCAGAAAACCATGGTGTCACGGATATCGCGAACCAAAAGATGCGAAGATTCCAATACCCCGAAAGCACTCAGGGTGCTTTGTGAATCGCTATAAATCACAATCCGGTCTCCGAACGGGGCACGTCGCATTAGCTCCCGTACCAAGCGATGTAAGGAAAACCAAAGTCTGTGGTTCGGCATAGCGAGAGACGCTCCCATGCCTGCTGGAGTCGACGCTCCAAAGTTGGTATCTGGGCCGCGCCAAAAGAGATCGAAAGCTCGTCTACTTAGAGCGTAGCGAGAAACCTGGTAGCACCGAGGTGATGCCGTTGATGCTCAGGGCAAAGAGTGTGACACTGAGGACACTTCCCTGCGGGACACCCTGTTCTTGCTCCATTGGGCCGGAGAGGGTCCCCCCCCCCCCGCGTACGCGGAATCGACGATCTCGTGAAAATTCAGATATAAACATTGGGAGGCGTCCCCTCGCCCCCATCGTATGGAAAGTCCCCATGATACCGTATCGCCATGCGGTATCATAGGCCTTCTCCAGATCGAAAAACACCGTGGCGTTGTGTTGTCTACGAAGGAAGGCCTCGCAGACGGCATTTTCCAGTCGGAGCAGAGCATCCGACGTGGAGTGGAACTTGCGGAAGCCGAACTTTGCAGAAGAAGGATGGCCTCTGCTGTCTAGAAAAAAGGTTAATCTAACATTTACCAATTTCTCCATCAACTTGCACACGCAAGAGGTTAGAGCGATTGGGCGGAAACCGGCCGGAGTAGAGTGATCTCTCCCTGGTTTGCGAAAGGCGAGCACAGTAGCGATTCGCCAGGAATCCGGGAGGAGACCCACCACCCAGATCCTGTTGAACAAATCTAACAGAAAGGTCATGCCTCGCTTACCCCCTAGGTGTCGAAGCATGGCGTAAGGGACATAGTCCGAACCATGGGCGGTGTCCGCGCACGAAGCAAGAGCGGAACGCAACTCACTCAAAGTAAACCTGTCGTTGAAGGGTTCTCCGCCTCTGGAGGTAAAGTCCAGCCGGCGGCCTTCCGCGACAGAATCCCGGCTAGAGAATGCGGAGAAAGCGGTCGCGAAGGATTCCGCCACGGACGGGGGGTCCTTGCCCCGAATAATTTTGACTCGCTTCCAAACCTCTGCTTAGAGGGGTCTTTCCGTTAAGTAAAGACACGTATGCCCGCTAAGAAGGGCAGCGGGCGTGATTCGAAATATACCAGAACCTAGCCCTAACCCGACGAAATTCAACGACTGTGAAATCGTTCGGGCGGCGCTTATAGCGCATGTAAGCATAGCGCTTCTGCTTGATGGCCGTCTCACACTCAGGTGATCACCACGGGAGGGATCGACGTGCAGAACGGCCAGACCTTCTAGGAATAGTAGCCAGGCCCGCGGCGATGAGGTTGCAGAACTCAACGGCCTCATCTACCGACCTATCTCCTCGACTGAGAGAATTCAGTCATTTCCTGAAATGCAGACTACCGCGCCCGCGCCAAACACCACCGGGGCGGGCTCTCGGGCGGCAGCGGCCCAGAAAATGATATTTGAATGGGAAAGTGATCACTACCATGGAGGTCATCGACCACCCCCCAATCAAAATCAGGCTGTGCATCCGGAGAGCACAAGGATAGATCGAGGCAGGAAAATGAAGCGGTTCTCGGGCAGTGATGGGTAAACTCATCCACATTTAGTATACCCATCTCAAGCTCTTCGATCAGGTCAGCAAGGACTTGACCACGGGGATTAATAGAGCAGTCTCCCTAGAGGGGGTATCTACTGTTTAGATCTCCGAGCAAGAACAGGGCCTCGGAAACCGTGCCACGACGCGGCGGAAGTGCCACGCGTCGAAGTCAGCTGACGGTGGAATGTACGCAGAAATAACAGTATACCTCCTCTCCAGGTGAAGCTGCACAGCCACTGCCTGAAAGGAGGTATCTAAAGTGAAAAGAACAGAGACATCATGCGGTGTGTAAATCGCACATCCTCCCGCCCAGCCCCATCCCGTGGTGGTAGGGGTGGCAAAAGGCTTATACACCGGAAGGGCGGGCAGGGAACATGCGCATGGCATGGTCTCCTGCCAAAAGATAGCTAACGGGGAACGGGAGGAGACGAGCCTCCGCAACTCCTCCCAGTTGGCCCGGAGTCCGCGGCAATTCCATTGAAGGAATATGCCCTCTAAGCCTAGCTCGGAGGAGACGAGTGGACCCTCTTCGAAGAGAAGACCCTCGCGGGAATGGCCGCACGCTTTCCGGAGGCAGAACCCGTTCGCTGTGGGCCGGACAATGCGTTGTCGCCTTTGAGGACTTATTGGGGAGGTTGGGCTCGCCATGCGATTTTTCCCCCCTCCGCCTCGAAACCTTAGGAGGGCGTTGCGGCTTCGGAGGCGGGGGGACCTCTTTTCGAGGATCCACCGTCTCCGAGCCCACCACTGAGCGTGGGCGAAGGAGCCGAAGCTCCTTTAGTGCTGTCCTCCTTTCAGGGGGCAGCTTTATGTAGGAACCCCGGAAGATGGCCTGGTGACCAACTTCAGGGGTATTGCCTCTTGTGAGTCTAACGACTCGGTGGAGGCGGGTGGCCGTTTCACCTTGCGGGAAACGCTCACGCTGGGGTTAGGGGGGGGGGATGGTTTTAGCCGGGGCTGGGTGTGACCCTTTGTCCTGCAAGCTTTTACCAGGGGAGCGCCCAGGGTGGGTAGAACCCGCAGAAGGGCTCCGAATGGGCTCTGAAACGACCGTGCTCTGAGGCCTGGA
This sequence comes from Ceratothoa steindachneri, assembly GCA_963969495.1. Lineage (NCBI taxonomy): Eukaryota > Metazoa > Arthropoda > Malacostraca > Isopoda > Cymothoidae > Ceratothoa > Ceratothoa steindachneri. The sequence continues at coordinate 37,891,381 of OZ018333.1, forward strand.
AGGGCCAGGAGCAGAGGGTGTCTTTCTTACTATTGAGGCATAGGACGTTCCAGGCAGCGCCAGGCGTGCCAGGACCAAGTCCTTAGCCTCTCCTAAGGAGAGACGATCCTGGGCCACAATTGACACACAAGATTTGGACTTATTGTATGCGGCCTTGCAGCAATTCACACAGACTTCGGGTAACCCATACTTTGCACATCTAGACGAGCGATTAACATGGCCGAAGCGGTGACAGTAATAGCACCTCCGCAGAGGTGGCACGAATGCCTTCACGCGGTAGCGGTACCAACTGGCACGCACTGACTCAGGGAGCTTGTCACAATCGAACGTGACGAAGAGTGAGGGGTGGGTCTCGAGGCCCCTCCCTGTTTTCTCATCACACGTTCGACCTTGAGCGCCCCATGGTCAGCCAGCTCTAGGGTAATGTGATCAATGGAGTAGTACATGAGTTCCCTCGTATAAACTACTCCTTTCACGAAGTTCATCGTAGAGTGCAGCGTCACACTCACGGGGCTGCCATCAAGTGTCCGAAGAGCACTAATCTTAGCTGCCTCAGAGGGATCTGACGCATTCGCCATAGGCTCCCGCCCGAGAAATGGGTCACCTTCGGCTCTCTACCAATCAAAGATCTCCTCTGATGGATCATATTGCATTTAGCCAACATGCTGCCATCAGTGGAGCGAATAACCATGAAGCGTTTGAAGCCAGCGGGCTCGAAAACGCCGGGTAGTCTCTGAATGAGGGGCCTCGTTGTAATGGAGACACTACTTTGCGCACTTACACTTTTGGTCTTTGTCAGGGACTCCATACTCAGATGTGTCGACCCATCCGTCCCCGAGGATGGAGAGGAGCCCCGAGTCTTTTCGGCCTTTTCCTATTTTTTTTTTCTTTTTTGGAGAGGGGAGCAGGGAATGAACCAGTTTCTCCTCTTCACCGGCATGAGCCCCCAGGCCAGATGGACCGGCCTCAGCAAGGTCAATCTCCGAGATGGAGAAGGTCCCGGCGGTCGCAGGGTCACCAGCTGGAGGAGGAGATCCTTCCCTCCTTGTACTGCCTTGGAGACCCGAGCCGTCTGAGGAGGATCTTGCATGGGGGCGGATTCAGGTTCGGTGCTTGGCACTGAGACCGGATTCACCCCCATGGAAGGTCCATCTGGGGCTGGGTTGCCTCAAGGACCATGTCTATCTCGCAGGTGGGGGGGGGGGGATGTGGCCATCCCAGGTCCCATTGGCAGAGGAGTCTCTAGTCAGGTTAGAGGGGAAAGTAAGGAAACAGATTTTAAAAATTTTTAGACTCATCATTGGGCATGGTGACCCTATTTTTGTCACGGGATGCAAACGCTAATCACCCCTCGCAGTAGCCTGCTCTGTGAGGGTGAGTAAGGGGCTGGCAGAGGCAGCTGAAACCATTTTAGGCCACCCCCTCCAGCCTGGTGACCTCGCAGTCCCTCAGCATGGTGGCTCCACCTTGGACACAGCATAAAAAATTAATAGATTGTGAAGTGAGAAGGAAAGGGGATGTGAGGAAGGTATGGGTGGGGATGAAGCAGGTTGTTAAAAACCCACCATCCTGAACTGGAGCTTAGGTGTTAGGAAACATTGTCCCCTCCCCCTCAACCCGGATCCAAAATAGTTGGCTGAGAAGGTGGTCAGCATCTACCCTGTGAAAATAGAGGTTGACCAGAGAAAATTCTGGCAGAGGTTGTAGGGGAGAAAAACAGGCTGTCTGAAAGAAGAGGCTAAGCTGGGGGCGGATGGGGTGCTGAGTCACATCAGTAGGCTGCACGTGCATATCTTGGCTTGGTTGCTTACCCGCGGCTTCTGCCGAGTGAGAGCCCCGCGTCTATTTCTTTTTAGGAGAGAGCAGGGAATGAACCCGCTTCTCTCCTCGGCTGGCCTCAGCATTTCTTTCAAATGGAGATGGTCTTGCCTGTCATAAAAGCACTAGCTCTGGATGGAGATTCATCTCCTTGTGAGGTCTGGGGGACCTGAGCCGACTGAGGAACTTGCATAGGGGTGGACACGGGTTCTGTGCTTGGCACTGAGCCAGGGTTCGACCCCATGCAAGATCCTACCATCTGAGGTGGGGTCCATGTGTCCATGCAACCACGAGATATCACAGATCCCATTTGAGGTTCCTATTTCACCTAATGCCGGTGAACTGACATCTTTTAAAGAAGAGAGCGGGGGCACATACGAGTGCAGGATGTTAGGGGGCAAGGACCAATGGGCCCTGCCATCCCTTGCCGCCCTGACAGGATTGGCCCTATCAACGCACTCCAGCCCAGAGTAGTCAATTTTCAGCCACCACTGGCAAAAGGGTAAGGGCAAGTCCCTTACACCCATAGGCCTACGAGAGGATTAAGCCTCCTCTCCAGTAGAAGAATTTTGGAGGGCTCCCTGATAAAACACAAGGAGGGGAGGGGACCTCCCTTTTTTCAGTGGAGCTGCCCGAAGGTGGCTCCAGTGTGGGTCAAGGGGGATTATTAGGTTTTTTATTTAAATCTTCATTGAGTATGGTGACCCTGTGATTGTCATGGGATGCAAATGCTCATCACCCCCACACAGTACGCGCTCTGCGAGGCGTGAACATGGAGCACCCAGAACCAGCTGCTGCCATTTGAAGTCACTCCTCCCACCTAGTGACCTGGCAGCCTGTCGGCATAGCAGCAGAGTATGTGAAAATAGGTGGGATAAAGTGGGTTGTTAAAAACACAGCACTCCAGGCCGGAGCTCAGGGGTGAGGGAACATTGTCCACTTCCCCCCCTGTCTCAATCTGGGATAGTTGGGTGAGAAGAAGCTGGTCAGTATCTAGCCTGTGAAATTAGAGGCTGACCAGAGAAAGTTGTGGGAGAGATTGTAGGGAAAGTGAGGAAGTAGGGTAAAAACACAGGCCGTCAGAAAGAAGAGGCTAAGCTAGTGCCGGACGGGGCGCTGAGCCCCATCAGCATGGTGGCCAGTAAGGCAAATTGCCGTGCCCCCCCATGGTGGAAAATCAGACTACACTCGGAGAGCAAAGAGATATAACAAGACAGGAAAATGAAGCAGCTCTCGGGCAGTGATGCATAAACTCATCCACATTTAGGATACCCATCTCCAGCTCGTTGATCAAGTCAGCAAGGACATGACCCCTGGGATTGATCAAGTAGTGTCCCCAGAGGAGGTGTCTACCATTAGAGTCCCAGAATAAGAGAAAGGGCCTCAGCAACTGTGCCATGGTGCAGTGGAAGTGCCCTGTGTCGATGTCGGCTGACAATGGAATGTATGCAGAAATAACATTATACCTCCTATCCAGCTGCAGCTGCACAGCTACTGCCTAAAAGGAGGTATTCAAAGAAGATAAAAAAGGGGACATCATGCAGGGTGTAAATGGTGCATCCTCCTGCCTGGCTCCCACCCTGTGGTGGTGGGGTCAAAAAACCTCTTTTGCCAGGGAGGGAGAAAGGGAGCACACCCCCAGCATGGTCTCCTGCAAAAAGATGGCTAAGGGAAAACAGGAGACGAACCTCCAAGCTCCTCCCAGTTGGTTTAGAGTCTGCGGAAATTCCATTGAAGGAATATGCCCTTCAGGACTAGCTCAGAGGAGATGCGGAGGCACTCTTTAAAGAGAAGCATCACAGGAATAGCTGTACACTTCCTAGAGGCAGAACTCCGGGACAATGCGAGTCCTTTCCTCCCCCTGCCTCAAAACCTTAGTCAGGCGAGCTGGCTTCAGAGGTGGGTATCCCTCTTTTGGAGGATCCACCGTCTTTGAGTTACCCAGCCTAGCACTGGGTGTGGTCGAACGAGCCGAAGCTCATTTAGTGTTGTCCTCTTGGGGAGCAGCTCTAGGAACCTCAGAAGATGGCCTCACCACTATCTTCAGGCATGTTGCCTCCTGTGAATCTAATGTGGCTGTTTTGCCTAACAGGAAACATTCATGCTGGGGGAAGGATGGGGGGTCTTAGTAGAGTTGAGTGTAAACCCTTTGTGCTGCCAGCTGTACCAGGGAAGCGCCTGGATTGGGCAGAACCCGCAGAAAGGTTCTGGATGGGTGCAGAAATTCCAGAAGGCTCCCAACTGAGAAACAGATTGCCTTCTGCTCTCTACCAATCATGCTAGCTAGTGTTCTCCTCTGACAGATCATGTTGCACTTGGCCACCATACTGCCATCAGTGAGCAAATAATGAGAAAGCATTTTAAGCCAACAGGTTTGAAAATGCCAGGTAATCTCTGACTGAGGGGCCCTACCATAATCAAGGCTCCACTCTGTGCACTTGTTACATCAGTCTTGGGCTGGGCCCCCCACCAGGGGCGCTTCAAGGCCAAATGTGCAAATCTTGGCCTAGGTCGCTTCCCTGAAACAGCAGCAGATCCGTCTGTTCCTCTATCCCCCGCAGAATGAGAGGAACATATACTCTTCTTGCTTCTTTTCTCTTTAGGTGAGGAGGGTGGGGAATGAACCTGATTCTACTGCCAGAAGGAGCCCATAGAGCAGATGAAGTGGCATCAGCAAGATCTTTCTCTGAGATGCACCAATGAGGGGAGGAGGTCCCTCCTCTCCTTGTGAGTCCTCGAGAGCTGAGCCATCTGAGGAGAAACTTGCACAGAGCCAGATTCAGTGCTTGGCACCTGTCCCCAAAGACAGATCCAACCCAATGGAAGATTCATCTATCTGGGGCTGGGTTACCTCTGGGACCTAGTCCATTTGAGGTTGATGGGCTTTGTCAACCCAGCCTTCCATTCAACCAAAATTGTCCTGGAATTTTGACCATAAAGGATGGTGCCGGTGTAGCCACCTTATATGTGTATTGGAGGAAGGTGAGCAGAGTCGATGGCACAGAACACCCCATACATATAATACTTGCCCTACCCAACAGGCCTTTGGCCCTCGCAAAATAAACTGGCATTCAACTAAGGCTCATAAGAGGACGAAAGTGTGCCGAGTAACCAGAAACTCTGTGGATAGGAGAGCAAGTGTGGAAAGGAAGAGGAGGGTATGGAATAAAGAGAAGTAGAGAGAGGTGGTTCTATTAACGAGTAGGGTGGGTGATCACCGATCATTATCAGACCCTGGTGCTGTGATTCCAGGATGGCATGCAGTCTCCCAAGGCACTATACCTACCAGACTCAACTCTGTACAGGTGGAAACATTCCTTCTGCTGCAAAGTGCAGGGAGAAAACATTGAGTGGAGAGCCGTAATGATAATAATATTAATAACTTATACTAATAAAAATTAATACTAATAATCAAACTTTCTTATAAATACTAATAAATATAAAAAACCATACCAAACAGTAATACTAAATAATAATAATAACTAATAAAAAGGTTAAGTCATGCTGAGTGTGGGTAGGGGGAAAGTGCACCAACAACTTTCCAGGCCCCATCATACAGTTCAAGTCAACACAGTGATAGGACTTGCTAATTTGCACTCAGGCCAGGAGGATGTCCAGCTCCTCCAGATACCAAGTGTAACTGGTTACACAGAGTAACTCCCCTGCAGGGGTGCAAGAGTGATTGGTGTTGAACATGAACTTCTTGTCAGACTTTTGGCTGGCACAGTCACCCGACCTAAATCCCATAAACTATTGTGTGGGTGTATGTTGAGAGTAAGGCCTGCAAGGTTTGTCACAGCAACGTTGAACTCAAGTTGTCTGTCAACCACTTGTGGGCCAGCATGAAAAAGGACTTTTGTCCGCAAAATATGCGTGGCCTTCACATCTCGCCTGGAGCGCATGTTTGCCAGCAATGGTGACCACATTGATTAATATTACAATACAATTTAAACATGTTAAAACAATAAAAAAAACATGTCTAACTGCATCCAAACTATCATTGTGTCCTTTGTTGAAAGCATCATATTGAGGGAAACAGGACTTTTGCAATACCTGGCATGACTCAAAATGCAGTGAGAGATTAAGGGTAAAGTCCCCATATGACAAGAAACTCCCAGAATGCGATAATTTACACAAACTTGATATGCAGATTCAAGCTAAGATGGGCCTTAACAACCTAACTTTCCACTGCCCTAAAGGACAGTGGCAACATAGCCAGCTCAAATCTGCACAGGAAACAGTGGGCAGAGTCAACAACCCAGCAACACCCAGACCTAATACCTTCCCTGTAGGTAGCCTTTTGCTCCTAGACTGGAAGCAGGAAGGGACCTCACAGTATATCTCGCCACTTGGCTAGGTTTATTAAAGAAGTGTAGTGAGCCACCAGAACCACTGAAGGTAAGAGCCAAAGTTGGAATGGGGTAGACAATTTGTATTCATTTTAATTAAATATCCATAATCTTAATTCATTCCTTGTTACATAATCCTAACTTGATATCAAATAAAATCCTATATTCAGAATCTACATAAATAATTCAATCATTCCAATCATCATAACTTGCCCAAGTATTAGACTCAGAAATTAACTTTCATCAAAAGATCCTACAAAGTTAAATTAAAATCATGAATTTAAAAGTAACTATATATATATATATATATATATATATATATATATATATATATATATATATATATATATATATATATATATATATATATATATATATATATATATATGAGTATATATATATATTCTAAGTTTATTCACTAACTATCTTTGATATATTTAAAATATGAGGAGATAAGAGAAAGTAGATGAGTTTAAGGATGAAAATAAAATTTCCAGGTGACTGGAATTTTGAGTTCTTATATTAATTTATACATTTTGGATTCTAACAAATTAATAAATCATTGGTTCTTTATTTAATTCCATTTGCTGTAATATATATGCAATGTTGAGAATATTCACTATGACTTATTAGCCTCACTTCTTTTATCTATTTAATTATATTGAAGCACCTTTGAATTTATTCCCTTTAATATTTTATCACATATCATTCACTTATAACTTTCTGCTATTACCAGGTACTAATTCCTCTAGCTTTTTGTTAATTTTTAATATTTTATAACACATTATTATATTAATGTTGTTAACATAGGTTTACTATCACCTTTTCTAATTATTTAACTATTTTTAAAAATATACTCTCTCTATATTTAATCATTTTAAACTTTGCTTGCTTTAATTAACTTCCACTTGAATATATTAAATTACTGTTACTTAGGTGTATTATCACTGTTTCAAACTAAATCTGCTTAGTGTTATAAGTCAAAATGTCTCATTATCATCTCCCTCCCTCTCATTCTTCATTATTATCCAATTCTGAGAAATGCATTTAATGTCATAAGTTCTCAATTCATTTCCTTTTCTATTGGATTTTTATTGTAATGTGTTGTTATTATATTACCAATAAATGGTGCCCAGATCCGATATACATTATTTTGTTTAGTTGTGGAAATATGTAAAGATTTAGACATTTCCTTAAAATGCATTTTCCCTTTTGCTCAGCAAATGAATATTCTCCTTTTATTCAACAGAGACTATGCCATTTTGCCTTAAATTTCTTTGAAAACATTAGTCAATTTAGAGCATTTGTATTAATTTTAAATATTTTATTTAACTTTTGACTAATTTCAACTTTAATTAGGAATGTATCACCTAAATGCACTTTGTACTGCCACATGCAACATGGCTACAACCTCCATCGACTATTGCTATGCATAAACTCACATCACACCCTCCATGGCCCATTCAGCATCATAAATCTCTGGCTAGGCTGCAAATCAGTTATTTGTTTCTGCAACAGTGGCTCTTCCACCATTCAATTCAAGAAAACTACTCAAGTGGCTTAACCTTTCCATTGCTTGAAGGCCTTTCAAGGCCTACGACTAGGTGCTACATAATCACCAGAGGGCCTTTTGTGGCCTTTGACTTTAGACAAATAATCACCCTGTTTTTATGACAATTTCTCCATTTTTTTGTTTCACATTCTTATGATAGTAATGATCATTCAATTAAAATACATAAATGCCTTACTTAGGTCAATCATTCTTTGTTTGTTAACAGATTTAAGAATGTGAGTAACAACCCAGTTTTGAATGATTTATTATTATTATATTAGGTGTTTTTTCAGTTTTGAATGATTTCTTTTGACGGCAACCAAGCAGTTATTGTATAGCTTTTTACTTTAGTCTTGTATTAGTGGTCTTTCATCAAATTAAAATACAGAAATGCCTTAGGTTAGCATGAACAATGAAGCCTACACCCCCCAAAAATTGGAGCATGCAGGGTAAAAATCTTTTAAAAGTTTTGAAATATAGAAATGCTTCCTATAAATAGAAGCAAAGTTTTCCATAAAATAAGAGTTTTAAGCAATAACTAAAAAAAACAAACAAATTTCTTAGTAAGAATTTTTGAGGGAGATGAACAAGAAAAATATTTTCAATCATAATTCTAAACATGTAGATAGTTATTAATAATTTTTATGTTAGATCAATGGAAGAATTCTTTCCAATTAAAATATATTGATTTATAAAAAAGGATTTAAATATTTTATTTTATTATTTTCCCTAATGATATACAAGGGTAAATTAAATCAGCAGTGGGAGCAAATTCGTTTGGCGGTTTAAGTGTTAACTTATGTGATCTTGTAATGTCTGCCTTTAGCTTGGAAGATGAGCCGTTCCTCCAGATTCCAGGTGTAAGAGTTTAAACAGAGTATTCCGCTGTGGGGAGTAGAGCCAATAACAAGAAAGTGTTTGAAGCTAGAGATTGTGCATTCCCCATGGAGGTAGATTGAAGGAATAATTAGTAAGAATGGATGCTAGGAATTGTATAAGAAGATTATGCTGAGACTGAGAAGCATCTTTAGTGTAGAAGTACAGTAAACCCTCGATATAATGAACTATATGGGGCGGGGGTCGTTCGTTAAACCTGATGGTCGTTAAAAGCGATGGTTCGTTCATTAATCTGTAAACGTAAATATATATATATAAAGACTGTATTGCATGGATATGTAATATGTATGTAATTATGAATATTACTAATAATGTTAAGTGGACTACATCGGATTTAACAAACTTCGGTTTGTTAAACCTAATGGAGTTCAGCCAGGAAATTTGGTTCATTATATCCAAAATTTGTTATATTGAGGGTTTACTGTATTGTATTTTTTGATATATAGGATGCACTTTCTTTTACTTAAAAATTTAATGTCCAAAACTGCCTGCATCCTATAGACAAGTATAAATATAATAATAATAGGTACTGTATGCATGCAGTACTATAAACAAGCCCTGTATATTATAAATATAGCTCTATATTTAAAACATAGTACACATGGCTAGTTTAATATCTAATTAATACTAATATTGATATATATTTTAAACAACTATTTACATTATAATTCATAAAAACCTGAATAAATTATAGGTAATAGATGTGGGCTTATTCATTTAATATATAATGTTATGCACAGACTAGGTACTGCAATTACTTTGAGCTTTTTTTTATCACTGGAATTATTATTTGGTTTTCTTAACCCTTTTTTACACACTGATCCCAACTGGGATCACTTTCTGTGGCCTACAAAATTTTCTTTTTAAAAAAAATACCCAATTATTTCAAATGTTATGAACAGTCAGTAGAATTCATATCGTCATATTTTCCAAAATATTTTTGGCAATACAAGCGATATCTGGCAACTATCCACACCTCCTACCTTCTGCATCCCTGACTGTTGTTTCTTATATTGTTCCTTAATAAATAGCTATTCATTTACTAATGATGAGAATGATTAAGTTTTATTCATCATTATAGAGTTTAATGGTGAAGGATCACAATGGCGTTGAAAAATATTTGATAAAGACTACCAATAAAAGAGAGAGTGAGTTGAAGTAAAAGTTGAGGTTATAAATGTTTCTAACACTTTTGTAATGGAATTTTTAAGCAAATAGTGACATATTATGGAGAAACTTCTCCTGAACACGATGGTGTTAAAAGTTTTTAGCTAAAGTGAAAGAGGCAAATATTTATAACAAGTTGTAGTGGTTGTGAAACAGTAGGAACCACCTTCAAGCGCCTACAACTTGATATAAAAAGTTGTTTTACATCATAATGTACAGAACAAAAACTTTGCACATATCTTCTATTCCACCACCACCTCCCTCTCCCATCCACCTGCCTCAGGGTCTCCCAAGGGAGGGTGCCCTGTGTTGAAACTGGTATACTTGGCTTCTGGAGGAGTCGCCTGTTCTTAGTGGTATGGCAGTCTCAAAAATAAAAATGGGGATCCACAGGCTCTCCTACACATCTTTTTTTATCCTTTTCACACTTTCTTACCACACTCTTATCACCTTTTTTTATCTGTGCATGATTAAACCCCCAACTGTGGGCGAAAGAGGACATAAAAGCCTAAAAAAAATTTCCTACATCAAGATGTGTCACAGTTTTAACCTCACTGCAAGTTAATTCATTTATAAATTAATTTATTTCATAATTATTATTATTGGCAATGTTATTCATTATTTTTTTTATCAGTAGCAGTGATAAATATTCATCATTACACACTGCAAGCATTAAGGACAATAAAACAAAAAAATACAACAACTAATATTTAGTGTAATCTCCTCCAGCGTCTATTACTTTGGCAAGTCGACTTGGGAGTGATGCCACAAGATTTTCACATATATCACTTTGTCGCAAGTTTTCCCAAATGTCATATGAGCGATGTATTAAGTGTCCCTTATTTTTCACTGCCTCAGACACACATTTCCAGGACATATTTGTCCATAAGTGATCAATAGGCATCAAGTCTGGGGATTTTGCAGGCCAATGAATACGCACAACTTCCGGATGTTGTTGGAACCATGTATTAACAATGCTGGAGTTATGGATGGGTGAGTTGTCCATGGCTATGTGGATGTTCTGGGGTTCTGGAAGCAACATGCTCCTCACAGAAGGGAGCATGACTTCTTCCAATATGTCCACATATTGCTGTCCGGTGAGGCGGTCATGGATAACTGCCAATTCCCCAGGTCCGCTAGCAGCCATCCAGCCCCACAATCCTACCCTGATTCTGCTGCTGCGACATGAAGGATGTCCACTCTCTGCTATATATCTACAAGGACGATTTACAGGAGAAATATATTATTAAACTAAAATGCAAAATAAGACTAACTGAGTCTTTACAACACAACACCCACACTTTCTACTTCTGCTCCAAGGAATTCTGCTGATGGGTATTTCTTATATTCACAAACCTCTTGATACAGAAAGGGTACCCATTCTCCCAAGCCAATGAAGGGTCACACCAAAATACTGGTTGGTATCAAACACAAAATAGTTTACAGACACAGCACTCAAATGAGGACTGCGCCTGGTCTGCTCATGCTCACTAGCAATTGACATACTGATCTATAAGCTGGTTTCATTATCTGGTCAGGATCTGCTCTGGCAAAGGAGCAGATGGCACTAACTCACAACATGATTAAAACAAATTAACATGTACTACTCACCTGGTATTGTCTGGACGCCAGCAGTGAAGTTTGCCATGCTGGTCAGAGGAGAAGTGCATCTCATCGCAGAATACAACCGTCTTCCAGAAAGACTCCTCCGCTTGATAATATTGCAGAGCGAATCCCAGGCGCTCTTCCCTGTTGGCTTGGCTCAGCAGTGGCTTTATGGCAGGAGTTGTGCGCTGTAGTCCAGCTTTATGAAGTCTGTTTCTGATGGTCTGGTCAGATACTTTAATTCCTGTTTGTCTTTTAATAGCAACAGCATTGATTAGTGGCTGTTGTCTTGCTGTGTTGAGAATGGTGTCATCTTGTTGTTGAGTCGTGCGGCGAGGCTGTCCACTTCTCGCCAAATTTTCTATGTTTCCTCTCTTTTCATTTCTTTTGATCCAACGATATACTGTCCTCTTGTTTACATTCAGTAATTGAGCGATGCCTGAAGCAGAAATACCTGATTTATGCAGACTTATGATGGAATTTCGTTGGCCGATGCTGCTTTCCTTCCTGCGTGGCTGAGGATCCATGGCAGAGTGGCACGCAAGATTCAAATTTCCCCGACAAGCAATGATGTGAAGTTAGATAAAGAAACCACTTGTGTAGTGAAAGTAGGATGGGATGATCAATAGGGGACTGGCTTGGAAAGGACTGATGTATATGGAAAAGGAAAGAAAGCTGCTTTATAAGTTACAAAAGATGGCTTGTGTATTTGACAAGGTGATGTATAGGGGTAAATGAAAGTGGGTTGCAAAAGTGTGAAAGGTTTGTTGTGAAAGTATGAATGTTTGTGAAACATGTGACAGTAAGGCAATTAAAGTCCTTTCTGGGGTTAATAGAAGTGCAGAAAAAATTCATTATGAATTGCTCTTGAAGTAGAAAAGCCTTTGAGTGAAAGGATGGGAAAGAAACGTAGTGTGGAGATTAGATAGATGGAAAGCCCAGCAGGCAAGGCTGTGTTTTTTAAACTACCTTGGGGGGGAGGGGGGGGGGCAAGAAAAAAAAGAAGAGTTGTAGAGTGGGCACTCATTCCCAAGTCGATATGACCCAACCATTGAACTTGGATACATTCTACAAGAAGTTAAGTTGCAAATCAACTTCCACCGCTAGACCAGCAGGGTGCTAGAAAACTCCCACAGCATGCAACAGCCTCCCTCCACTTTAACCTGGTCCCTCGGGACACCCTTACAAAAATGCGACCCCACTTAATTATGGCAATGTTGAAGGGTTCTATAGCACAAGGCTGTAGGATCAAAGGCTTTCTCCCTTAAAATCCCAAGTGGTTGGAGGGAGCAGAAATTCCATCTGCTCCCTGGGAGCTATAAACACCATTAGATGAATTGTATGAATGAAGGTATGAAAGTGAAAGAGACTGCAAAGATATTAGAGTTGTATAGCAATGCTAGTGGCTATTGTAGAAGGTGGAGCTTTGATGCAAGAGAAGAATGTGAATTGAGAAAATAAAAGAATAATTGGCTATGTATCCAAGGACTTTAATGCTGCAAAACTAAATTATTTGACAGTAGAAAGAGAGCTATATTGTTTGAAAGTGTTAGGAATCTTGAATGCTGCAAAACTAAACTAATGGGTTGAGGAATAAGTTCTTTCAGTTTTATCAAATTTATTCATTACCATTAACAATTTTAGAAAAACTTCATTTTTAATTGCTAACAATATTCAATTTGATCAATAATGTATTCTCCGTTGTTATTTACAACTTCTTCCCAATGTTCAACTAGTTTTTCGATGCCTCTGCAATAAAAATCTCTGGATTTTGACTCAAAGAATTCGTCTAACCAGGTTTTTAATTCCACATCAGTATTGAACAAAACCCGCACAAATTATTGGAGAGCGATGGGAATAGATAGAAATCCGATGGAGCCAAGTCTGGTGAATATGGAGGATGCGGCAGGATTTACCAATTAAGCATTTGGATGGCGTCTTTTGTCATATTGGCAATGTGAGGGCGAGCATTGTCGTGTTGCAGAAGGACTCCATAATGTCGATGAGGTCGCTTTTCACGAATAGCTTTGGCGAGTTGATGCATTTGTTGAATGTAGAGTTCTGCATTGACAATCTCGTTGTTCGCAAGGAGCTCATAAAGAATGATGCCTTCACAATCCCCCCCCCCCCAGAATCGTCTTTTGTGGATGAAGTCCTTGCTTTAATCGCGGAAGTGGTTTATTATTGGGGCTAAGCCATTGTTTTTGAAGGTTCATGTTGACATAAACACACTACTTTTCATCGCCAGTGATGATGCAGTCAAGAAATCTGTCCTTATATCCACGAAAAGCCTTGTGACAAGCAAGCAAACCTGCGGCAATCGTGGAACGTTGAGGTTTGCTGCTTTCGCTCAAAATGTGCAGAATCCTTGCACTGAGTTTTTGAACTTTCCCCATTGAATGAAGGTGATTCACTAGTTTTCTGATCACACGCCAATTGTACAGCCAATTCTCTAGTCGATGATGAGTATTTTCATGAAGGTGGTTCAATCAATCTTCATCCAACTTAATGAGGCGACCAGAATGTTCTTCATCATTAAGATTGAAATGACTGTTTTTGAAACGTGAAAACCACCATTGAGCTGTCCTTTCTGATAAAGCATTTACTCCATACACAGCATAAATATCGCGACGAGCTTTGGCTGCATTTGCATTGTTCCCGTCTCAATTGAAAATGAATAACAACAAGTGTCGAAAATGTGCCTTTCTTTCAACTTGACATTCTATTTTGAGGGTACAGAACAAAAATTAAATTAACAACTTTTAAATAAACCGCAATGACATTACTCAACTTCAAGATGTAGCCTAAGCAAAAGCCTAATAGTCTACGCTGTTAAGAGACGTAGCATAACCTTTGCAAATTTTGCTCTCATTATTTATTATTGTTTCTTAATATGTGCACAAATCTCAACAAAACTTAAATCAACACAACATTAAAAAAAAATGCAAGAACTTATTCCTCAACCTAATATTTGACAGTAGAAAGTGAGCTATATTGTTTGAAAGTGTTAGGAACCTTGAATGCTGCAAAACTAAACTATTTGACAGTAGAAAGAGAGCTATATTGTTTGAAAGTGTCAGGAATCTTGAATGCTGCAAAACTAAACTATTTGACAGTAGAAAGAGAGCTATATTGTTTGAAAGTGTTAAGAATCTTGAATGCTGCAAAACTAAACTATTTGACAGTAGAAAGAGAGCTATATTGTTTGACAGTGTTAGGAATATTGAATGCTGCAAAACTAAACTATTTGACAGTAGAAAGAGAGCTATATTGTTTGAAAGTGTTAGGAATCTTGAATGCTGCAAAACTAAACTATTTGACAGTAGAAAGAGAGCTATATTGTTTGAAAGTGTTAGGAATCTTGAATGCTGCAAAACTAAACTATTTGACAGTAGAAAGAGAGCTATATTGTTTGAAAGTGTTAGGAATCTTGAATGCTGCAAAACAAAACTAAAGCCTTTGCATTTTGAGTCTACAATTGAATATGTGGTCAGTGAATGGAATGATCGGGGCTGACTTGATGTCTGGTTTCTCTGGTTTGACAGAAGTGCGATAGTATATAGTAATAAGAGTATTTTTTGCTTTAGGGGATAAGAAAAGTGAAAGACATTAAAGGTAGATGTGATTCAATGTTTGAAATTGTGTGGAATGGACTGCAGGATTTGTAAGCTGATGGATTTAATGGGTTTGAGTGGAGATACAGTGGAAGGAAGGAGGTAATGACCGATTTTTAAATTTTTTTTTTTAAGGCTATCTGACGAATGCTCACTTGGGCATAAGTTGACGCAATCACACAGCCTAGCTCTAGGCTACTTTAAAATAAAATTATGAAAACAAAACAACGATAAAAAGGGAAGATGACAACAATTAGGAAGCAATCTCCAGCGTTGGGGGGGTGATCCACCTCCTCCCGGCACATGAACGTGCAACCTACAAAAGAAACCAACAATAACAAAAGACAAAAAAAACAACAAAACCTAGTTAAAAAAAGGGAGAAGGCCGGCCTCCCCCCAAAAATCTACCAGTCAATGAGCATGCACTCATCTAGAGTACAAGGGACAGGCAGTAGACACCCTGCCCATCCTGGTACCAGGACAGGTAACGTGCGCAAAGATTGCTCAGACTGGGACTTTCAACAAGAATGTGCCTAACAGTCTGGGGGACTACGCAGTCTTCACAGTAGGAAGCTGGCGAACGTTCCATCAAATGGCGGTGCATCCTGCAAGTGTGCCCAATTCAGAGATGATAGAAAGCAACCTGAAGCCTTCTCCGAAATGGAGAAGGTCCTGGTAGTCGTAGGGGCACCTGCCGGAGGAGATCCCTCCCCTCCTTATACTCCCTCAGAAACCATAGCCGTTTGAGGAGGACCTTGCATAGGGGTGGATTCGGGTTCGGTGTTTGGCGCCGAGCCCGGATTCTCCCCCATGGAAGGCCCTACCGTCTGAGGCTGGGTTTCCTCAAAGACCATGTCTATCACAGGAGGGGCCTCCAGTTGGCCATCCCCTCCCAGGACATCGCAGGTCCTCTTGGCAGCGTCACCACTCTTTTTTGGGAAGGCACAGGCCTTGACCCCGGCAAGGTTAAAAATTCTTGCGGGCAGGTCTTTTGAGGGAAGCAACCGAAGGGGCCTGCATGGCTTCCCTCTCCGCCCTAAGGGGGTTTGCCCTACTGAGCCGCTTCGATGTGGAGCGACTGGCTAAGGGCTTCCTGCTGGCTTTCTTAGCAGGCTCCTTGTAAAGAACAGAGGGGACTGCCGCTGGAAAGAGGCAGGTGCCCGAAAGCACATCCAGAGAAGGGGGTGAGGGGGAGTCCCCTACACCCGTATGCGAAGGAGAGGAGTGAGCCTCCTCTCCGGTTAGAGAGATATGGAGGGTCCCCTGCGCAAGCACAGGAAGGACGGGGACCTCCATTTTTTCGCTGGAGTGACCCGAGGGTGGCTCCGTTGATGTTACAGGGGAAGTTGGGGGTTGTTTTTTTTTTATATTCATCATTGGGCATGGTGACCCTATTTGTATCACGGGACGCCATCGCGCATCACCTCTCGCAGTAGCCCGCACTGCAAGAGGTGCTTACAGGCCCAGCACCGCCATTTGGGACGACCCCTCCCGCCTAGTGGCCTGGCAGTCCATCGACATAGCGGCTCCACCTTGGACACGGCGTAAAAAAGATAGATTGTGAAGAGGAGAGGAAAAGGGATATGAGGAAGGTATGGGTGGGGATGAAGCAGGTTGTTAAAAACCAACCACCCCAAACCAGAGCTCAGGGGTTAGGGAACATTGTCCCCTCCCCTCTCAGCCCCGATCCGGGACGGTTGGCTGAGAAGGTCAGCATCTACCGTGTGAAATTAGAGGCTGACCAGAGAAAGTTGTGGTAGAGGTTGTATGAAAAGCAAGGAAACAAGCGTTTTGAAGGAAGGAGAAGAGGCTAAGCTGGGGTCGGACAGGGTGCTGAGTCCCGTCAGCACGGCGGCCAGGATGGCAAATCGTCGTGCCCCTTACGGGAAGGGGTAGGCCCTGTTTAGAAAGTAGCGTGAATAATAGTAAGATCTGCAGTGAGTATGATAGTATAATGGGCATAGGTAAGAAGAAAGAGGATTGAATGGCCTAAGGGAGGGATAGTGTGAATGTAGAATAAGTGAAAGCAATTCTCTCTATTTTTCAGTACAGATTTTTCCTTAGTCTTAACTTATACTGTACAATATTCCATACAGAACACAAATTCAGGAGGATGGAGGCGGATGGTTGTTGTTGTTGTTGTTGTTTACAGCTCCCCAGGATAGATGACCTCTGCTCCCCCCAATAGCTAGGGCGATTAAGGGATAAAGGCCTTAATCCTACACTTTGTGTTGCAGGCTCAGCTGTTACGACAACTAAATGGAACCGCATTCTCTATGAGATTGTCCAGAGGGAGGCTGTTGCATGCTGTGCGAATTTTATAGGTCTCCTGCGCTAGTGGTACATGCAACTGCTAGGAAGTGGAAATTCTATTATAATTTAACCTCATATGGACTACATCTAACTGGGATGGTGCCACTTCAAGATTGGGTTGTCTCATTGAATAAAAACTCATATGTGTACCAAGAAGAGTGACATGTGTGCTTCAAAACATATAAAAAACCTAGCCCTGGCTCAACAAAATTCACCTACTATAAAACAGTTTGGGTTGCACTAATACATTTAGGCATATCACCTCTCTAAGGTCCATCTCACATACAGCCAACCATCAAGGAAGAGGACACAGCAGGCAAAATAGCAAGATACTCTAGGAATAGTAGTTAGGCACACGGTGCTGAGGGTGCCAGTGAAGAACTCAATGGCCTTATTAACTGATCGAAACCCCTTAAGTCAAATAAGTCATTTCTTGAAATGTAGGCCAACATACTTGAACCAATCACCACTGAGGTAGTGCTGTCCGTGCAATTAGGGTCACCTAGGGCCAACTCTGAAGAAGGGGGTAAGGGGAAAACCACACCTCTAGACATACAAAGGGCAAACCCCCTTCTCTACAAGGAGAAAAGTGGATGGTTCCATGAGAAAGCATGGGGAGGGGGAGGCTCCATAAAATGTAAAGAAAAAGCTCTTTTACCAATTGGGTCAGTGGTGAGAGGGGAATCCATCCACCAGACCAAGTGTGTTGTCAGAAACCCCACCAACCCTATGGTTGAGAGAGGTTTTATCAAGAGATATTGTCTGAACTTTTTAATGCTTACAAATGCCACAAAAATCCCAAACTTGTGACCAATTTAAAAAAGTGAAAGAGTTGGGAGCTGTATCCCACACATAATCTTTCAGGGGCTACAACTCCAGACATATTAAAGTATGATGTCCATGTGTGTGCGGCAATTCAGACCACCTTGAGGTTACCCAGCAGATCCTGGAAACAGTGAGGCAGGGAAAGTGTACAGCTGTGGGCAGTGTGGCTAAGAGGCTATGCCAGATGGTGCTTAACCGTGACCACTCAGACTGGGAGGATGTGCGGCTCTTCCAAGTACCAGGTGTACGAGAGTATGCAGGTTACCCACTTGAGGGGGAAAGGGCCCCAACAACTGTGCTACAGCACAACAGAAATCTGGATTTTTTATTTTTTTTTATTTTATAGAGCCCATCTGGCAACTGCCCACTTGGGCATAAGTCGCCAAAAAACACGACAGCCTAGAACTAGGCTACTTTAAAATGAAAATATGAAAACATAATGATATAAATTGGAAAAACTTAACAATCAGGAAGCAATCTCCGGCAGCGGGATAGGTCCCCCTCACCCCGGTGCAGGAGAGTGCAACCTACAAACAAAAACAAAAGAGAACCTTAAATAAAGGGGAAGAAGCCCGGCCTCCCCCAAAAAGTCAACAAGTCAATGTGCACGAATCCGTCCCGAGTACAAGGGACAGGCGGTAGCGACCCCACCCATCCGGGTACTGGGACAAGGAATGCGCGCAAAGATCACCCAGACTGGGACATTCGACAAGAATGTGCCAAACAGTCTGGGGGACGACGCATTCGTCGCAATAGGGCGCAGGCAAGTGCTCCATCAAATAGCGATGGGTCACACGAGTGTGTCCGATTCGGAGACGACAGAAAGCAACCGGAAGCCGCCGCGGCATTGGGGGATAGGTCCATGGGAACAGTCGCGGCGCAATGGCACGCAACTTTAAGTTCCCTTCGACCGTCTCCCATCTTCTTTGCCAAGCAGTCCGAAGAGCTGCCCGTATTCCTGCCATGTAGTCGGTGTGAGGAAGAGCGAAACGCTGGTCCGGTTGCAGAGTCCTCGCGGACTCTTTGGCGCACTCATTCCCCGCAATTCCTACATGTCCAGGAACCTAGCAGAAGATAATCTCGACATCTGCCCGGCTCGCCAAAACCGTCGCGTCACGGATATCGCGAACCAGGGGATGCAGAGATTCCAATGCCCCGAGAGCACTCAGGGAGCTTTGTGAGTCGCTATAGATCACAATCCGGTCTCCGAACCGGGCACGTCGAGTAATCTCCGGTACCGAGTGGTGTATTGCCACCAGCTCGGCCGTGAAGACAGACGCAGCGCCTGGCAGAGCCCCGCTGACTTCAAACAGAGGGAATACAGCGTGGAAGCCGACCCCCTCTTGGGACTTGGAGCCATCCTTATACACTGGGACTGTTCCAGCGTGACACGAGGTGTGCTCCAAAAAGGTCGAACGCAATACTCCCGGCGCAGTACAAGCTTTGGGAGCAGAGGCGTGGCGACAAATAGCCAAATGTGGTACCCTCCAGGGTGGCGTCCTGGGCAGAACCAGGGGCGCCACCGGCCCGAGAGCTATATCTAGCTCTCGAAGGAGTTTTCTAGCCTAAACCTAAAGGGCTTAGGGTATGACTGGCGTCTCTCGCCGGCGTAGGCACCGTCGAGATCAGCTGCGGATGCAGTGAGAGCTGTTGGCGACTGAGGAAGGCACCGGGCTCGCGCGTACAGGCGAGTGATGCACTGCACGCGGCGTAGAGCGAGTGGCATCTCCCCAGCATCGACCAACAGACTCTCAATGGGGGAAGTGCGGAAGGCACCGGTCGCAAGGCAGAGGCCGGTGTGGTGGATCGAATCCACCTTCCGCAATAAACGCTCGGCTGCGGATGCATAAAACTCGCATCCGTAGTCGAGTTTCGAACGAACAAAGGATCGATAAAAAAGTAGGGCAGTAGCCCTATCAGCGCCCCAAGCGCTGAACGTCACGGAACGGAGAATATCCATGGCGCGGGCACAAGAGACCCTAAGGCTGCGAATATGAGCCTCCCAGGTGAGGCGTCGGTCGAATACAAGACCAAGGAAACGGTGCGACTCAACCACATCCAGGCGCACCCCATTAAGAAACAAATCTGGGTCGGGGTGGAGCCGGGGATGGCGGCAGAAGTGCACCACCTTAGTCTTAGCCAAAGAAAACCGAAACCTGTGCGCTTCGGCATAGCGAGAGATGCGGTTCAATGCCTGTTGGAGTCGATGCTCCAGAGTTGGCATCTGGGCCACGCCAAAAGAGATCGAAAGGTCGTCCACGTAGAACGTAGCGAGAACATCTTCTGGCAGCACCGAGGTGATGCCGTTGATGCTCAGGGCAAAGAGTGTGACACTGAGGACACTTCCCTGCGGGACACCCTCTTCCTGCTCCTTTGGGCCGGAGAGAGCTCCCCCCACCCCCGAACGCGGAATCGACGATCTCGCAAAAATTCAGATATAAAGACTGGGAGGCGTCCCCTCGCCCCCATCGTGTGGAGAGTCTCCATGATACCGTATCGCCATGCGGTATCATAGGCCTTCTCCAGATCGAAAAAGACCGTGGCGTAGTGCTGTCTACGAAGGAAAGCCTCGCAGACGGCATTTTCCAGTCGGAGCAGAGCATCTGACATGGAATGGAACTTGCGGAAGCCGCACTGTCCAGAAGACAGATGGCCTCCGCTGTCCAGAAAAAAGGCTAATCTAACATTTACCAATTTCTCCATCAACTTGCACACGCAAGAGGTTAGAGAGATTGGGCGGAAACCGGTCGGAGTAGAGTGATCTCTCTCCGGTTTGCGAAAGGCGAGTACAGTAGCGATTCGCCCGAAATCTGGAGAGATCCTCCATCCAGACAATGTTGAACAAGGTGTCGAAGCATGGCGTACGGGACATCGTGCGGACCATGGGCGGTGTCCACGCACGAAGCGAGAGCGGAGCGCAACTCACTCACAGTAAACTTGTCGTTGAAGGGTTCTCCGCCTCTGGAGGTAAAGTCCAGCCGGCGGCCTTCCGCGAAATCACGACGTGCATTGAATGCTGGCGGAGCAGCATCACGGCTAGAGAATGCGGAAAAAGCGGTCACTAAGGATTCCGCCACGGACGCGGGGTCCGAGATTGCGGTCCCATTCTCCTGGAGAACGGGAGGGGGGTCCTGCGAGAACTTGCCCCGAATTCTTTTGACTCGCTTCCACACCTCAGCTAAAGGGGTCTTCCCGTTAAGTGAAGACACGTAAGCCCGCCAAGAAGAGCGGCGGGCGTGCTTCGAAATATACCGGAACCTAGCCCTAGCCGGACGAAATTCAGCGACAGTGAAATCGTTCGGGCGGCGCTTATAGCGCATGTAGGCATAACACTTCTGTTTGAGGGCCATCTCACACTCGGCCGACCACCATGGGAGTGGTCGGCGTGCAAAACGGCCAGACGTCCTAGGAATAGTAGTCAGGCCCACGGCGATGAGGTTGCCGGAGAAGAACTCAACGGCCTCATCTACCGACCTAAACTCCTCGACTGAGATAGAGAATTCAGTCATTTCCTGAAATGCAGGCCACCGCGCCCGCGCCAAGCACCACCGAGGTGGGCTCTCAGGCAGCAGTTGCCCTGAAAATCATATTTGAATGGGAAAGTGATCACTACCATGGAGGTCATCGACCACCCCCCAATCAAAATGAGGCCGTGCATCCGAAGAGCATAAAGATAGATCAAGGCAAGAAAATGAAGCGGTTCTCGGACAGTGATGCGTAAACTCATCCACATTTAGGACACCTATCTCAAGCTCTTCAATCAGATTGGCAAGGACCTGTCCCCTGGGATTTATTGAGTAATCTCCCCAGAGAGGATGCCTGCCTTTCAGATCTCCAAGCAATAGAAAGGGCCTCAGCAACCGTGCCACAACGCGGCAGGAGGCCCCCACGTCAAGGTCAGCGGACGGTGGAATGTACGCAGAAATGATAGTATACCTACTATCCAGGTGCACCTGCACAGCCAATGCCTGAAAGGAGGTATCTAAAGAGAAAGGAAGAACGGAGACATCATGCCGGGTGTAGACCGCGCATCCCCCAGCCCGGCCATCCCATGGTGGTGAGGTCGCAAGACCCTTAGACCCCGGGAGGGAGGGCATGGGGCACGCGCCTAGCATGGTCTCCTGCAAAAAGATAGCTGAGGGGAACGGGATGAGACGAGCCTCCGCAGCTCCTCCCAGTTGGCCCGGAGTCCACGGCAATTCCATTGAAGGAATATGCCCTCCAGGCCTAGCTTCAGAGGCGGGGGGCCCTCTTTTCGAGGAACCACCGTCTCCGAGCCACTCGCTCCACCTCTAGGCGTGGGCGAAGGAGCCTCCTTTCGGTGGACAGCTTTAGGAACCCCGTAAGATGGCCTAGCAACCAGCTTCAGGGGTGTTGCCCCCTGTGAGTCTAACGACTCGGTGGAGGCGCGTGGCCGTTTCGCCTTACGGGAAATGGTCATGCTGGGGGAAGAGGGGGGAGCTCTGGTTTTAGCCAGGGCTGGGTGTGAACCCTTTTTGCCACCAGCTTTACCACGGAAGCGCCCAGGTTGAGTAGAGCCCGCAGAAGGGCTTCAAATGGGCGCGGAAACAACCGTGCTCGTTGTCCAGGGATGGGCCAGGAGCAGAGGGTGGCTTTCTAACTATTGAGGAATATGATGTCCCAGGCAGAGCCGGGCGCGCCAGGACCAAGTCCTTAGCCTCGCGGAATGAGAGTCGATCATGGGCTTGAACGGCCAGGATTTCTTTCTCAAGGAGATAAGCACTACATTGCTTTGAAGAAGCGGGGTGCGGCTCTCCGCAATTGACACACTTGGCAACACATGATTTATACTTATCGTGTGCGGCCTTGGAGCAATTTACAGATACTTCGGGTGACCTCGACTTTGCACATCTACAAGAAAGATTTGTATGGCTAAAGCGGTGACAGTAATAGCACCGCCGCGGCAGTGGCACGAATGCCTTCACGCGGTAGCGGTACCAACCGGCACGCACTGACTCAGGGAGCTTGTCACAGTCGAACGTGATGAAGAGTGTAGGGGTGGGTCTCAAGGCCTCTCCTTGTTTTCTCATCACATGTTCGACCTTGACCACCCCATGGTCGGCCAGCTCTAAGGTGATGTCCTCAATGTAGTCAACGAGTTCCCTTGCATAAACTACTCCTTTTACAAAGGTTATGGTAGAGTGCGGCGTCACACTCACCGGGGTGCCATCAAGTGTCCAAAGAGCACTTATCTTGGCCGCCTCGGCAGGATTCGCCAGAAGGCTCCTGTCCGAGAAACGGGGCACCTTCGGCTCTCTACCAATTGCACTAGCTAATCCTCTCCTCTGATGGATCATGTTGCCCTTGGCCAACATGGTGCCATCAGTGGAGCGAATAACGAGGAAGCGTTTGAAGCCAGCAGGCTGGAAAATGCCAGGTAAACTCTGAATTAGGGGCTCCGATGTCATCGAGGCTCCGCCCTGTGCACATTTGGTTTTTGTCATATTCAGGGGCTCCGCACCCAGGGGGGCAGAGGGGCCGGATGTGCCAATCTTGGCTTGGTCACTTGCCAAAGTGGCAGCAGACCCATCCATCCCCGTAGCCCCCGCGGATGGAGAGCAGCCCCGAGTCTTTTTAGTCTTTCTTGTCTTTTTCTTCTTTTTAGGAGAGGAGGGCGGGGAATCAACCCGCTTCTCACCTCCGCCAGGGGAAGCCCCTAGGCCAGATGGACCTGCCTCAGCCAGGTCCTTCTCCAAAATCGAGAAGGTCCTGGTGGTCGCAGGGGCACCATCGGAGGAAATCCCTTCCCTCCTTGTACTGCCTCAGAAACCATAGCCGTTTGAGGAGGACCTTGCATAGGGGCAGATTCGGGTTCGGTGTTTGGCGCCGAGCCCGGATTCCCCCCCATGGAAGGCCCTACCGTCTGAGGCTGGGTTTCCTCAAGGACCATGTCTATCACAGGAGAGGCCTCCAGTTGGCCATCCCCTCCCAGGACATCGCAGGTCCCCTTGGCAGTGTCGCCAGTCTTGTGTGGGGAGGCACAGGCCTTGACCCCGGCAAGGTTTAAAATTCTTGCCAGTAGGTCTTTTGAGGAAAGCAACCGAAGGGGCCTGGCTTCCCTCTCCCCCCTAAGGGGGTTTGCCCTACCGAGATGCTTACACGAAAGGCGGTCGGCAATGGGCTGCCTGCTGGCTTTATTGGCAGTCCCCTTACAAAGAAAAGAAGGGACTGCCGCTGGAAATAGGGAGGTGCCTGAAAGCACCTCCAGAGAAGGGGGTGAGGGGGAGTCCCCTTCACCCGTAGGCATAGGAGAGGAGTAAGCCTCCTCTCCAGTTAAAGAAATATGGAGGGTCCCCTGCGCAAGCACAGGGGGGGGGGGGCGACCTCCATTTTTTCGGTGGAGCTGCCCAAGGGCGGCTCCGTTGATGAGCAAGGGGAAGTTGAGGGTTGTTTCGTTTTTTTTAGGTTGTGCATCATTGGGCATGGTGACCCTAAATTTTCTGCGGGACGCAATAGCTCATCACCTCTTGCAGTTGCCCGCACTGCAAGAGGTGCTTACAGGCCTGGCAGAGCCAGGCGCCGCCATTTGGGACCACCCCTCGCGCCTGGTGGCCTGGCGGCTCCACCTTGAACACGGCGTAAAATTGATAGAATGTGAAGAGGAGAGGAAAAGGGATGTGAGGAAGGTATGGGTGGGGATGAAGCAGGTTGTTAAAAACCAACCACCCCAGACCGGAGCTCAGGGGTTAGGGAACATTGTCCCATCCCCCCTCAGACCCGATCCGGGACGGTTGGCTGAGAAGAAGGTCAGCATCTAGTGTGGCCAAAGCAATGGCAGTGGTAGTATCTCCACAGTAGAGATGAGTTTAGAAGCTCCGTCCTGTTTTCTCATCACACGCTCAAATTTGACTAGCCCCTGGTTACATACACAAATTGCACATGGTGGGGTGGGTAATAACCTTGCTGCCTATTGCTCCTCTAACAGGGTTCGCCCTCCCTAGATGCTCCAATCCAGATGAGTGGAATTGGTTCTATATTGTAAAATTTAAGGGGTCCTACTGAAAAAATGGGGAGGGAACTACTAATGACTAAAGAGTCAACCAGGGATGATTGAGGAAGGCGTTCCTTGGTGGATAGCACTTAACCAGTGATTTTTTATCTGGAGAAGGCCTGCGATATAGTAACATGTTGACTTTCCACAACATGAGGGTGAGGGGGATGACTCCAAATATTCTAATCTGAGTACTTGCAAGATTGTTGATTCTGCAAGCAGGTGGGAGCAGCTGGATATAGTAGGTGAACCATTTCCTTGGTCTTGTTTTGACTGCTAACTCACTTGGCCCTTTTTCAGAGCTTTAGGGTCGCCTTTATCCCCATCATGGACATTCTTTATTCTGTGATGTTCAGCACTTGTCGAGCTGCTATGGGCTACTATTCTACTACATATCAAGTATTACCTATCTGCAGCTGAGCATGAATTAAGGAAGGCGGACTTAATCCACCATACAGATCTCCATTTGGCAACTGGTACCTTCACACATCCCCTGTAGAAAGCCTCCTCATCGTTGCTGCTGAGATGTCACTCGCTTTTTGCTTAATACTACATTATGCCACTTTACACGCAAACCCAGAATCTTCCTCAGTCGTCCCAACAGTTCCCATTTCATCTACAGCTGATTGGGATCGTGTCTCTTACATCTCAATGCAGCTCTCATGCAGGGGGCTCCTCTGGTTCTACCCAGGATGTCATGTCTCTGCTCCCTAGGCTTCTACAGTATTGGGAGTATTATCATGTGTCAGGCTAAAGTTGCACCAGTGTACACCAATGGCTCTAAATCTGAGGAGGATTTCACTCTCTCTCCCATATATTTGAAACTCACCTGGCTCTACCAGCTGCTGCAGGTTTTCATTGCTGAGCTGGTTGCAATACAGTGTTTAGTACAGGAGATGTAATGTATGCGGTTCAGAGGCTGCAATGTGATATAGTGATACACAAAGTGCCTGAGAACCATTTGGGAATTGTAATCTCCACTCCCCTGGTTTTCAGTATCCATGATATCACAAGATGTGAGGAAGTTTTCTACTGGGTTTTGGCCATGTGGAAAATGCAGGTGCTTAAGAGTCTCAGAGGGTCTTGGCAACTGGACCACCATTTCATTCTTCTCCATTCAGTGACTGCATGGCAGGAGATGACCAAAGGGAACTTACAAAGTGTCATCATGCCATGACAGTTCCATAGACCTACCACTTATTAAATGCCTTGATGGCTTCAGGCCTTTTTTTCTGTCTCATTTGGATCAGACACACCCCTCACCCCTTACTGCTGCTTGGTCCCCCTAACTGTCCCAGTTTGGGAAATGTAAGCATATGTTACCTGTCCTAGTACCAGGATGAAAAGGGTCACTAACCGCTTGTTCCTTGTACTAGATATGAGTTAATGTGCAGGAACTTGTAAACTTTGTTTCTGGAGGAGGCAGCCCCCCCCCCCCCATTCTATATATACTTTTATATGTGTTTTTTGGGCGAATGCTTTGGCACCTGGAGGAAGCGGGCCTCCCTCTGCTTGAGAATGTCTTCTTTTTTTTTTAAATCCTTCTTTGATTTTTGTTGGTTTTGTTTTTAACTATTAAATTAGCATTAAGTTGTCACTATTTTCAGCAACCATGCCCTAGATGAGTGATTATCAATAAGTGATTGGTAGGGTGGTAATCAAAGGTGACCCCCTCTCTACTCTTTAGTGAACCCACCTATCTCTATTAATCTTTCTTACACACCAAAGTTTACACCTACCAACCTTTCCTCTTACTATCCATAGGTTCTGGTGGCTTGGTACCTCTAGATGTGTGATAGGATATTTTAGCTCATAACCAAGTCTGATTATCTAAAATTATCATATTCTGAATGTTTAAGATCCTATGGGGACTGTTCCTATACCTCCTAAGGCATTGGGAGGTCATTATCTTATTTCTTTACTTTTCTCTTACCTTTTTTTCTTTACTTTAAGGCCAAAACTGAAGGGAAAATAGTGGAGCACTGAAAAGCATAAGGAGAGCTACCTGCAGGCATATAATTGCACCCCCCCACCTTAGTACAGAGAGGGCAAGGAGACTCAAAGTACACAATCATCTGGACCATGAGCAGAATCCGCACATGAAGCAAATAGGTCAATGCCCTTCAACAAACTCATGATGCACTTTAAATGATGGCAGAGCATCATCCTGGCTAGAGGATGTAAAGGACTCCACTAGAGATTCAGGCTATGAGATTGCAGTCCCATCCTCCGGAGGAATAGAAAGGCTCCCTGGGAGAACTTGCTCCAAATCCTCTTCAACGCCTAGGGAAAGGGTCTTCCCATTAAGTCACACAAGCCCACCAAGAAGAGCAGCAAGCATGCTTCAAAATCTAGTATAAGATAGCCCTCACTCATGAAAATTCACCCACAGTAAAATTCTTCAGGCAGCACATATAGACATATCACTTCTCTCTATTGGTTGTCCCATATTCAGCTAACAACCAGGGAAGAGAAGGGAGTGCAAAATAGCAGGAATTTCTAGGAATGGTAATCAGACCATCGATGATAAGGGAAGCAGAGAAACTTGATGGCCCCATCCACAGACCTAAACTCATGTGAGACAGAGAAATCACTCATTTCCTGAAATGCGGGCCACCATGCCCGCACCAAACAACACCGGGGCAGGCTTTTAGTTGGTAACGGCCCAGAAAATGATATTTGAATCAGAAAGTGATCACTACCATGGAGGTCATTGACTACCCCCAGCCCCAAATCAGGCTGTGCATACGGAGAACACAGGAATAGATCGAGACCAGAAAATGAAGCAGTTCTCGGGCAGTGATGCGTAAACTCATCCACATTTAGGACACCCATCTCCAGCTCATCAAGGACTTGACTCCTGGGATTAATTGAGTAGTCTCCCCAGAGGGGGTGTCTACCATTCAGACCTCCGGCACAGCGGAGGTCCCCAGCGTCAAAGTCAGCTGACAGTGGAATGTATGCAGAAATAACTATACCTCTGGATGTGAGGGGCACAGCTACTGCATGAAAGGTATCTAAAGCAAATAGAAGAACGGAGATATCACGCCAGGTGTAAATGGCGCATCCTCCTGCCCAGCCCCCATACTGGGAAGTAGTGGGGTCGGGAAAACCCTTATACCCTGGGAGAGTGGGCAGGAGGCACGCGCCTAGCATGGTCTCCTGCAAAAAGATAGCTAAGGCCCAGAGTCTGCGGCAATTCCATTGAAGGAATATGCCCTCCAGGCTTAGCTCAGAGGAGATGTGGGGCCCTCTTCAAAGAGAAGACCCTCACAGGAATGGCTCTATGCTTCCCGGAGGCAGAACTCCAGGTGCCGTTAGCTGGACAATGCCTGAAGGTACTGTAGCCTTCTATGAGTTATCGGGAGAGGTTGGGCTCACCAAGAGAATCTTTTCTTGCCTCCACCTCAAAACCTTGCGCAGGAGAGGCAGCTTCGCGGGCAGGGGTCCCTCCTTTGGAGGATCCACAACCTTCAAGTCACCCAGCCTAGCACTCTGTGTGGGTGTAGGAGCCGAAGCAACTTTAGTGCTGTCCTCCTTACGGGGGGCAGCTTTATGAACCCTGGAAGATGTCCTCACAACCAACTTCAGGGGTGTTGCCTCCTCTAAGTCTAACGACTCAGTGGAGGCATACAGATATTTCACTTTATGGGAAATGGTCAAGCTAGGGGAAGGGGGGGAACCCTGGTTTTAGCTGGGGTTGGGTATGAGCCCTTTGTGCCACCAGTTTTACCAGGGGAGAGCCCAGGGTGGATAAAACATGCAGAAGGGTTTCAAATGGGTGTGGAAATGACTGTGCACATAGGCCTAGAGGGGCGGGGAGCAGAGGGTGTCTTTTTTTAACATTGAGGCATAGGATGTCCAAGGCAGCGCTGGACATGCCAGGACCAAGTCCTTATCCTCATCAAATGAGATACGATCCTGGGCCTGAAAGGCCAGGATTTCCTTCTCAAGGAGATAGGAACCACATTGCTTCGAAGAAGCGGAGTGCAGCTGCACTTGGCCACCCACGATTTTGATTTGTCGTGTGCAGCCTTGGAGCAACTTTCACAGACTTTGGGTAAACCCGAATTTGCACATCTACAGGAGCGATTCATGTGGCTGAAGTGATAGCAGCAGTAGCACCCCTACAGTAGTTTCATGAATGCCTCAACACAGTAGCAATAATTTTTTTTTTTTTTTTTAATTTTATAGAGCCCATCTGGCAGTAGCAATACCAACTGGCCCACACTGACTCAGGGAGCTTGTCACAGTCAAAAGTGATAAAGAGTGTAGGGGTGTGTCTCGAGCCCCATCCCTGTTTTATCATCACATGTTTAACCTTGACCACCCTTATGGTTGGCCAGCTCTAATATAATGTCATCTATAGAGTGTAGAGGCAGCGCTGGCTGTCACACTTACCAGGGTGCTATCAAGTGTCTGAAGAGCACTAATCTTGGCCGCCTCAGAGGGATCTGACACATTCACCTTTTGGCTCCCATCCGAGAAACAGGTGACCTTCGGCTCTTTACCAATCAGGCTAGCTAAAGCTCTCATCTGATGGATCATGTTGCCCTTAGACAACATTCTGCCATCGGTGGAGCAAATAACAAGGAAGCATTTGCAGCCAGCAGGCTCAAAAACACCAGGCAACCTCTGAATGGAGAACCTGGCCGTAATCGAGGGTACACTCTGCACAGTTCTGATCTTCATCTGGGACTTCCCACCTGGGGGAGCACCGGGGCAGAACATGATGATCTTGGCTTGGTCGCATGCTGAAACGGCAGTGGACACATCTATCCCAGTGGTTCCTGCGGGGAGATGAGCCTGCTTCTCTCTTCCGCCGGTAGGGGCCCCTAGGCAAGATCCTTCTCTGAAATGGAGGTCTTGGCTGTCACACGAGTACCAGTCGGGGGAGATCTCGCCCCTCTTTGTGAAGCCTCGGGGACCCAAGCGGTCTGAGTAGGAGCTTGCATAGGGGCGGACTCCGGTTAAGTGCTTAGCATCGAACCCAGGTTTTACCCCATGGAAGGTCCTACCATCTAGGGGTGGGTCACCTCAGGTGCCATGTCCATCTCAGTGGGGGCCTCCATGTCCGCCCCCCTAAGATCACAGATCCCATTCAAGGAGCCTTTTGTCTCTTCTTGGGCTGGTGAGCCGGTATTCATCGAGAAGGAGAGGGTTGGGGCACATACAGTGACCCCCTGTAAACTTGTATGTATGCTAGCAGGACTTTAGAGGGCACAGGCAGATGGGCCCTGTCATCCCTCATGCCACCCCCCACTAAGGGGGTTGGCCCTATTGAGCTACTCTCACTGGGAGCAGTCAATTATGGGTGACTGGCGTGCTTTCTTGGCAGTCTCTTAGGAAGGTAAAGATGGGACTGCCGCTAGTAAGAGAGAGTCACCGAAAAGCATGGGGTGAGGGAGAGTTACCCAAAGCAGGGGGTGAGGGGGTCATCTAAAGCAGGGGGTGAGGGGGTCACCCAAAGCAAGGGGTGAGGGGGTCACCCAAAGCAAGGGGTGAGGGGGTCACCCAAAGCAGGGGGTGAAGGGGTCACCCAAAGCAGGGGGTGAGGGGGAGTCCCCTGCACATGTAGGGATGGGAGTAAGCCTTCTCTCCAGTAAAAGAAGTTTGGAGGGTCCCCTGAGAAAATACAAGGGGGGAGCTCCTTTTCTACTGTGGAACTACCCGAGGGCAGCTTTGATGGTGGTGAAGGGAGGGTTGGGGTTTTTTTTTATTCTAATCATCGGGTATGGTGACCCTATTAGTGACACAGGCTGCAAATGCTAATCACCCCATGCTGTAGCCTGCTCTGTGAGGGGTGAACACAGGTTGGCAAAAGTTAACTGCAGCCATTTAGGACTGCACCTCCCACCATGTGGCCAGGCAGCCCATCAGCATGGCGGCTCCCTTTGGCTGGGTATAAAATTGATAGACTGTGAAAGGAGAGAGGAAGGTGGGGAGGAGGCAGGTTGTTTACCCCCCTCCCAAACTGGAGCTCAGGGGTGAGCAGGCATTGTCCCCTCCCCCCCTCAGCCCCAATCCAGGATGGTCGGGTGAGAGGAAGCTGGTTGGTGTTTATCCTGTGAAATTAGAGGCTGACCAGAGAAAGTTGTATGGAAAGTGAGGAAGCAGGGCAAGAAAGCAAATCAGTGTGCCCCTTATGGGGCACCTGAAGTTGCACAGTGGATAGTTGCTACCCAGGAGCCAGAGCTAGAGAGAGAGGATGACAGACTGGCACCAGGAACTGAAGCTGCCATGTGAAGGAGCCCAAGACTTTTAATTAGCCTGACAGCCAGCAAGGCGGCAAAGCCTATTCACCATGAGTAGTACAACCTTTTGCACCTGAGAATGGTCACATACCCTGGTCAGCCAATTAGGCAGAGGGAAGGGTTAATGGGGTAAGAATGATCTTCCCAGCCTGATGCCTAGGACCTCTCAACTACTGGTCTCTGGAACCCCATGGCATTGTTTATAGAGGTTCCAAAGCCTCTTCTGATATGACATGAATTAGCTGGTTAGGTCAATAAACCTCAATAGATAATAGACAGAACAAGGAGCAGGTACTTATAGAAAAAAAAAGGTGGATGGACCAGCTTTCCCTAGTCCCTATCAAAGATTGAAGTCACCTCAGGAAGCAAGGATTTCTTATTGGTTACTCAGGAAGCAAGGATGTGCTGCTGCTCCAGATACCCGATGTATCAGTCTACAAAGCCTCCCCCCCCCCCCCCCCCCAGCTCTCCATGCTGGTCAGAAGTCAGTGGGTAGAGATCTGACTGGTAGGTAAACAGACAGCAAAAGATATCAGGGTAGGGAAGGCACAGACTGTACACTAAAAACCATGTACCAATTCAAGCATCTAATTCTAGAACTCGCATTCATACCTAACCAATGCATTATACAAATCCTCACTCAAGAGCACTGCTACAGTTTTATACTCCCACCACCTGAGTGTCAGCCCTTCCCAAATAAACACTTCATTCCCTTTCATGTTCGTCTCATATAAGACGAGGTTCTTGCACTCTTCCTTTTGGATGGAAGGTTTTTAACCAACAATCTGCACTCAATTAAGATGCCTTTCATTTCTATTAAGTGGACCTACTGATTAATGTGGGATCCGAACCCCAGGTATTTACAACATATGGCAGCTACCATGAAGTCAACCCAAATTCTACTGAATTGGGTAACTAATCACACTGGATATTATATATATATATATATAGTTATATATTTTAATAGTAGGGGCATTTTACCAGCCATCTGCACCTACTTAAAATGCCTTTATTTCTCAGTGGGGATCTCCAGTTTAAAATGGAAGGCGGTAGGTAGTGGCAGGAGCTGTCTCACTACCCTAGTGGATAGTGTTGGTCTTCTAATGTAGAGTTCAATCCAGGGGACAGTGGACAAACATAACCACATAGATATCCAGCCATCAATTGGTGGATGCACCCCAATAGGGGGAGGATGTAGATTTTACACATACATAAGAAATCACAGCACCTCTAACTTCCCTCTCCTTTTTATAAATGAGTCATACTCTTGGGTAGTTACACTCATATACCCTTAGTGATGGACAGATCCCCAGGTGTGATGAAGGTTCCTACTACCTAGTTACTGGTTTGTAAAAAAAACAAAATATTTCTTGACACCTTTCCTCCCAACCATGAAACAGCCCCTTAAGGTTTAAGGTTTAAGGTAAGGAACCGGTGGGTTGCTGCCCAATCCAAGTGGATTCTATATGGCAGCTAGGGTGAAACGAGAAATATCATCTATCAAAGGTGGAGGAGACAACTTTGTGATCAAAATTTAAAGAACGAAGGGTTAAAAGATTCCTCCGCCAATATGAATCAAAGACAGGTGTGTTGAGGAATAGTTAAAAGGTTCGGGAAAAAGGACAACCGGAGAATGGCAAAATGGCTACAATCCAATAAAAGGTGGGCAACCGATTGGTCCCCACCGCAAAAACGACAGCAAGGGCTGATATGAACATCACGCCAAACAAGATAGGCCGTGAGTTAGTCACGTGTGGCCAATGCGAAGTCGGCAAAGGGCCACCTCCAACGACCGCATTCTATGACGACTCGAGGGCCAAGAGCGAATAGAATTTTTAATTTTGTACAGTTTGGATAATGAACAGTCATCCCATTCATTCTGCCACAGTTGAAAAATATATTTTATTATTGAAGGAAAGTAGTCCCTAAAAGGCAGAGCCGAGTTCTCAGGGGACACATAATGTGCTGAGCGGGCCAGCCGATCAGCCCTCTCATTGCCCAGGGACCCAGCAAAAAATAATTCTATATCTGGATGCATTTTGGATCAGCCAGTTGCAAATTTCTGTGACTAGGGGATGGGATGCATTAAAAGATCTAATTGACTGTAAAACACTCCTTGAGTCAGAAAAAATGACAAAATCAATAAAAGGTCAAATTTAGATGAGTCTAAAGGCTAAAAGGATTGCTGAAAGTTCAGCGGTAAAAATGGATGCTGCTGGCGGCAAAGATAGAGTTAGGAATTCTCCTCCTGGGTAGATGGATGCGGCACCCACGCCACCGTCCAACTTAGAGCCACCATGTATAGTGGGCAGCATTGTTTGTGTAAGATTGAATGCTCTAAGAATAGGCTCTTAATGATGCGAGGGTCCATGGAGGACTTCTCCAGGCTCCACACGTTGGTACGTACTGTGGGGAGAGGAGCACGCCAACTAGGGGTCAGTAAGGATGGAAGGGTAAGGACCCTTGGAGCACCCAGGTTAGAGAGATGATCTCCTATGCGAAGGTTCAAGGGGCGGGGTAAAGATGGCAACTTATCATATGCCGCCATTGATTCGGCAGCATACAGGCATCTGTAGACCTCTGATACAGGGGCTTGCTGTACTCAGCAGAGGTATCGCATGCAGATTTAAAGTCTATGGTAGGGCAAATGGAGTACCCCACTCTCGCAGTAAAGGCTGTTGATAGGAGAAGTACAGAAGGCTCCACTAGAAAGGCGAACTCCAAAGTTTCGAATGGGGTTCAGCATTTTAAGGGCTGAAGGGGAAGCTGATGTGTAAATTTGACAGCCATAATCCAATTTGGATTGGACGAGGGCTGTGTATAATGTCCACAATGTTTGTCGGTCGCTGCCCCACGAAGTGTGTGAGAGGACTTTCAAAATGTCTAGAGCCTGCAGACAGCCTGTTCGAAGTCGGCGTAGGTGTGGTAACCAGGATAACTTTGGATCGAGAGTTACGCCAAGGAACCGAAACTCGAGACAAACTCTATATCTTTGCCTTGTAGAGAGATAGATGGCGGAACAAGAACCCCTCTGCCTCGGTGGAAATACATTGCTTTGGTTTTGTTAGTGGAAAAGCGGAATCCCTTAAGTTGTGCTCTTTTGGAGGCAGTATCGACATTGACTGCCAGGTGTAGCCGACGCGCTGCTGATGGAAGGCGAGGTGAGGAACAGTATAGTTCTAAATCATCAACAAACAGAGTTGCCAATACACCCTCTGGGAGAGACGAAATAATATCATTGATGGCAATTATAAAACATAAGACACTTAAAACACTGCCCTGAGGAACTCCCTCCTCTTGGGGTTACAGGTCAGAGTATGCGTCTCCAACACATACCTTGAAGGATCGAGAAAATAGCTCCTTATTATACCATTGGGAGAACCAGAGGTTGGTTTCATCATTCTGTTAGTGTGTGTGTATGTAAGGGAGGGGGGGAGTTCTCAACCACAAGAAAAAGATGGTGCAACACATTTTTTAAGGGTCACTCTTGGCACTGGCTACAAGAGCATAAATAGCCCTAGTAACACTAGCCTATGAATTACATTCAGCTATGGTAAAGCCCCCCCCCCCAAAAAAAAAATAAACAACCATCCAACATAAACAAAAAGAGGAAGACATGCTCGCATATCAGGGGGGAGGGGGAGGTACCTCTTCCCAGTGCCAAGCCAACCCCAAGAAACTCAAATAAAATGGAGCCATCCCAAGTACAAGGGGTAGAGGCCCCGCTCATCCTGGTACTGGGACAGGTAACATGCATAAACATCCTCCAGACAGAATGGGATATTCAACAAGAATGTGCCAAAAAGTCCAGAGGACAATGCAGTCATCACAGTAAGGTACAAGGAGCACTTTAGCCAATTGCAGTGCATCGTGTGTGTGTGCCCAATTTGAAGATGACAGAGACACACCCTCAGTTGCTAAGGCATGGGTGTATGAACATAATGGTGGAATAACAATGCCTGATGAGTCTGAAGGCACAACAATCACTGGTGAGCCTGAAGCCACCAAGGGCCAGTCCTCATTGGGGAGCAGGAAAAGGAGGGTGCCTGCCTCATATCGTGCTTTAGATACAAACCAGCAATGGTGGAACCTTCCATGACCCCAAAGGGTTAGAGAGAAAACCTATTCTGCCTCAGTGGATGAGTGACTCCATTGGCAGAGTTCCAGAACAGAGTATAAAGTTATGTTGGATTGTGAAGGTGAGGAGGGAAGTGATAGCACTGTTGCAATTAACTATATGCATAATAATATGGTTAAATGGCCAGCCAGTTCATGATGCCACTGAAAATATTGTGTCCACACTCAATGGGATTCAATCCCTGCCTTGAGGTCAGAAATCTAACACTGTATTCACTAGAGTAGCGAGAGCTCCATAATCTCCCTGGTTTAAATACATTAGCTACCAGTCTTCTTCCAGGTTCAATCCTAGTAGTGGATGCACTGTGCCTTTGTTTCCAAGGGTAGATAGTTCCTACACACATCATCAAGCACATAACAATCACAACGCTTTCTCTTCCCCTTCTCATCTTCATAGCAAAATATATCATCCACTCTCTCCTGGAACTTGCTGATAGTGTATATATCATATAACTACATACCCATGATGTGGAATAGATGACATAAACTTTCACCCAAATTACTAGTCTTTTCACTGCATTAGAATTTGTGAATAAACTTGGCATTAAATATTAAAGTGGGCAAAATTACCTTTTCTTGAAGGCACTTTTTTCTGACTGTTTCAGGAGAGGATTTGGGGATTGAGTTTTCTTCTTGGATATTGAGTCTATCTTCCTCAGGGAGAAGACTTTGATCTTCCAGAGGCTCTTCTTTAATCTCCTCTTTCATTAGAATTTCTTCAAACAACCCCTACAGTAAATAAAAGTTCTATTCTATTTAAGTACCAGAAGACTACTTGATGGTAACTAATATATTTATATATGAAGGAAAAAGGACCAAAAGAAGTTGGTCTTTCAAGCTAAGCTATCTATCTATGCGATCATCCTAATATAAAATAAAATTGATATCTTATTTCAAACTTGATTTAATTATAATTAGATTTATGCTGATAATGACAGTTAAAAATGGAATTAAATGAATAATATGCAATTTTAATAGTGTATCTTCCTTCACCTTTCTATCATCAAAATTACCAGCAAGTGGATCTTCGCAGAATTCTTGATTTATTTCTTTCATCTCACCAGAAGTATCCTGTATTAAATAAAAAAAAATATTGCACTTTATAATAAATTTTAGGAATTTTCATAAGCTCACCATACAGGAACTGTATAGCTATCACTATCCAATAAAGTTCAGCCTTCAAAATGTTCCAGTGATATCAAGGATATTTTTTCTGAGTAGATCATGACATTTATTTTTTACAAAAATGCTAAGTTTTTTTATAAAGTAGAAAATAAATTTGTTGGAAATAGTGAAAAATGGTGTTAATTCATGTTTTTATTTCTTAACTATTTTGCATAAAATTTCTAAATTTAATTAGAATCATAATCAGATATAGTAAGAATATGTAAGAATCCTTCAGATTCTGTTAACTACATATGAGGCTGGTTAAGATTTAAGAAAAACCAGGCAATGGCTTTGCTACTAAGATTAAAATTTAAAATCTAAAACAAATCAGCCATGGTTAAATTTTTATAAATTTTCTCAACTTGGCCAATTATAATAATTTTAAAAAGGAACACAAACTAAATTTTTTCCTTTCAAAATATCACCTTGCTAAAATATAGATATACAAGAAGATACAGTAAACCCTCGATATAACAAATTTCAGATATAACAAACCAAATTTCCTTCAGTCAGGCAAGCATTATACGCCGCGCCGTGGCACATCCACTCACTGGCTCACAGCCCAGTCGGCTGTGAACATTGCGTGTGCATGAGAGATTGTTCTGGTGTTCTCTTCCTCCTCCTTCCTTTCTTTATATACAGATTAATAACCAAACTTGGTTCATTATTTCCATCGCTTTTAACGACCATTGGGTTTAACAAACTTTCGGCTTTAGCGAACAACCCCCCCCCACCCCATATAGTTTGTTATACCGTGGGTTTACTGTATATAAAAATAAATTTTCTGAACTTCACCCTTTGTAATTCTTTGGGTTTTAAAAAATTCACAAAATTTCAATACTTATATTTATTTCTGAACTTCACCATTTTCTTTTTTAATACTATAAAAAAATATTAGAAATAACTTTGATAAAAAAAACTAAGTCATAACCAAACTAAGATGAAATTATTATTCAAATACTAATAAAAAATACCTTTCTTAAATTATAGTTAGTGATAGGAGTAAATTCAGATTTTGATAAAAAAAATCTTTACACTTTTATTTTAAGTGCAAAATTAGGGATTGAGATAAAAGATGTAATACATGTTGTAATACATTATCCAAATGATCTAAAGGAAAATTGAAGAATTCAAAATTTGGTGTGCTGATGGTTAGATCCGAAACGCAAGGTTTAAGAGAAACAAAGAGGTAAATAATAAAATTATCTTTAATAAAGTAGGTTCTATGTGATTGAATGCACTTTGCCAACATATTACGATGCTATTTATGCCTTTACTGCCTAAGTTTTCATGCTCAAGTCAAAAAAGGTCTAATTTTTTTTTAATTAAGGGGCCATCTGGTGACTGCCCACTTGGGCATTAGTCGCCGCAAACAAACAGCCCAGTTCTAGGCTACTTTAAAATAAAAATGAGAAAACAAAACAACAATAAAAAGGGAAGATGACAATTAGGAAGCAAGCTCCGGCGTCGGGGGGAGGTCCCCCTCCCCCCCCCCAGTGCAGGAGCGTGCGACCTACAAAAAACAAAACAATAACAAACAAATAACAAAACCTAGTTAAATAAAAGAGAGAAGGCCGGCCTACCCCCAAAAGTCTATCAGTCCACCAGTCAATGAGCACGCACTTGTCCTGAGTACAAGGGACAGGCGGTAGCCACCCCATCCCTCCAGGTACTGGGACAGGCAATGTGCACGAAGATCGCGCAGACTGGGACATTCAACAAGAATGTGCCAAACAGTCTAGAGGAAAATGCAGTCTTCAAGGTAGGGTGCTGGCGAGCTCTCCATCAAATGGCGGTGCGTCCCGCAAGTGTGCCCAATTCGGAGACGACAGATAGCAACCTGAAGCCTTTGCGGCATTGGGCGGGAGGTCCATGGGAACAGTCACGGCGCAATGGCACACAACATTAAGTTCCCTTCGACTGTCTCCCATCTTTTTTGCCAAGCAGCCCGAAGAGCGAAATGTATTCCTGCCATGTAGTTGGTGTGAGGAAGAGCGAAATGTATTCCTGCCATGTAGTTGGTGTGAGGAAGAGCGAAACGCTGGTCCGGTTGCAGAGTCCTAGGAGACTCTTTGGCGCCCTCATCTGCGCGATCATTCCCAGTAATTCCTACATGTCCAGGAACCAAGCAGAAGATAATCTCAACATCCGCCCAGCTCGCCAAAACCGTGGCATCACGGATATCGTGAACCAGGGGATGCAGATATTCCAATGCCCCGAGAGCACTCGAGGCACTTTGTGAGTCGCTATAGATCACAATTCGGTCTCCGAACCAGGCAAATCGCGTAATTTCCCGTACTGAGTGATGTATTGACACCAGCTCTGCCGTGAAGACAGACGCAGCGCCTGGAAGACCCCCACTGATTTCAAACAGAGGGGGGGATACGGCGTGGAAGCCGACCCCCTCTTGGGACTTGGAGCCCTCTGTATACACTGGCACGGTACCAGCGTGACACGATGTGTGCTCCAAAAAGGTCGAACGCAATACTCCCGGCGCAGTACAAGCTTTGGGAGCAGAGGCGTGGCGACAAATAGCCAAATGTGGTACCCTCCAGGGTGGCGTCCTGGGCAGAACCAGGGGCGCCACCGGCCCGAGAGCTATATCTACCTCTCGAAGGAGTTTCCTGGCCCTAAACCCAAAGGGCTTAGGGTATGACTGGCGTCTCTCGGCGGCATAGGTACCATCGAGATCAGCTGCGGATGCAGTGAGAGCTGTTAGCGACTGAGGGAGGCGCCGGGCTCACGCGTACAGGCTGGTGATGCATTGTACACGGCATAGAGGGAGTGGCATCTCCCCACCATCGACCAACAGGCTCTCAATGGGGAAAGTGCGGAATACGCCGGTCGCAAGGCGAAGGCCTGTGTAGTGGATCGAATCCACCTTCTGCAATAAACGGTCGGCTGCGGATGCATAAAACTCGCATCCGTAGTCGAGCTTCGAGCGAACAAAGGATCGATAAAAAAGTAAGGCGGTAGCCCTATCAGCGCCCCAAGCGCTGAATGTGACGGAACGGAGAATATCCATGGCGCGGGTACAAGAAACCCTAAGGCTGCGAATATGAGCCTCCCAGGTGAGGCGTCGGTCGAATACAAGACCAAGGAAACGGTGCGACTCAACCACATCCAGGCGCACCCCATTAAGAAACAAATCTGGGTCGGGGTGAAGCCGTGGATGGCGGCAGAAGTGCACCACCTTAGTCTTGGCCAAAGAAAACCGAAACCTGTGCGCTTCGGCATAGCGAGAGACGCGGTTCAATGCCTGTTGGAGTCGACGCTCCAGAGTTGGCATCTGGGCCGCGCCAAAAGAGATCGAAAGGTCGTCCACGTAGAGCGTAGCGAGAACATCTTCCGGCAGCACCGAGGTGATGCCGTTGATGCTCAGGGCAAAGAGTGTGACACTGAGGACACTTCCCTGCGGGACACCCTCTTCCTGCTCCTTTGGGCCGGAGGGGGCTCCTCCCACCCGCACAGGGAATCGACGATCTCGCAAAAATTCAGATATAAACATTGGGAGGCGTCCCCTCGCCCCCATCGTGTGGAGAGTCTCCATGATACCGTATCGCCATGCGGTTTTATAGGCCTTCTCCAGATCGAAAAACACCGTGGCGTAGTGCTGTCTACGAAGGAAAGCCTCGCAGACGGCATTTTCCAGTCGGAGCAGAGCATCCGACGCAGAGTGGAACTTACGGAAGCCGCACCGTGCAGAAGACAGATGGCCTCCGCTGTCCAGGAAGAAGGCTAATCTAACATTTACCAATTTCTCCATCAACTTGCACACGCAAGAGGTTAGAGAGATTGGGCGGAAACCGGTCGGAGTAGAGTGATCTCTCCCCAGCTTGCGAAAGGCGAGCACAGTAGCGATTCGCCAGGAGTCTGGGAGGAGACCTTCCACCCAGATCCTGTTGAACAAATCTAACAGAAAGGCCATGCCTCGCTCATGCAGGTATTGAAGCATGGCGTACGGGACATCATCCGGACCATGGGCGGTGTCCGCGCACGAAGCCGGAGCAGAACGCACCTCACTCACAGTAAACCTGTCTTGAAGGGTTCTCCACCTCTGTAGGTAAAGTCCAGTTGGCGGCCTTCAGCAGCATCCCGGCTAGAGAAAGTGGTCCCGAAGGATTCCGCAATTGATGCGGGGTCCGAGATTGCGGTCCCATTGTCCTGGAGTATTGGGGGGGGGGTCCTGCGAGAACTTGCCCCAAATCCTTTTGACTCGCCTCCACACCTCAGCTAAAGGGGTCTTCCTGTTGAGTGAAGACATGTATGCCCGCCAAGAAGAGCGGTGTGCGTGCTTCAAAATATACTGGAACCAAGCCCTAGCCCGATGAAATTGTTCAGGCGGCGCTTATAGCACATGTAGGCATAACGCTTCTGTTTGAGGGCCATCTCACACTCCGCTGACCACCACAGGAGTGGTTGGCGTGTAAAATGGCAAAACATTCTGGGAATAGTAGTCAGGCTCGCGGCGATGAGGTTGCCGGAGAAGAACTCAATGGCCTCATCTACCGACCTAAACTCCTCGACTGAGATAGAGAATTCAGTCATTTCTTGAAATGCAGGCCACCGCGCCAACACCACCAAGGTGGGCTCTCAGGCAGCAGTTGCCCTGAAAATGATATTTGAATGGGAAAGTGATCACTACCATGGAGGTCATCGACCACCCCTGAATCAAAATCATGCTGTGCATCTGAAGAGCACAAAGATAGAACAAGGCAAGAAAATGAAGCGGTTCTCGGGAAGTGATGCATAAACTCATCCACATTTAGGACACCTATCTCAAGCTCTTCGATCAGATCGGCAAGGACTTGTTCCCTGGGATTTATTGAGTAATCTCCCCAGAGAGGATGCCTGCCGTTCAGATCTCCAAGCAAGAGAAAGGGCCTCGGCAACCGTGCAACAACGCGGCGGAAGTCCCCTGCATCGAAATCAGCTGTCGGTGGAATGTACGCAGAAATGATAGTATACCTCCTATCCAGGTGAAGCTGCACAGCCACTGCCTGAAAGGAGGTATCTAAAGTGAAAGGAAGAACGAAGACATCATGCTGGGTGTAAACTGCGCATCCCCCAGCCTGGCCATTTCATGGTGGTGGGGTTGCAAGATCCTTATACCCCAGGAGGGTTGGCAGGGGGCACGCGCCTAGCATGGTCTCCTGCAGAATAATAGCTATTGGGATGAGACAAGCCTTCGCAGCTCCTCCCAGTTGGCCCGGAGTCCATGGCAATTCCATTGAAGGAATATGTCCTCCAGGCCTAGCTCGGAGGAGACGCGGGGCCCATCTTCGAACAGAAGACCCTCATGGGAATGGCCGTTCGCTTCCCAGAGGCAGAACCCTGGGTGCTGTTGGCCTATAAAATGCTGTTGCATTTGACGACTTATTGGGGGAGGTTGGGCTCGCCATGCGAGTCTTTTCCTCCCTCCACCTCGAAACCTTAGGCGGCCATTGTGGATTCGAGGAACCACTGTCTCTGAGCCACTTAGCCCACCACTAGGCATGGGTGGAGGAGCTTAAGCTCCTTTGTTGCTGTCCTCCTTTCAGGGGCCAGCTTTAGGAACCGTGGAAGATGGCCTGGCAACCGACTTCAGGGGTGTTGCCTCCTGTGAGTCTAATGACTAGGTGGAGGCACATGGCCGTTTCGCCTTATGGGAAACGGTCATGCTGGGGAAGGAGGGGAGCCCTGGTTTTAGCCAGGGCTGGGTGTGAACCATTTGTCCTGCCAGCTTTACCAGGGAAGCGCCCAAGTTGAGTAAAATCTCGCAGAAGGGCTCTGAATGGGCGCGGAAACAAGCTTGCTCATTGGCTTGGATGGGCCAGGAGCAGAGGGTGTCTTTCTAAGCATTGAGGCATAAGACATCCCAGGCAGAGCCAGGCGCGCCAGGACCAAGTCCTTAGCCTCACGGAATGAGAGTCGATCCTGGGCCTGAACGGCCAAGATTTCTCTCTCAAGGAGATATGCACCACATTGCTTTGAAGAAGCGGGTTGCAGCAAGGCTCAATATTCTTGCCAGCAGGTCTTTTGAGGGAAGGGACTGAAGGGGCCTGGATTCCCTCTTTCCCTTAAGGGGGTTTGCCCTACTGAGCTGCTTCACTGGGGAGCGGTCGGCTATGAGCTGCCTGCTGGCTTTCTCGGCAGTCCCCTTGGAAAGAAAAGGGGGGACTGCCGCTGGAAAAAGGGAGATGCCCGAAAGCACCTCCAGGGAAGGGGTTGAGGGGGAGTCCCCTACACCCGTAGGCGAAGGAGAGGAGTAAGCCTCCTCTCCAGTTAGAGAAATATGGAGGGTCCCCTGCGTAAGCACAGGGGAGGTGGGGGACCTCCATTTTTTCTGTGGAGCTGCCCGGGGGTGGCTCCATTGCTGAACAAGGGGAAATGGGGAGAGATTTTGTTATTGTTTGGTTTGCATTCATGGGCATGGTGACCCTATTTTTACCATGGGAAGCAATCGCCCATCACCCCTCGCTGTAGCCTGCCCTGCAAGCGGTGCATACAGGTTTGGCAGAGCCAGGTGCCGCCATTCAGGACCACCCCTCCCACCTGGTGGTCTGGCAGTTCATCGGCATGGCGGCTCCACCTTGGACACGGCGTAAAATTGATAGAGTGTGAAGAGTAAAGTAAAAGGGATGTGAGGAAGGTATGGGTGGGGATGAAGCAGGTTGTTAAAAAACCACCATCCCAAACTGGAGCTCAGTGGTTAGGTAACATTGTCCCCTTCCCCCTCAGTCCCGATCCGGAACAGTTGGCTGAGAA
This sequence comes from Ceratothoa steindachneri, assembly GCA_963969495.1. Lineage (NCBI taxonomy): Eukaryota > Metazoa > Arthropoda > Malacostraca > Isopoda > Cymothoidae > Ceratothoa > Ceratothoa steindachneri. The sequence goes on from OZ018333.1 coordinate 37,934,838, forward strand.
GAAGGTCAGCATCTACCCTGTGAAATTAGAGGCTGAGCAGAGAAAGTTGTGGGAGAGGTTATATGAAAAGCGACGAAGTAAGGGAGAAATACAGGGTGTCTGAAAGAAGGAGAAGAGGCTAAGGTGGGGTCGGACGGGGTGCTGAATCCTGTTAGCACGGCGGCCAAGATAGCAAATCGCCGCTCCCCTTACGGGGTCCTAGAATGCAAAACTTTCCTCTTCTCATCAGATGCCAATCAGCCCTGACAGAACTTGGGTAAAGGCAACCATCCTGAGAATGCCTTCCAAATTATCTTAATTTGAGTAGCAATTAATTAATTCCACATCAAATGCTAGAGAGCAAAAGTCTATTTTATAATTCGGAAATGTAAACTTACCCTTTTATCATCAAACATTTCATTAGAAAATAAATTCTTTTTGTTACTCATGTTTATATCCAGATTTATTTCAAGAATTCTCTGGATATACTATTTATTGACTAAGGTTTTTGGTGGATAAACTTCTTTCATATATTACTCTTTAGAAGCTTCAATATATTTTTTCTGCTTCCTTGTCTTCTAAAATACTCTTAGAGAAAAAGTGTGATTCAGTCCATCAGTTACTGGTGTCCCATCTGAAATACATTCAAAATGTGTTACCACCTGAGAGTGCTATGGCCTACTATGTGGAAAGATCGCTTCCAATTTGAGTAAAGTAAGCAACATCAGGAGTGATTAGTAGTTACACAGAGTCCCAAGTCAGGTCAACTAATAGTAGCTGCTATATTCTGCAGTGACCTGAGTTATTTATTTTACATAAAACTAGGTTGAAAGTAAGAAGTAAAAGGCCTCTTACGATAGTATCTTTTAGTTTTGAGAAACTATGCTCCAAAAATACAAGTATAATGTAGATAGTACTTATTATACCTTCTAACTTACCTGAGGATATTTCCAACTATATTTATAAGGACAATGACTTACCAGTTTATTCAGTAATGTCAGAGCAGAATGGTATAGATCAGAAAAAAAAAAAATTTAAGTTATTTTATCCCTAAAGTAATTTATTAGTAATCTAATAAAAAAGACAGTTTTATAGAAATCAAAAGCATAATAATTTCAAATATTTCTATTTAAGTACTTTTTATACAAGTAATATGTAAATGAAAAAATATTGAAGACGTAGAATTTTCAAATATTTTATTTATGTAAGAAGTTTTCAAAATAATAAGTAAATGAATAATATCAAAAGCATGACATTTTCAAATTATTTTAATTAAGAAAGAAGGTTCTTTGTATTCAAGGAACAAGCAAAGGAATAATAATCTTATAAAAAGATAGATATAAACATCAAGAATATAACATTTTCAAATATTCAATATACAGTAGGCAAGCATGTACATTTTTTAGACAAATTAATGACTTCTTTGAGTTTGCTTCTTTTGAAAAAGCATTTTGATATCAGTGGTTCTTACGTCTTAATAGGTCCTCCAAATGCTCATCTGTCAACTGTGTTCTCAGTGAATTCTTGATTTGCGCCGAGTACAAAAATGTGGATTCACAACAGTATGTTAAAGAAAAACAGGAAATCAGTCATCATGCATGTTCACAAAGACGAGGATATTCTATCACATTTTTCCAAATTTCGGCGGGATTTTCTCTCTTGTCAAACAGAGACCAGGATATTATCCTCAGACATTTCAATAAGCTCCATTTGTAACTCTTCAGGAGCCTCTGATACATCAACTAAGTGAGGTTGAAAAGCAAGTTTCAGATAATGTTATGCTCTTCAAAATCTTTGAAATCTTTTATTGTATTCTTCTATCAATGTGTCTAAAACTGACTCATATTCTTCAAAATATCCATAGATATCTTCATTTTCACTCATTACCTTCGTAAGCTGGGGAAAGTTTTCTTCTGAAAGTTTTGATTGAGCCAAGTTTCTTTCCAAATGCCTGAATATTTTGTCACATATCATAAATACATTTATTTCTGCCTTGCAACGAAATGTTTAACTCATTTTGTTTTGACATCACATCACATAAAGAGGCAACATCTCTGTAAAAATTTGGATCTGATAAATCGCAATACTTGTTGTTTTCTTTGAAAAAGTCAATAATTTGCCTTCATACAGACAAAATTTTGATCAAAACTTTCCCTTGTGACAACTAGCGTACTTTTGAGCAATATGGCAAGTCTACACTAATTACTTTGTCATCCATCATCAGCATGTTTCAAAATTGACGATGCTTTGAGGTATTATTCACTTGAATATAGTTAACAATGCTTATAACCTTTTGCAAAGTGTCATTTAAAGTTACAGATTTTGCACAGATATTTTGCTGATGTAAAATATAATGAAAAGAAATCAGTACATTTGGTTCTTGAGTTTCTCTCTTAAGATGTCCAATAAATCCTTCATTTTTAGCCATCATAGCTGGGGCAGCATCAGTGCACACACTTACCAAATTAGTAAAATTTAGTCCTATTTTATGATATTGCTCTTTGAAGTTGTTAAAAATATCTTATCCCCTGTGTCCTTCCTTTAAGGGTGCATAAAGCAAGCAATTCTTCATATAATTGAAAATCATCTGTTATGGCACGAATAAAATACAATAATTGTGCTGAATCAGTGGAATCTGTTGATTCATCCAAAACTACTGAGTAATATATATTCTCTTTTTTTTTATTATATTTTTCAATTGTTCTGTTACATTGCAGGACAATTCATGTTGTCGATCTGTGTTAGTCCTTCTTGAAAGAGGCACCTCATTATACTTATTAACTTTATCAGGATCTATACATCCTACCACTTCTAAAATACAAACCTTTATGAGTTTGCATCGTTGAATGGCTTACCTTTTTTCCAAGTAAATATGCAACTTTATAGCTTTCTTCTGTTGTAGCATTCATTCCCTTGATGTAACACAGACTGGAAAAATTGTCTTTGCTTCTGTTTTCCATCTTTCAGTTTCTGCAGTGCTATCTTTCGAGGCTCACCCTCTAATTTGGCATATTTATTGTCTTTATGAAGAGCATAGTGTTGCTGTGCATTGAATTTCTTAACCGTTACAATTGCAGCAGTATCACAAAGCAAGCAAGACATTTTGCCTCCAGTATTCACTAAAAAATATTGCAGTTCTCATTCTTCATTAAAGATCCTGTTTTCTTCTTTCCAAGTCTGTTTTAACTTTTTTGACATAATTATGGGCCAAAAAGAAATGTATTTATTCTGAAAAGCCATAAAAAAAGGTTAATAATGAATTAGTATGGCCAGCCGCACACTGACCCGGACAAAACAGTCTTAGACAAGACATCGATAAACTTGCATCCACAACTATGTTATAATAATTATAATTATTATTATTATAACAACAATAATATAGATTAGTTATATTTTTTTTGTGATTAGTATTGTTGCAGAAACTAACTCAGTCTCACAAAACAAGTCGGTATGAAGCAAGCCACGACAACACACTTACTGAGTAGAGTACGTAGTTATTCGGAGTAGCACAGACCACAGTGAGGAGGCGGACGAGACAGGAACTCTTCCTGTATCATACGTGAAATCACTCACTCCCACTAGGCTAGTGTAGCTTACACGGAAACATTGCCTTTATATAGCAGTTGCTTTAAGTTTAGATTCACTGAATTTAAGAAAAATGCTTCCAATCTCTGGGAGCAACATCACTAAACACATCACTTTCCTTTTGTCTGTGCGTGTGTGCATAATGATTTTAGACAAAATGTTCAATGTCAAAAAAGAAATATATATCAAAAGGCCATAGAAGGCTGCACCTGATGGTCCAAAAGGCCGCAGTTCTCCATCTCTGGTATAGATACACAACCATAGGTTCTACAGGGAAAGGTGGGCAAAGTTATCTCAATACCAGTGCTTGTAATTCTAGTACTGAGTCAAAAGGTAATATTATTGATGAAGATATATAGTATGTGTAACAGAATCATGAGTTAGATAAATTAAATTTTATGACAATGAGGGTCAATTTAAAAGGCATTTACAAAATAATTAGGAATAAAGGCCAGAGACAAAATAAAACATCATGATTAGACAAATCAAGATTAGGATATAGTATGACGTAATAAGGCCTAAATTGTAGCCCAGAAATAGCACCCCCTAAACTGAAGTATTACCAATAATATAATTGAGTAGAAGTGCAGGGATTTACTAAATAATAAAGAATAAAGGCTAAAACAAAATAACAAATAAATGCTGTGATTGGTCATATCCAAATTAGGCTACAATCTGATGCAATAAAGCCTAAATTGTAGCCTAGAAATAGCGCCCTTTATCGTGCCCCCCTATACTGAATTATTACCTATACGAGCATAACAACATAATTTCACAGATGAAAAAAGCCACAAGGGGATATCATAGGTCATCCGCATTTGTCAAAACCCACCCACAAAATGCATCCATAGGATTGTATCAGATAATGCATTTAGAATATACAATTTGAACCATCCACAGCAATTTGACAAAAACATTATTTTTTTTAAAATTTTAAGAGCTCATCTGGCGACAGCCTACTTGGGCATAAGTCACTGTACTCCACACAGCCTAATACTAGGCTATATTAGAAAATAAATAACAAAACAAATAATATGTAACTAAAATATAACTATAAAAATTAATCAGTAAAAGCAACAGAACAAGAAGGAAGCATGTGCCAAACCAGGAGAGTAAGTTAGCTGCAGTTATGATGGGCAAGTTTGGTATAGAATTGTGGAGGAATATTGTGAGGAGTTTGATGATTACACAGTGAACTTTTTACATCATCTGGGTCATCAGAAGTAAGTGTATATCATTATCCATCAAATAAGGATTCATGTGCAGTGCCAGGACATCATATATTAACTGTCATGAGTTGTCCTACACTAAGGAGGCAGCAGAATTAAATACATTTTTCCTCAGAAAGAAATTGATGAAAGTATCGAATATGCCAAAATTGCATTAGGTTAATAGGTCTTCCCTATATTATTTGTCAGTGAGGATTATCAGTGAAATATCATTTATTTATTCTTGGAGATTTAGGTCAAGTCAATAGCTAAAATAAATTCCTAATTGACCTGTAATTTATAAATATGGTGTCAAAATAAGTTAGTTATATAAAAAGTAATAGCATAAACAACCTTTTTATGATTGTTTCTAGTAACCAAGACCTTTGATTGTTTTTTATATATGCAAAAAAATTATAATTTCAATTTTTATAGGTCACTTTAAGAGCTTAAGTGTGAAAAATATGTAGAATTGATGGACAACTTAAAAATAGTGCCAAAGCATATATGCCTTCATTTTTCTCATTTATAAAATTTTGATAATTTAAGATGAAAATAGCGCCATCATTTCCAAAGTTTTAGAGCCTTCTAATCAAAATAAGTTATAGAAGCAGTGTTATTCACCTCATTGAATTACATAGGAATACCTATTTATTTATGCAATTCTGAGGAATTTATTTTTCAAAATTGTGTTAGTTTTTCTAAGTCTGGAGAGTTCTTTCCCTGGTCTTTTCAATAGGTCTCCCTTCCTCTTACATTTGGCAGCGCACTGCCAAGGCATGCATGCATGACCTGGCAGCAACACACCTACACATGCGTGACCTGTCATGACATCATTTTTTTTACCAATCACAAGTCAGATAGTTTTAGACACAATATACTTTTGCCCAAGTACATTTATTCAAAATTACTTGTGAAGGAGGGTCCAATCGCGCGTCTACTGTTGCATTTTTAGTTGATCACAGTGTTCTTAAAGACAAATATGACTGTTCTAAGTGTAACGCTATTCTGAAATTTAATAATATAGGTAAATTTCGGTGCAACAAACAAGTTTATTCTGATAAGGATTTTACAGTGTTGAGTTCAAACTTCAGAGTCGCACTTTATTTCTTTGGCCAAAAGTTTCCTTGACTAAAGGATTGATTTCACCATTTTTAAATGTGGTTAGCACATTGTATCTGCCAGCAGAAACATTATAAGGTAAAGAAATGAAACTCTTTTGTTTAACAATCGCCTTATGCATTTGAATTTGTGGTAGACTTTCAGATTAGAATAGTACTAGTTATTTTTTTAGATGGAGAGGCATGACCCCACGAAAAAAGTTCCTTTTTGAGCCATTGATTTGTACTTACAGCATTCACTTTTGCCATCAGCGCCAATATAAGATTTGTCACACCTCAAGACCCAATTTCTGTTCATTGTAAGTTCTGCTTTACAAGTGGGACACTCACCTTTAGATTTTAAAAGGCCACGGGCTTGGAGAAAATTGACACATTTATCATTGTCGGATAAAACAGCACATGATTGCACAAGATGCACAAAGAAGACATTTTGATTAATGGGCGAATCTGCATGGGTGTGAGCTTAAATACCATTGTGTTAGCTGGAAAAGTAGCATAATTTTTTTTTTTTTACAGAATTTGAAAATTTGTGTTTCTTGAACTACACATATATAGTAATAAAAACAATACTGAATGAATCCTTTTGGAACAAGAATCAAAATGAAGGCGGTAAAAAAACCTTTTTAACAAATCAAAGAAGAGAAATCAAAACGGGGACAAAAAAAGTTGGGTTTTTTTTAGTCAGTTAGGAAGCAAGTCCTCATTAACACCCCAAAAATATGGTTTTATCGAACAGTAAACAATGGAAAATGAAATAAAAAGACTAAATAATGTCAGGCATAGAGTAGGTAGGACATATAGAAAAGAAGACTAAGGAAAAGAACATAGAAAACCAGGCAATGGCTTCGCCACTCCCCCCTACAGGGGAGCTTGCGCTTCACTACTAAGTTTAAAATTTAAAATGTAAAAAAAAAGCAGCCATGGTTAAATTTTTATAAATTTTCTGAACTTCACCAATTATAATCATTTTAAAAAGGAACTCTAAACTAAATTTCCCCCCTTTCAAAATATCACGTTGCTAAAATATAGTTATAGAAGATATATAAAATTAAATTTTCTGAACTTCAAAAAATTCATAAAATTTTGATACTTATATTTATTTCTGAACTTCACCATTTTGTTTTTTAATATTATAAAAGAATTATTAGAAATAACTTTGATAAAAAAAACATAAGTCATAACCAAACTAAGAGGAAATTATAATTCAAATGTTAAAAAAAATCCCCTTCTTAAATTATAGTTAGTGAAGTGATGATGATGATGCTGATGATAAAAAAACTACTTTTGGACAATATTAAAAGAACAAAAGCATTGAAACAAATAGAACTTTCTGATTGGTGAATGACAAGCTGAATACAGATCTGTGATTGGTAAGTGGGATAACAGAAAAACACTGAACAATAGCCAGCAAAATAAGCTAAGGATCACATCTGGCCATACTCTACACAATTACCTCGAAAGTACCGAAAAAAATGTTAATTTTTGGTGCAAATAGCCTAAAGTAGGCGGCGCTATTGTCGTCTTAAATTACCAACAAAATTTCAATTTTTATACCCCAGAGGTCAAATCTTGACCTCAAATTTTTGCAAATGTATGATTTTTTTTTATTTCTGAACCTGGAGTTCTAAAACTTGGATTCTTCTGTGTTCTTTCCTCTGAAAAGTGCTGTCCAGTCAATTTCAAGTTCACTTCTTCACTAGAGAAGTTGAGATCACTGAGGGAGTGACTTGTGCACTGGTTTATGGATGCCTGAGATCTTGAGGGTGTAGATTTTGATGAGGTTGTCGTCAGACATTGATGTTTTAATTATTTCATAAGAGTGTACAAGCTCAAAGTTGTTGCTTAGTACCAGGTCTAATATGTTTTTGCCTCTGGTGGGCTCCTCAATGAACTGGGTTAGATAGCAACTTTCAATGATGGACTGGATGGACCGGATTTCTTCTGCCTGATGTTTCTCCTCCCTGGGTCCTCCATCAATTTCCATTGATGGCCAAGATATATGGGGCAAGTTGAAGTCCCCAGTGAAAATGACCTCTGTGGTTGGTGTTGGCAAATTTTGTAGTAGTGCCCACACCTTTGTTGTTACCTGCTTGAATCTTTCATCTGTGGTGTTTGGGGGACTGTAAATGATCACTAGAAGTGTCTATCTTCCTCACATGCACTGCGAGCAATTCAGTTGTGCCATTTGAGAAGGATACAAGTGTTTCTGCATTTGCAGCCATATCTTTCCTTAAGTATAAGGCAATGCCCCCATGACTTCTGTCCACCCTATCAGCTCTGAAGAAGGTGAAGTCTTGTATATTGATTCTGCATCCAGAATGTTTTTGGTTAGGTGTGTTTCAGTGAGGGCTAGAAAAAGTGACTTCTCTTTTCTTGCAATTTCTTCTAGCAAAGGCACTTTACATTGGTTATTTTGGGGGGTAAAGCCCTCTGATGTTGCCCACATAAAAATTGTTTAGTGGCAGCTGCACATTGGCTTGCAAGGTGCTTCCCACCCCTCAGTCTGCCCCCCATCATTACTTGCGACTATTTTTCTAGGTGCAGCATTCGCTCCATGATTTGCTTTAGAAAAAAAGATGCCTTGGTCTGGCATACATCCAAAGTTTGCATCTGTCATGGGTTTATACTCCCAAAGTGATTATTGGCTAGTTGTAGATTTCCACAGTGTGCTGTCCTAGCTATCTGGTGGGCCAGGGGTATCAAGTGGAGGACTTTTACCTTTTTTTCTGTTCTAAGGCCAATCCTCTAGTTGGGTTGTTTGGCCTCTTGGTTCCATTTAAGTGGGGAAGCCTACAATCAATGCAGTCGCATTTTCTTCTATGCAGGGAGTTCCTGCACACAAAGGAATGATAGTCTTTACATTTCCACCCAAGCTCGCAACCAATTTTCTCCTTCATGAACTTTGGGCATAGCCTTGGATGTGCGAGTTTACACCCTCTGCCAACATTCATTGTTTAAGAAATGTATACATACAGCTAATTTCCTCTTTTTTTTTATTCTTACGGTATCATTGGATTTGTCTGGGTCAGTTTCACGAGTAGCGGACTTGCCTGATCTTGTGGTAGCCTTCACTGCTGATCTGGTCGCCCCAGTTTCTGCGGGCTATATTGCAGGGGGTGAGACATCTGTGGATGTCATGGGGACCTCTTGTAGTTTTGAAGCTGGTATTTCTCTTTGTTGTAATTGTAGTTGTCCAGCACTCTGGTCATTTGCATAGTTGTCTTGTACAGGAAGGCCTTTGGGTATTGTTCCTGTACTGCTTGACCTTGATGCTATTAGGCTAGTGGGGGGTAATGCCAGAGGTGGGCCTACATTTAAGTTAGGTGGACTTAATTGGGTTACCTGGATAGCAGTTTGTTTTTACTTTGGGTTTTGCCTGCCAAATTTATAGCATCTTGGGCTTCCTGAGCTTCCCTTGTCCACTTATCATCACAATATTTTGAGGCATAATATTTCCCCCTTTTCTACTTCCTGTTCATTTTCAGTAAGCACATCAGCTGATAGAGGGGCAGTTGTCACAGAGCAAGTGTATCCAGTCATTGCAATCATCGCAACAGATGGTGTGAGCTATGTCATCATCATTGCCACATGCTGCACAAATATTTTTGTTTGGTTGGTTTACGGTAGAGGCATCTGCGGTAGTCATGTTGTGGATATTCTCTTTTTGTTACCTGATTTTGACTCCTTGTTAAATATATGACTAATTTACTTCATTAAAGCACCAGTATAGCCTTTGGATCAGCACTGATTTTGATTTGTAAAAGTTAATTATTGCAGCGCTAAAAGCCAATTGGCCATTTGTTAATGCTTAGTTAAAACTTATGAGCATCTGTTTGTTAGTTTGTTAAAGCTTAGTTTAAACAAAGAACTGTGGATTGGAATTGGTCCATCCATCTTTGTTTAGCTTCCATCTAGGGCGGATTTACTGGGGAGGGGGATTTGTGAGGCCAGTGGACGAAATAATTATTGGTAGATGGTCACTACTCATGTATTGGCTGGTGGTAATCACTGAGGATGTTGTGGTGGAGTGAATATGAGTGTTTGTAGGGCCATTCCCCTACCCCCTTTCTAGCGGAACTCTCCCTCCCTCTGTAAGAATGTGTGTGTGAATGGAGAGGTTTTTTTATATAAATATATAATGGATTTCATGTTTTGTTTAAAATGTTTTTTTTCTTTCCAGGACTTAGTTTCCTATATCATTATATTAGAAACAAAGAGCCACTATTATTCTGTTAGATTGTACTTATCTTATAATAATCTTTTAACAAAAGTGGCTAAGATTGTAAGATTTGCAATATTATAATAGAATATACCTTATACATCCAAAATTGTAAGTCCTGTTAGGACAGAAATGGATTTAAATAGCCTCAATACTACAACTAGATTGCCTTATTATATTGAGCTTGGAGGTGCCAGGCATCTAAGACGTGTGCATCCAATTTTGGTTACAAGAGTGACTGCCAGCAAGATTTTCCCCCAGGAGGACCCCCATAGCGTAAGATAAAAAGGCCTCTCTTTTTTTTTGTTTCTTGTTTGTTTGTATTTTTTGTAAATATCTTTTTACTGTTTGGTTTTGGATAAGAGAATTGTTTGTTTGTTTATTGGTAGTATCCTCACAGAATTTTTTTTCTATATAAAATTTTGTGTATATAAATTTTTTTTATTTATTTATATATATTTATATATATTATATATATATATATATATATATATATATATATATATATATATATATATATATATATATATATACATACAATAAACCCTCGATATAACAAACTATATGGGGCAGGGGGTCATTCATTAAACCTGATGGTCGTTAAAAGTGATGGAAATAATGAACCAAGTTCATTATATCCATAGCACTCGTGAAGAGAGGAAGGAGGAGGAGGAAGAGAATGCCAGAACAACCTCTCCTGCGCAATGTTCACAGCTGACTGAGCCCTGAGCCAGTGAGTCGCAGCATGGAGTTCGGCCAGGAAATTTGGTTTGTTATATCCAATATTTGTTTACCCCATATTTTTTGTAAATAAAGGACTGTATATACAATCCGTTTCATTTCTCACGTCAGGCTTAGTGTAGGAAGAGGTTTGGATAGATTGGGGCTAGAGTGTAGATTTGTGGCCCGCTACAATGTGAAGGATCCACTACAAATAGAAAGGTCCAGCATAGTGGGAGAAGCCCTTGCAGAGTCCACTCTGGTGCAGAGGCCTGGGGGTGTGAGGAGAGTAGAGCTTGAAAAGGGGCATGTCCCAGATGGCTTATAGTGGCAGTTGGGTCCCACTGAGGGTGGGGGGGCATTGAAATCTCCAATGACTAGGCTCAAAGGGGAGAGTTGTGCGAAGTTGTGCAGGTGCAGTAGGTCAACCTGTTTCGTATAAGCAGAAGAAGACCACCACCTTGCCTGTTTAACCTGTCTCTGCCAAGTGTTGTGTAGCCTTTGAACTGCAGGGAAAAATTGGGGGTGAGCCAAGTCTCACAGACCCCAACTAAGGTGGGGAAGAGAGAGACAAGAAGTAGGGAGATGTCTTTAATTTTGTGAAGTAGAGAATGTGCATTCCACAAAGATTATGGGGCTTTGTGCTGCCATTATGCGAAGAATGATGAGATTAGTTGGATGGTGCTTGGAAGGAGAGTGAGGAGGACCTGTTGAAGGGATGACCCGGATGGTAATAATGAGGTAAATTCCTTTAGGAGAGACAAAATCTTGGTTATGAGTGGTTGTTTTGCTGGAGCTTCTTTAAGATGGTGTAGTGGCACATTCTCGATCACAGGGGAGAGTGGATAGGGTAGAGCATTTGGGGAAGCTAAGTTCCCAGTTTTATTAGGAGTCATCTTTCTGACAGATCTATATGGAGAGGGGAAGGTAGGGGATTGAGGTACTATTTTATGGATTTTTGCCTTGGGCATACTATGGGCAGGAGCAGCAGCAGCAACCGCGGCATAAGTAGGCCTTTGATGATGCTTATTATTTGCTGTGGCTTTTGGGAGAGGGTGGACATCCAACAAGGATGTTGTGGGTGGGTAGGATTGTGTAGAAGAGGTTGTGTTGGTATTTTCGGTAGTAGCGTATATGGAGCAAAGCTGTGAATGGATAATATATGTGGGAGTGCCATCATCCAATGCCCTACGGTAGGTCAGTCTTGCCTTCTCTGTGTAAGGACATCTGTTGGAGGAAGGGTGGTGGTGCAACTTTGGCTGTCATGGAATCCACTACATCTGTTGCATCTCTGTGATGATTGGCACGTCAGTGTCCCATGGCCAAAACAATGACATATGTAGCACATTAGTGGGGGAAAAAGTAAGGGATAACTTAATATGAGGTAAATCCTAGTACCATTCTCTCAGGAAGACTACCTGCAAATTTAAGACGCCCCGAGTAGGTAGTGGCATTAAGGTGGGCTGACAATCTGGAGATTTCAAGCAGGCTGGCAGTGCTGTTGACATCCAGGATCCTGAGATTCTCTCTCAGGTCTTCTTCTCTAAGGGAGACTGTGAGGCCGCAAATTCTTCCATAGTTATATCTACCTAGAGTAGCGTCCTCAGGACACCAGCACTTGACTGAACATTCACCAAGAGTGGACACATCTTTGAATTCAACCTCCAGTTTCCTTATGTCACTAAGTTCTATTTTCAGCATAGAAACTTTGCCTTGGATTTGACATGAGCCCTCCTTGATGAGCTTGTGGAATAGTGAAGCATTGAAAGCGGATGTGACCTTAAGGGGATGGATGAAAATGGACTTACCCTCAGTGGATTTTAATAGGACAACATTTTGTGAGTTGGAGTCATCCTGAGGGATCAAGGATGAGGTGTGAGTAAATGATGTGGTCTGGTTGTGTTTCCCTTACCAACATTAAAGGCAAAACAAGGGCAAGGATCTAATGGGGAAGAGGAAGGGCTCGGGCCACGTTTAGCCTTTGGAGTTAGGAAAAGGTCCATTGGAATGTCCACACGGTGACCAAGGCTCAAGGCCTAGGTCTCCCAGGTAGAGAGTGGTTTATGCACCGCAGTAACTTACCAAGTAGGGCCTCATAACCACTTACAGATCAAGCTTACCTGGATATCTTACCTGGACGGGTTCCACCGGAGGGGACCCCATAAGTGCCAACACAACAGCAGAATGAAAGTTAAGAATTTGCTATTGTATTAAAACATATGAGCATCTGCTGGAAGGTGTTTTGATTGCACTAAGTAATGACTAGATTTTAGTAATACAATTAGGATAGTTAATTATGAATATAATATGTGAATACATTGTTATTGCTGTGTAGGGGGTTAATATTTGTATAGATTTTGGCCGAGGTGCTCTGCTTATTTACTCTTGAATACAGTTAAGGAATGTGACAGGATAACTGCATCTGGCAGGCTATTCCACAATGCAATCACTCTTACTGAGATTATCACCTGCGTAATTCTGTATTACTGTGGGGCAGGAATATTCTGTGCGAATTACCGCAGATCCTAGAGGAGGTCTGGGGGGAGAACAACTCAGAAGAGATAAATCATTGAAAATCTTCCAGACTTTGATTATGTCAGCTCTGAGCAGCCTGCCACGCACAGAGAAGAGACTCAAGGCATCAAGATGCGAGGCATAGTCAATATGTGAAAGTCCTAAAATTTCCTTAGTCTATCATCACTGCACGCTCTCAAGCATGTCAGTAGCACCCACATACCTGTGTGCCAAACAACGGAGCTAAATTTCAACACAGGACATATATGGGAGGTGAGAAGAGATTTCATAAACTCAGGCTCTCGGCAGCTTTATTTGCAAGAGAGCATATGTGGAGATGAAATTTTAGAAAAATATCCACTTGAACCCCCAAATCAGATGCAGATTGTACAAACAGTAGAGGATTACCTCTAGTGTAGTAGTCAGAGTATGGGCCAAGACTAGGAGCAGATCCCTGGCAGCACCTAAGAACACAAGTCTTGTCTGAGTTGAGCCTGACTACCAGTGTAAGAGAAGGTATAAGTATATTAATCTTTTGATATATTTTTAGATAATCAGCAAAAATTTTGTATTTACAGGTCAAACCATGAGCCACAAAGTTAATATAAATGAGAAATAGGGTTAGTCCAAGGACAGACCCCTGGGAAACTCCACTAGTTACACAAGAAGAATCATTCCCGAAACCCCTGACCATAACCCTCATTACTCTACCACTCAGAAATCTATATATCCAAGAGAGTAAGGGATCCCCTATACCAAGTTGGGAGAGCTTGGTATACCATGTGCCCTTGGTCAAGCCAGCAGGTCATGTCATCATATGTTACAAGGAGCTGATCATCAACCGAGTGGGCCTTGTGGAAGCCAAACTGGTTAGAATCTAATAGGTTGTTATCCACGAGGAAAGATGTCAAATTGTTCACAATAATATGCTCAAGACACTTACAGGCCACTGAAGTGAGACTTATCAGTCTGTAATTTAGGGGGGAAGTACGCACACCTTTCTTGATGATGGGGATTACTAGGGAAGACTTCCAGACTGATGGGAGTTCTCCAGTTTGGACTGATTTGTGGAAGAGCCAGAGAAGGGGGTATGAAAGGGATGAGGAGCAGTGTTTGAGCAAACAGGGGTGGATTCCATCAGGCCCCATACTGCTAGAGGGGTTGAGATCACACAGAGCATTGACAACATCAGATAGATTTATAACTAACTACTCAGGTTACCTTCAAAGTTCTGGTGCTCCACCAGATTTTCAGGGGTACTGGTTGAATATAAAGAAGAGAACGCCTTGGTAAACTGATCGGCCATTTCTTGGTTGGAAGAACAAATTTCACCCAAGGGTTGCTTAAGGGGTCCTATAGAGGGTCGCCCCACTTTCTTGTTGCAGATATAAGCATGGAACAGCTTAGGGTTAGCCTTTAGGTTAGAAATTAGGTGGGATTCATAAGCTTTCTGTGACTGATAGGAATAATTTTTGTACTCAAAATTTACATCCAGAAAGGAGGACAAGGCATTTTTGTCAACATCTGAGTTCCTGCCCCATGACTGTCGCATCGCCCTATAATGAACCCAGGCATAGTGACAATTCCTAACCAGATCAGCTGGTGGTTTAGATTTCCAGGGGACCATAGGGCGGCCCCAGGCCACTTTACTAGGGATGTACAGAGAAAGCATTTCTTGTAGTATTTCTAAAAACCTACTGTACGCAGCCTCCACAGACCTGCTTGAGAACTCATAATCAAAGTCCAACTCCAGAAGTGCATTATTCATGGCTCAATAATTACTCATATGCCATAGTATAATTGTCTTGGGAGTCTGGGCTGGAGTGAGACCAAGAAAGGTATAGGTAAAGGATACAGGTAGGTGATCACAGTTGGGTAAGGGAGGATGGAGTTGTACATGAGCGACCCTGGCATGTTCAGTAGTGAAGACCAAGTCGCGAGTGTTGTCTGCTATTATGTTAGTAGACTCAGTCACCCATTGTTGAAAACCCAGAGACAAAGCAGTCAAGGAAGGATGCATCATGGGCAGTGGAGGCAATGGGCACATCACCAGACCAGTCGATGTTTGGCAGATTGAAATCTCCCATAAGGATTAATTCTTTACCAGGAGCAAAGTCCACCAGGAATGATTTAAGCTCACCATCATGAAGGTGGGAGTTAGAGTAACAAGGAGGAGTAACAAGGAAAGGAAGTACCTTAGGAGACCTTACGGTCCATTCAAAGAGGGTACCTTGGAACTAGCAATCAAGCAGGCACATGGCTGCTCAATTGTTTTGCGTCCCTAAACGGCCACTTTTCAAGACTTTGTCTAGTCTTGACTTGAACTGGTCAATAGATTCACTGTTGACAACTTCCACTGGAAGTGCGTTCCACTTACCGCAGATACTGTAGGTGAAAAAGTTTCCACACAGATTGCGGTTGTAACGCTTCAGTTCAAGTTTGAAGCCGTGATTGCACATTCTGTTCTCACTCAGTGTGAAAATATCCCGGTAGTCAACATTGTCGAACCCTCAAAGTTTTTTGAAAACTTCGATGAGCTGACCACGCAGTCTACGGGTTTCCAGCAAGAACAGATTTAATTCCCTTAGTCTATCCTCATAACTTTTATGTCTGGTAGAGGGGATCAGCTTGGTTGCCCTGGCTTGTACGCGTTCCAACCTTGCAATATTCTTTCAAAATGAAGGACTCCAAAATTGTACGGCATACTCCAGGTGCGGCCAAACGAGGGAGTTGTACAGACAAAGTACTATCTCCTTGTTATGGTATCCAAACTGGCGCTTTATGTAGCCTAACATCCTTTGGGCTTTCTTCTCTGCCTCGATGCACTGTTTCGAGAACTTGAGGTCGCTAGTGATAGTTACACCCAAATCCTTCTCAGTGTCACTCGATTCAAGAGCAGTGCCCTTAAGGATATACTGAGATTGGGGGTTTCTGTGGCCAATATGCATTACTTTGCATTTCCCCACGTTAAAAGGCATTTGCCATGTGTCTGACCACTCCCCAATCTTCCCAAGATCTCCCTGCAGGCGGGCAGTATTTCCATCGTTTGCAACGTTCATACCAAGCTTGGTATCGTCAGCAAATTTGGAAATCTTGGCAACCATGTCACCGTCCATGTCGTTGACGTAGAGGATGAATAGTAGTGGTCCCAGGACAGAACCTTGAGGCACCCCGCTAGTAACGGGCACCCACTCAGAAGACTGTCCATTCACCACAACCCGTTGCCGTCTGCCACTTAGCCAGTTCTCGATCCAGCCGGCTACTTTTCTGTCATGCCCAGTGCTCGCACTTTCCCGAGAAGGCGGCGGTGTGGTACCTTATCAAATGCTTTCTGGAAGTCTAAGAAGACCACATCCACCGCCTTGTCCCTATCGTGCTCACTGAAGACGAAGTGGAAGAATTCCACAAGGTTCATCAGGCATGACCGTTGCCTTCGGAAGCCGTGCTGGGAACTACTCAGTAGCAGGTTTGACTCTAAATACGACATCATTTTGTCCACCATCATGCTTTCCATGAGTTTACCGATTATCGAAGTCAGACTGATAGGTCGGTAGTTTGACGGATGGCTGGGGTCTCCTTTCTTGAAGATCGGAGTCACCTCTGCCTCACGCCAGTCTCTAGGAACGCATCCGGTCCGGATTGCCATGTTAAAGATAGCGCACAGATATCGTGATACTTCATCGCACACTTCCTTCAACACCTTGGATAGAAACCCGTCCGGTACAGGGGACTTATTTGTCTTTAGGTCAGCGATCTTTTTCTTTATTTCTCCTTCGGTGAAGTCCATTGCCTCCAGCTCCCCCCCCCCCTGAGTAGGAATCTGTGGGCTGGGGGATGGGACCACACTCTTTAGTAAACACTGAAGGAAAGTAGTTATTGAGAAGGTTAGCATTTTCTTCATCTGAGTGAGTTAATGCACCCTCCTCGTCCACTACGGGCCCAATCCTACGATGGATTGATTTACAGCTATTTACATAGCCGAAGAACTCCTTGGGATTCTCCTTGCAGTCTCGCCACTCGGAGTTCCTCAGTACGCTTAGCCACCCTTATGCTGGACTTCACTCTCCTGGCTAGCCTCTGGTACTCGTCAAAGGCACCCGAGATCTTCGATCGCTGGTACGCATTTCTCTTCTCCCTAAGCAGTTGGCCGATTTCTCGATTAAACCACTTTGGTTGAACAAAAGACCAACGGAGGCATTTCAGAGGGATGCATTTTTTTTTATTTTTTTTTTAAGAGCTCATCTGGCAACTACCAACTTGGGCATTAGTCGCCGTATTAAAACTGGCCTAGTTCTAGGATACTTTAAAATAAAATTGAAGAGAAAAAAAAACAACACCCCAAAAGGGGGAAAGGAAGCAAGCTGGTGCTTCGGGGAGAGGTCCCCCCGGCGCAGGAGCGTGCAACTAAAGGAAAAAAACAAACAAAAAAAACAAATGCAAAAAACAAAACAAAACAAACATTGCTTAAATAATAGGGAGAAGGCCGGCCTCCCCCAAGAAGTCAACAAGTCCAACAGTCATGGGCACGAATCTGTCCCGAGTACAAGGGACAGGCGGTAGCGACCCCACCCATCCTGGTACTGGGACAGGTATCGTGCGCGAAGATCACCCAGACTGGGACATTCGACAAGAATGTGCCGAACAGTCTGGGGGACGATGCAGTCGTTGCATTAGGGTGCAGGTGAGCGCTCCATCAAATAGCGATGCATCACACGAGTGTGTCCGATTCGGAGACGACAAAAAGCAACCTGAAGCCGCCGCGGCATTGGGGGTTAGGTCCATGGGAACAGTCGCGGCGCAATGGCACGCAACATTAAGTTCCCTTCGACCGTCTACCATCTTCTTTGCCAAGCAGTCCGAAGAGCTGCCCGTATTCCTGCCATGTAGTCGGTGTGAGGAAGAGCAAAACGCTGGTCCGGTCGCAGAGTCCTCGCGGACTCTTTGGCGGGCTCATTCCCCGCAATTCCTACATGTCCAGGAACCTAGCAGAAGATTATCTCGACATCTGCCCAGCTCGCCAAAACCGTGGCGTCACGGATATCGCGAACCAGGGGATGCGGAGATTCCAATGCCCCGAGAGCACTCAGGGCACTTTATAAGTCGCTATAGATCACAATCCGTTCTCCGAACCGGGCACGTCGCGTAATCTCCCGTACCGAGTGGTGTATTGCCACCAGCTCGGCCCTGAAGACAGACACAGCGCCTGGTAGAGCCCCGCTGACTTCAAACAGAGGGGATACGGCGTGGAAGCCGACCCACTCTTGGGACTTGGAGCCATCCGTATACACTGGCACGGTTCCAGCGTGACACGATGTGTGCTCCAAAAAGGTCGAACGCAATACTCCCGGCACAGTACAAGCTTTGGGAGCAGAGGCGTGGCGACAAATATCCAAATGTGGTACCCTCCAGGGTGGCATCCTGGGCAGAACCAGGGGCGCCACCGGCCCGAGAGCTATATCTACCTCTCGAAGGAGTTTCCTGGCCCTAAACCCAAAGGGCTTAGGGTATGACTGGCATCTCTCGGCGGCATAGGCACCATCGAGATCAGCTGCGGATGCAGTGAGAGCTGTTGGCAACTGAGGGAGGCGCCGAGCTCGCGCGTACAGGCGAGTGATGCACTGCACGCGGCGTAGAGCGAGTGGCATCTCCCCAGCATCGACCAACAGGCTCTCAATGGGGGGAGTGCGGAAGGCACCGGTCGCAAGGCGAAGGCCGGTGTGGTGAATCGAATCCACCTTCCGCAATAAACGCTCGGCTGCAGATGCATAGAACTCGCATGTGTAGTCGAGCTTTGAATGAACAAAGGATCGATAAAAAAGTAAGGCAGTAGCCCTATCAGCGCCCCAAGCGCTGAATGTCACAGAACGGAGAATGTCCATGGCGCGGGTACAAGGGACCCTAAAGCTGCGAATATGAGCCTCCCAGGTGAGGCGTTGGTCGAATACAAGACCAAGGAAACGGTGCGACTCAACCACATCCAGGTGCACCCCATTAAGAAACAAATCTGGGTCGGGGTGAAGCCGTGGATGGCGGCAGAAGTGCACCACCTTAGTCTTGGCCAAAGAAAACCGAAACCTGTGCGCTTCGGCATAGCGAGAGACGCGGTTCAATGCCTGTTGGAGTCGGCGCTCCAGAGTTGGCATCTGGGCCGCGCCAAAAGAGATCGAAAGGTCGTCCACGTAGAGTGTAGCGAGAACATCTTCCGGCAGCACCGAGGTGATGCCGTTGATGCTCAGGGGCAGCACCGAGGTGATGCCGTTGATGCTCAGGGCAAAGAGTGTGACACTGAGGACACTTCCCTGCGGGACACCCTCTTCCTGCTCCTTTGGGCCGGAGAGGGCTCCCCCCACCCATACGCGGAATCGACGATCTCGCAAAAATTCAGATATAAACATTGGGAGGCGTCCCCTCGCCCCCATCGTGTGGAGAGTCTCCATGATACCGTATCACCATGCGGTATCATAGGTCTTCTCCAGATCAAAAAACACCGTGGCGTAGTGCTGTCTACGAAGGAAAGCCTCGCAGACGGCATTTTCCAGCCGGAGCAGAGCATCCGACGTGGAGTGGAACTTTACGGAAGCCGCACTGTGCAGAAGACAGATGGCCTCCGCTGTCCAGGAAATAGGCTAATCTAACATTTACCAATTTCTCCATCAACTTGCACACGCAAGAGGTTAGAGAGATTGGGCGGAATCCGGTCGGAGTAGAGTGATCTCTCCCCGGCTTGCGAAAGGCGAGCACAGTAGCGATTCGCCAGGAGTCTGGGAGAAGACCTTCCACCCAGATCCTGTTGAACAAATCTAACAGAAAGGCCATGCCTCGCTCACCCAGGTGTCGAAGCATGGCGTACGGGACATCGTCCGGACCATGGGCGGTGTCCGCGCACGAAGCGAGAGCGGAACGCAACTCACTCACAGTAAACTTGTCGTTGAAGGGTTCTCCGCCTCTGGAGGTAAAGTCCAGCCGGCGGCCTTCCGCGACATCACGACGTGCATTGAATGCTGGCGGAGCAGCATCACGGCTAGAGAATGCGGAAAAAGCGGTCGCTAAGGATTCCGCCACGGACGCGGGGTCCGAGATTGCGGTCCCATTCTCCTGGAGAACGGGAGGGGGGTCCTGCGAGAACTTGCCCCGAATCCTTTTGACTCGCTTCCACACCTCAGCTAAAGGGGTCTTCCCGTTAAGTGAAGACACGTATGCCTGCCAAGAAGAGCGGCGGGCGTGCTTCGAAATATACCGGAACCTAGCCCTAGCCCGACGAAATTCAGCGACAGTGAAATCGTTCGGGCGGCGCTTATAGCGCATGTAGGCATAACACTTCTGTTTGAGGGCCATCTCACACTCGGCCGACCACCATGGGAGTGGTCGGCGTGCAAAACGGCCAGACGTCCTAGGAATAGTAGTCAGGCCCACGGCGATGAGGTTGCCGGAGAAGAACTCAACGGCCTCATCTACCGACCTAAACTCCTCGACTGAGATAGAGAATTCAGTCATTTCCTGAAATGCAGGCCACCGCGCCCGCGCCAAGCACCACCGAGGTGGTCTCTCAGGCGGCAGTTGCCCTGAAAATGATATTTGAATGGGAAAGTGATCACTACCATGGAGGTCATCGACCACCCCCCAATCAAAATCAGGCTGTGCATCCGAAGAGCACAAAGATAGGTCAAGGCAAGAAAATGAAGCGGTTCTCGGACAGTGATGCGTAAACTCATCCACGTTTAGGACACCCATCTCAAGCTCTTCGATCAGATCGGCAAGGACTTGTCCCCTGGGATTTATGGAGTAATCTCCCCAGAGAGGATGCCTGCCGTTCAGATCTCCAAGCAAGAGATAGGGCCTCGGCAACCGTGCCACGACGCGGCAGAAGTCCCCCGCATCGAAGTCAGCTGACGGTGGAATGTACGCAGAAATGATAGTATACCTCCTATCCAGGTGCAGCTGCACAGCCACTGCCTGAAAGGAGGTATCTAAAGAGAAAGGAAGAACGGAGACATCATGCCGGGTGTAAACTGCGCACCCCCCAGCCCGGCCATCCCGCGGTGGTGGGGTCGCAAGACCCTTATACCCCGGGAGGGCAGGGAGGGGGCACGAACCTAGCATGGTCTCCTGCAAAAAAATAGCTAACGGGGAACGGGACGAGACGAGCCTCCGCAGCTCCTCCCAGTTGGCCCGGAGTCCACGGCAATTCCATTGAAGGAATATGCCCTCCAGGCCTAGCTCGGAGGAGACGCGGGGGCCCTCCTCGAATTGAAGACCCTCACGGGAATGGCCGTACGCTTCTCGGGGGCAGAACCCCGGGCGCTGTTGGCCGGACAAAGCGCTGAAGGCGCTGTTGGCCGGACAAAGCGCTGAAGGCGCTGTCGCCTTCGAAGACTTATTGGGGGAGGTTGGGCTCGCCATGCGAGTCTTTTCCTCCCTCCGCCTCGAAACCTTAGGCGGGCGTTGCGGCATCGGAGGCGGGGGGCCCTCTTTTCGAGGAACCACCGTCTCCGAGCAACTCGCTCCACCTCGGGGCGTGGGCGAAGGAGCCGAAGCTCCTTTGTTGCTGTCCTCCTTTCGGGGGACAGCTTTAGGAACCCCGGAAGATGGCCTAGCGACCATCTTCAGGGGTGTTGCCTCCTGTGAGTCTAACGACTCGGTGGAGGCGCGTGGCCGTTTCGCCTTACGGGAAACGGTCACGCTGGGGGAAGAGGGGGGAGCCCTGGTTTTAGCCGGGGCAGGGTATGAACCCTTTTTTCCGCCAGCTTTACCAGGGGAGCGCCCGGGTTGGGTAGAGCCCGCAGAAGGGCTCCGAATGGGCGCGGAAACAACCGTGCTCGTTGGCCTGGATCGGCCAGGAGCAGAGGGTGCCTTCCTAACTATTGAGGCATACGACGTCCCAGGCAGAGCCGGGCGCGCCAGGACCAAGTCCTTTGCCTCACAGAATGAGAGTCGATCCTGGGCCTGAACGGCCAGGATTTCTTTCTCAAGGAGATATGCACCACATTGCTTCGAAGAAGAAGGGTGCGGCTCTCCGCAATTGACACACTTGGCAACACATGATTTGGACTTATCGTGTGCGACCTTGGAGCAATTTACACAGACTTCGGGTGACCCCGACTTTGCACGTCTACATGAGCGATTCGTATGGCCGAAGCGGTGACAGTAATAGCACCGCCGCGGCAGTGGCACGAATGCCTTCACGCGGTAGCGGTACCAACCGGCACGCACCGACTCAGGGAGCTTGTCACAGTCGAACGTGACGAAGAGTGTAGGGGTGGGTCTCGAGGCCCCTCCCTGTTTTCTCATCACACGTTCGACCTTGACCGCCCCATGGTCGGCCAGCTCTAAGGTGATGTCTTCAATGGAGTAGTCAACGAGTTCCCTCGCATAAACTACTCCTTTCACAAAGTTCATGGTAGAGTGCGGCGTCACACTCACCGGGGTGCCATGAAGTGTCCGAAGAGCACTAATCTTGGCCGCCTCGGTGGGATTCGCCGCATTCGCCAGAAGGCTCCCGTCCGAGAAACGGGTTACCTTCGGCTCTCTACCAATTGCACTAGCTAATCCTCTCCGCTGATGGATCATGTTGCCCTTGGACAACATGGTGCCATCAGTGGAGCGAATAACGAGGAAGCGTTTGAAGCCAGCGGGCTCGAAAACGCCAGGTAACCTCTGAATCAGGGGGCCCGATGTCATCGAGGCTCTGCCCTGTGCACTCTTGGTAGTAGTCTTCTTTGTCAGGGGCTCCGCAACCGGGGGGGCAGAGAGGGCGGATGTGCCGATCTTGGCTTGGTCGCTTGCCAGAGTGGCAGCAGACCCATCCGTCCCCGCAGCCCCCGCGGATGGAGAGGAGCCCCGAGTCTTTTTTGTCTTTTTAGTCTTTTTCTTTTTCGGAGAGGAGGGCGGGGAATGAACCCGCTTTTCACCTCCGCCGGCAGAAGTCCCCAGGCCAGATGGACCAGCCTCAGCCAGGTCCCTCTCCGAAATGGAGAAGGTCCTGGTTGTCGTAGGGGCACCTGTCGGAGGAGATCCCTCCCCTCCTTTTGCCTCGGAGCCCTCAGCCATTTGAGGAGGACCTTGCATAGGGGCGGATTCGGGTTCGGTGCTTGGCGCCGAGCCCGAATTCCCCCCCATGGAAGGCCCTACCGTCTGAGACTGGGTCTCCTCAAGGACCATGTCTATCACAGGAGGGGCCTCCAATTGGCCATCCCCTCCCAGGACATCGCAGGTCCCCTTGGCAGTATTGTCACTAGTCAGGTGGTGTGGGGAGGCACAGGCCTTGACCCCAGCAAGGTTTAAAATTCTTGCCAGCAGGTCTTTTGAGGGAAGCGACCGAAGGGGCCTGGCTTCCCTCTCCCCCCTAAGGGGGTTTGCCCTACCGAGCCGCTTGCACGAGGGGCGGTCGGCAATGGGCTGCCTGCTGGCTTTCTTGGCAGTCCCCTTAGAAAGCAAAGGAGGGACTGCCGCTGGAGATAGGGAGGTGCCCAAAAGCACCTCCAGAGAAGGGGGTGAGGGGGAGTCCCCTACACCCGTAGGCGTAGGAGAGGAGTAAGCCTCCTCTCCGGTTAAAGAATTATGGAGAGTCCCTTGCACAAGCACAAGGGGGGGGACCTCCATTTTCTCGGTGGAGCTGCCCGAGGGCGGCTCCGTCGATTTTCTTGGGGAAGTTGGGGGTTGGGTTTTTTGTTGTTTTTTTTCATTCATGGGCATGGTGACCCTCTTTTGATTACGGGACGCAATAGCTCATCACCTCTCGCAGTTGCCCGCACTGCGAGAGGTGCTTACAAGCCCGGCAGAGCCAGGCGCCGCCATTCGGGACCACCCCTCCCGCCTGGTGGCCTGGCAGTCCTTCGGCATGGCGGCTCCACCTTGGACACGGCGTAAAAAATATAGGTTGTGAAGAGGAGAGGAAAAGGGATGTGAGGAAGATGTGGGTGGGGATGAAGCAGGTTGTTAAAAAACCCCCATCCCGAACCGGAGCTGAGGGGTTAGGGAACAATGTCCCCTCCCCCCTCAGCCCCGATCCGGGGTGGTTGGCTTGAGAAGAAGGTCAGCATTCTACCCTGTGAAATTAGAGGCTGACCAGAGAAAGTTGTGGGAGAGGTTGTATGAAAAGGCGACGAGGTAGGGGAGAAATCGGGCTATCTGAAGGAAGGAAGAGAGGCTAAGCTGGGGCCGGACGGAGTGCTGGATCCCGTCAGCACGGCGGCCAGGATGGCAAATCGCCGCACCCCTTACGGGGAGGAGAGGAGTAAGCCTCCTCTCCGGTTGAAGAGATATGGAGGGTCCCCTAAGCAAGCACAAGGAGGGGGGACCTCCATTTTTTTTGCTGGAGCTGCCCGAGGGCGGTTCCGTCACTGTTTCAGGGGAATTTGGGGGTTGGTTTTTTATTTGTTTTGCATACATGGGCATGGTGACCCTCTTTTTAATACGGGACGCAATAGCTCATCACCTCTCGCAGTTGCCTGCACTGCAAGAGGTGCTTACAAGCCCAGGAGAGCCAGGTGCCGCCATTCGGGACCACCCCTCCCGCCTGGTGGCCTGGCAGTCCATCGGCATGGCGGCTCCACCTTGGACACGGCGTAAAATTGATAGAATGTGAAGAGGAGAGGAAAGGGGATGTGAGGAAGGTATGAGTGGGGATGAAGCAGGTTGTTAAAAAAAAAACATCCCGAACCGGAGCTCAGGGGTTAGGGAACAATGTCCCCTCCCCCCTCAGCCCCGATCCAGGGTGGTTGGCTTGAGAAGAAGGTCAGCATCTACCCTGTGAAATTAGAGGCTGACCAGAGAAAGTTGTGGGAGAGGTTGTATGAAAAGCGATGAGGTAGGGGAGAAATCGGGCTATCTGAAGGAAGGAAGAGAGGCTAAGCTTGGGCCAGACGGAGCGCTGGATCCCATCAGCACGGCGCCCAGGATGGCAAATCGCCGCGCCCCTTACGGGGTCAGAGGGATGCAACTTGATTGAAGACTCATGAACTTATTTTTGAAATTGTTCCACGAATCCTCAACCTCCTCCTCTCTGGGTAGTTTTAAGAATAGATTAGATAAATATATGGATGAAGCTGCTAGATGGGACTGACTTTTTTATGTACATATGTATATATTTTTCTAAGGAGTGGGGAGATTATATTTTGCGGTTGCATGAATGGACATAATCCTCTGGATGCATTTTATGTATATTGTAGATTAGATCTGACAAACTCCTGTAAAGGGTGACAATGTTGATGACTTTTCTCTGGTAATAAATCTTTTGTGTGTTGACTGGAACAGGAGCTGCCAAGTGTAGGCCATGAATGGTCTTTTGCAGTCTCCTTCTTTTCTTATACCGCTAGCCTTACATCAGTCAACCCAGCACGAAGGCTTGCAAAGTCTGCTCTTCTCAAGTCAAGTTTTCTTGATAGACTGGCAACAGACCTTACCTTCGGGATCTTGACGCTAAATCTAACTAGCTGGTGATCACTGCCACCGAGCTCTTCGCCTACAGAGACATCCTCAACGATATCATCCTCAGAGGTGAAGACCAAGTTGAGGATATTGTCTCCTCTCGTCGGTTCTCTTACCCATTGAGTGAGGAACTTGTTGTTGGCGAACTCCAGGAGTAGCGCGCTCTCGCCACAGGCTGCTCTGGTTTCCCAGTCAACTTGTCTGTTGAAATCGCCCATAACGATGCACACTCTGCCTTGATCCCGAGTTTCATTAAATTGGGGGAGGTCTGGGGGGCACAGCCCCCCCAGTATATAATCCTAATTGTTTATAGACTAATGAGCTAACATTTACAGAGGTGAATAATTTAACCAAATCATAACATAACAACATAATTTCACGGAGGACAAAAGCCACAAGGGCCTATCAAAGGTCATCCGCCTCCGTTTTGCGAATTATAATGGGGGTGGGGTCTGATGTCAGACGACTCAAACGCGCATGAATATTCTGGTAGGAGTGAACGAAAATATTTACAAAATCTACATATTTACAAAATCATTTATTCTAGGGCCTTAGCACAATGCTTACAAAGGATTGTTAATGGGATTAAATTATGCTCGCTTAAAAATTTAATAACTTTCTCAGTCACTAATAAATGAGGGATAAACAATTCATCGGACAAACTTCACATGGGCTTTCCATATTTCAAACTGCTTGAAATTAAGGATTGTTTTCAAGTATAGGATTCCCGCCAAAAAACAGTTGAAATAAATGTACTCCAAAAACATGAAACATTTTGGAACACGGATGAAAATAGTACGTCTTATCAGCCGGGCCACTCATCTACATATTTACAGGGGGTTTTTATTATTGTATATTACAATTGATTTGAATTTTAACGAGTCTTGATGATGATGCTTTTTATTTTTGACACATCCCTGTGGATGGTTTGAATTGTATATTGTAGATGCATGATCTGACACAATCCTATGGATGCATTTTGTGGGTGGGTTTTGACAGATGTAGATGACCTTTGATAGGACCTTGTGGCTTTTGTCATCGGCGAAATTATGTTATGTTTGACCTTTGAAAGACCGTGACACGTCTACCTTATACGAGTCGATGGAAAATCAGGTTCAAGTTGTTGAGCCACCCTATAGCATTTATTTTCTGTGGAGAAGAGAATAATTAATTAGCTTTATTCATTTCTCTTCTTCCACACGCACCTAAATGAGAAATTCGCTGTTTCGGGAAAATAAACAAACATCAGTTTGGTGGAATTCAGTTTTGAAGTATTGCCTTTGCATCGGCACATCATTTGTCATTTTCTTATATTATTTTAATTTTCTTAATTGTTTCTATTGAAAAATTCTGTCACAATTTTATTTAATTAGGAACAAAATTTCAGAATTATCTAGAGCCAACTTGTGTCATCGTGGCTTTTCATTCATTTTAGTGGGATTAGTTATTTGAGTTAAATTTTGGAAAATGCCCAACCTCTATATTTTTGATAATTATTTATTTAAGGGTAAAGAAGGTGGCAGCCACCCAATCATAATGGACTCTCACTGGCAGACCTGATAAAACGGAGTCGCCTGAAAAAGGTCATAAAGGGCAAGAGAAACACTCAAAAAAAGTGGGGGAAAGAAAAGGATTAAAAGAAAACAGCACAACACACATACGCACACTTGAATTACAAGCATAGAGCACACATTCTAAAAACAAGGGCGGATGGGATAATAAACAAATGACATGCGCCAGCCGCACGGGAGGCCACAAGACAAAACAATAAACCGAAACACAAAAATGAAAGAAAATTTATAAAAGGGATAAAATACCACTTCCTGATAGAAATGTAAGGAGGGATGACCAGCGAAGGGAGTCCTCTGCTAAAAGAAAGGAATTATCTAGAGCCAACTTGTGTCATCGTGGCTTTTAATTCATTTTAGTGGGATTAGTTATTTGAGTTAAATTTTGGAAAATGCCCAACCTCTATATTTTGATAATTATTTATTTAAGGGTAAAGAAGTTGGCAGCCACCCAATCATAATGGACTCTCACTGGCAGACCTGATAAAACGGAGTCGCCTGAAAAAAGGTCATAAAGGGCGAGAGAAACACTTAAAGAAAGTGGGGGAAAGAAAAGGATTAAAAGAAAACAGCACAACATACATACGCACACTTGAATTACAAGCATAGAGCACACATTCTAAAAACAAGGGCGGATGGGATAATAAACAAATGACATGCGCCAGCCGCACGGGAGGGCACAAGACAAAACAATAAACCGAAACCAAAAATGAAAGACAATTTATAAAAGGGATAAAATACCACTTCCTGATAGAAATGTAAGGAGGGATGACCACCGAAGGGAGTCCTCTGCTAAAAGAAAGGAATTATCTCGAGCCAACTTGTGTCATCGTGGCTTTTCATTCATTTTAGTGGGATTAGTTATTTGAGTTAAATTTTGGAAAATGCCCAACCTCTATATTTTTGATAATTATTTATTTAAGGGTAAAGAAGGTGGCAGCCACCCAATCATAATGGACTCTCACTGGCAGACCTGATAAAACGGAGTCGCCTGAAAAAGGTCATAAAGGGCAAGAGAAACACTCAAAAAAAGTGGGGGAAAGAAAAGGATTAAAAGAAAACAGCACAACACACATACGCACACTTGAATTACAAGCATAGAGCACACATTCTAAAAACAAGGGCGGATGGGATAATAAACAAATGACATGCGCCAGCCGCACGGGAGGCCACAAGACAAAACAATAAACCGAAACACAAAAATGAAAGAAAATTTATAAAAGGGATAAAATACCACTTCCTGATAGAAATGTAAGGAGGGATGACCAGCGAAGGGAGTCCTCTGCTAAAAGAAAGGAATTATCTAGAGCCAACTTGTGTCATCGTGGCTTTTAATTCATTTTAGTGGGATTAGTTATTTGAGTTAAATTTTGGAAAATGCCCAACCTCTATATTTTGATAATTATTTATTTAAGGGTAAAGAAGTTGGCAGCCACCCAATCATAATGGACTCTCACTGGCAGACCTGATAAAACGGAGTCGCCTGAAAAAAGGTCATAAAGGGCGAGAGAAACACTCAAAGAAAGTGGGGGAAAGAAAAGGATTAAAAGAAAACAGCACAACATACATACGCACACTTGAATTACAAGCATAGAGCACACATTCTAAAAACAAGGGCGGATGGGATAATAAACAAATGACATGCGCCAGCCGCACGGGAGGGCACAAGACAAAACAATAAACCGAAACCAAAAATGAAAGACAATTTATAAAAGGGATAAAATACCACTTCCTGATAGAAATGTAAGGAGGGATGACCACCGAAGGGAGTCCTCTGCTAAAAGAAAGGAATTATCTCGAGCCAACTTGTGTCATCGTGGCTTTTCATTCATTTTAGTGGGATTAGTTATTTGAGTTAAATTTTGGAAAATGCCCAACCTCTATATTTTTGATAATTATTTATTTAAGGGTAAAGAAGGTGGCAGCCACCCAATCATAATGGACTCTCACTGGCAGACCTGATAAAACGGAGTCGCCTGAAAAAGGTCATAAAGGGCAAGAGAAACACTCAAAAAAAGTGGGGGAAAGAAAAGGATTAAAAGAAAACAGCACAACACACATACGCACACTTGAATTACAAGCATAGAGCACACATTCTAAAAACAAGGGCGGATGGGATAATAAACAAATGACATGCGCCAGCCGCACGGGAGGCCACAAGACAAAACAATAAACCGAAACACAAAAATGAAAGAAAATTTATAAAAGGGATAAAATACCACTTCCTGATAGAAATGTAAGGAGGGATGACCAGCGAAGGGAGTCCTCTGCTAAAAGAAAGGAATTATCTAGAGCCAACTTGTGTCATCGTGGCTTTTAATTCATTTTAGTGGGATTAGTTATTTGAGTTAAATTTTGGAAAATGCCCAACCTCTATATTTTGATAATTATTTATTTAAGGGTAAAGAAGTTGGCAGCCACCCAATCATAATGGACTCTCACTGGCAGACCTGATAAAACGGAGTCGCCTGAAAAAAGGTCATAAAGGGCGAGAGAAACACTCAAAGAAAGTGGGGGAAAGAAAAGGATTAAAAGAAAACAGCACAACATACATACGCACACTTGAATTACAAGCATAGAGCACACATTCTAAAAACAAGGGCGGATGGGATAATAAACAAATGACATGCGCCAGCCGCACGGGAGGGCACAAGACAAAACAATAAACCGAAACCAAAAATGAAAGACAATTTATAAAAGGGATAAAATACCACTTCCTGATAGAAATGTAAGGAGGGATGACCACCGAAGGGAGTCCTCTGCTAAAAGAAAGGAATTATCTCGAGCCAACTTGTGTCATCGTGGCTTTTCATTCATTTTAGTGGGATTAGTTATTTGAGTTAAATTTTGGAAAATGCCCAACCTCTATATTTTTGATAATTATTTATTTAAGGGTAAAGAAGGTGGCAGCCACCCAATCATAATGGACTCTCACTGGCAGACCTGATAAAACGGAGTCGCCTGAAAAAGGTCATAAAGGGCGAGAGAAACACTCAAAAAAAGTGGGGGAAAGAAAAGGAATAAAAGAAAACAGCACAACATACATACGCACACTTGAATTACAAGCATAGAGCACACATTCTAAAAACAAGGGCGGATGGGATAATAAACAAATGGCATGCGCCAGCCACACGGGAGGGCACAAGACAAAACAATAAACCGAAACCAAAAATGAAAGACAATTTATAAAAGGGATAAAATACCACTTCCTGATAGAAATGTAAGGAGGGATGACCACCGAAGGGAGTCCTCTGCTAAAAGAAAGGAATTATCTCGAGCCAACTTGTGTCATCGTGGCTTTTCATTCATTTTAGTGGGATTAGTTATTTGAGTTAAATTTTGGAAAATGCCCAACCTCTATATTTTTGATAATTATTTATTTAAGGGTAAAGAAGGTGGCAGCCACCCAATCATAATGGACTCTCACTGGCAGACCTGATAAAACGGAGTCGCCTGGAAAAGGTCATAAAGGGCGAGAGAAACACTCAAAAAAAGTGGGGGAAAGAAAAGGAATAAAAGAAAACAGCACAACATACATACGCACACTTGAATTACAAGCATAGAGCACACATTCTAAAAACAAGGGCGGATGGGATAATAAACAAATGGCATGCGCCAGCCGCACGGGAGGGCACAAGACAAAACAATAAACCGAAACCAAAAATGAAAGACAATTTATTAAAGGGATAAAATACCACGCCCTGATAGAAATGTAAGGAGGGATGACCACCGAAGGGAGTCCTCTGCTGAAAGAAAGGAATTCTTTACACATCAAGAGAAGACAAGGTGGACTTATTTTAATTTCATTTTCACTCCATCAGGTGTGGAGTATCTTAAAAATCTTAAAAATCTGTACTTGCCGCGCCAAGCTAAAACCATATATAAAGACTACCATGCCTAAAAACAGCATTAGTACTGTTTTCGGTAACACTTCAGTTTCGGGGCACACGTTAGGTGGCGCTGTTTATAGGCTACGATTTTGGGCTACAATTTATGTCATATGATGTCAGACAAGAGCGTCAGATGTGAACAATTACGGCGGTATATATTTATATATTTGAGTATATACTGGGGGGCTGTGCCCCCCGACCCCCCCCCCCCCCCCAATTGATTGAAACTCAGGATCGTCGCAGGGTATACCTCCCGCAATGATATATCCGCAACGAGCAGTTCCCTTGAATTTACTGGGTTTTTTCCCACAACAGCTCTTTACTGGCAGAAAAACATAACCTAATGACAAGCAATACTTACTTTTATAGGTTTCTTGATTAGTTTATGCGCCTCTAAATAATCTAAAAGTTTTTCGTGATCATGCAAAATAAACCAGCATTCGAAAAACGAAGAAGCACAACTAGAGCACGAAAAAGCCATAACGAAACAGAAAAAAATGCTAAGCTGGTTATATGTATAGCTACGACGTTGCCAGTAAGAAGCTGTTATCGTTCACTGCGATCAAAAAATACGAAAAAAAATAATAACAGACATCCAGAAACCTTACCTGACTTAGAAAAAACTATAAACGAGCAGAGGCGCAGATATTTAGTAAATAATACAGACTAAAAGCTACAAATCCCCAAAACAACAAAAAAATATAACGCCGTGATTTTTTACATCTGAAGCTACCGTCTAACGTCATAAGAGATATATTGTAGCCCAAAAATGTAGCCTACAAACAGCGCCACCTACCGTGCGTCCCAAATCTGAAGTATTACCCTGTTTTCATCCCTTTCTGTTATATTGAGAACTTTATAAGTACTCTGTTACTGAATATGCAAGGAATCTCACAATATGGCTGTATATAGGCTAAACACGACATGAAGTTTGGGTGGGATGGGGAGGCACAAAACATTAAGGGGGAACTTACAGTTGCAAAAGCCAACTCCATACCTATGAGACATCGCTTTGCTTTCCTACTTGGTATATATTTTGGGAGCAGAGTATATGCAACTAAAAACTATAAAGTCTGTGGAGTGGCAAGACATAAAAGGGTAAGAGGCCATAAAATACAAAGAGTGGTAAAGTTAAAATAAAAACGATAAACAGATTAAAAAGAGGGCTACGGGGAAATAATCAAATGAAATGTTCCGGTATAGCCTAATTAAAATGGAGCAGGGTGGACCTATTACCCCACATCAGGGCAAAAAAGATGTATGGACATGCCAAAAGATATATTTCTAGTGAATTGAAAAGGTATAATTACAAGCTATTGTAGCGGCCTACACCCCTACAAGTGGAAATATTTAATCATATATATATATATATATATATATATATATATATATATATATATATATATATATATATATATATATATATATATATATATATATATATATATATATATATATATATTATATTATATTATATTTCAAGAAGGGTTGGTAACCATGACTTAATTCGTGAGATTGTTAGTCCTGCTCTCTCGAGCGTCTTCAAATAAAATCACATGAGGCTCATTCGTTCCTCGGCTGCTTCTGTAAACACGTCTGTAGTATTTGAATAGTAATTTTTAGTTAAATATGTCCCGAAAAAATCTCGTTTTAATGCGTGTTTCCTCTCTCATTTACAGACCCTTTCAACTCCGTTTTAATCTAATTATATTATCTATTTATTTATGTATACAAATTACAATCTATTTATGTATTCAAATTAATCCATACAGTTTATTTATACCAATATTTATACATATCAATCTAATTAATATTTACTCCATCTATAAAAATATTGACCCAATCCATTTAACTATATAATCTATTTGCTCATATAATCTATTTATCAATCCATATAAATATTTAGCATACATTTATAATATTTACTCGTTTAACATTCAACTATAATCTAATTAATAATTGTCAATCTAATTATCAATCATCATATGTGTACTCTAATTCTCATTAACTCATGCAAAGTTAATCCACTCGCGTAAAATTCAATCCAAGGATAAATTGTATAATTTAACTTTTTAATCATAACTGTTCATTCCATAATATATATTTTTCGTAACTATTTGTTCTTAATCCACGTATTCCCACGACGTCGTCGATTTAGAACTAACGATATTTCGTCTGCGGTATTCAGACTTCGCGTAGCAATTTGCATTCCCTTGAATAACAAAAATATAGGTTTGGGGGTTATTGTAACCTGAGCTATCTAGTGTAGTGGCGCAATAATTCCCTAACAACATATAAATGGTGCCCAGAATAGTTTAATTATCTCCAATTCATTCATTCATTTGTAATAATAAATTAATTTTCACCATCACTTGTTACATTTTTTCGGACGAGTCATTCCGCCTCACTTGTTTGATTTTTCTCGCGTGGACTTTCCTTTTCGACACGTGCTCGTTTCTCAATCCTAAATTTGCCTTAATATACTTAAGTTCTCCCTTAGCAATTTCATAGAATTAATCACCATTACAGTAATAAGGACAAAGAGTGATCAAAATTCGATCATTTTTTTCATTTTTTTTTTACCTTCAAGCAGGTGAATTGGATTTGTGCATAAACACACACACACTTTTAATATTTTATAAATGCATTATAACAGAGCCCCAACTTCGGGCACAATTACAACCACGCAAGCATCTTCCCCAATAACAACGATGACCTATTTGACCACTTTTGCCTCCCACGCAAGCATTCTCTCGCATTAGCCTCCCACGCAAGCATTCTCTCGCATTAGCCTCCCACTCCCTCTATGGTTCAGCTGCCACCATTCGACTCACAAAATCCCATTGCCTGGTGGGAAATGGTGAAGCTCATCCTTCAACACCAAGCAGTTCCTGAGGACCATAGAACGATCGTCGTAGCCCAGAAATTACCTCTGAGTATCTTTTCCATTTTTAAGAATATTTTGTTCGATGGGGTAATTGCTGATTCTTGGGTTAGGTTCAAGACGGCGTTCAAGGAGCAATTTGGGCTATCGCAAATAGAGGACCTGCGGATCCTCCTTGATACGCAGGAGATGGGGGACAGGCGTCCCCCGCCTTTTTTTTTAAACCATCTCTTGCGCATGCCAATGGAGCAAAGCTCGACCAACTCGAGCCACTCATAACTGAGATATTCATGCGTGGGATGCCAGATCAAAGTAAGCCCCTTCAAATAATGTCCTCCCCGGCGAACGTGGAGAATATGGCAGATGAGACTGACGGCCTGTAAACAACCCTTTCACCAACTGGAGAAATGAAGGCCATGGGTCGTTTAGTGATGTAAATAAAAACTCATATGTATCCATTTCTCAGGTTAAGTCACCGGCCGGAGCTCCTTACAACGGGTCAGGACTCCCTCAGGATGAATCCTCCACGGTTTCGGGTCT
The DNA here is from genome assembly GCA_963969495.1 of Ceratothoa steindachneri. NCBI lineage: Eukaryota > Metazoa > Arthropoda > Malacostraca > Isopoda > Cymothoidae > Ceratothoa > Ceratothoa steindachneri. The sequence continues at coordinate 37,969,492 of OZ018333.1, forward strand.
TTTATCCGTTCTAGAGAGGATTGAAATGGATATTCGTGCCCCAAAGATGCGAACGGGTTTTCACCGAGAGCAACATCGTGAGCAGGACGGAGGAGTCAGACGTCGTTCCTCACCCCGAAAAGGGCAAGACCAACGAGGGAACTCCAGCACAAGAGGTGAGGCACAGCAGTTTAATTTCAAACCTAGGCCTAATTTCCCCTATCCCGACAACTTTCAGGGTAGCTGCTGATACCACTCTAATTATGGGAGAACGCTGTCCGCTCTATTCAGCCTTGCAATTTTTACCATGCATCAATTCATGTACGCAACTTTAACCCTCATACTGGTCGTGCTGCTCATACTACTATATTTCAACCTTCAGGTTATTGCTGCTACCACCTCAAATTTGGTGCAAGAGCAGAAAAATGCTCAAAGCCATGCTCGTACCATCAAAATCCTCAATCTTAACCTACACTAACTCTAGCACCTCAAATCAAACAGAACTCTACGGGTTCCTTTACCCAAATTTCACCTTCAGCACAGGGCACTTTAAACTGAATTCGCAAGTGATACGTGGGTCTGTCACCTCAGCAACCTCATCCCTTCATTAGGTCGATCCTCCCTTTGGCATTCATGACCCACTCACTGGTTTATCTTTCCTGGTTGACACTGACGCTCAATGCAGTCTCATTCAAGCCTCTTCAGTCGAGAAAGCTTGCACTTCTTCTGATCTGATCCTTAAAGCTGCCAATTCATTTGACATAAGGACTTATGGGATGCTTATCCTTGAGCTCTCTCTCGGGTTACGTCGTGTTTTCCCATGGTCGTTCATCATTGCCGAGTATAATAATTGACGATTCATAATTAGATTGATAAATATTAAATACATTATAGTTGAATGTCAAATGAGTAAATATTATAAATGGTATGATAAATAGTTATATGGATTGACAAATAGATTGATATGTATAAATAGATTATAACAGAGTTGGAAGGGTCTGTAAATGAGAGAAGAAACAAGCATTAAATTGGGATTCTTTTGGAAAGTTTAGCTAAACAATTACAATTCATTATTTACAGACCTGATTCACCGATGAGGACAGCAATGCGAGTGAACCTCATGTTAATTTTCAGAGCGGGAGTAACAACTCTCCCGATTTATGTCAGGGTGACCAACCCTTGAATTTATTTATATATATATATATATATATATATATATATATATATATATATATATATATATATATATATATACGAGGGGCGGTCAAAAAGTTTTGCGAATCGATAGGGCAAAACAGAGGAAGGGGGATGGCTGTTTGTGGGGGTGTTAGGACAAGTAATGACAAATAGGACCTGCAGCCGCACGCTCCTGCCTCGTCTATTTAAGAAGCAGTAGCTGATCGCAAATCGTCAGTCACAAATTTTTCAACAATGGAGAAGGTTAAGCACCGCGCAGTGATCTAATTTTTGACCAAGGAAGGCAAGAATGCAAAAGAGATCCATGAACGCATGGTTGCAGTGTACACCGACACCGCCCCTTCCTATGCAACCATTGCTCGCTGGAATAGGGAGTTCCGCCATGGTCGTGAGTCCCTTAAAGATGACCCCCTTCCAGGATGCCCGTCAGATGTGAAGAACGAGGATAATGTGGCCCGTGTGGAGAGGATGATCGTCGAAAATCGACGGGTGAAGGTTGAAGAAATCGAGCGAGAACTTGGAATATCCCATGGAAGTGTTATCAACATCATCCACGACAATTTAGCCATGACCATGGTCTCTGCCCGTTGGGTCCCTAGAAACTTCACTCCCCTTGATCGACTTCAACGTCGTCAAAGTTCGGAGGAGCTGCTGCTCCTGTCCAACCAAGACTCGGTGGGATTCGAGTCACGCATAGTGCCAGGTGATGAAACGTGGGTCCATCACTGGGATCCCGAGACCAAGCTCGAAAGCATGGCCTGGAAGCACAGGAGATCTCCGACCCACATCAAGTTCCGGACCCAGCCCTCAGCCAGAAAGATCATGGCCACCATCTTATGGAATTCTGAGGGAGTGTTGATGGTGGACTATGCGCCTCGTGGAGGGACCATCACAGGCCAATATTTCGCCGAGGAACTGGCTGGGTTGTAGAAGTGCATCCGTCTGAAGCGATGCTACAAGGTGACGCGCGGTGTCCTGCTCCTCCGCGACAATGCCCCTGTCCACAAGGCCAGAGTTGCGCAAGCTGCCCTACGCGAGTGCGGATTCGAGGAGCTCAACCATCCCGCTACAGCCCAGATCTGGCCCCTAGCGACTACTTTTTATTCCGCCAACTCAAGGCTGCACTGCGTGTACGCCGGCTTGGAGAAGATGAAGATGTCCAGCTCGCCATCCAGGAGTGGATTGAACAGCAGTCGGGAGATTTCTGGTTGTCTGAAATTCGAAGCTTCAGGGACAAGTGGCGCAAGTGCATTGAAGTCGAGGGTAGTTATATGGAAAAATAATAAAACGCTTTTCCTCATATCTCGTTTCCTTATATCCGAATTGCCAAACTTATTGACCGCTACTCGTATATATATATATATATATATATATATATATATATATATATATATATATATATATATATATATAGTTAGTTAGTTAGTTAGTTAGGATTAAATATTTACACAACGCAAGGTATTTACATAAATTTTAGTCTATATAGAGGCGAGGCCTCCTTACAACGCGTTCAGCACGGGTTATGGTGCCAATTGGCTGACTCAGATTGCGAGTCAGGTGGCGATTAGTAGTGCCACTCGATTGAGGCGAGAGATTGTCACGAGCGATGACCGGAGCGTCGGGTGACGATTGTTCTGGACCTCCCGAAAAGGCGGCTGTCGGGAGATGCGCGTTGGTCGCTTGGTGTTCTCCAGCTGCTGTCGAATGGTCCTGCAACAAAAAGGGAGGCGGCGCTTGGTGTTCTCCAGCTGCTGTCGAATGGTCCTGCAACAAAAAGGGAGGCGGCAACAGTTGGGAAGAAGAAATGGGTGGTGTAGAGATGGTTGGATGAGGGTTTGCGAGTAAAGAGGTGGGAGGAAAAGTTGTAGTTTGATTTGAAATAGGCGAAGAAGAGTTCGGAAGTGCAGTTAGTTGATTGGGAAATGTTGAAGGAATAGTTGGGTGCGCTAGGTAGGCTGGGATGACCACTGGACCTATATTAGTGGAAGAGAAAGGTAGTGGCTGTTCCAGATGAACGGTCTCTAATTAAGCGGGTTTAAGCCGATCGATTCAAACCGTATCTTACTTGGTGCCAAGCTGCAGTACAAAGAATTTCGGCTTCCTGGAGACGACGAGAAAACGTCCGTCATAGACAGGTTGCAAGGGTGTGCGAGTGGAATCGCGACGGACAAACATATGACAGCAAGTTGCCATCTCTTTTGGCACGAAAGGTTTCTGATTAGCAGGCACTCTTGTGGCGGTCGGCTTTACCTCAGACCTCGGCCGTACTAAATTGTGTACGTATGCAGTATGATGTATGTCGGAAGGAAGAGGACAGTCAGCGGAAGAAAAGAATTAACCTGGAAGACGAAGTTGCGTACCATAGACGAGTTCCGCAGCAGAACAATTCAAATCCTCTTTCAAGGAGGCACGAATTCCCATGAGAATTAAGGGTAGCTTGTCCACCCAAATGATGTTGGGGTCAGTGGAGCGTAAGCTTGCCTTGATAGTCCTGTGTAAACGGTCCACCTTAACTTACTCTGGGGATGGTAGCTAGTGGTACGGAGACGAAAGGAGCCAAGCACTGACATTAGGGCATCTCATTGGTGGGATTCAATTTGGCTACCTCGATCCGTCATGATCGTTGAGGGGACACTGAAACGAGCAACCCATGCTGAGACGAAGGCTCGAGTTACAGTGGAAGCTCTGATGTCGGGGATAGGAACTGTCTCTGGCCAAGAGATAAAACGATCGATCATGGTGAGAAGGTAAGTGCAACCACGCGAAAAGGGCAGAGAACCAACCAGATCAATGTGAACGGCGTCAAATCGTACCGATGGAAGTGGAAAAGCAGCCAGGGGAGACTTTGTGTGGCGTTGAACCTTTGCACGTTGACAAGGCAGACATGCGCGGGTCCATTTAGCCACATCGGCGTTAATAACTGGCCACACATAACGTTGTGTGATGAGTTTGCCAGTTGCTCGAATGCCAGGATGATAGAAACCGTGAGTATGGTCAAAAATGTGCTGACGTTAAGCGAGGGGAATGAGTGGACGAGGACAGTCAGGCAATGAATAGTCAACCAGGATAGGCCTGGAGGGACTGTCCGGTAAGTCGATTTCGCGAACGACAAGCTGAGAAGAGTGACGCAGTGTTTGCGTGTCTTCATCTTGTTCTTGGGCAAGCGCCATAGTCGCGTGATCGATGGGCGCAGTTTGGGAGAGTTGCGTGCTCGAAATCGATGAAGTGCGAGAGAGCGCATCTGGTACGACGTTTGAAGAACCAGGAACGTAGTGAATATCGTTTGTCATCTGCAGGATGAAGTAAAGGTGACGAGTATCATCTGCAGAGTACACAAAGGAGGTGCTACTAGAGGCGAGCCCACCAACCAATGGCTTGTGGTCGGTAAAGACAGTGAATTTACGCCTTTCCAAGTATTGTTGGAAGTGACGGAGGGCGAGTTATATGGTCAGTAATTCGCGTGAAAACGTACTGTACCTCTGTTGAAAATGAATAAGAGCTTTGGATAAGAAAGCGAGTGGTTGCCAAGAGTCACCAATCTTCTGTTGTAGCGTCTCACCGACATGAGTAGCAGACGCGCCTGAAGTAACGCTCATTGGAGATCCTGGGCAAGGATGGGCCAGGGCGAGAGCGGAAGCTATAGCCTCTTTAGGGCAAGAGAAAGCCTCGCAAGCTTCGGGGGACCAGGGAAGAGGAAGGTTCTTCTTGGAATTGGAAAGCAATTCGTAGAGAGGTTGCAGAATGTGGGAGATGTTGGAAATGAACCTGTGGTAAAAGTTTATCATCCCACAGAATCTACGAAGTTGCTTTAGCGAAGAAGGTCCGGGAAAAGCCCAGATAACTTCCGATTTATGTCAGGGTTACCAACCCTTCTTGAATACCGCCGTAATTGTTCACATCTGACGCTACCGTCTGACATCATATGACATATATTGTAGCATATATATATATATATATATATATATATATATATATATATATATATATATATATATATATATATATATATATATATATATATTAATATAGTTAGGATTAAATATTTACACTTGTAGGGATATAGACAGCTACACCTGCAAGCAAATAACAGAAGGTACTATTTCAGATACTAAAAAGGAGAATTCTTCTCATTTGGGAAGAATCACCTGACAGTTCCATTAAAGAATTATTGCCATCACTCAGACCAATGAGAGACCATAGTTGAATGAATCACGATAATGGCTTGGTTATGAAAGTTAGGATTTTTTTTTTATTCTCTGTAAATCAATTTTGATCAAACTTTTCCCAGCTGCTCTGCATAATATGGTAACACTAATGTTATACTTTCACTATGCTGTGTTACGTCATTGAATCTTTTTTTCAGATTCGTTGTTTTGGGGCTGAACCACGCTAATACCATCTTCCCTCTTTAAGAATAATGGGACGTCACAGAGGCCTCAACGATTTAAAAAAAAAAAGTCTTTCGCATTCAAGAAATGTGCTAAGGTCGCCTCTGTTCATGCTATTGCGGAGAAGTTAGTTCGCTATGTCAACACAGTTAGACGATTTCTGGAGGACCCTTCACTAAGGAAGAAACGATCCGATTTTGGGACCTCCAAGACTGTGACAGTTATTGATTTGAGGAATATTGGCCGACAGTTACTTAGGAAACTCGGACAAAAAACAATACAAAATAAAGTAATTTTCACTGCCGAGTGCTGCCGGTCGTCCCCATGTCCGAAGAGCACCGGAAACCGTATCCTAGGAACCATGGCTTGCGTGCGAGCTTCAGTGAAATGTCTCCTTTAACGCTCCGTCGCAAGACTTTGAGGCTTCAATGGGTCCAGAAGTATATGGCGTTGGACATGAGTTACGTTCTTCTCACTGACGAAACCAGGGTGACTTTTCACGGACCTGACGGTTGGACAAATGGTTTGGTCTATTTCGGAGATAAACATCACCAACATTTGGACGTCAACATCAGGGAAGAGGAGTCATATTTGCGTGCAATTATAATCGGACTCTGACTTATTGGCTCAGTCAGAGCGCCTGATTGGGTTAAAGTGATCGCAGTCGCCTACCGCAATCTCTTGAATCGGGTACATTATGAATTTATGAGATTACCCTTTGGAGTGACAAATGACCCAGTAACTTTTCAAAGAACTATGACCATTGCTTTGTCTGACATTCCAACTTCCCGTGCAATCGTCTATCTGGACGATATTCAAATTATGGGATCCAGTTTTCAAGACCATCTGATCAGTTTCGAATTGGTGCTTTCTGCTCTGAAACAATATGGTTTAAAATTAAAACCTGGGAAAACTGATCTCTGTAAACCTCAAGTTGCATTTCTGGGACACATTATTTTTGCTTCAGGAATTCTCCCTCTAGATAACGAATTGTCTAGAATTCAAGAATTTCCTGTACCAACTCCTGTCCGGCAGTTAGACAATTTTGTGGAATAATAAACTAAACTTCTACCGTAGACATCTGCCCAATTGTGCCGAAATCTCAAAACCTCTTCTACAATTACTGGTTAAAGAAGTCTTGCCTGGACATCAGAGTGCCAACACTCTTTTTTTGAAAAACTGAAAGAAATGTTGTTATCACCAATAATGTTAGCCTATTTGGATTACTCTAATTATGCTTCTCCATTAGAATTACGAGTAGATGCTTCAACAGTGGTGCCGGAGCTGTCCTGTCTCAGCTTCAAGATGGAGTTAATCGACTCATTGCTTTTATTTCATGCACCTTTTCTGAGGCACCAAAGAAATATTAAACTGCATAACGTGAATTAGCAACTGTGAGGTGGGCTGTTAAATTCTCTAGAGTCTTTCGGTATTCTGACCACTGCCCTTTAATTTATCTACATAATATGAAATTAGTCACTTTGTCTGGCCCGTACTGTGGAGGATCTGTCCGAGTTTAATTATGATTTGCAAGACACCCCCAGGTCCTTCTAATGTGATTGCAAACATTTTGTCTCGAAACCTCATTGGTTTGAACTAGGGCCGCCAAGAGGATAAATAGTGCTCGGAACAAGACAAAATTTAGGCCTTCCTCCCCAAGTTTCAAAAAACAAGGCACATATATACTTCATTTTACAGGGTGGACAATATTTATTTCTTTTTGCAGGTATTCATACTGTATATTAGTAACCAATTACTCTGCTTAAAAATCATATAAAATGCAGAACGACAAATATCATTAGTAGCATTTTTTTTTAATAGTAGCGCAACTTCAGGGCCATCCTGTACAATGGACAATAAAATATATGTTAAAATAATCATATACTGAATAATACTTTTCGAGCTTTCTTGGGGAATTTTCGTGCAAGGTTATATTCAATGCTAAGTCTTGTTAAATCTACAAGCCGGTCTTGTGCCATAGTACTATGAGATAGTTTTTGACAATTTTCAGTTTACTGAAAGATCGCTCAGCTGAAGCGACAGTTGAAGGGTTGGACAGAAAAATACGAAGCGCAATGCAAATATTTGGGAATATGTTCTCAAGCTGTAATTCCGTAATCTTGTTCAGACAATCTAAAGGTTTCAATGGAATGTTCCCAAAGTTGCGTTGATGTACCATTTTGAGGTACTCCAGTTCAGGAATGAGCTCACTGTTGATGTCATTCTTGTATTTCACGGCGAAATCAGAGGCTCTTTGTCGCCAGCTTTCTAATTCTTCCGGTTCAGAAGGTAGCGTGTAGTTCCACAGAAACGAAGTTTCTGACAAGTTTCTTGAATCATCAAACCGAAGTCAAGCCACCAATGACGTTCTCGAGGATTTTGTAAAACACACATTTCCTGAATATTGACTCTTGAATAGAATCATTAGCTTCATTCATTTCTGAGAAATCATCATCCAGGCTTTGTTCGTCATGGAATCGCATTTTCTTTCCCTATATCTTCACATTCAGATTCACTTCCATCCTCATACTTGATGAAGCATGTTTTGCTTCATTCCAGATTTTCTTTCAGTTCCCACGAAGATATTTCAAACTTGCTATCAACTCGTTGACATTTCTGACTTCAACATCAACTGTACATAGCATGTCTTGCTTTCAGAATCTTGATGCAGATAAAAAATTGGTGCCAAAATCTTGAACCAAGTTGATGACATAATCACACAAGTAAACGACGAGACATACTTAATAGCGCTATGTATTTCAGTCCTTGTTTTAGGTGTCAAATGGTTTTACACAAAGATAATTTGTTTTGCAACAAGTTCAAAGCAAAGAGAAACGAATTCGTTTTGAGTCTCTGCTAAAAGATATTGTACCTGTAGTCTCCCTCCTTTCTGCTACTATTCCTTCAACTTTACCACATGTTCTTTCAGAACAGTATCCCACCGAGACAACAGTTCTACCAAGCCCAAAAGTTTCCATTTCTTTCATCTCCAATTCTTTGCGAAGATCCTCTAAATGTTATGCCCCCCCCCCCAAAGGAACAATGTCTATGATCCGCCTCAAAAGATTGTGACATCTTGCTGCTTCAGATTGAATGGAAGTTTCCAAAAGATTCTCAATGCAGTTGTCTGATTTCGATGGTCTTTCAAAATCACGCCATGTCAAATAACACTCCTTATGGGCATTGCCTCTTTCGTGTTCAGGAATTCTGTTAGCTCGTTTTTTCCATTTTCCAGTTGCATCCTAGCCCTGTGATGTTGCTAGACGCGAATGCGATTTTGAAGTTTCGGTTTCTTTTTGAAATAGACGGCACGAAAACAATAGAGGACCTGTTGTGATTGATTCCATACCAGCCAATCTTGTCTTAGAATTTCATCATTTTGATTATGGTCATGTGGAAATGAAGTTGGGAATTGAGATGACCCCCTTTCTGACACATTCTTCAACTCTCCGCGGTTGATTTTTCATGAACACCAATATCAACACCCACATCTGGCATACAGCCTGTCATTGTACCTGCAGCAGGAAGCGCAACATTATTTGTCCCTTTTCTGAATACCACATCAGCAGGTGCCACTTCTGTTCTTTGATCATCTTCATTTATCTGACTTACTGCAGCAATTTTAGTACATTGTTGATCAGCACTTTGTTCGATATCTGTATTGATCTCAGCAAGCTTTCATACGCCTACTTGAAAGAGTTTGCAGTCTTCTTTTTTAATTCTCATGTAGTTCTCTTTTTTTTCGTTTTTGAGCTTCAGACTTCTGACTTTGACATGGTAGAATTAATGTTTGTTATCCACGGACCATAGATTAATGGAATTGTCCACTGTATTAGCTGATTAAGAGTAACTAAGGCTCCTGACTATATTTTGGCTTGAGGACCCTCTCATCTCGGGATAATATTCAAGATAAAGAATTACAATTTATTATTTTATTCTCTGTTAATGTACTGGCTGTACACAAAATTATTGTCTAACTCAGTTACATTATAGTGTAAGGATAAATAGTACATTAACTTTAGTCTAACTGTGGAATTAAAACCTACAATGTAGATTAAACAAAAAAGATATCAATAATAATAACAATAATAATAAATAAAATTATTCCATTATAAATAATAGTATCAATTTTCTTTTTAAAATAAAAAAAATTGAAGTTATTAATTTAGATTAATTTTAGGATTAATTGATGATTATTCTTTATTAATGTATTAACTATTAGAGACTCGAGGTATAATTTTATTTATAAGAATTTATATAAGAATTTAACTAAATATAAATATTTTTTTTTTACTTTACTAAAATAACATAAAAGCCATTCATCATTGACCAATGTAGATAGAAGAGAGTAGGACAAGGGACAAATAAAAAATAATAGCGTAGGTGAGTTGCGAACAGCTTCCCGCGTCGCTGGACTACTGTTAGCCAGCGGCGAATCCACTCGGCCATCCTTAGTCTCAAAAGAGACTCATTCAAGCGAAGTTTTTAAGCCACTCGCCTGCATTTCTCGTACGCTACAACCAATAGTAATTAGGTGTTTTTCAATTTGTAGTTAATTTCAATTATTCAATTATATTGGAATGAATAAAATAAATAAATTTGTAATAAAATTTAATTGTAAAATGTAAACATAAAAAGATGGCAGACTTCAGTGTAAACCAAGTTTAAACATCACAAATAATAATAATGATAATTCTAATAGCAATGATATTATTAGTAAAAATAATGATGACATTAAAAGTATCAATAATAATAAATTATAATGATTTAAATAAAATTGAAATGATAATGAATGCTGCTTTTGATCATTTTTTTGTCAAAACCGTTTTTATAATTATTAAGTGACCTACATACAATTCACCACATCTGCAGGCAAACTGTTCCACAAGTTCACTACTCTCTGCCTGAAAAAAAAATTTTTACAGTCTAACCTATACCTTTGATTTTATTTAATTTTCGAAATCTATTCCCTATGGCAGTGATCCCTGCCTATTTAAAAGAATCTACTTATATCTACTCTCTCTATTCCATTAAAATTCTGATAAATAAGTCAGTAAACCTGCTTTTGCAATCTTTTTCATTAATTTGTATCTCCACAAATTCAAGTGAACGAGTGAAAATTTTATTTAAACAAAGGCTATATTGCTTATTTTTTTCAATTAAGGGCCTAGGGTAAACTTCATCCGGTCCTGCTCCTTTATGTTTATCTAAACTTAAAAGCATTTTATGAAGCTTTTCCTCAGAAAATGAGACGGTATTGACAAGTTACTACAACTAACAACATGACAATTAACAACTCAATAACAACCAGTATACACTCAACCTTATTTTGTTCCGTAATTTAGTTATTCTTGCTCCACTCCTCAGATTATACTTATACCAATGATATATTCAATACATAATTTATATATATTAGAGTTTATTTTATTATAATGCCTAAAAGAAAGAAAAAAATCATTATAAAATATTTTAATTTGTAGAAAACAGATGGGAACGCCAACAAAAAATATATCACTAAAATTATGCCATTTCGACAGAACACACCACAATAACAATTTTTGCAGCGTCAATCACTCTCCTTATTCGGCCCCTCTTCTTTTACATATTGACGAAATATTATTATTAACATCGCGAGATCAAGGACGAGTTTAAATTCCACTCTCGTTCAGATGTAAACTAGAGAATACTATTTCCACTAGAAGTTACTCCCTACATTAATATAAGAAAAAAGTTTATCATTATAACATTTGAACTATGCTCTGTATACATACGGAAACAGGGGCCCTCCTCGACACTTGGGCCCCAGTAGGATGTACCGGCTCTACCACCCTTTCGGCGGCTCTGCCTTTGTGAATTCTGTTCCTGAGAGTGTGAGTGGAATTGAGTCAGTGTCCTTTGAACTTTATAGTTCCGAATTAATATCTATGATTGACCCTCAACCTCTATTTACATCTAAAATTGAGTCAGGATCAGTTCTAATTCCACAGTTATCTGAAGATGCTTCACCAATCGATCCTGATTTATCCGAGCTAATACCTGAGGATTTGACTGTTAAGTGGTTTTCTTTAAATGTCCACCAACATATTTCCTCTACCTCAAAGAATCCAATACCAAATGTTGATGCAACCATGGATTGGGATGTATCACTTGAAAGTGATATTTCAGAAGCTTCAGCCATATCTATCTGTTCTTCTGTAATAAGTTTAAAGTGCAATTTAAATTTATTAGTGCAGTCTCAAAGTCTAATCAGAGGCTAGTGTATTATCGGCTCCTAAATTGATTTAATCCCCCCCCCCTCCGACTCTATCCACAATCCACAACTCCGTTTAGTTTTTAGTCCGTATAATCAAAGATCTGCCATTTCTGAATCGTGCGACATTATATATTTTTTGTTGTTGTTATCTGGTGCTTGAGTAACGGAACTCATTTAAATGGAGAAATAATAAATATGTCCCATGTTACTAGACTATAAATGCCAAGAAACGACTTAATATGTAAATATTCTTATTCATTTTGTCTTTTTACTATTTCTGTCCTTATGACACAGTTTTTTATTTTGTTCCTCTTGTTTTACTTGATTCTGTTTCTTCTTTCTCTATTTGTGTGAGTAGTATAATCAAGAAGGGAGGAGTGTAATAGGGCATTCCCTTTCCCTTTCCCTTTATTATATATATATATATATATATATATATATATATATATATATATATATATATATATATATATATATATATATATATATATATATATATATATATATTTAAATAGGCCTATTGTTAAAAGACTTTTAATTGAATAAGTTCCTTTAGCTTCAGAGAAGATATTCCAATAATTACCTATAATTGTATTAGAGCATTCCGAATTGTAAAATTTTTGGTAATTAACTTTTATAAACTAAATGCTCTAAATTAAAATCTAGCATTAAATCTGTAAGGACCCCACAAAAGGGCTAAATGATAACCTGTATTATTTACATTCTTGAACCTTCCTTATCTATTTCATTATTTACCTGTTAGAATATTAAGGTATTTAAATTTGTAATAATTCTAACTTTAGTTTAAATTTAGTTGCTCTCTGTTACTATATAGGATGGAGGTTTCCTCACCTTCTCGTAAAGATCTCTGTTAGTAGTAAATTAATAGGCCTAAGGCCAACTTACATTTATTAGAATTTTATAGCGATAGATTTACATTATTATGTTATTAAATTTAGAGATTTCTAATATGTTTCATTATTAAGTTGTTTCCAATTGCTCAAATCTTAAAACTTCTGCCTTTTGGTTCCCCTTTCTTAAGTTTGTCATTTGCTCCCCGATTTCTCCAGTTCTGCATAACCTTGAACACTGAACTGTTCGTGTCTTTTTCTTTTTCATTCTTCCACTACCCCTTTTCCTATTTCCTTTCTGAATACTTCTTCCCTGAGTTGTCAGTTGGGCTGGATTTATGCCCCAGCCAAGAAACCATTTGAACAACTCACCCTATCATAATAACATAACATACTTTCACGGATAACAAATGCCACCATTTTTTGTTTTATTTTTTTTAAGAGCCCCTCTGGCGACTGCATATTTAGGCACAAGTCGCCGTACTCACCACCACAGCCTAGTACAGGGCTACTTTAGAATAACAATAAAAATAAACAAGAAAAAAGGCAACAACAAGAAGCAGGATTGAGCGTCGGGAGAAGGTCCGTCTTCCCTCGGCACAGGGACGTGCGACCTACAGAGTCGCTATAGATCACAATCCGGTCTCCGAGCCGGGCTCGTCACGTAATCTCCCGTACCGAGTGGTGGATTGCCACAAGCTCGGCCGTGAAGACAGACGCAGCGCCTGGGTGAGCCTCGCTGACTTCAAACTGAGGGGATACGGCGTCGAAGCCGATCCCATCTTCGGACTTGGAGCCCTCCGTATACACTGGCACGGTTCCAGCGTGAAACAAGGTGGGCTCCAAAAAGGTCGAACGCAATACTCCCGGCGTTGTACAAGCTTTAGGGGCAGAGGCTTAGCGACAAATAACCAAAGGTGGTACCCTTCAGGGTGGCGTGCTGGGCAGAACCAGGGCGGCACCGGCCCGAAGGCTATACCTAGCTCTCGGGGTTTTCTATCCCTAAACCCAAAGGGGTTAGGGTATGACTGGCGTCTCTCGGCAACATAGGAACTGTCGAAATCAGCTGCGGATGCAGTGAGAGCTGTTGGAGAATGGGGGAGGCGCCGGGCTCGCACGTACAGGCGAATAATGCACTGTGCACGGTATAGAGCCAATGACATATCCCCAGCATCGACTAGTAGGTTCTCAATGGGGGAAGTGCGGAAATGATCTGACGCAGGGCGAAGGCCAGTGTGGTGGATCGAGTCCTCTATCCGCAATACAAACTCAGCTGCGGATGCATAAAACTCGCATCGGTAGTCGAGCTTCGAAGGAACAAAAAAATCGATAAAAAAGTAAGGCAGTAGTGCTATCAGCGCCCCAAGCGCTGAACGTCACGGGACGCAGAATAATCATGGTGCGGGTACAACAGACCCAAAGGCTGCGGATATGAGCCTCCCAGGTGAGGCGTCGGTCAAATTCAAGACAAAGGAAACGGTGCGATTCAACCATTTCCAGGCGTACCACATTAAGACATAAGTTTGGGTCAGAATGGATCCGTGGATGGTGGCAGAAGTGCACCACCTTAGTCTTGGCCAAGGAAAACCAAAACCTGTGCGCTTCAGCATAGCGAGAGACGCGGTTCGATGCCTGTTGGAGTCGACGCTCCAGAGTTGGCATCTGGGACGCGCCAAAGAGAGATCGAAAGGTCGTCCACGTAGAGCGTAGCGAGAACATTTTCCGGCAGCACCGAGGTGATGCCATTGATGCTCACGACAAAGAGTGTCTGAGGACACTTCGCTGCGGAATACCCTCTTCATGCCCCATTGGGCCAGCGAGGGCTTCCCACCACCTGTCTGCGGAATTGACGATATCCGCGTCTCGAGGTATAGTCCAGTCGGCGGCCTTCCGCGACATCACGACGTGCATTGAATGCTGGCGGAGCAGCATCGCGGCTAGAGAATGCGGAGAAAGCTGTCGCGAAGGATTTCTCCACAGACACGGTGTCCTAGATTGCCGTCCCATTGTCCTGGTGAACGGGAGGGGGGTCCTGCGAGAACTTGACCCGAATCCTTTTGACTCGCATTCACACCTCTGTTAGAGGTGTATTCCTGTTAAGTGAAGACACGTATGCCCGCCAAGAAGAGCGGCGGGCGTGCTTCCAAATATACTGGAACCTAGCCCTAGCCTGACGAAATTCAGCGACAGTGAAATCGTTCGGGCGGCGCTAATAGCACATGTAGGCATAACGCTTCTGTTTGAGAGCCGTCTCACACTCGGCTGAACCACGGGAGTGGTCGGCGTGCAAAACGGCCAGAACTTCTAGGAATAGTAGTTTGGCCCGCGACGATGAGGTTGCTGGAGAAGAACTCAACGGCCTCATCTCCCGCCCTAATCTCCTCGAGTGAGAAAAAGAATTGCTGAAATGCAGAACACCGCGCCAAGCACCACCGGGGCCGGCTCTCGGGCGGCAGCGGCCCAGAAAATGATATTTGAATGGGTAAGTGACACTACCATGGAGATCATCGACCACCCCCCAATCAAAATCAAGCTGTCTATCCGGAGAGCACAAAGATAGATCGAAGAAGGTAAATAGATCGGTTCTCGGGCAGTGATGCGTAAACTCATCTACATTTAGGAGACCCATCTTAAGCTCGTCGATTAGGTCTGCAAGGACTTGACCCCGGGGATTAATAGAGTAGTCTTCCCAGAGAGGGTGTCTACCGTTTAGATCTCCTAGCAAAAGAAAGGGCCTCGGCAACCGTGCCACGATGCGGCAGATGTCCCCTACGTCGAAGTAGGCTGACCGTGGAATTTACGCGGAATCAACAGTATACCTCCTATCAAGGTGCAGCTGCACAGCTACTGCCTGAAATGAGGTATCTAAAGCGAAGAAAAGAACGGAGACATCATGCCGGGTGTAAATCGAACACCATCCCCCGCCCGGCCCCCATCCCGTGGTGGTGGTATCGCAAAACCCTTATACCTCGGGACGGTGGGCAAGGAACACGCGAACAGCATGGGCTCCTGCAAAAAGATAGCTAACGTGAAACGAGAGGAGACGAGTACAAGGTAGATAGTAATTAAATATAGAAGTAGAAATATAGTGAGTAATCAGAGAGTGGGAGCTTTTGGTCACAGGTTGATCGGATCGGGCACAGCGTGGAGAAGGCTCGCTCATCTCTCTTCTTCCTCCACGAATTAGGGTAATTTGGAATATAGGGAAAAATGTATGTGTAGGAATTATATATATATATACATATATACAGTGCCGAATCCTATACAAGTAAACAACCATGTATAGGCAATATATTACACTCTTTCTCTATAAATTGAGCATATCCGGCGGGTTTGAAACTAGAGGAGCGCCGGAGTGCTGGTGGTGAGGAATGGGTAGGTAGAGTGGTTGAACTGGGTGCAAGATCACTTATTGGCTCATTTGTAACCATAGCTAAACTAAGCGAAGGCGGAGTAGTTGGACTAAGATTAATTTGATCGGAATGTCTATGAATTGAAGTCCTCTTAGGTGCCATACATTTGTATGATACAGGCCCAGTTCGTTCAGAAATAGTGTCAGGAACCCATGAAGGACCACTAAGAGTGTAATTTCGGATCTTAAGGGGTGTGTCAGGAACCACATCATGGTTTCGCGGACATAGTGGGTCGCGGTAGAGTTTCTGATTTTGTTATTTTGTAATGATTCTGTCTCTCAGATTGTCAGATGGAGATAGCAAATCCAAATTAGTACGAGGTCTCCGACCTAACAGAAGTTCTGCTGGTGATATACTGTGTGGAGTAACGCGATAGCGAAAAAGAAATTTGGCCAAAACTGTCTGGATTTCCTCTCCCGTGGAACGAGACAATAGGATTTGAAGATTTTAACTATGTTCTCCGCCAAACCATTCGTAGAGGGAGGGTAAGGCAAAGAAGTAATATGACAGATACCGTTATCAGAGACGAATTTCTGGAAAGCAAAACTAGTAAAGGAAGAAGCATTGTCCGAAACAAGGACGACCGGTAACCAAAAACGCGTGAAAATGGAACGCAAAATAGCAAGTGTGGAAGCAGTAGTAGTAGAAGAGGTAGGAACGATTTCAACCCATTTAGAGTGGCCATCAACGACCACTAAGTAGTATGTGTTATTGATTGGACCAGCATGGTCAATATGAAGACGGTACCAAAGTTTGGAAGGCCAATCCTGAGGATGAAGGGGACTGTGTTTCGGAGAATTTTATGAGGCTGCACAAGTTAGGCAGTTTTTCACAAAGGCCTCAATTTGGGTATCTAAACCAGGCCACCAGAAATAGCCACGAGCTAGTTCTTTCAAAGAACCATTCCGGGATGACTATCGTGGAGTTCCTGCAGAAGCGTGGAATGTAAAGTAGCAGGAATAACTACTCGGTGAGACCAGAGAATACAACCAGACTGTAAGGAGAGTTCAAAAGCTCTACTTGCAAAAGGGGTGAATCGAGAATCTTTAGTGTGTTCCCCACCAAATTTGAGGAATTTGACAACCTCAGAAAGAATTGGGTCACTCGCAGTCTCACGAGCAATGGCCTCAGCAGTCACTGGAGTATGCTGTAAGAAATTAACAAGGTTTATCCATTCCTCAGAAATGGGAGCGGAGTCACCGCACAGAGTAGGAAGACGTCTCAAAGCGTCTGTGGTGCTCAAAAGGACTTCAGATTTGTGAATTAAATCAAATTTGTAGTTAAGAAGTATTAACGACCATCACTGAATACGGCCTGAAGCCAGAGGAGAATAGATTTGTTAGCAGAAAACAGCCCCAGAACTGGTTTATAGTCAGTAATGAGTGTGAATGAATGACCATATAAATAGAAATGGAATCTACGAACTGCAAAAACTAAAGCCAGAGCCTCACGCTCGAGCTGGGAATAATTTCTCTCGGCCTGTGTCAAGGTTCGAGATACACAGTAGACTGGTCTGTACTGACCATCTATTTTCTGGGACAAAACAGCACCTATGCCATATGAACTACTGTCCGCTGTAACTGTAATAAGAAGTGTAGGGTCAAAATGAACTAGAACTTTGGAATTGAGGGCTGTATTTTTGGACTTTTCAAGGGCGGCTTGTTGGGCTGAACCCCAATGCCATGGAGTGTTGTAGCGTAAAAAACGATTTAACGGCTCTAGAAATGTAGAAGCATTAGGCAGAAATTTCCTATAGAAGTTCAAAAATCCTAAATAAACTTGTAATAAAGTAACATCAGTTGGAGTTGGTGCACTTTTTATGGCATCCAACTTTTCCTGGGCTGGATGAATGCCTTCTTGGTCAATAACATAGCCCAAATATGAAATAGATTTTAGACCCCAACTACATTTGTCATGTCTTCGTTTTAGACCAGCATCTTGAAGTCTGTGGAGAACTGCATCAACTCGACTATTGAGTTGTTGGGCACTTGCACCAGTGATGAGTATATCATGCAAAAAGCAAAGTACTCCATCAATTCCCTTAAGAAGTTGATCCATGGCTCTCTGGAAGATTCCAGAGCAGCAAAAATACCATAACAGTCTTTTGTAGCGGAAAAGACCTCGAGGAGTATTAATAGTAGTAATGGCTCGAGATTCTTCGTCTAAAGCCAACTAGGCATAAGCTTGGCTCATATCCAGTTTAGTGAACCATCTACCCCCAGCAAATGAGCTAAAAGGTTCCTCTGGTTTAGGCAAAGGGTAAGTATCCACTAAAACAGCTTTATTTGTGGCACGATAGTCTCCACAAATGCGGATAGTACCACCAGGTTTGAGTACAGGTACTATAGGTGAAGCCCATTTCGAGTTTGACACTGGCTCAGTGATGTCTTGAGCAAGTATTAAATCTAAGGCTTGGTCTACCTTAGTGCGGAGTGAGTAAGGCACCGAGCAAGCCGTCATATATTTTGGTTGAACATCAGTAGAAATATCAAAATGGACTTGAAATTTATTAATAAGACCGATACCCCCCTTAAATAAAGACGGGTAACGCGTTGCAATGGATTGTTCGTCCTCTGGAGAACAAGAAGAAATGAAATTTGTGCTACAAATGGCAGCAATGTCTAGATTCATTGCCCGAATCCAGTCTCGGCCCACCAGCGGGCGTCCTCGTTCTTTAACAATTGTTAAATTCAAAGGGTGCGTAACTGTGGAATTGGGTTCTTAAACATCAAATCCACAGCTACCTACACTACTGAACGGAGTGCCCCCGTAAACCTTCAAAGGAGTATTCACTTTGTAAGGTAATTCATTTTGAAAATGTGAACGAAAAATGTTTTCGGGCATAATGGATGTGTATACACCCGGGTCGAACTTAAAATAAATCTTGGATGCGTTGAGAAGAAGGTCCACTAGTATAGGTGCATCACCTGTATAGGTTGTTAGGTGGTTATTACGCCAATACACTAGACAGCTCTGGTCACAATAAACCCCCAAATCTATATTTTTGATATACAAGGGGAATGAAGTTAATCGCTAACAGGAAGTCCGAATTTGCAGAAAAAATTTCCTTAGCCCCAAATCGGCAATGTTGTGGAAATACGTGTATTAAAACAAAGAGATACGAAAAATATATATTAGGGAATGAACAGTTATAATTAAAAAGTGAAATTATAGTTTATGATTGGATTGAATTTTATGCGGGTGATTTAACTTTGCACGAGTTAATGAGAATTAGAGTACACATACTCGTATGATGATTGACAAATATTAATTAGATTATAGTTGAATGTTAAATGAGTAAATATTATAAATGTATGATATATATTTATATGGATTGATCAATAGATTACAAGAGCAAATAGATTATATAGTTAAATGGATTGAGTAAATATTAATATGGATTGATATGTATAAATAGATTGTATGGATTAAAATGGATACATAAATGAATTAAATAAATATATTATATAAATAGGTAATATAAATAATTATATAAATAGATTACAACGGAGTTGGGAGGGTCTGTAAATGAGAGAAAGAATCACGTATTAAAAACGTGATTCTTTTGGGACATATTTAGCTAAATATATATAATTTCAATATTACAGACCTGATTCCGATGAGCCGAACAAAGTGAATGAATGAGCCCCGTGTGATTTTATTTGAAAACGCTCGAGAGATCGGGCGTATCAATCACACGATTTAAGTTATGGTTACCAACCTTGTTGAAATAATATATATATATATATATATATATATATATATATATATATATATATATATATATATATATATATATATATATATATACAGTTATGATTATTGTAGGGGAGTACACCGCTACAATACTACCCTACCGAGGGAAAAGCTAGCACAAGGTGTTTACAAAAATCTTAGACTATATAGCGGCGAGGCCTCCTTACAACGCGTCCAGAACGAGTTATAGTGCCAATTGGCTGACTCGGATTGCGAGTCAGGTGGCGATTAAAAGTGCCACTCGATTGATGCGGGAGAATGTCGCGCACGAGGACCGGAGCGTCTGTTGACGATTGTTCTCGACCTCCCGAAAAGGCGACAGTCGGGAGTTGCGCGTTGGTCGCTTGATGTTCTCCAGCTGCTGTTGAGTGATCCTGCAATAAAAAGTGAGGCGTCAGCAGTTGCGAAGAAGAATTGGTGGGTGTAGAGTTGTTTGGCGGAGGGTTTGCGAGTAAAGAGGTAGAAGGAAAAGTTGCAATTTGATTTGAAAGAGCCGAAGAAAGGTTCGGAAGTGGAGTAAGTTGGTTGGGAAGTGTTAAAGGAATAGTTGGGTGCGGAAGGTAGGCTGAGATAACCACTGGACCTATATTAGTGGAAGAGAAAGGTAGTGACTGTTCCAGGTGAACGGCCTCTATAAAAGCTGGTTTCAGGCGATCAATGGAAAGTTGAAAGGATGTGCGAGTGGAATCGCACCTTTTTGTGATTAATAGGTCTGTCCCTAGGAGGCAGACAGAGACTTGGGAACTCCCGCAGAAGTAGCTGGAAGCGGGGAGCAGTTGCAGAGAGACGAACAGAGAGGAGAGAGCTGGTGAAAGGAATGAATGAACCATCAACAGTTAGTGTCGTGGTTCTGTCGACGAGCTTGCGGTGACGAGAATCAACCAAGAGGTCATGAGTGGAAAGGAAATCGAGAAAGTCGGCAACGATGAAGGTCCATAGGAAAACACGACGTAACCCGTGAAAGAGTTCGAGGATACGCCTCCCATATGTCCTTATGTCCGATGAATTGGCAGCTTTAAGAACCAGATCAGAAGGGGTTGCAAGATTTCTCGACTAAAGAGGCTGGAATGGCACTGCATTGAGCGCCAGTGTCAACCAGGAAGGAGAAACCAGAAAGTGGGTCATGAATGCTAAAGGGCGGATCGACCTGATGAAGAGATGAGGTTGCAGAGGTGACAGACCCACGTATCACCCTCGAATTCAGTTAAAAAGTGCCCTGTGCTGAAGGTGAAATTTGGGTAAAGGAACCTGTAGAGTTTTGTAGGATTTGAGGTGGTGAAGTTAGGGTATGTTGAGATTTGGGATTTTGATGGTATGAGCATGGCTTTGAACATTTTTCTGCTCTTACACCAAATTTGAAGTGGTACTAGCAAAGCCTGAAGGTTGAAATATAGTAGTATGAGCAGCACGACCAGTATGAGGGTTAAAGTTGGGGGCATGAGTTGATGCATGGTAAAAATTGCAAGGCTGTACACAGCGGACAGCGTTGCTCCCATAATTAGAGTGGTACCAGCAGCTACCCTGAGAGTTGGCAGGATAGGGCGAATTCGACGAAGGTCGAAAATACACCTGCTTTGCCTCACCTCTTGTGCTGGAGTTCCCTCGTTGGTCTGACTTTTTCGGGAGGAGGAACGACGATAGACTCCTCCGTCTTGCTCACGATGGTGCTCTCGGTTAAGACCTGTTCGCATCTTTAGGGCGCGAATATCCATTTAAATCCTCTCTAGAATGGATAAAAGACCCGAAACCTGGGAGGATTCATCCTGAGGGAGTCCTGACCGGTTGTAAGGAGTCTCGGCCGGTGACTTAACCTGAGAAATGGATACATGTGAGTGTTTATTTACATCGCTAAACGACCCATGACCTGCATTTCCCCAGTTGATGAAAGGATTATTATAGAGGGCGTCAACCGCCTCTACCATTTTCTCCACGTTCGATGGGGAGGAAATTAAAAGAAGGGGTTTAATTTGATCTGGCATTCCACGCATAAATATCTCAGTTATGAGTGGCTCGAGTTGATCGAGCTGTGCTCCTCTGACATGTGCAAGAGCTTTGGATGGCTCAAAAAATATGTGGGACGCCTGTCCCCTATTTCCTGCGTATCGAGAAGGATCCGCAGGTCCTCTATTTGCGATCGCCCAAATTGCTCCTTGAACGCCGTCTTGAACCTAACCCAAGAATCAGCAATTACCCCATCCAGCAAAATATTCTTCAATATGGAAAAGATACTCAGAGGTAATTTCTGGGCTACGGCGATCGTTCTATGGTCCTCAGGAACTGCCTGGTGTTGAAGGATGAGTTCTATCACTTCCCACCAGCCAATGAGATTTTGTGAGTCGAATGGTGGCAGCTGAACCATAGAGAGAGTGGGAGGCGAATGCGAGAGAATGCTTGCGTGGCAGTGGAGGGGGGAAAGGGGGAAAGTGGTCGAATAGGTCATCGTTTTTATTGGGGAAAATGCATGCGTGGTTGTAATTGTCCCCGATGTTGGTGCGTAGCTTTGGGCTCCGTCGTAATCCATTTATAAAATATTAAAAGTGTATGTGTGTGCGCGCGCGTGTGTGTGTGCACAAATCCAATTCACACGCTTGAAGGTAAAAAAATTGAAAAAAAATATATCGAATTTTGATCACTCTTTTTTCTTACTACTGTATTGATAATTAATTCTATCAAATTGCTAAGGGAGAAACTTAAGGATGTTAAGGCAAATTTTGAATTGAGAAACGAGCACGAGTCGAAAATGAAAGTCCACGCGAGAAAAAATGGAAAGAGTGAGGCGGGCTGAGTCGCACGAAAAAATGCAACACGTGACTGTGAAAATTAATTTATTATTACGAATGAATGAATGGACGGGAGATAATTAAACTACTTTGGTCACCATTTATATAGTTTTGGATGATTATTGAAGCGTATGCTAAATAGCTCTGGTCACAATAAACCCCAAAACCAATAGTTTTGTTATACAAGGGGAATGAAGTTAATCGCTAACGGGAAGTCGGAATTTGCAGACGAAATTTCCTTAGGCCTAAATCGGCAACGTCGTGGAAATACGTGTATTAAAACAAAGAGATACGAAAAATATATATTAGGGAATGAACAGTTATAATTAAAAAGTGAAATTATAGTTTATGATTGGATTGAATTTTATGCGGTTGAATTAACTTTGCACGAGTTAATGAGAATTAGAGTACACATACTCGTATGATGATTGGCAAATATTAATTAGATTATAGTTGAATGTTAAATGAGTAAATATTATAAATGTATGATATATATTTATATGGATTGATAAATAGATTACATGAGTAAATAAATTTTATAGTTAAATGGATTGGGTAAATATTAATATAGATTGATATGTATAAATAGATTGTATGGATTAAAATGGATACATAAATGGATTAAATAAATAGATTATATAAATAGGTAATATAAATAATTATATAAATAGATTACATCGGAGTTGGGAGGGTCTGTAAATGAGAGAAAGAATCACGTATTAAAAACGTGATTCTTTTGGGACATATTTAGCTAAATATTACAATTTCAATATTACAGACCTGATTCCGATGAGTCGAACAAAGTGAATGAATGAGCCCCGTGTAATTTTATTTGAAAACGCTTGAGAGATCGGGCGTATCAATCACACGATTTAAGTTATGGTTACCAACCTTTGTTGAAATAATATATATATATATATATATATATATATATATATATATATATATATATATATATATATATATATATATATATATATATATATATATGTGCCACGGAAGGAAACTGAATAAAAAGCAGATTGTAGTTAGTACTTTGGTCTATTAGACATTTTCAAACTCAAAGATTGAGTTTGAAAATGTCTAATAGACGAAAGTACTAAGTCCAATCTAGTTTTTATTCAGTTTCCTTCCGTGATATTTCCCATATATATATATATATATATATATATATATATATATATATATATATATATATATATATATATATATATATATATATATATATATATAAAGTTATGATTTAATATTTCCGCTTGTAGGGGTGTAAACCGCTACACTTGCATTTGAAATAGTATTTAGTATATAGTCAGAATTTGCACTTGTAGTATTAACAGTAGTATTTACATCAGTAGCCTAAATATGGGAATTCTGTTTAGACCTTTTCGTATTTGAAGTTGAATTAAAAAGCTTAGAATTTAAATGATAATTAGAATTTGGCTTTTGCTGGCGTTGCATACACACCGATCGTATGACCCACCGTGCCACAGTTCAAACACTGAGTTTCTATGAGGACACACTGAACGCCAATGTGGTTTCCCACAACCTTTGAAGCTGACTTTGGGGTTGGACTGAGAACTTTGTGCATTTGGGTTTTGCTGATGCTGCGAATAAAATTCATAGTAGTAGTAGTAGGTTGTGTAGAGTTGTAAGATTGACGATGTGTTATATGTGGAATTATCCTAACTACCTAACCTTAAAATTGTGGAAGTATTTCCCGTAGTGTTTTTGGAAAATGTTTACTTGCCTAGAAGCCGTTTCTTTAGACTTGGCTACTTGTAAGGCCATTGGGAAATTACAAGATGCATTAGCAAGCAATTCCTCTTGTGTTCGTTTATTGTGTAAGCCTCTAATAAATTGGCACCTTAGTCGATCTTGTAGCATGTTGCCGAAATCGCATTTGGAGGCTAAGCCTCGGAGGGCAGCTTCATAGTCTGAGATTGATTCACCACTTGCAGACGCTCAAAGAATTTAAAACGTTTAAAAACAATGTTTGTATGTGGCTTAAAATGATCTTTAAGGGTTTTGATGACATCATTAAAGGTACTCTTTTGGGGCTTGATGGGAGAAAGGAGATCGCAAAGCAGAGAGAACATCTCAGCACCGATAAGAGTTAATAAAATAGGCAATTTATCTGGGTCATCGATTTTATGGACTGTGAAACAAAGATCCATTCGTGTTAAATAATTAAGCAAAGAAATAACTGAAGTATCTAAAATGAACCCTGAGCTGAAGAATGATAAAAGAAATTCGGCCAGAATGGGTTCAGAAATGGGATTTTTTTTTTTTACACCTAGGCTAGGGGAGATCAAAATAGGCCTAACTTAGTGTAATTTGAGGAAATGTATGGAAATACAGATCCGTCCCCCCGTGGGAACAACCTCGTCGCCAATATAATGTAGGATAACACCTAATGATATAAAAATTGAAATGGAAATAAGAGGAATTTAGTACTTACTCGATTTGTCGTCTGCTAGCCTAAGGTAGCTTGTTTCATTATAACACAATTAAGGAGAAATAGAAAGTACTGAGTTTAGAGGAATTAATTAGGATTCTTATACCATTCATACTTGATTTCACACAAGGTAGATAGTAATTAAATATAGAAGTAGAAATATAGTAAGGAATAAGAGACTGGGAGCTTTTGGTCACATCGCGCATCTCTCTTCTCCCTCTACGAATGCGGGTAATTTGGAATATAGGAGAAAATGTATATATATATATATATATATATATATATATATATATATATATATATATATATATATATATATATATATATATATATATGCGGCTAAAAGGCTATTTTTTGGCAAACCAGTCTTCCTCAAAGCCTTCGGAAGGAGCTCTTCTCACATACACGAAAAGGTAGAACTTAAAATAGGCGTTCTCTCAGATAGCCAAAAAACTATCTTTCGATTAGCGAATTTAAGTGTAACCCCTGCTTTTCGAAGAGAATGGAAAATTTGTTTGATTCTCCATACAGGACCTTTTCGTGTATGTGAGAAGAGCTCCTTCCGAAGGCTTTGAGGAAGACTGGTTTGCCAAAAAATAGCCTTTTAACCGCATAATTAATTGCGTTACTGTAATAATTTTTCTTAATTCATAAGACGAGGCGAAAATGGAGAATCAAACAAATTTTCCATTCTCTTCGAAAAGCAGGGGTTACACTTAAATTCGCTAATCGAAAGATAGTTTTTTGGCTATCTGAGAGAACGCCTATTTTAAGTGCTACCTTTTCGTGTATGTGAGAAGAGCTCCTTCCGAAGGCTTTGGGAAAGACTGGTTTGCCAAAAAATAGCCTTTTAACCGCATAATTAATTGCGTTACTGTAATAATTTTTCTTAATTCATAAGGCGAGGCGAAAATGGAGAATCAAACAAATTTTCCATTCTCTTCGAAAAGCAGGGGTTACACTTAAATTCGCTAATCGAAAGATAGGTTTTTGGCTATCTGAGAGAACGCCTATTTTAAGTGCTACCTTTTCGTGT
The DNA here is from genome assembly GCA_963969495.1 of Ceratothoa steindachneri. Classification (NCBI taxonomy): domain Eukaryota; kingdom Metazoa; phylum Arthropoda; class Malacostraca; order Isopoda; family Cymothoidae; genus Ceratothoa; species Ceratothoa steindachneri. The sequence goes on from OZ018333.1 coordinate 37,995,600, forward strand.
ATGTGAGAAGAGCTCCTTCCGAAGGCTTTGAGGAAGACTGGTTTGCCAAAAAATAGCCTTTTGACCGCATAATTAATTGCGTTACTGCAATAATTTTTCTTAATATATATATATATATATATATATATATATATATATATATATATATATATATATATATATATATATTGCCTAATCCTATACAAGTAAACAACCATGTATAGACCACCGGGCGTGGGCGAAGGAGCCGAAGCTCCCTTGTTGCTGTCCTCCTTTCGGTGGGTAGCTTTAGTAACCCCGGAAGATTGCCTAGCGACCAATTTCAGGGGTGTTGCCTCCTGTGAGTCTAACGACTCGGTTGAGGCGCGTAGCCGTTTCTAATTACGGTAAACGGTCACGCTGGGGGAAGCCCTGGTTTTAGCCGGGGCTGGGTGTGGAGCCTTTGTGCCGACGGCTTCACCAGGGGAGCGCCTAAGGTGGGTAGAACCCGCAGAAGGGTTCCGAATGGTCGCGGAAACGACCGTACTTGTATGCCTGGAGGGGCCAGGAGCAGAGCATATCTTTTTCAACATTGAGGCATAGGACGCGCCAGGACCAAGTCCTTAGTCTCGCGAAATGAGACGATCCTGAGCCTGAACGGCCAGGATTTCCTTCGCAAGGAGATACGCACCACATTGCTTCGAAGAAGCGGGATACGGCTCTCTGCAATTGACACACTTGGCCACACACGCTTTGGACTTATCGTGAGCGGCTTTCAGTCAACTTACACAGGTTTCGGGTATCCCGACTTTGCACGAAGTGCGGCGTCACACTCACAGGCGTGCCATCAAGTGTCCGAAGGGCACTAATCATGGCCGCCTCGGAGAGATTCGACGCATTCTCCAAAAGGCTCCCGTCCGAGAAACGGCTCACTTTCGGATCTTTAACAATCACACTAGATAAAGCTCTCCTCTCATGGATCATGTTGCCCTTAGCCAACATGCTGCCATCAGTGGAGCGAATAACCAAGAAACGTTTGAAGCAAGCGGGCTAGAAAACGCCGTGTAATTTGAATGATAGGCCGTGATGTAATTGAAGCTCCGCTCTGCGCACTAGCACGTTTGGTCTTAGTCAAGGCCTCCGCACTCGGGGGGACAGAAGGGGCCGGATGTGCCGAACTTGGCTTAGTCGCTTACCGAAGTGGCAGCAACACCTCTGCCCTTGCATCCCCGACGGATGGAGAGGAGCTCCCAGTCTTTTTCTTTTTAGGAGAGGAGGGCGGGGAATGAACCCGCTTCTCCCCCCCCCCCGCCGACAGGAGCTCCCAGGCCGGACGGACTGGCCTCAGCAAGCTCTCTCTCCGAGATTGAGAAGATCCTGGCGGTCTCAGGGGCACCAGCCGGAGGAAGGGATCCCTCTCCTCCTTGTACTGCCTTTGAGACCCGAGCCGTTTGAGGAGGACTTTGCATAGGGGCGGACTCGAGTTCGGTGCTTGGCGCCGAGCCCAGGTTCGCTTCCATGGAAGGCCCTACCGTCTGAGGCTGGGTTGCCTCAAAGATCATGTCTATCTCAGAGGGGGGGTCTCCATTTGGCCATCCACCCCAGGACATCACAGGTCCCATTGGCAGCAGTTTTACTAGTCGAATATGGGGAAGAACAGGCCTTAATCCCCGCCTGGTTTAAGATTCGAACCAGCAGGCCCTTTAAGGAAAGTAACCGATGGGGCCGTCTTCCCCCTCCCTTTTAAGGGGTTTGCCCTACCAAGCCGCTTCAATGGGGAGCGGTCGGCTATGGGCTGCCTGATGGCTTTCTTGGCAGTCCCCTTGGAAATTAGGTGGGGGGGGGGGCACCGCTGAAAAGAGGGAGGCACTCGAATGCACCTCCAGACAAGGGGGTGGGCAGGAGTCCCCTGCACCTGTGGGAAAAAGAGAGGAGTAAAGAGATTTGGAGGGCCCCCTTCGAGAGCACAAGGGTGGGGGGCATCCATTTTTTCAATGGAGCTGCCCGAAGGCGGCTCCGTCGATCGTGAGGAGATTAAGGGAAAGAGTTTTATTTTGGGGTTTTACATCATCGGGCATGTGGACCCTATTCTTTTCTGCAGGAAGCAAATGCTAATCATCCCTCGCAGTGGCTAGCTCTGCAAGGGATGCGTATGGGGCTTGCAGAGCCAGGTGCCACCATTTAAGGCCATCTCTCCCACCTGGTGACCTGGCAGCCCTTCGGCATGGCGGTTCCACCTTGGTCACGGGGGAAAAAAATAGATAGTGAAGTGAGGAAAGGGGATGTGAGTAGGGTATGGGTGGAGATGAAGCAGGTTGTTAAAACCCACCATCTCAAACCCGAGCTCAGGGGTTAGGGAACATTGTCTCCTCCCCCCTCAGTCCCGATCCAGGATAGTTGGCTGACAAGAAGGTCAGCATCTATCCTGTGAAATTAAAGGCTGACCAGAGAAAGTTGTGGGAGAGGTTGTAGAGGAAGTGAGGAAGTAGGGGAGAAACATAAGCTGTCTGAAGTCAGGAGAAGAGGCTAAGCTGGGGCCGGACGGGAAGGCAAATAGCCGCGCCTCTTACGGGGGTGGGGGTGGGGGGCGGATAACAAGAAAGCGTTAAAAACCAGAGCGCTCGAAAACGCAAGGTAGTCTCTGAATGAGGAGCCCGACAAAATCGTGGTTCCGCCCTTCACACTTGCACTTTTGGTCTTTGTCAATGACTCCCCACCCTGGAGAGCAGCGGGACCAGATGTGCCGATATTGGCTTGGTTGCTTACCGAACGGAAGCAAACCCGGCCGTCCCCGCGGTTCCCGAGGAAGGAGATGAATCACGAGTCTTTTTTGCTTCTTTCGGATTCTTTTCTCTTTAGGAGAGGAGGGCGGGCAATGAACCTCCTTTTCTTTTCCGCCGGCCGGAGCCCCTAGGCCAGATGAACCAGCCTCACCCAGATCGTTCTCCGAAATGGAGTAGGTTATATCTGTCACAGGGGCACCAGCTGGAGGAGCAGATTCCTTATCACCTTGTAAGGCTGGTCGTCTCGTGTCGCTCCCACTGGCAGCGGTCAATTATGAGCCGTCTGCCTTTCTTGGCAGTCCCCTTATAAAGTAAAGGGGGGACTGTCACCGGAGAAAGGGGTGAGTTCCCCTACATCCGTAGGCAAAGGATAGGAGTAAGCCTCTGCTCCAGTCGAAGAGTTTTGGAGGGTCCCCTGCGAAAGCACGGGGAAGAGGTCGCATCCATTTTTTTCGGTGGATCTGCACGAAGGCGGCTAGTAATGGGAGAGATAATGGTTTTTTGTATTCTTCATCATTGGGCATGGTGATCTTGTTTTTTTTTTTATACGGGACGCAAATGCAAACCTCTCTGCGAGGGGTGAGTCCGGGGACGGCAAAGACAGCTGCCGCCACTCTAGGCCACTTCCCCCGCCTAGTAGCTCCACCTTTGGCTTGGCGTAAAGTCGATAGAGATTGAAAGGATAAAGAAAGGGGATGTGAGGGAGGTGTGGGTGGAGTTGAAGCAGGTTGTTAAAAATCCACCACCTAAGACCGCTGTTCAGGAGTGAGGGTACGCCGTTTCGTCCCCCTTCAGCCCCGATCCGTGATAGTTGGGTGAGAGGAAATGGTCAGCATCTATCCTGTGAAATTAGAGGCTGTCCAGAGAAAGTTTTGGGATAGGGTGTAGGGAGAGTGAGGAAGTAGAATAAAAACGCAGGCTGTCAGAAAGAAGAGGCTAAGCTGGGATCGAACGGGCTGAATTGGTCCCACCAAATCAATAGCCACTCGAAAGAATGGTTCGGTTATAACGGGTACTTTTTGTAATGGCGCGGGAGGTACCCGTCGTCTGGATGGATCTTTCTGACACACGTCGCATGATCGTCAATAGGCCACAATTTCCTTGGCAGCCTGGGGCCAATAAAAGTGTCTGAATATCCGCTGCGACGTTTTGTTGTGCCCAAAGTGTCTGGCTAATATTCCATCATGCGCGATATTCAAGATTCTTTCCGTGTATTCTTGAGGTACACACAGTGCTTTGTTGCTCTCCTTATTCTCCTCGCTGATAGTACGGTAGAGAAGTGAGTCTTCAACGATATATTTGATAGGCTTCTTTCCTTTCACTTGGAGAGTTTCACCATTAATCGCTTTCTCCCATAGGGGTTTAAGAGTGGGGCATTCCTTCTGAGCAATAGCGAAGGAAGTCAATTTTAACCCATTGTCTTCGAGGGTAATCCTCGGGGTCAACTCAGCAGTTGCTCTTTCCTCTGGGCTTATTGTGCCCGGGTGACTACTTGTTGGGCCATTTCTTGCTGGAGGATTTGGGGATTTTGTCCGATTAGCACTGCGCAGAACTTAATCGGTGCTACTACCACGTCTGTCCAACCGGTGAAATATCTGCATTGTATATGACGTCTCACGGCGGGGAATCGATTGTGGCGTCCTACAAAGTCGTGGACGATAGCGAATTTCTTATGGTTAGGGTTTACTGGGGGCAACAACTTATCGGATACCACTATGCACGTACATCCGGTGTCTCTGACTAAAGTGGATACTCGGCACCCATTAACAGTGCCATCTTCGAATTGTAAGCCGCCTGGCGAACTTTTGTTAAATAGAAAGTTTACCTGTTGCTGAGGGCCTTCGGATGTTGGCGCGGGAATGGAGGAAACATCAGCTTGTCCTGCTGGGAGCGCGGCAGTCAGGTTTTGTATCTGTTGTCTTGAGGTCTGCCTCAGTCGGGAGTTCTGTGGTCACTGGAAATTCAAGTGACCTACTATCCCGCAGGTATAGCAAGTGACGGGCTTCCTGGGATAAGTGCCGGTATTAGCGTATGATCCTTGGGGAACCCTAACCTCTTTTTGACTTTTTGCTCCTCCAAAATTTGGCTTATAAGTTCCTTTGGGGGCTGAGAACTTAAAGGGCTTCTTCTGCATATGCCTTGGTGGCGGCCCATTTTTCTTTAGGGAGGGAGCCTTCTCTTTATTGTACTCCCTCGGATGTAAACGATGATTTACCGCGTGGAGGTCAGCCTCGTCCAGGCACTCATTTAAGGTAGAAGCTTTTCGGTCCTTAACAAATGCACAGATTTCCTCGGGTAGTGTGCTGGGGTAGTCAACGACCGAAGCGACTTTGTTCTCTACCCCTCCTGACTCCATCCAAAACTGAAGGCTTCAATGAAGCTAAAAGCCAAAATGTTTGTATGTTTGTCCAGGTCTTATACGGGCCTGCCTGAACTTCATCCTATATTCTTCCGGGTTGAGGTTGGTTGCTGAGAGAAGTTCGGCTTTGAGAATGGAATAATCCACAGTCGCTTCTGAGGGTAGAGATACAAATATCTCTCTCATCCTGCGATTGAGTAGAGGTAACAGTCTGGTGACCCCATCTTCTTCTAGGCTCCAATCATTGACTTCGAATATTTTCTCAAAATGGGACAGATATGAGCATAAATCTTCTTCGTCCCTGTTCTCCGGGAGTTTCATGCTGGCCGCTGGTGACACTCCTGTTTTGGATGTCACTGACTGCACCTCTAACTGGTATTAGTTAAGAGCTCTTTCGTGGGCTGTTATCTTCTCTCTTTTCTCAGCTTCCAGTTTCATTTTTCTTCGGCTTCGTTTCATCTTTTCTTTCGTCTCTCTCTTTCTCCTGAATATACGAGTTCAGCTCGGTTCCTTCCAGTCCGAGGCTTTGACCTTGCTTCCGATAAAGGTCAAACGATGCCATCGCGCTTATGTCAGTCATCTACTTTGTTGTAAATCGAACTTGACCTACTCCACAACCGAAACTTACCACTTGGCCTAACAATTACCTTTAGATAGATTCTACCCCTGACTATACCAATTTTCCTCTCGTCAATTATTCTATTATTCCTGGTATTAATTTTATGTGTTGGCTCTTCCTTAATTAGACGCTGCTGGGTTCTTTCTAATAAAAAAACCCACAGACCTGACACCACTTTTGTCGTAGTATACCTTTGGCCGTGATATACCTTTTTTTTTAAGTATACTTTTGTCTAAGAATGCTATTTTTGTTGTTTTTAAGGAAGAGCCGCTTCAAAACGTAAAGATATAGAGAAACGCACAGGAATTATCCCAAAATAAACATATATTTTAAATTTAACAATTAACTATGACAAAAAACAGTAAACACATTTATATCCTCCTCCTAAGCTAACCGAGGTCAAACCGGTTGTCAACTGGGCCTATTACAATATCTCTTAAAGACAAAAAATATACAAATAGGCTACACGTAAACACACCAATTGCCGATTAGTTATTTTATCGCGCTTCTTTTAGATTAGCCTTAAACATTAAATTAAATTACTCTCTTCTACTAGTAAGTATGACGGAGTTCACGCACAATTGTTTTTAGTCCGTTAAATTGTGAAACGTAATAAACTCATACTATCGCAATATGAATATAAATGTTCTTTCTAAATTACATGACAGAAGGGATCATGAGTTGCCGGGTGTCGCTGGGGGTCTTTTCTCGTGCTTCGGAGATTTGGAGTGGCCGATGGTAGAATTTCGTCGAGATGGGATGGGGAAGAGAGGGTGGGCGATGTCAACTTCTTATTGCAACTTTGCCTCCGGTTAAGTTAAGAAGACGGAGAGTGTTACGGTACGCTTCGCTCAAAGAGTCCTCTTCTGGATAATCTTGAAGCCTCCGTGTGTCTTATTCTTTAACGCTGGGTGCCCAACTAGTTGTTTTTTTTTATACCAGGGGATTTCTACCGAAATTAACAAATGGAACCTCGTTGGGGCTTGGTTCTTCTCCTCTCACTGTTACGGAGCTTGAGCTGTGAGAGTCACTCGAGTGTGAGCGAGTTTTCTTTTCTCCAGTCAGACTTCTTCTAAGTCTGTAAAGGATTCTTCGGTATGACACCGATACAAAACTTGAGAATTTATGTTAATTCGGCACTGGGGGGGGGGGGAGGATCGATCTTCTCAATCTGATCCTTTATCGTTCTCACCGAATAATCTTGACTGGCTGAAGGATCGATCTAAACGAACTGATCCTATGTCGTTCTCACCGAATAATAATCTCTTCTCTTTCCTTCAGGGGCTTATTTATAGGCGGACCACTGCCCCATCTGAGGGGAAAGGGGCGAGGCCGCAGAGGGGAGCGCGAGTGGTGAGGTCGCATCTGGGAGAGCGAGGAGTGGAGGTTGGCACCGAGGTGCCCAAGTAGGCTTGTTAATTAGAGAGCTCCCCAACCGCCACCCTCCTTGGCGGGCCTTTTGCTTGGCACCGCTTTTTGGTGATATAACCACGGGCCGACGGATCTCGTAGGTAATTGGATCTTTTGAGTGTCGTTTAAGGGACTTTGGTGGTTTCCTTAACACAGATGGTCGCTCCAACTACCTATGCGGCGGTGAGATCAAACAGGGTAGGCAGTTACTGTTATTCGCCGGCTACCATTCCCATGAGTACCCTCATGGGGATCGCTTCTCTGGCTTTCTCCACAAAAAGGGGAGGGGGGACTTTAATGTATAAGTCCGCCTGGCCCTCCGGGAGGCTTTATGTTGCAATTCCTCTACAGGGGAATAAATCATAGAATAAAAAGAAAATGAGGATTGTTGAGAGAGAACGAGGGGGAAGCACAACTTGCCAGCCCCATCCGAGTTAAAGTTAACCCAGTAACGTGGCTTCCCGAATTTTCACTTGGTTTGGGAGAAAGCAGTTCCCCCTTGTACCAAATAAAGGTAGTCAAATGGTTGAGAGGATAGTCATGGAGTAAAAAAAAGTAGCACTGAGACAGAGCAAGGAGAGGGTGCACTAACTTCCCCAGGCACGGTAAAAGTGTTTAAGTCAATCCAGTGATGGGGTTTTCCTAATTTTCACTTGGGCAGGGAGAATGTACAGTTTCTTGCGTGGCAAGTGTAACAAGCTACACAGTGTATTTCTCTGCAGAGTTCTGAAATATGAATCTCATATAGCGTTTACTTATTACTTTCTTTCGACCTCCCAAATATTTAAAATTCTAATTCAACCTTACATGGAAGGAGAAAAATAACTTATGAAGCAATAACAAAGGTTTAGACAAATTTGAGGCTGCTGTGTTTCAATAGTACTATAATAATATTAGTGTTATTAAAACATTTGCATAATTTTCTTGCTTTCTCCTCATATTCAAATAATGATAAGTTAAGGTTTAAATGATTAAAAAAGAAACACCCATTAAATTTATTTTACTGATTAAAATCAAATAACCGTGGTCATTTCATTTATCTTAAGAGACAACGTTTGGGATGCTTAATAAGAACATGACATACAATTGAAAGACTTTCCACTCATGTAGAGTCATGAGTTCGTAGATCTCCAATTCGTGCTGCTGAGCGGGACAGGAACTGCCGTTGGAAGGCTACTTAGCTTTGTTGTTTCATGTTAAGATGTCTCCTTTCCATTGATTGGAGAGACTGAATTTGAATGGTTTTTACCTATATGGGTTCGTTTGTGCGCCTGAAGATTACACATTTGGGTTGCTTGATAGGGACAGGAACTGCATTTTAAAGGCTTTTCACCAGTGTGGGTTTTTTCATGTTGCTTAAGATTTCCCCGAGCGGCAGCTTGATAAGGACAGGAACTGCATTTGAAAGGCTTTTCACCAGTGTGAGTTCTTTTGTGTCTCTTAAGAGCCCCTATATATGCTGTCTGATAGGGACAGGAACTGCATTTGAAAGGCTTTTCACCAGTGTGAGATCTTTTGTGTCTCTTAAGAGCCCCTAGATACACTGTCTGATAGGGACAGGAACTGCATTTGAAAGGCTTTTTAACTGTATGGTTTCTTTCATGTACCCGAAGATTATCCATATAGTTTGTTTGATGAGGACAGAGATTGCATTTGAAAAGCTTTTCACCAGGGTGAATTATTTTGTGTTTTCTAAGATCTCCCATTCCCGTTGCTGTATAGGGGCAGGAACTGCATTTGAAAGGCTTTTCACCAGTGTGAGTTCTTTCGTGTCTCTTAAGAGCCCCTATATATGCTGTCTGATAGGGACAGAAACTGCATTTGAAAGGCTTTTCACCAGTGTGAGATCTTTTGTGTCTCTTAAGAGCCCCCATATACACTGTCTGATAGGGACAGGCACTGCATTTTAAAGGCTTTTCACCAGTGTGGGTTTTTTCATGTTGCTTAAGATTTTCCCGAGCGGCAGCTTGATAAGGACAGGAACTGCATTTGAAAGGCTTTTCACCAGTGTGAGTTCTTTCGTGTCTCTTAAGAGCCCCTATATATGCTGTCTGATAGGGACAGGAACTGCATTTGAAAGGCTTTTCATCAGTGTGAAATCTTTTGTGTCTCTTAAGAGCCCCTATATACACTGTCTGATAGGGACAGGCACTGCATTTTAAAGGGTTTTCACCTGTGTGGGTTTTTTCATGTTCCTTAAGATTTCCTCGAGCGGCAGCTTGATAAGGACAGGAACTGCATTTGAAAGGCTTTTCACCTGTATGGGTTCTTTCATGTACCCGAAGATTACCCATATAGTTTGTTTGATGAGGACAGAGATTGCATTTGAAAAGCTTTTCACCAGGGTGAATTATTTTGTGTTTTCTAAGATCTCCCATTCCTGTTGCTGTATAGGGGCAGGAACTGCATTTCAAATGCCTTGCTATAGTTCGAAACTTCTTAATCTTTCCTTTCCTGTCACACAAAAGTGCTTCAGAGTAAGTGTGTGACATACCAACTTCAGTGACATTTGATTGCTGACATTCATTCTGAAATAGTTTTGTAAGTTAACAAATAGAGATTATGATTTCAGGTCAAAGTCATTTCAACGAAATTTTAGCCGCACCCTCATGTTATACGTTTCCTATATTAGTTTCACATCCATCTTTTCTCATCCAACTCACCATAATTCTCCTGTCATTAATGATCTATGAGGAAAACAAGCGCAATGATTATGTCATGTGCATCGCCAACAGAGTTTGTGACCAAAGAGGAAGGTGATAGTCTTCAATTGATGCTGGTGGGTTGCTCAAGGATAGTACGTTATTAAGATTCGAGACATGAAGAATATAGAAGAAGCTGATACACACTTTGAGAAAAGAAGAGCAACTCTATTTGTTTAAAGATACCAACATGACAGAAACCAACAAGGCATTAAATCAGAGAAAAACTCAATCTACTGACCTAAACTAGGACAGATAAACCTCATTTCCTCAAATTCAGACCACTGTGCCCACTCCAAGCACCACCAGGGTATTCTTTCAGGCAGCAATGGCCCAGAAAATGATAGTTGCGAGTGAAAGTGATTACTACCATGGATGTGCTTGACAATCACCCACCCAAAATCAGGCACCATATCCAGAGAGCCTAGGGATTAATTGGAACAAGGCAGAAATATAAAGTTTCTTGGACAATGTTGCATTAACTCATTCACATTTGGGACACCCATCAACATGATTTAAACCAACATAGGCATTGCATTGGCACCATAGAAACATTAATTCCTAAAATCGGCACTTGAGAAGGTACACAATTTTTAAACATACATATAACAGCTTACTTATCTTGTAGCCACCCTTCCTCTAAAATAAAAAAAAACAAGTACCAGGCATAAGGCTTCGATAGACTGGGACATTGCACAATGAAGTGCTATAATGGGTGAGACGCATTTTTGAAGGTCTCATTGCACAAACTCCTCATACTGAGCAGTGTATTGCAACAACCTTGGTCCTGAAGAGCCTCGATGTCTTTAAACAGATGGTAGATAGCACGGAAGCCACTGTTCCTTTCAGATATGGAGCTATCCATGTACACTGGAATGCCTCTCCTCCAATGAATGGCAACAAACTTTTGTTTTGTTTTTAAAGGGCGGGTGTTGACCGCTGAATGATGCAGATGCCTCCCCCTCAGTGAGGCTGTCTAAAAAAAATGAATATTGGGGCGGGTAAGGGCGAAGACACAAGCGAGACTATATCAGAGGAGACAGGTGGCAGTGGGGAAGGTAAAAAGATTACTAGCGGAGAATTGGATGCCTTCGGTGATGATTAGATGTAGATTTTCAGATTGTAGATATAATATCCTAAGTTTAAGCTTTGTAAGAATTACTGTGCCTTATGCCCAAGTACACAGTCACCAAGTTGGTAACTAGGTACCTGGGCATAAGGCAAGGTAATCTTACATAGCTTAAAATTAAGATAGATTAAAAACCAAAATATAAAGAAAGGAAAAAGGAAAGAATCAAGCTCTGGAGAATGAACATGCAACCACACTAACGAGACTTAAATGCAAAGGAGGAGGCCAGCCTTCTCCAAAAAGTCAGAAGTCAAGTCTCAGCCCATTAACTTGTCCTGAGTAAAGGGGACAAACGGTAGCAAACCCCTTGTCTCGATACATGCACAGGTGTCATACAAGAAGATCACCCAGACCTACATTCAAAAAGAATGTAGTGTACAGTCTGAGGGACAACGCAGTCATTGCAGTAAGGTGAGGGGAAGCTCCCCATCATATGGTGTTCGTCAGGCGAATGCCCAATTCGATCCATGTGAACAGACGCTGCGCAATGGTATGCAACTGTAGTTCCCCCGGGCCATCTCTCATCTTCTCTGCCAGGCAGCTGGGAGGACTGCACTGATTCCTGACATGTATTTGGTGTGAGGAAGAGGCAAACGTTGGTCTGGTCATCCAGTTCTTACAGAATCTTTAGCCCCCTCATTCCCCGAAATTCCCACATGTCCAGGGACCGAGCCAAAGATAATTTTTATATCCAACCATCTTGTGATGAATACGTGAGCAAGGGTGTGGAGATTCCAATGATCTGGGAACACTCAGAGGACTTTCTGAGTTGCTAAGGATCACAATCCCATCTCCGACCAGGCACAGCATTATCCCCTGTAATAAGTGGTGTATTGCAACCAGCTCAGCCAAGAAGCCAGATGCAGGGCCTGCATAAGCCCTGCTGCCTTAAAAGGGGGGATATAGCGTGGAAGCACATCCACTCCTCAGTGGAAGGAATAAAGCGTGACAAGTGTGCTCCCATAAGGTTGAACGCAATACTCTCGGCGGGGTGTAAGCTTTGGGAGCAGAGGTGTGGCGACAAATAGTCAAACGTGGTGCCCTCTAGGGTGGCATCTTGGAGAGGATATGAGTAGGCACTGAGACGAGGGCAACACCAAGCTCTCCAGAGTTTCCTAGCCTTAAACCCAAAGGGCCAAGAGTATGACTGGCATCTCTCGGCAGCAAAGGCATAGTCAAGTTGCACTGCAGATGCAGTGAGAGCCATTGGTGACTGGGGGAGGGGCCAGGTTCATAATACACTGTGTATTGTGCAGAGCAAGTAACACCTCCCTGGAATTGATGAGTAAGCTCTGAATGGGGGATGTGCGGAAAGCACCAGTTGCCAGGTGGAGACTGGTGTTGTTGATTGAATCCACCTTCTGCAATACACACTTGGCTCCAGCTGTATAAAACTTTCATCTGTAATCAAGCTTCGAACGTACAAAGTATCGGTAGAAAAGGCAGTAATCCTGCCAGCACCCCAAGTGCTAAACCTCACATAACGAAGAATGTCCATTGGCACGGGTTCAAGAGAACCTACGGCTGCATATATGAGCCTCCCAGACGAGGCATCAATCGAAAACAAGACTGAGGAAACAGTGCGAATCCACCACTTATAGGTAAACCTGTTTAGGAACAACTCTGGGTCAGGGTGAAGCCATAGATGGTGGTATAAGTGCAAAATCTTAGTCTTGAAAAAGAAAAACTCAAACCTGTGTGCTTTAGTATATCAAGAGATGCAGTTTAATGCCTGTAGGAGTCAATACTCCTGAGTAGCAATCTGGTATAAATCATGTGGAGTCTCCATATCTTATCACCATTTGATATCATCGGCCTTCTCCAGACCCAACAATAGAGTTATGCTGTACTGTCTATGAAGGAAAGCCTTGCAGATGGCATTTTCCAATTGGAACAGATCATCAAACACAGTGAAACTTGCGGAAACAGCACTGTGCATAAGACAGGCCATCTTCTTTGTCTAGGAAAAAGACTAATCTAAAAGTTGCCAGTTTCTCCATCAACTTGCACACGCAGGTTGGATAGATTGGGAGGAAACCATCTAGGGTAGAGTGATCTCTCCCCAGATTAAGGAAAGTGAGCACAGTAGCTAATGGCCATGAGTCTGGGAGGATGTCCTCTGTCTAGTTCCTGTTGAACAATTCTAACATAAAGGCCATGCCTTACTCACCTAGGTGTCAAACCAGGAAATACTGGACATCGTCCAGACTAGGGGCAATGTCCATGCAAGAAGCAAGAGTGGAACACAACTCACTCAATGTAAGCATGTGATTGAAGGGTTCTCTGCCTCTGGAGGTAAAGTCCAGTCAGCAGCCTTCAGCGATATCACAACATGCTTTGAATGCTGGCGGAGCAGCATTAGGCTAGAGAATGCGGAGAAAGCATTCATGAATGTCTCCGTCCTTGTGGTCTTATTCTAGTGGAGAATGCGAGGGGGATCCTGCAAGATCATGTCTCAAATACTTTACTCTTTTCCACACCTCTGCAAGAAGGGTCTTTCCCATTAAGTGTAGAGAAGTATGTCTGACAGGAAGAACAGTACGCATGCTTCCAAACCTACTGGAACCTAGCCCTAGCTCGGCAAAATTCACTGACAGTGAAATCATTCAGGCAAGCCCTTATAGAGCATGTAGGTATAACACTTTTTTTAGGCCTGTCTTACACTCAATGACTACCATGGAAGCAGTTGTATGCAAAATGGCCAGAGGTTCTAGAAATAGTAGTTAGGACAACAGTGATGAGCTTGCTGGAGAAGAACACAATGGCCTCATCCACCAACCTAAACTCTTCAACTGCGATAAAGAAATCAGTAATTTCCTGAAATGCAGAACATCCCACCTGAGCAAGCACTACCAGAGTCTTTTGGGCGGAAAGTGATCACTACCATGGATCTCATCGAACAGGTCAGCAAGTATCTGAACCATGGTAGTCTCCTCAGAGGGGGTGTGTGTCTACCTTTTAAATCCCTGAGAAGAAGAGAGGGCATCAGCAGATGTGTCACAACTCACAACAAGGCAGAATTTGCCTGTATCGAAGATGGCTGATGGTGAAACATACACAGAAATTACAGAATAACTTTTATCCAGGTTTAGCTGCACTGTCACTGCCTGAAAGGTATTTTTAACAAATACAAGAACAGAAACCATGCTGAGTGTAAATCACGCATCACCTCACCCACCCCCTATCCCATGGTGGTTGGGTAACAAAACATTATACCTGAGGAAGGTGTGCAGGAGGCACACGTCCAGCATGGTCTTCTGTTGAAATATAGCTAAGGGGGCAGAGGAGATGCGTCTCTGCAGCTCCTCCCAGTTGTTCTCATTCCTTGACCAATTCATTGAAGTAATATGCCCGAAGGAATAGCTCAAGTCACATGCGGGAGCACTCATCGAAGAGAAGACCCTCATGGCAATGGCAGTATGTTCTTTGGAGGAAGATTTCAGGCAATTTCACCTTCAAGGAGTTGTCGTTGGACTTGCTATGCAAGTCTTTTTCACCATCTGCCTAGAAACCTTGGGCTCACTCTAGTTTTAGCTGAGGCTAGGTATGAACCCTTTGTGCTGCCAGCACTACCAGGAATGCTTGGGTGAGTAAAACCTGCAGAAGGATTCCTAATGGGTGCAGAAGCGACCATGCTTGTAGGCCTGGATGGGCCAGGAGCAGAGGGTGCTTTTCTTCTCTAGAAGATACGTGCCACACTACTTTGAGGAAGCAGTGTGTAGCTATCCACAATTGGCACACTTGGCCATACACAATAAGAAATGTCAGGGCTTATGAAAGCCTACTAACAATCAAAAATACCTAAGCTTAGACCAATAAGAGAAAACTAAATGGGTTGGCTATATTCCACGTTCATCAGCTCAATTTACGAGTGTATCATGATTCATGCCTTATCCCTTTACTCCTCTTCCTTAAATTATCTTTTCCAACCATTTTTATTTCTTTCTTCATAACAATTGAGCCTGGAAAATCTTGTGCAGCCATCTTGAACTTAGAGACATTTCACCCCAGAATGCCTTCACACAAGGCGATGCATGCCATCTCTCTGATGCTGTGATTGTCTTTAAACAACAACTGCAAGCTTGAGATGCACCACGATGGAATCAAGAATAGGTTTCAGGCTACAATGGAACCATTCTCTTTCCTCGCTAACATGACTCATCCAAGACACCGGGGTGTTGTATACTGCATCAGTTTTAATAAGTGGGTATTTGAAGCCTCAAGCAAGAGTAATGAGACAATTATACTTTTGCCCCCATTTCATCAAATATTATCATTTCCGATGAAGTAACTGTGTTAAGTCACTTGTACTGACGCAAATTTATTATCTTCTCTTCAGAAACTATCTGCAGAAGATGAAGCTGCATAAAATTGGTTTGATCTTTACTTGCTTGATTATGTTCCTGGGAGTCTTCTTTTCAAGTTACAGGAACCTTAAGCAATCTCAACTTAGATGTTTAAGGGTATTTGGTAGGAGTGATAGAGAATTTTCTCAACTTTTGTTTTGGTTTGGTTTGGTCTAAAGTTAGAAATAGACTAGGAGTTAGCTCAAAAACTTGTAAAGATATAGCAACCACTACACAGTGACTGATGATCTGAATTAATTATGGTTCCTAAGCATTGTGTAATGTGGACATCCTTTTGTTGAAATATCCAGCTGTCTTTTATGACCAACAATCTGAGTGTATCAGTGTAATACCACATGCAAATTCTGATTTTTTCATTTACCTTTTTTGGGGTCTTTTTCTAATGAAAGAAAAACTAGATATACTAATTAAATGTTATACCAATGGATAAAACTGTTTACATTTCCATCATATAACTAATAGGTTTTCCATTGTTTGGATTATTTGCAGTTGTATGAAGAAACCAAAGGAGAGGTACCAAACTAATCAAGGTGTATTTTTTTTACTTTCTAAGAACTTCTTTGATTCAAAATTTCCACAGGGCTTCTTTCTAATTTCTGTTGAAATACTCTGAACCTGTCAAGGTCCATTTAGGCAGTTTTCTGTGAAACCAGAGTAATAAAACACATTTTGATTACTGGTACAATATCAATGACCAGTAGTTATTATTTTAGGTGTTTAATTTTGTTTTTTGGGGGGTTGTGAGAGTTAAATGACAAGCCTGGTGATCTTTAACATATTACCAGTACCTGGATGATCAGGGTCTCTACCACTTGTCCCTTGTACTCAGGATGGTTCATACACACAGACTTGCAGACTATTTGACTTTCTTTGGAGTTAGTTGATGCTCCTGCGCCGGGGAGGCTGCCTCTGATGCTGGAACAGACTTCTTCTTCTTCATGCTTTTGTTTTGACTCTTGTTTGTTAGTGGTTGTGTTTTTTTAGGGGGGGGGGGGTCATGTTTTAATTCTAACCTTGTATTAGGCTACAAATTAACTGCAGCGACTTGTACCCTTGGAGGCAGTTGCTA
The DNA here is from genome assembly GCA_963969495.1 of Ceratothoa steindachneri. NCBI lineage: Eukaryota > Metazoa > Arthropoda > Malacostraca > Isopoda > Cymothoidae > Ceratothoa > Ceratothoa steindachneri. The sequence continues at coordinate 38,011,996 of OZ018333.1, forward strand.
GAGAGGCGCTATAAAGAAAAAAATGGTTGAGGAAAAGTTTCAGAAAAAGAATAATGCAAGGAGGAAGCACACCAACAATGTCCCCAAGCAATCCCTGTCAGTTTAAGGCAACCCATTGATGGGGATACCCTAATTTCCACTCAGGTCAGGAGAATATGTGGCTCCTCTGAGTTCCAGTTGGTATCTCGGCTTTAGAGTGCAAATGGGATGTGTTCTGTTATTAAGATGATTGTTAACAATAGTGTTTTTGTGTGTCTCAGATAGTTTGATTTTGTGTGCTTCAGGTAGTTTTTAGCTATAAATGAATTAAACCAAAATGGGTAAACAGAGTTATTTGAGTCCTCAAAAAATTGGACAAATAAACGTTTTGCTGAAAGAAACTAAATTAAAACAAAGAAATAGCAAAGAAACTAGATGTTTAAACCCAAACTGTCAGAATAAGAAAATAAATTATAATGGTCAAGTTTTAAACTCAAAAGAGGTGGGAAAATATGGTCGAAAACAAAAAACAACTCCAAGAACAGATAGAAAATTAATACAACAGACTCTTAGAACAAAAGAACATCTTGCAGAATGATTTCTATTGAGCTGGCAGCAGAGGGTGTTAGCCTTGGCAGAAGAAGAGTGAATGGCAGGATTTTGGAAGCTGAATTGAAATCATATTGCCTGAGAAAGAAACCTCAACTCACAGAAACAATGATGAAGGCACACTATTCCTGGGTAAAGAATCACTTAGAGTGGACTGCAGAATAATGGAAAAGGTAAGAATGACAATCTAGCTAACCAGTTACCTATAATTCATAAAAAAGCAATTATACCTACTAACTTTAACAGTGCTGCATATTTGTAATGGCTCCAATCTTTTCAAACCATAAAGTTTATTTGATGATTCATTACTTCACTGGCTTTTCCAATAACTTTATGCCTGTCCAACTACTTATGTTGTATTTTCTACTATTGCAGGTAGTTTTCTCTGACAAATCAACCATTGCAGTGCTAGATGAATGTAGGCAGAGTGTAAAAAGACGGCCTGGAGAAGAATTTATGGCTGAATGTCTGAGGAAAACAAGTCTTTTGCACATTATTAAGAAAACTATGAACCAAGAGAAGTATATAGAAGTTCTTAAAAGACATTCACTGCCTCAAATAAGGGAATAGTATGGCGATAGACCTTGGATATTCCAGCAAGACTCAGTCCCATGTCATACAGCAAAATCAGTGAAGGCATGGTGTGCACAAAATGGAGTTCAGCTGCTGGCTTGGACCAGAAATTCCTCAGACATGAATCCGATTGAGACTTTATGGTGTGTGTTGAAAGATGAAATACACACAGAGCCCATTAAGACCAAAACAACAACTCATATGCTGGCTCATTGAAGTTTGGTTCTGAATGCAGGAAATGTGGAAAACATTGATCAATATCATGCCAAGATATATTAAAGCACTCATGGATGCTAAGGGTAACCTAACTGCTTACTAACTAATGTAGAAGACTGCGCCAATGTGTCAAAATAACTATTTGCAATCAATAAAATTGGTTTTATTAGCATTTTTATAGAAAATTTTAATTTTTTTATAAAAATCCATAATAATTCTGCCAATACTGTAGTGTTCATAGTATAAACTCTTTGTTGCACAGCTTTCCTGGCCAGCAACTACATATCTCAATGTAGTTATCTTTTAATTAACATTTGTTAGATTTTTATTATGAGGCTTTACAGGAAGTATTTTTTGAATAAATTTAGTATTAAATATTAAAGATGGCAAAATTACCTTTTCTTGAAGGCAGTTTTGTAGGACTGTTTCGGTAGTGGATTTTGGTATTGAGTTTTCTTCTTGAGAATTCTGCGTCACTTCATCAAGGAGAGGACTTTCATCTTCCAGGGGTTCTTCTTTAATCTCCTCTTTCATTAAAATCTTTCCTAACCACTCCTACAATAAATAAAGTTGTTTTTATTTAAGTACTCAAGGACTGCTTGATGGTGACCGATATTTTTATTAATATGGAAGGTAGGAAATAGAACCAAAAGAGCTACCACCAATATTCAAGTTTATGACCCTCATATTTATGTCCCACCATGCAGTAGTAGTGTAATTGGCCAACGAATGAACATTTCAAACATTTTTACTTGCTCCAGTTTTCCTGTTTTCTCAGCGAGCTACTTTCTAAGATTCCATTTTACATAAAAGCAAAATACACAAACTAGGCAAATGACTCTCAGCCAGCACATCCAATTGATTATCCATCGCATTCATTGGTTTTATCTCTTATGATAACAGGAGATGTATTAGGGTCTCAGAGTGTCATACTATGGCACTCAGCTGCCTTCAGAACCATAATGTGAGAAGTTAATGCACAAAAATTGGCAATAAATACCCAGGGACTACCAACAATAACAACATAAACATGTACCTTCTGGTATAAGAGCATTCCTTTCTTTTCCATATATTTCATAAACAATTTTTATTTTTTTAGGAATTCACTAACCAATCCTCTTTAGAGTTACATAGCTATATCATTTTTAAGACTCACTAACTGAGTAGTCTGATGCAGTGGGGATTCCAAGATAGCTATCATTGATATTGACTCAACAATTGAAATGCAAAGTAAAATATCAATAAAATTACCTCTTTGAGTTGTCCAATTTGGCTTATTGTTTCAGAGGAACAAAATGCTTGTTCTTGATCATTCGATGCATGTTCATTTCCCTCACAGGAATCAAAAAATTCTTCCTTGATCTTTTGGGCTGGGCTATCTATGCAATAAACCTAATATAAAATAAAATCCAAAGCTTAGTTAAAACAATCTAATTTTCATAAATTTAAGCTTATAGTGAATTAAACAAGACAAATGAAATTAACTGAATAATTAGGACAATTTTGTATCTTTTTATCATCAAAATTAGTGCATGTAGATCTTCACAGAATTCTTGATTTATTTCCTTAATCTCTCCTGAAGTATCCTGTTATGGATAAAAGATACTTTCCACATTTTATGATTATTAATCTTGTAAAATTCCCAAAGCAGAGTGTCTACTTGTTTGGTGATTTTGAACTCAAGGACTTTTAAAATAATCAAGGACAGGGTTTTTTTCTTTAAATTAAAAAAGTGCAACAAACATTATGGTACATTGATGAAGGTGAGGTACTTAAGGGAAAAATGGGTTATAAGCAAAGCATAACCAATATCAACTCACCAGAGCAAAAAAAAACAATAACAACGTATCCAAGCGACAGTCACAGAAGTATAGTGAGCATTGAGAGTATGCCAGCATCCATCATAAAATGCAATGCATCCAAAGCATACATATATTCACTCACATTAGTGAGTAGATTAACTTAAATATTACTATATTCATAATAGACATTAAAAAGTATATAAATAATAAATTTGAAAATTCATTTGAAAAATCACTCAATGATTTATTTTTTAAATTCAAGGACCATCTACCTTTTTCATCAAATGCAAGGTCTTTTCAAGGATTTCAAGGGCAAACAATAAATTCAAGGGCTTTTTAAGGATTTCAAGGGCAGTAGACACACTGCAAAGCTCATTATACAGGAAATTATTGATATGTATTAACATAATATAATTTCATGAATGACAAAAGCCACAAGGGTCTATCAAAGGTCATCTACATCTGTCAAAAATCACCCACAAAATGCATCTATAGGATTATGTAAGATCATGCATCTACAATATACGAGGGGGAGTCAAAAAGTTCTCAGATAAATGGCATAAAATTTTTATTTGTAATAATACTGTAATCATTTTTCTACATAAGCTCCATTAACATCTATACACTTTCTTAATCTATGAATCCAAAGGTAAAGACCATCTTTGTAGAATTCACGGGTTTGTCTCTGGCACCAAGTAATGACCTGCTTTTTTGCTTCATCTAATGATTGAAACCGGGTTCCTTTTAGGTGTCCCTTTAAATTTGGTTAGGTTAGGTAACCTAACCTAACCTAACCTAACCTAACCAAATTTAAAGGGACACCTAAAAGGAACCCGGTTTCAATCATTAGATGAAGCAAAAAAGCAGGTCATTACTTGGTGCCAGAGACAACCCCGTGAATTCTACAAAGATGGTCTTTACCGTTGGATTCATAGATTAAGAAAGTGTATAGATGTTAATGGAGCTTATGTAGAAAACTGATTACAGTATTATTACAAATAAAAATTTTATGCCATTTGTCTGAGAACTTTTTGACTCACCTACGTACAATTTAAACAATCCATAGAATTGTGTCGGATCATGCATCTACAATTTAAACAATACATAGAATTGTGTCGGATCATGCATCTACAATATATAATTAGAACCATTGACAGGAATGAATCAAAAACAAAAAGCATCATCATCAAGACTCATCAAAATCCAAATCAATCATAATATATAATAAAAAAACTGCTTCTACAAGAATGATTCCAGAATAAGCCCCTCCCTCCCCATATAATCATCTAATCTGCATTTGAAAACAATTCAAGTTTGGACTGTCTACTCTCTCAGATGGCAAACTCTGCCAGTAATCTACCACTCTATTGGTGAAAAAGTATTTTCTAACATCCAACCTCCACCCATTTTTTAAATTTTTAAGTGGTGACCCCCTAGTCTTATTACTATCTTCTAACTCAAATAACTTGCTAAAATCGAACTTATCCATCCCAGAATAGATTTTAAAAAGCTCAATCATATCTCATCTCACACATCTTCTTTCAAATGAGAACATATTTAATACCCTCAGTGTATCTTCATATTCAATGTGCTTCAGGAGAGGTATTATTTTTGTTGCCCTCCTTTGTACTGACTCTAGCAGGTTGATGTCATGTCTAAAATGTGGTGATAATGCTTGTATACAGTACTCTTGTAGCTAACATTTCTCTTAATGTATCCTAGCACCCTATTTACTCTTATTTTTAGCCTCAATAGACTGCTTTGAAAACTTCAATGACTTATCTACTACTACGCCTAAATCTTTCTCATTCTCAACTGAATTCAGCCAATGCCCATCCATTTCATAGCTAAATTCCTTATTATCCCTTCCCATGTTAAGAACTTTGCCTTTTTTTACGGTTAAAAGTCATCTGACACTTCTGAGCCCAAGCTAATAACTTATTTAAGTAGCTGTGCACTTTAAAGCTACCCTCAACTTCTTTGACTACAGCTGCCAATTTAGTGTCATCAACAAAAATTGACACTTTGCTATTTACAGCCTGCCCAAGATCATTTATATAAACTTCTTCCCATAAAACCCATTCCAAACATCTAAAAACACTAATCCTGACTCCTCACGCAGGCATTTCACATACTCATTCAGTCCAATTGCATGAGACAACCATTCCATCCCAATATCCAATCTCGGCAGCACACCTGAAACAACGCCTTTCACTCATCCTTTCAACTAATTTTTTGTACCTGTCTCATAACTCAATGAACCCACCTTTTTTACATCATTTACTCCCACATTCGTAATCAAACTGCATCTCTCTCACACCCAGACACCAGACTATTATACTTCTCAGACACATCATTTACACCAGCACCCGGCAAACAAACTTGCACTCCCTTCCATTTGCTTGCACTCAACTTCCTATCTAAAAATCTAATATGAGAGTCACTCATCACAAGCACCTCAGTCATCTTCCTAGTCCCCCTAGGCCTAGCATTACCCTCCCTCCTGTTCTCATTCAAACTACCATTTATTTCACTTTCTGCCACAACCACCAGACAAATCACTTTCAACCTCTTCCTCTCTCAGGGCATCAAATCTTTTAGTCAACCTACCAGGTTCCATGTCCCTCTTACTCTCACACCTAACCTGTCCTAACCTATCTATTCTATCCATATTCACCCACCATTCATCTTCACTTACATCAGTCACTTCTTTCGCTCCAGTCCCCAGTCTAGGCCTATCTTCCACCCTCCCTGGTCTCAGCCACCACATTCTTCATGCATATAGTCGCATCCCTTCTCACTTCATGCACCAACTCACCTCCTCTACCAAAGCCACATTTGCATGAGTCACACTATACAAGGGGCATTCAGGTACATTTGCTCTTCTTTCAACACCATAATAATAAACTACATACACACTACTTACATCAACAGGCATACTCACTTCATCCAAAGCAACAGCCATACTGAGAAAACTTTTCAAAACCCTTTAATTAAGCAATAAGAAAAAGTGTGGACAAAAGGGGAGAGAAAATTAGGTGGCTCTGAAATGTAAACAAATGGGAGCTATTTTGCAATTTAATTTAAAATATAATTAAAAATTCCTCGAATATTTTGTCTAACACTCAATGTTAATTATCTTCCCAAACTTAAATATATTATACTGAAAAACCAAAAAAATATCACTGAATAAAGAGTTCACTGAGAATATGTCCGATCGCTACCGACGTTCAATCCTATCAGGCTGAATAAAAATGGTGACAAAAATAACACTGGCCTGTGTCTCAAAACCTTTTTTAAAAGATCAAGGTTTTCCAACTAATTTAAAATAATTTTTGCATGCTGAATTTATGAATATAATTAGTTTTCTTTGCTCAGGTCTTGTTTCTAAGATATGCTGGATTTATATTATAACATATATTTCCAAAATGGTGCTATCATCAAACCATTTATTACTTCTGTCTGGTCAGGTCTAGTAATGAGTAACCATACATAACCTATTTTAGTCATCTTTTCAGGACTAGATTTGCATTGCAATGGATGGTACATGTAAGAATCATCCAAATAAGTTTTAGTACATCTGCAGACATGGCACTCTTCCAGACCATCAAGCAAAAATCAGGGATTTTGTGAAAAAGGCAAATTATGCTTACTTTGGAGTGCAACCACGGGACCAGAATAAGCCTTTTGCTGTAAAACATTGTAGTAGAGTGGTTGTCCACCTCCCCTCTCCTGGCTCTAATCCCTTTTTTTTCATGGTGCAGCCTGAGAAGAGGGATGCTTCATTCCGAGAGGGGCACTCGATAGACCTCTATCATGCCTCCCCATTCATTTTTGTTCTCCCACAGGCTAGAGTTAATAATAAATTAGAATAGTGATTTTGGACATTGTGCAAATCAAAGGTGAAATTAATGAACTCGAGTGGTTGATGTTTATTTATTGAATTGCCTGAATTGGTAGAGCAAAGAACAAGCTGGAGTCATTCAGGTGAGAGTTGTTGTGAATGGTTGTGTGTGTGCGGATGTTCGGTTTGATGATGTTTAAGTGTGGCAGTGAATTTATGATAGAAGATGCCTTCTCCTTTCCAGCTTCTTGGTGCCAGCTAGTCAAGAGTCATCTGGCTTTATGAAGAAGTGGGGACCAGCCTTGACTCTCAGTTGTTCTGATACATAAAAGGGACTGTCCTGAAGTGTGGGTCTTGAAGAGTGCCTCTCAGCCTTCTACAGGAAGGTTGGAGTCAAGTCCCCCCCCACAATCCACCTTGGATGGAACCCATACATCCCAGGTTCCTGAAGTCAGAATGCTTTGCCATTTCCAGAAGAAGTGCAGCCCTGCTTCCCCTTCCCTTTCCCCCAACTTGTAAGCTCTGGTTATAAACTTTAGTTTGAGGGTGCACCCAATATTCTTCTTTGTTGGCCAATAGATTTGTAAGGCCCCATATATCGTTGGGTGTGTTAACTATTTACTTTGCATTGGCTAAGATATTGATAAAGCGCTATATATAACAGACTAGTGTGTATATATATATATATATTTAATTTTTAGTTGTAAGATTGTATATAATTTGTTTACATTTATACTCATGATTGGTGATTAAAAATTAATTTTATTATTTACTGGGTTATTTAATAAAATTAAGATTAAACTATCTCATTACCCTCTCTTTGGACAACCGGGTTGGCCTTGTCTGGGCGGCGGGGATAGTTAGTGAGGGGCTTATGACCCTGCCACCAGAGCATATGTGAACAATTTACGGGATTGGAGTAATAAGAAAACGAAGAGTATGCCATTTGGTGTCCCAATAGTGTGGAGGGAAGGCAAAGCTCACATCATCGACTGCTATTTCTGCATGACAAATTTGAAAGGCATCAATCACAAGAACAAACAACATGTTCAATACCTCAATGTTCCTTCACCTATAAAACCATGGGTTTTAGCTCTGATTCTGAGGCTAGTGTCACTACCAATACAGGTGAGTTTGATGTATACAAACCAGAAGAGGGAGACCAACTGGTGCAATTTATGCAAGTCAAACTCAACAACCTGACACGAGACCTAAACCTTTCCAAAGAATATGCTCAGCTATTGGGTTCGCATTTTTGAGACAAATGTATGTTGACACCAGGGAAAACATTCTAGTGGTATCGGGGCCGTGACAATATTGCTGACCTGCTCACTTTAATGGGCTTGAAGTATGATGATATGGAATGGATACTTTTCATTTACTCATCTAACAGAAGTCTCAAGGCAGTTCTTAATAATGGCAATAAGTTTTCATCGATCCCTGTTGGACACTCAGCTGCAATGAAAGAAACCTACAACATCATGGACTGTCTGTTGTCTGCTCTCAACTACTAGGAACACAAATGGCTGATCTGAGGAGATCTTAAAGTTTTTGGACTCATCCTAGACCTTCAATGTGGGTACACAAAGTATCCATGCTTTATGTGTTTGTGGGACAGTCAGGCTGATAACTAGCATTATGTCAGATAAGGAATAGAACCTAGTTCACGCAACATTTTGTCCCACCCTCTGGTTGAACCGAGCAAGATATTGCTTCTATCCCTGCACATCCAATGTGGTTTGGTAAGAACTTTGTCAAGGCAATGGAGAGGGAAGGTAGAGGATTTACTTTGCTCAGTCAGAAGTTTCCACGAGTCAACATGGAAAAACTGAAGGCAGATGTATTTGATGGTTCTCAAATGAGGGAGCTCATCAAGGACAAGTAGTGATGAAGCGCTGAATCCTACTGAACTCTCTGTCTGGTTTTCCCTAATAAGTCATTGAAAACTTCCTTGTCAACCACAGAAGTACTCAGTATGAGAAAGCGTATGATGAGTTAATGGAGAATTGCTGCAAACTTGGTGTGAACAAGTCGGTGAAAATGTAATTCCTTCGGTCTCACCTGGACTATTTTCCTTGAGAATTGTGGAGACTTCAGTGAACAACAGGGTGAGCACTTTTGCCAAGATATCCATGTGATGGAGGAATGGTAACAAGGGCGTTAAAGATGTCAACTTTCTGGTTGACTACTGCTGGTCTGTGAAAAGGGATTTGCTGTCTGCTAGGCACAAAGGGAAGTCCATGAAGAGACTATTCATCCATGAATACCATCTTTGTATGTTGTACTCTTCTTGGTATCAATTAGAACATTCTGTAAACCTTCTAGGTATAAATTAGTTCAAAATTTATTACATTTGCCTACAAATAGACCAGAATATAAGAATTTCAGGATGTGCTTATATCTCAAAAACTTGGTCTGCTTAAATAAAATGTGCAGGATTTTCGGATTCAGCATGAAAAACTGGCCTAAAATCAGGTATTGTGTGTTAGACCTTGAAAAGAGTGCAGACCAGTGTAATTATCAAATATAACCTAGTAATTTACTACAAGTCATTCCATGCCATCTAACCAGATTTTAGAAATCAACCCCCACTTCACCATCGATTTTTGATGAAATTTTACACAGTTTGTCTGAGTCCTAAATGAAACCATGCACAATTTTAATTCAGTAGCTCTTATATTATGCTCCAAATGATTGCCTCTGCCTCGAGACACTGACGACATCTCTGTAACCAAAATCCATCTTTAGCTTCCTGCTGTGCAGCCATAAATGGGCCAAAAGAGACCCGTCATAATCAATTTTTGGCATAGATCTCAGAAATCACATCAATCTAACTCCAAACTTTTCTTGCAAATGTGGGGTAAAAATGGGGGTAAAAATCTCAAACTTACAAGTCTACTGGTGCTGTTTTTCCAGTTTGATTTAGTTATATAGATTAAAAGCACTAGTTTCTTGGACCCGACTCAACGATCAGGTTGCCTTCTAGTGCTAACTAAGCTTGCTCACAATTGTAAAGAAGCAGGTGTGAATGCTTTAGCATGCACAGTGCAGAAGAGACTTTGAAAAAGGTCTCAAGTCAGGAAAGACTGCGAAGAAACCTCATTTCAACAATAAGCTTACAGATAGGCTCCACTTTTGTAGGAAATATAAAGACTGGAGCAAAGTGATATTCTTTGAGGTTCCCTTCTGCTTGTTTAGAGCATCTGGAGGATCCCATATTAGAAGAAAAATAGAATGCTGCCACATGTCCTGTATCATGGCCGCAGTGAAGCCTCTGGGCACCTCTAAGTCTCAGGCTGCTTCTCATTTAAAAGAAGTGGAGCAATAACAATTTTGCTCAAGAACTCTGCCATGAACTTAAAATGGTACCAAAACAGGCATCATCAGACCTTTTTGAACAATTAAGGACAATTGGGGTATGATACCTATATTTTTTCAGCATGATGGTGCACCTTGTCACAAAGCAAAAGCTGAAAATATCAAACTTTTGGGACCTTGCCCTGGGAATTCGCCAGATTTGAAGCTAATAAGAGAATTTCTGGGCAATAATTAAAGTAATGGTTGATGAACAGAATCCACCCAATTGTGAGCAGTTGCAGCTCCTTAAAATTGGAGCAATATCAGTAAAGATACCATCACAAATTTTGTCTGCAGTATAACAAAATAAATTGATGCAGGCTTGAAGAACAAGGATCATCATTGTAAATATTGACTGCATGTATCAATTGACTATATTTATTAATAAAATAGATTAGGGATGTAAATTTTTGAAAATTTCACCCTCAAATTATGATACAAACATACTGAAACAAAAAGCAATGTTTTATTAGTTCTATTTTCTAATATGAAAAAAATAGAGTACTCAAAACCTTTGGCCAGGAAGATACCTATGTTACTTTAACAATAATCCATTACTATCACAAATTTTATTTGGCCATTTGGAACAAGGGTTTAAAGATCTGTTGATATCAGAGATGCATTCTTTGAGCCTTATGAATCCAAGTACACCACCAAGTTTCCAATCATACAATATATTCCACATCTCATAAGGTGTCCAATCAGTGATGTAGAATTTGCTTAAGTTAGACTACCATGAGAGTGGCTTCCAAATTACCTAGATTTGAGTAACAATAAAATGATTTTATATGAAGATTTTAAAAATTCTTTTGCATATAAGGCAATAAAAATGAGAGACCAATAAAACTCAATTGGCTATCACCCCTTCAAGTTCAAACTAAATTTCCCTTGTTCATTAATTATTTGCATCATACAATATATTCCACATCTCATAAGGTGTCCAATCAGTGATGTAGAATTTGCTTAAGTTAGACTACCATGAGAGTGGCTTCCAAATTACCTAGATTTGAGTAACAATAAAATGATTTTATATGAAGATTTTAAAAATTCTTTTGCATATAAGGCAATAAAAATGAGAGACCAATAAAACTCAATTGGCTATCACCCCTTCAAGTTCAAACTAAATTTCCCTTGTTCATTAATTATTTGCATCAGGGGAGTCAATTGATGGCAAAACATGAAACAATACTGAAGAGCAGAGCCATTTCATAATAGGTAAAATAAACTAAAAAATAAATAGTCTAGCTTAATTACAGAAAATACTTGAAAATAGGCAAGTAACTCACCCTTTTATTATCCAACATTTCATCAGCAAATAAAATCTTTTCATTACTCATGTTTATCTCCAGATTTGTTTCAAAAGTTCTATCGGGATGATGAATATAATGAATAACTATGGTTTCTGATAGATAAACTTCCTTCATATACCAGACTTTTAAGAAGCTTCAATAAATTTTGTCCAGCTTCCCTGCCTTGGCAAATAACCTTAGGGAGAGAGGAAAATAAGTGATAGAACCATCACTTAGTGGCATCCCACCATTTTTTTAAAAGAGGGACTCATTTAGCAACTGCCTCAAGGCATAAATGACTGTAAAAAAACCTAGTAATTAGGCATCATTAAAGCAAAACAATACAAAAACTTACCAAGCACAACAAAAATGTAAAAAATGCTTTCTCATTTCCAGCTTCTTGGTGCCGGCTAGTCAAGCGTCTTCTGGCTTTGAGAGGCAGTGGTAGCCAGCCCCGACTCTCAGTCATTCTTGTGATGAGAAAGGGAATGCCTACAAGTGTGGGCCTTAGAGAGCACCTTCCAGGCTCCAGGAAATAATTGGAGCTAGTGTTCAAGAGACTACAACACAGAGGTTGGAACTATGTGTGTCCCAGGTCTCTGAAGCCAGGGCACTTCGCTAAGTCCTGGACCTTACACTTCCCTCTGAAAGTCGGCCCGCCCCCCCTTGTTCGACCTATCATAACTAGTTTATAGGTGCACCCATTATTCTTGATATTTTTGGCTGCTGATTCGAGTTAGCAATTAATATTGTCAACCCTATTTGAGTTTGTGTTGGCCAAGGTAACATTGTAAGGCCACCTATAATTATTTGCATATATACATATATTTGAATTTGCATTGACCAAGAATATTGTAAGGCCACTTACATATATATTAGTGTACATATATTAGGTTGTACATATTGTATTTTGTATTTGCCAAAGGTTTGCTATTAGTTTGCATTATTTATTTGGTTTTTAATAAAATTAAGATTAGACCATCTCCTCAAACAACCGGGTTGGCCTTGTATGGGAAGCAGGGATAGTTGGTGAGAGGCTCACGACCCTGCTGCTGCACTCTTATGGATCATGTTGCCTTTGGCCAACATGCTGCAGTCTGTGGAGCAAATAACCAGAAAAAGGTTGATGCCAGTGGACTTGAAAATGCCAGGTAGTCTTTTAATGAGGGGCCCTGGTTTAATTAAGGCTCCTCTCAGCACACTTCAAGCTTTGATCATTGTCTGGGCCTACCCACCCAAGGGCTCCTTAGGGGTGGAAGTGGCAATCTTGCAGAAGCAGCAGCAGACCCATCCTTACTCTTAGGCCCTATGGAGGGAGAGGAACCCCTAGTCCTCTTTGTCTTCCACTTCTACAAGAGGAGGGTGGGGAATGAGCCGACTTCCCTCTATTTCCAGAAGGGGCCCCTAGGCTGGACAGACAGGAGTGAGAGGGATCCTTCTCCAAAATGGAGGTCTTAGCTGTCAAAGGGCAATAGTCCAGTCTGGGGAAGAAGTCCCTCTTCTCCTTGTAAGTTCTTGGGAGCCCAAGCCACCTGAGAAGCTTGCAGAGGGGTGGATTTAGGTTGAGTGTTTTGTATCGAAACTAGGTTCTATCCAATTGAAGATCCTGCTAACTGTAGCTGAGTCACCTCCATGATCATGTCCTAGGCTCCATTTTGCACCCTCCCCATCACCAAGACATCATGGATCTCGTTCAAGGTACCTTCATTAATTTTCAAGTTTCTGGCCAGTGAATAAATCTCTATTGGGAAAGAGAGGGGGGGGGGGGGAAGGCCACTACATCCTGCAAGGTGCATTTATTTGCATGCCTTTAAGATGGTAGGGGGCATGACCTGACAGGTCCTGCTATCCCTTGCCCCTCTAACGGGGCTGGACCTAACAAGCCACTCTCACCAGAAACAGTCAATTTTGGACTGCCTGCCCACTCTCTTGGCAGTCCCCTGTGATAGGAAACAGAGGTGGGGACTGCCACTGTTACTAAGGGCAGCTCCAAAGATGGGAGTGGAAACACCTGAACCCTTCAAGAAAGGAGAGGGAGAAGTGCCCTCTTTGCTGAAGAGAGTTTGGAGGGACCCTCAAAAGTACTGGGCAACTCCTTTTTAGAGGTGATGCTGTAATTGGGAAGCTACAATGTTGGCAAAGGAGATGGCTATTTGATGCATGGGGAGGGTGAGAGAGGAGCCCCTCCCACCAGTCTAAGTTGGCCTTGTTTTACCTCATCCTGCCTAGGGCCTAGAGGGGATGGTGCTGCGCTTAGAAGAGGATCTCCATGTGCCCTTCCCTTGTAGCCATAGTACCATTTATGAAAAAGAAAAATGCATGGAAAATAGATACTATAACCCCCTAATGGTTTGGGAGGTTAAAAGAAAATACTCCATAGCATCAGAAAATTCCAGAATATGATCATTTACACAGAGTTGGCCCAAGATAGGCTTTGACAACCCAAACCCAGACTGCCATTCAGGCAAAATTGCCCTTGAGCTTTAACCATAAAAGATGGTGCCAGCGTAGCCACCTTATATGTTTACTAGAACAAGGTGAGCAGAGTTGATGGCCCAATGCACCCTGTGCCTAATAATTGCCTTAGCCAGTGGGCTTTCAGCACTCACATCAGGTAGGTTCCTTATGGTATACAATGCCACTCAACTAAGGACCCATAAAAGATGAAATTGCACTGAGCAGCCAGAGCCTCTGTGGATAGAAAAGCAAGTTTGGAAGGGGTAGGTGAATCCACTCTCAAACCCTGAAAATGCACTGGCAGAACACAAGGAGTGAAGTGCAAAGAACATTGAGGAATCTACAGAATAACTGGTGGACAAGAAATTCAGGCATATGTAGATTCTCATGATATGCACCAGTTCTACGATGCTGTGAAGATTTTATGGTCGCAAAAATTGTTCACTTACTCCAGTAAAAACAGCTGATGGGACTACACTAAAGAGAACAAAGTCAAATAATCAAAAGATGGGGCGAACACTTTCAAGACATACTAAATCAAGCAAACTCAACTGATAACACTACCCTACTTGAATTAGATGAGCGTCCATTAACGCACAAGATGGATCTTCCTCCTACCTTCAATGTATTGCTATGGGCAATTAAGTCACTCAAAGACAACAAATCCTCAGGCCCTGACAACATACCAGCAGACATTTTAAAGCAGGGGGAATACTTTCTTAATGATAACTTCTACAAATTCATTTTGGAGGTGTGGGACAAGGAGCAATTTTCCCATCCTTAATCACATAAGATCTACTCCCAGAATCGCAATGTGGCTTCCGCAAGGATCAAGGTACAGTTGACATCATTTTCATAGCCCAGCAACTGCAAGAAAAGTCTAGAGAGCAAAACAAAGATCTGTTTATGGATTTCATTGACCTCACAGAGGCCTTTGACACTGTTAAAAGAGAAACTCTCTGGGAGATTATACATATTTCTCATTGTCCACCAAAATTCGTAAAAATCAGGGGTCGGAAATCACATCAAAATCTGCAAAAATTGATATTTTTCTAGAAATTAAAACCCCAAATAAAACGAAATCAAAAATATTGAAAACTGAAATTGATAAAAAATGAAGACATATAAAAATTGAATATGATCAAATATTGCAGTTTAAATTAGGATATTGGTTGAAAAATAGGGGATAAAAAGATTTAAATTCAGAAATGAAGTGTGGATTTAGAAACAAAAATGAAAACGATTGGAAGCGCTTATTGATTTTTTTGAGGATATCTTTTCTTTCAGTTCTTTATATTAAATATACATTAAGGGCTCAACACAGCTGAATTCAGAAGAGAATAAATTTATCAGTCAGTGTGGATTTAGACCCAGACCAAAATGATTTGAAGCTAAAGGATATCTTTTTTTTCACTTCTTCCTATTTAATATATATTAGGGGCTCAAAACAGTTAAATTCATTATAGATTTAGAAACAAGATAAAGGATCATTAAGAATTTACTGCTTTGTTTTTTAGCATATCTTATCTTACTGCAGGACTGCAGGACAGCAGGTAGATGCTGTCACTCATCTGCTGTAATTGTATCATAAGGTCAACAATGCCAGGAAAGACATCCCCAACTCTCCTAATGTAGAAATTAATGCAAATTCCTCAATAGGAGGCGATGCATTAGAAAACTTACTAAAATCTTCAGAAAAAATGAAACCAGTAACAGTAAGGTAAATTTCGGTACCATACATGAGGTTGACATTGACCATTTTTTAACTTTAACCAGCTGCCCTATTAAACTTACCTCTCATAACATGCATATAATATCTCTACTACAGTACTTGTATTCACCATCAATGGAAGTTGTCTTGCATGATGGACTTCTTGCAATTCTTGAATAAGTGAATGGTCAATGTCACTCCCTAGTGTGGGGCATCATTGACCAGTGTGGTCGAAGTCACTCTCGGTGCACTGTTAACTTATATTTTTAGTAACTAAGTTTATTTTCAATTATTTATAGTCACATAATTAATAAAAGTCTACAGGGAGTGCACTAGCACAGCAAACAACTACCTACACATTTTTTTCATTTTCACTTTTTTCCTTTTAACATATTCATACTGTGGTTCTTCCTAAGCTTAAAGGTCAACAGACAGAGCAGTATGGAATACATACTGCTCTCTAGTGTTAATTGTTGGTTTACATTCCACTTTCTCTACAATGTCTTCAAGTTTGATGTGGGAGGTATCATCAGCATTAATTTGAAAGATTGTTAGGTTCTCAGTTACAGGCTTTAGGAACATGACACAAATCTCACTTGTTTCAGCTTCAGTGACAACAGCAAGATACTGCCTGAAACATTGATCTTGCTTCTTGTTGGCAGTAAAGACCTTGATAATTACAGTCATTCATTGTTACTACTTTGTCTATTTCAAAGGCTTTCTGTTTCCTCTGAGGTAGTATCCCCACAACTACATGTACTAATTTACTTAGAGACTTAAGAACTGGTTCCTCATCAGAGGGGCCACTGTCACTCTCATAGAGCCGCCTCTTAGCTTGTTTTTTGGTAGGTGCTACTCAATGACCTCTTCTACCTCTGGAACTTGTTATCATTCAACCTTTGCCCAAATGCTGTTGTCAGCAAGTCAGGTGAGGGCATGCCTGAGCCCAAAGGTGTAGTGGCTATTGAGTATGTGGGTGGTATTGTAGGACTTGCTATTCCTACAGTAGCAGTCAGTCTGCAGTAGCTTCAACAGGTGATTGACATCAGTTGGGTAGATATCTGTTGCTCTGAAGTTACTCTTCAAGTAGGTGGCTATTTTTGGCTGGAATGACTCATGAGTGAGTAGATTAGTGACAATCAGAGTCAAGTAATGCTTGTCTACCATGCTATTAAATGGATATTTGGCCTTGAAGTCCATAAGCATTTTCTTCCAAGCCTCCTTAAGTGGTGCAAAGAAGCCTACATCCAGTGGCTGCATCTTGGCAGTTGAGTTGGGAGGTGGACAGATGAATTTAATATTTTCCTCAGCTACCTTAAGGACAGTCTCAGAGAAATGAGAAATTAAGTTGTCTCTAATCAAAGCCTTGGGGCCATCCAATTCGTTAAGGTGAGGCAACAAAAGTTCACAAAACCACTTCTTGAAAGTAGGCATGTCTTCTATCCAACCACTTGCTGTATGATGGAATGGGAACCTGCTTTGCATCGCCTAACATTGCAAGATGGAGCTCCTCAAATCCATGATGCATAGATGTTACTGCTTTTATAGTTAATGAATGGCAGCAAGAGAGTACAACCAGCAGCACCGTTGGCTGTCTGGCTTTGTTCTGGAAGGTTGTCTTACAGGAAGCTCTTGATTCTCATTGTAAGATTGGGATATAATACTGATTTGGGTGTATAGTTTTTCTTGTATTTATTTAATACATCAATCACTGTGTAATAAATACATTAGTGATTAATACTTTTGGGGAAGATAACTGGCAGCAATCCTGAGCAAGAATTTTTTGGGGGGTGAGGGTTAACTTTTTCCTTAGTAAATTTCTGAGAGTATGGCTGTTTGTATAGATGGTGAGAGCATGCCGTTTGAAAGTAGTGTGTATGTGGTGTGTGATGCATGTGGAGTTGAAAGGAGAGTGAATGTAACTGAATGCCGTGTGTGTTTTCTGGAAGGGGAGGTTGAGTGGGGAATGTAAGAGGTTGAATGATTTGGTGTTTGAGGTGAGAAGAGATGCAAGTGTGCGATTGAAGGGTGAGATTAGTGCTAAGAGGGTGGAAGATAGGGCTAGGACTGGGAACAGTGTGGAAGTTGTGAGTGATGATGAATGGTGGGTGAAAATGGATAGGATAGATAAATTAGGACAGGTAAGGTGTGTGAATGAGAGGGACATAGAACCTGTTAGGTTGACTAACAGATTCAATATCCTGAGAGAGGAAGAGTGTGAAAGTGATTTGCCTGGTGTGATTGTGGATGAAAGCAGGATGGGTGGTAGTGTGACTGAGAGCAGGAGGGAGGGTAATGTTGGGCCAAGACAGAATAGGAGAATGACTGTTGTGCTAGTGATGGGTGACTCTCAGATTAGGTATTTAGATAGGAAGTTGAGTGATAGCAAGTGGAAGGGAATGAGAGTTTGTCTGCCGGGTGCTGGTGTAAGTGATGTTTGTGAGAGGTATGATAGGCTGGTTTCTGGGTGTGAGAGGGATGCAGTTGTGATTACGCATGTGGGAGTGAATGATGTAAAGAAGGTGGGTACATGTGAGTTACGTGAGCAGTATAAAAGGTTAGTTGAAAGGATGAGTAAAAGCAGGGTAAAAGGTGTTGTTTCTGGTGTGCTTCCGAGATTGGATGTGGGGGTGGAATGGTTGTCGCGTGCAATTGGTTTGAATGAATTTGTGAAAGGACTGTGTGAGGAGTTAGGATTGGTGTTTGTAGATGTCTGGGGTGGGTTTTACGGGAATAGGAGGTTGTATGCGATGGATGGGCTCCATCTTAGTCGGGCAGGTGTTGAGGTTCTATGGGGGGAGCTGGATAGTGTGATTAGGTCCTTACGGGTGGGAAACTAGAAGCTGTTAGAGGTAAGGGAATAACAGGAATAGAGGGCAGATGTAGGAAATGGAAGGGATGCAGAGATAGAGGAATAGCTAGGGGAGAGGGCATACTGATGCGTTATAGGGGGACTAATGCACAAGTGAATGAGCAGATAACTAGGAATAGAAAAGCACGATGCAATGAAGATGGGAATAATAAAAAAACCTTAAAAATATACTACACAAATGGTCGGAGTATAAGGAATAAGATAGATCTCTTAAGAGCGTTAGCGAGTGAAGAGAATTTTGATATAATTGCGATAACAGTCATGGCTTGATTTGGCAGGAAATCACTTTAAACCTGAGGTTGAGATTGAGGGCTTTAACATGTTCCATACAGATAGGAATAGGAAGAGAGGAGGAGGGGTTATTATTTATATTAAAGATAATCTCCAGTGTTGTGTAAACAGTACAATTAAATTAGATGATAACACAGAGTCATTATGGCTAAATGTAAAGGAAGGTAAAAACAAGCTTGTCACATAACATAACATAACATAACATAATTACACGGATGACAAAAGCCACAAGGGCCTATCAAAGGTCATCCGACTCCGTCAAAACCCACCCACAAAAAGCACCATCACCAGGGGAAGACAAAATCAAAGTCCCCCACAATATAATATAACGGATGACAGAAGCCACAAGGGCTCATCATAGGTCATCCGAGTCAAGCGGCCTCTTTTTCAAGGCACCCAAACTCCCAGGAAAACTACATCCAGAGGATTGCATCCAGAAACAAGGGTATCACCAATCAAGGCTTGTCAAGAACTAAATCATGCAGCTATAGATATATACAAACAATATTAATATATACAAAACTTAGGAACCATTACAACCTTCCCTTCCCATAAACTCATCCAACCTACTCTTAAATACATTTAGATTTGGACTACCTACTACCCTCTGCGGCAATTTGTTCCAAAAGTCTACCACTCTATTGGTGAAAAAATATTTTCTTAAATCCAACCTACACCCTTGCTTTTTAATTTTCAAGTGGTGACCTCTAGTCCGATTTCCATCATCTAACTCAAAAAACTTGCTAACATCCAATTTATCTATCCCGGAAAAAATTTTAAACAGCTCAATCACATCCCCTCTCACACACCTCCTTTCGAACGAGAACATATTTAATACCCTCAGTCTATCTTCATATTCAAGGTGCCTCAGGGAAGGAATAATCTTTGTTGCCCTCCGTTGCACTGACTCAAGAAGGTTAATATCGTGTCTAAAATGTGGGGACCATGCCTGTATACAGTACTCTAGATGTGGCCTAACATAAGAGTTATAGAGTTTAAGAATAACCTCCTTACTTTTGTAACTGACATTTCTCTTAATAAAACCCAGCACTCTATTTGCCCTATTTCTTGCTTCAATACACTGCTTAGAAAACCTTAATGACTTATCTATTACTACTCCTAGATCTTTCTCATCCTCTACTGAGCTCAGCCAATGCCCATCCATTTCATAGTTAAATTCTCTATTATCTTTTCCCATGTTAATAACTTTGCACTTATCAAGGTTGAAAGTCATTTGCCACTTATGTGCCCAGGATAACAATTTATTTAAGTCCCCCTGCACTTTAAAATTATCATCAATATCTTTAACTACAGCTGCTAATTTGGTATCATCCGCAAAAATTGACACTTTATTATTAACTGCCTCCCCAAGATCGTTTATATAGATGACAAATAATAATGGACCGAGAACTGATCCCTGAGGAACCCCACTGATAACATCCCTCCACTCTGACTTTACACCATTTAGCACTACCCTTTGCTTCCTGTCTTTCAGCCACTCAGCTATCCAATTTGAAACACCCCCACATATCCCAATCATTTTTAATTTATGAACTAGTCTCCTATGTGGTACCTTATCAAATGCTTTACTAAAATCTAAGTAAATTATATCTACATTCTCTCCCTTATCTACTTGATCTGTTACAAACTCCAGAAAGTCTAGTAAGTTAGTCAAACATGATCTACCTGATCTAAACCCATGCTGAGCATCGCTGATTAACCCCTCCCTCTCTAGATGTTGGCAAATCCCTTTTTTAACTATTTTCTCAAGAATTTTACAGACTACAGGAGTTAGGCTAACCGGTCTAAAGTTATTTGGATCCTCTTTACTACCCTTCTTGAAAATGGGGACTACATTTGCTCTCTTCCAATCATCGGGTATTTCTCCATATTCCAATGACCTAGTATATAACTTGTCCAGAGCTATTGAGATACTTTCTACCCCTTCTTTAAGTATCCTAGAATGAATATTATCAGGGCCGGAGGCCTTGGTAGTATCTAAATCACCTATTAGTCCTTTTATCATCCTCCGATCCACACAAATGTTAGTAAACACCTCTTTTCCTGACCTATGAGTACTATACATAGGACTATTTAGTTTCTCCTTTGTAAATACTGATGCAAAATGACCATTTAGTACCTCAACTATTTCCTCATCAGTTTCTCTCACAAACCCTTCATATTTGATAGGTCCTATTTTAACTCTGCCAGACTTGTTATTAATTTTATAGTAACTAAAGAACTTTCTAGGATCTTTGTTGCTATCCTGAGCTAATTTAATTTCTGACACCCTTTTGTTCTTCTTTATAATCTTATTTAACTCATTCCTAGCCATTCTATAATCACTTAAATTTTGAATATTATTTTGTACCTGTAATTTTTTATATGCCCTTTTCTTCTCTGAAATTTTTCTAGCTATCTCCTGATTCCACCATAATGGTTTCCTACTTTTGTTCCTAATGGTCTTCATTGGGATACATTGTTCTTGGACTACATTTATTATATGCTTGAAAGTATCCCACATCCCATAAGCATTTTTACCTCTGAATTCTATATCCCAGTCTACCAAATTTAGCAAGCTTCGAAGTTTTACATAATCTCCCTTATGAAAATTTGGAACTTTTTCAGCATTCTCAGTTATTTTACCCTTCTCAATTCCCAAGTTAAAACGAACTATCTGATGGTCACTATTTCCCAATGCTTCCCCAACAGTCAATTCTTGAACTAAATGATCACTGTTAGAAAGTACTAAATCTAATATATTGTCCCCCCTCGTTGGCTCATTAACAAATTGATTCAAAAAATTATCCTCAAAGCATTCTATGAACCTGCCACTTGTTCTATCCCTACCTATCATATTTTCCCAGTCCACAGAGTTTAAGTTGAAGTCCCCAATAATAACTGCATCTGTTTCACATCCCTTACTTATTTCCCTTATCATTAGTTCATCTATATCATCAGTCTGCCCAGGTGGCCTGTAAAAAGCTCCCAAATGCACCATTCTATTTTTACTGAACCTAATATCTATCCAAAGTGACTCAACTCCATCCTGCTTTATTGAAGTATTTAAACTTGAAACAATGTTGTTTTTTATATAGATAATTATTCCTCCACCAATCCTACCTGTCCTTTGACTAATGTACATATTATAGCCCTGTAAATCAAATTCACTTATAGTGTCACTAAATTCTATTTCATTAACCCATGATTCAGTAACGCATAATATATCTATATCCTCATTGCTAATATAACTAAATAGCTCATCCTTCTTGTTTCTAAGACTACGAGCATTTGTATAGAAACAATTTAACCCCCCTATCCCTGAAGCACCTCTTGAAACTTGAATGACCTCACCTCTATCGCCTTGGAACCTATTTCTGTTATCTGCCAAGTCCATTCTACTTTCAGTACTATAATGTCCTCTCATAATTCCCTGACCACTATTAGTATCTAGTTTCCCGCCCGCAAAGACCTAATAACACGATCATACTCCTCCCACAACACATCTACCCCCCTCCTACTCAAATGCAGTCCATCCATCGCATACATTTCTTTCATTCCAACAAACCTATCCCACACATCCACAAACATGACACCTTCCATCTCACACATCCTCCTCACATAATCATTCAGCCCTATCGCACGAGACATCCATTCTACCCCAACATCCATTCTTGGAAGCACACCTGTCACAACACCTTTCATTCTACTTTCTTTCACCTTTTCAATCAACCTCTTGTACCTCTCACGTAACTCACATGCACCCACTTTCTTCACATCATTCACTCCTACATGTGTAATCACAACCGCATCCCTTGCACAGCCAGACACCAGCTCCTCATACCTATCAGACAAATCTCTCACTCCAGCACCCGGCAAACACACCCTCAAACCATTCAATCTACTTGCATTCAACTTCCTATCTAAATATCTAACTCGCGAATCACCCATCACAAGCACTTCAGTCAGACTCCTATTCCTAACCCCCACAGACCTAACTCCATCCCCACTCCTATTCTCATTCAAACTACCAGTCACTCGAACTCCACCCCCACCCCCATCAGTCATATCACTTCCAGTTACTTCCTCTCTTAGGGCACTGAATCTATTAGTCAAGCTAATAGGTTCTGTGTCCCTCTGACTCACACACCTATTCTCCCCCTGGCTAACAACCTCAACAGAGGCAACCCTATTCTCACAAAGAACAGGAGAAGCCTCCCTAGCTTCATGTTTCCTAACCACTCTCCACTGTCCCCCATCCTCACTAGGCCTATTTCTAACTAATCTAAGGGGGCTAACTTCACTATCACTAGAACTATCATATCCTACCCCCTCCACCGGCCCTCTACCTTCACCTGAAACATCTAACTGGCCTACCTCACCACCTAACCTATTCCCAAATCTAGGCCTAACACTAAGTTCCCTCCTGAGCTCAGCAACTAACCCCTCCAGCCTACATATCCTGTCTAAATCCTGCCTTCTCATCCCCTCTAAATCTACAATGCATTCACGCAGCCCACATACAACACATGTATACCCCTCACCAAATACACCACAACCAATGCATACATTCCGACACTCATGCTCACTTTCATCCCCAAACTCCATCACTTATTCAAACAAAGAAAGAACTTAAGTAGCAATAAGAAAAAAAAGAAGAGCAACTTAGCTTTCGCTGATTGTGGTGAGAAAAAAAAAACAAAAACAAACAAACTATAGAAAAATCTGAAAAATAGATCAACAGACTGAGAGCTCTATAAAACAGGTGCTACCTGTTCGAAGGTCATAGGATTATTATACAGACCACCAAATCTTAGTAAGGAAGCTTCAAATCTTCTGTGGCGGGAGATTGAACGGGCATGTAGAAGTAAGCATGTGTGTATAATGGGCGATTTTAATTACAGAAATGTAGACTGGGAAGCTCTTGTGGGTGATCAGGAGGCTGAGGAATTTTTGAATGTTGTCCAAGATAATTTTCTGAGGCAGATTATTAACGAACCCACTAGAGGTAATAATATACTGGATTTAGTTCTGACAAATAGGGAAGAAGTTATTAAGGATACTGAGATTGGAGGAAATTTGGGTAATAGTGACCATTGTGAAATTAGATTCAAGATGAAATGGAATGGTATTGATAGTAGCATGAACAATGTTAAAATTCCTGACTTTAGAAGAGCAAATTATAATGGGTTAAGGACTTACCTGGAGGCAGTTGTACAGAAACCAGGCAATGAAATCAATTCAGGAATAGATTCAATGATATCAGTTAGTGGAGACAATAATCACCAGGAGGAAGAGATTACAATTGAAGAGGAGTATGAAAGAATAATTGAGCAATTAATTACAGGTCAGATGATTAACATTCCTTATAAGGAGATTAGGACTAAAAATAATGACCCAAAATGGATGACAGATAAAATTAAGCATTATATTGGCATTAAAAAGGGCATTTATAGGAAAATAAAAAATGGAGAGGATCACTTAAGGCAGAGATATAATGAACTAGCAAGAGATGTTAAAAAGTTAGTTAGAGTAGCAAGGAGAAATTATGAAATTAAAGTGGCAAATAGGGCAAAGGAAGATCCTAAAAGTTTTTATCAATTATACAAAACTAAGGTTAGAGATAAAATAGGCCCACTTATAGATTCCAATGGAGAATTAGTGAGTGACAGGGACTCAATGGCTGGAATGCTAAATGACTTTTTTCTCTCAGTATTTACACAGGAGGATACTCTAAATATACCTGAGGTGTCAATGATCTTTCAGGGTAATGATGAAGAGAAATCAAAGGATATCTTGATCACAAAGGAGATAGTGACAAAGGAAATTGATAAAATCAAAAGTAGTAAAGCACCCGGTCCTGATGAGCTCTTTCCTAGAATTTTGAAAGAATGTAAGGATGTGTTAAGTGAGCCCCTAGCATGCATCTTTAGAAAATCATTGGAGAGTGGCATTGTGCCATGGAAGAAAGCCAATGTGATAACTATATTTAAGAAAGGGGATAATACAAATATGTCTAATTACAGACCAGTAAGTTTGACATCAGTGGTAGGGAAAATGATGGAATCTATTATAGCAAGGAATATTAGGGATCACTTGGATAAGCATAAGTTGATAAAAGAATCACAGCATGGCTTTAGTAAGGGTAAATCCTGTCTAACTAATTTGCTGTCTTTTTATAGTAAGGTGTATGAAGCAGCAGATAATGATGAAAACTATGATATTTTATACTTGGACTTTAGTAAGGCTTTTGATCGAGTGCCACACTTATGGCTTCTGAGCAAAGTTAAAGCACACAGGATCGATGGCAGTATATTTAGGTGGATTCAGTCATGGCTTGGTGACAGACAGCAAAGAGTTAGTATAGATGGAGTTAAATCTGAGTGGGGGTGTGTTAGCAGTGGAGTTCCCAAGGATCTGTTTTGGGTCCCTTGCTATTCTTAATTTATATTAATGATCTTGACATAGGTATAAGTAGTGACCTGAGTAAATTTGCTGATGATACTAAGCTAGGTAGGGCAATTAGGGCTGATTCTGATGCTGTTGTAATGCAGGAGGAATTGACCATTCTGTCCAATTGGGCTGAGAAATGGCAAATGAAGTTTAACATAGACAAATGTAGTGTACTTAGTATAGGTAGAAATAATCCATTGAATAGTTATAAATTAAATGGGAGAAATTTAGGGAGGACCGATTGTGAGAGGGACTTGGGTATTTTGGTAAGTTCAGACCTTCGTCCTAGAAAGCAATGCCTAAATGCTAAGAATAAAGCTAATAGGATATTGGGATTCATTAGGAGGAGTGTAAGCAATAAGAGTGCTGAAGTCATTCTAAAACTCTATCTGGCACTAGTTAGGCCTCATCTAGACTATGCAGTACAATTTTGGTCACCATATTATAGGAAGGATATTGATTTGCTTGAGTCTGTGCAGAGAAGGATGACAAAGATGATTGGTGGGCTAAGGAACTTACCTTATGGTGAAAGGCTCAGAAAACTAAATCTACATACATTGGAAAGGAGAAGAGTCAGAGGGGAATTGATTGAAGTCTTCAAATGGGTAAAAGGATATAATAAAGGGGATCTGGGTAAGGTTCTTATACTTAGTGAACATGACAGGACATGTAGCAATGGGTTTAAGCTTGATAAGTATAGGTTTAGGAAGGAGATTGGGAGGAATTGGTTTACAAATCGTGTGGTAGATGAATGGAATAGGCTCACTAGACATGTGATAGAAGCCTCCTCTCTGGGTACTTTTAAGAATAGATTAGATAAATATATGGATGAAGCTGCTAGATGGGACTGACTTTTTTATGTACATATGTATATATTTTTCTAAGGAGTGGGGAGATTATATTTTGCGGTTGCATGAATGGACATAATCCTCTGGATGCATTTTATGTATATTGTAGATTAGATCTGACGAACTCCTGTAAAGGGTGACAATGTTGATGACTTTTCTCTGGTAAGAAATCTTTTGTGTGTTGACTGGAACAGGAGCTGCCAAGTGTAGGCCATGAATGGTCTTTTGCAGTCTCCTTCTTTTCTTATGTTCTTATACATCATCAGAGTTACAGTGATAATTCTGCCAGGATACTTCACTCCTCCATGGAAGATCATCTTCTCAGCTGAGATCTCATCTGCAAGATTAGTCTCATCATAGTTGAAAATGTTAGCTGGTGGGATGCCTTTGAGCTCTTTGCTCAGCCCTCATGATATTGTGTGAACACCTCCTCAGTCACACAGGTTCTGCTTCTCTTCCTGTCATTGCTAATTTTCATTGTTAGTTGTTTATGGGGCTTTATGAAGCCAGTTGCTCGGTCATGCCTTGCAAGATTAATTGATAATTTGCTGAATATTCACCCTAATTTATCTAGGTAGCTTTTAAATATCAATCTTAGGTCATAAAGTAGTAAAGGCAAACCATAGTTACTGCGCAGAAAAGTCTGGTCACAATGAGTACTTCTTCCTCATTGCTGAGAACAATTTTCCCACTTGGTGACTTGCTACGTCTGACATGAATTCTGTTCATCAGGGTCCCTTTCACAATTCCATATGTCTTTGCAGCTTTCATGATACTCAGTTGACTACTAGTCACAGCTTCCACAGATTGCCCTACTGCATTAATAGGATAATCATTTTAGTGCCCTGCTCCTTTCTGTCTCATAGGGGTTTGAGGCATTGTGACTATATGTTAATTAATATCAACACTGAAATTAAAAGTTTTCTGCAAAGACAAATTTAATAAGAATACAAGGTAAATATGTAGATTATCGGCCCGGCCGATCCCGGCCGATAAACCGTAGTTTTTTCGTCCGTGTTCCAAAATGTTTCACGTTTTTGGAGTACATTTAAGGGGACGGCTCGTGTGGGGATAAGCACAACGGGGTGACCACACTACGATGATCCTGAGTTTCATTAAATTGGGCGGGGTCTGGGGGGCACAGCCCCCCAGTATATAATCCTAATTGTTATAATGTTCTGCCGTTTACAGAGGTGAATGCTTTAACTACATCATGTCAGCGTCTGTAATCGTTTTGCGAATTATAATAGGGGTGGGGGGGGGGTATGACGTCAGAAATGCTTGATATCAACTTTTCTTTCCTACTAAATAGCTTTTTATTATCCTCATTCGCAGTCATTTTTATTTTTCAATATATTTTTCCCCATTTTACTATTCTTGTTACCTTCTTTTATACATTTAAATGTAATTGGCTAGATCATTTCAAGGAACTACTTGTTTTTTAGCAGTTTGGGTGTCAAATATTCCCCTTTTACGCAGTTTGAAAATAATCATCGAATTCTGAATTTTGTCCGTCGGCTATTGCGGAATTATTAACCCTAGTTTCTGATAAAGATAAATTAAACACCTTTTTGGATGTGTATAATTTAGTGCGAATTAAAAGTGAATGCGACATTTGTGGCCAAGCATTAGATGGGAACCCTAACTTCGAATTTAGATGATCAAAAATAAAATGTGATTCAAGTCAGCTAGATTTCGAATAGGGCGCAGACGCGCAAAATAAATAGGCTTTCCTCCGCTATTTTGGAAGTATAACCACTGCATTTAAGTACGGGAAACAAAGTGTTTCGTTTGGTTATTTTCGGGCAATTTGGTAACTAAAATGGCCTACGTTAACAGCATTTTCGGTCGGTTTAATTTCGAGATTTATAAAAAAAAAAAATGGCACCTAGCATTCGAACAAAACTCAAACGCGCATGAATATTCAAACACGGGTGAACGATAACGCGAACGAAGATTCAAACACGGGTGAACGATAATATTTACACAAAAAAATTTTTCAGGCCGAGCCGATAATCTACATGTTTACCAATTATTTTTGATGTCTTCCTTTGTACTGACTTTATCATGTTGATGTCATGTCTAAAATGTGGTGACCACGCTTATATACAGTACTCTAAATGTGGCCTAACATAAGAGTTATAGAATGTAAGGATAACCTCTTTACTATTGTAGCTAATATTCCTCTTAATGCATCCTAGCACCCTATTTGCTCTATTTTTTGCCTCAATACGCTACTTTGAAAACTTCAGTGACCTATCTACTGCTACGCCTAAGTCCTCATGATAACCTGAATTCAGCCAATGCCCATTCATTTCAAAGCTAAATTCCCTATTATCTCTTCCCATGTTAAGAAGTTTGCATTTCTTAAGGTTAAAAGTTATTTGACACTTCTGAGCCCAAAGCAAATAACTACTTTTGTAAAGAACAAAGAGGTGTACGCCTTTAATCGTTTTGCGAATTATAATAGGGGTTGGGGGTGGGGTATGACGTCAGAACTCAAACGCGCATGAATATTCAGACACGGGTGAATGATAATATTTATTAAACTATTTACAAAATACTATTTAAGAATTATGCAATCTATTTATCCATTATTATAACACAATTATTTAGAAACTATTTACCAATTTAATTGCAATCAACCAATTACTATCAATTATCTATTTGCCAATTACTAATTACCAATTATCCAATTACCAATTATCAGTCATCATTTGTTATACCCTAATTACCAAACCAAATTTACCAATTTAAATGCATTCCTGTTAACTCATGCAAATTTAATTCACACATAAAAATTTCAATCCAATCATAAACTGTTACTGTATAAATTCACCTCTAAATCTAACTGTTTATTCAATAATATATATATATATATATATATATATATATATATATATATATATATATATATATATATATATATATATATATATATATATATATTAACTTCTTAACTCATTGTTTTTAATTTACGTATTCCCCTAACGTCGGCCAGATTTAGGCCTAAGGAAGTCATCTGAAAAATTTAGACTCTGCATTAGCATTTAATAATTTATTCCCTTGAATAACGAAATATAGGTTATTACGTTTATTGTGATCTGAGAGCTATCTAGGATATTGCCGCAATATTAATTTAAAATCTATAAGTGGTGCCCAGAATAGTTTAATTATCTCCCATCCATTCATTCATTTGTAAAATTAAATTAATATTCACTGTCACGTGTGTTGTATTTTCCGGACGATGCATTCCCCCTCTCTCGGTTTCATTTTTTTTCTCGGGTAGATTGTTGACACGTGCTCGTTTTCAATCCTTAGTTAACCTTAACATCCTTAAGTGATCCCTTAGCAATTTCATAAAATTAATTATAATATACAGTAATAAATACAAAGTGACCAATTATCAAATTTTTTTTCAAATTTTTACGTTTAAGCACCTGAATTTAATTTGTGCATAAACACACACTTTTATTTTTCTGTAAATGGATTATAACGGAGCCTCAAGCTACGCCCCAACTTCGGGCACAGCAACAACGACCCAAGCATCCTCCCTCGCAACAACAACGACGTATTCATCCACCTTCGCCCCCATGCAAGCATCCTCCCTCATTTGCCTACTACTCAACAACGCCCTTTTCCCATTCCATCTTCGGTTCAGCTTCCGCCATTCGACCCACAAAATCCCATTGGCTGGTGGGAAATGGTGGAGCTCATCCTCCTACACCAAGCAGTTCCCGAGGACCATACAACAATCGTCGTAGCCCAGAGATTACCTCTTAAGTATTATTTATACTTTTAAGAGTATTCTTCTTGATGGGGGTATTTCTGGGTCTTGGGGAAGGTTCCAAAGGGCATTCATGGAGGAATTTGGGAGGTCACAAATTGAAGACCTGCGTATCCTTCTTGATACACAGGAGATGAAGGATAGGTGCCCCACGCATTTTCTGTACCATCTCAAGGACCTGTCATATGCCAAAGGAGCACATCTCGACCAACTCGAGACACTCATAACTGAGATATTCATGCGTGGAGAAGTGGAGAAGATGGCAGAGGCGGCTGATGCCCTGTATAACAATCCATTCGTCAGCTGGGGAAATGCAGTCACCAGGTCGTTAACCAATGAAAATAGGGGGCGTAGCACATCATACAACTCTGTTAAAATCCACTCACATGTATCCATTTCACAGGTTAGGTCGCTGGCCGAGACTCCTTACAATCCACCAGGACTACGTCAGAATGCATCCTCCCAGGCGTCGGGTCTTTTATCCGTTCTGGAGATGATTGAGATGGATATTTGTAGCCTAAAGGTGCGAACGGGTCTTAACCGGGAGCAAAATCGTGAGCAGGACGGAGGAGTCAGACGTCGTTTCCCCTCCCGAAAAAGGCAATAGCAAGGAGGAAACAACAGCACAAAAGGTGAGGCACATCAGTTTCATTTCCAACCTAGACCTAATTCCCCCCATCCTGACAACTCTCAGGGTAGCTGCTGGTACCATTATAATTAGGGGAGCAACGCTGTAAGCTGTGTTCAGCCGGAACCTAGGTAAACAAAGAGTTTACATCAAAGCTCACAAGTTTACCAAAGTTCCGGTTGACCAAACCATGGGCCTTCTGCGGGAAATCATGCCTAGACTTAATTTGGATCTTCCCATTTCTACGAGTAAATTTATCGATTTAGTTGAATTATGTCTCTCTGACAATGTGTTTCGAGTAAATAATGAGTTTTATAGACAAATATTTGGCCTTAGCATGGGAAATAGTTTATCTCCGATATTGGCATGTCTCTTCATGGAATATTTTGAGACTGAACTCCTTCTCACAATTTCTCCCCCTAACTTTATATGGTTAAGGTACATTGACGATGTATTTTCTGTATGGCCTAATTTGCATGTCTTCATCAAATTTAAATATGAATGGGAATATGATAATAGATTACCCTTTTTAGATGTCCTCATTAATAAAGATCACCATGAATTAAAACTTGACGTGTATAGGAAACCAACCCACTCGAATGCCTATATACATTATTTTTCGTTTCACGATAATACTGTTAAAAAATCGGTAATTTCTAACCTTTTCCTTAGAGCATACAAAATATGTCATCCTTCCTATTTAGATGAAGAAATTGTCATTATCAGGCCCATTTTTTTTAATTTGTATTACCCATAGGTTCATATCGTCTGTCCATTTTGCAGCTAGGAAAACATTCTATGGTAATGAGCCTTCCCGCACTAACGACTTCAACAAATGTATAACATTGCCATTTAATAATAAATTAAATAGTTTAAAGGACATATTTGGAAAAGCGGGTATTAATCTAGCCTTTAAATATAATAATTCCTTAAACCAATTGATGATGGCCAGGAAACCCAAAGAACATCATAACATAGGAGTATATGCAATACCATGCAATGATTGCCATAAAGTTTATATAGGGGAAACGGGGAGAAATCTAGACAAGAGATTGTACGAACACAAAAGAGATATTAGAGTGGGCAGCGAAAGCAGTGGAATATTTTGCCATGTTAGAGACAAGAATCATACGATCGATTTCAATGGAAGTAAAATGGTATTTAAATCGGCTAACTATGTTAAGAGAAGAATCGTAGAATCGAGCTTGATATCGTCAGTTGCTAATTTAAATCTATCTGAGGGTCAATTTTCTTTTAATCGTGTAATAAGAAAGCAAATAAACAAAATGGTAAAATGTCAGCCCTTCAATATGTTTAGGCCTAACCCCCCCTCCCCCCAGATTAGCCACAAGTAGGGAATTGGGGAAAAAAGAGAGGATATTGTGTAATGCTTATATGCACTTCTCTTATATTTTCTACCCAGTGTCAGTTGAAAAAGGGTGTGAGATACACCGAAACTGTTCTGAATTAAATTGTCTTCGGAGAATGTGGTTTAATTCCTCATCTTTTCTTGCGATATTGCATTAATTTTCATCATATATATATATATATATATATATATATATATATATATATATATATATATATATATATATATATATATATATATATATATATATATATATATATATATATATATATATATATATATATATATATATATATATATATATATATATATATATATATGAATATATATATATATATATATATATATATATATATATATATATATAGTACAAGAGGAATAAGATTTGGACGCGAATGAGATAAGAAACCGGAGTTTTTTAAGGGCAAGAGAGAGGGACAGTAGAAGAATCCAGAATCAAAGGGAGCAGAGGGCGGCACAGTGAAGGCGATCCTTTACCGAGAAGACAGAAATAATGCCTGGATTCTTCTAATGTCCCTCTCTCTTGCCTCTAAAATCTCAGGTTTCTTGTCTCATTTGCTCATTCGCGTCCAATTCTCATTTTCTCATGTACTATATGTATTTATAGTCAGCTACACCAGGTTTCTGGATCTTTCTTTCTGTCTTCAAATTTTATTTGAAAGACAGAAAATAAAAATGGCATACCCCCGTGGTGGTTGTATAATCACCGGCAGATCCTATAGTTGCTTTCTTTGTATTTGACATGGCCTTTAAATTGTAAGCAGGTAAGAGGATGTGGTATAAAAATTCCTTGGAAGTTCCTAGCTTAGGGAGATATAGAGTTTGATTGGGTAACGCTTTGGGCGAAATATAGTTACTGTGCATGGTCGCTTAGCGGTAAAGTATCTGACCGGCAATCAGCAGACCCGAGTTCGAGTACCGGCCATGAATTCAAAACTGTTTTCCCCTGGCGTTATTTCTGTCTTCTCGGGAAAGGATCGCCTTCATTGTGCCGCCATCTGCTACCTTTGATTCTGGATTCTTCTAATGTCCCTCTCTCTTGCCTTTAAAAAAACTCCGGTTTCTTGTTTCAATTGCTCATTCGCGTCCAAATCTTATTCCTCTTGTACTATATGTATTTATGTATAGTCAGCTACATCAGGTTTCTGCATCTTTCTTTCTGTCTTCAAATTTTATTTGAAAGCTAGAAAATAAAAATTGCATAGCCCTGTGGTGGTTGTATTATCACCCGCAGATCCTATAGTTTTTTTTTTGTATATATATATATATATATATATATATATATATATATATATATATATATATATATATATATATATATATATATATATATAGTATATATATATACATATATATATATATATATATATATATATATATATATATATATATATATATATATATATATATATATATATGTATATATATATATATATATATATATATATATACAGTGGCGGCAACAAAAAAAGTGACATTGAATATTGGTAATAGAAATCGATACATAAAATCGCTTTCACGATTTTACTTGCCAACAAACCAATGAAAAGGGGCGGGGCTTATGCCACGAGTGGATGACTCTCCTGAGCTAAGACAACAGAACTGCGCTTTATTGGAACTCACTGTCTCGTTTGAGCTCGTACAGTGAGGTTTTGGTGTACAACGCTCCAGCGTGCTGATTTCCTGCATTCGTGCCTACATTTGACGTGCTATAACTTCTGTGCAAGTGGATACAATGGGGCGGAAAAAGCTTTCTATGACAGAGAAAAGCCGTGCCTTGACCCTATTAGAGCAGGGAAAGTCTTTTATTGATGTAGCAGCAGATTTAGGAACCTCAAGAAATACGATTTATCGCCTAAAACGGGCAGCTGAGTTATTGCCACCAGGTACCATACCAAAGAGGAAGGAGGGCACTGGTGCAGCTAGGAAGACATCTCCAAGGACTGATAATATCCTAAGGCGTGAAGTGATGTCAGACCCTTCTGTAACCTCCGCTTCAATCAAGAAAAAACACCCAGACCTTCTCCAGAACGTCGCCTTCAGGACCATCCGTCATCGCTTACAGAAGGACTTAGGCCTACCGGCTCGCCGCGCTGCCAAGAAGCCACTTCTTACCAAGGCTATGAAGATGAAAAGGCTCAATTTTTGCAAGACCTATAAACATTGGACAGCTGCCCATTGGAAGAAGGTGATGTTCAGTGATGAGAGCACCTTTAGGCTGGTCAGAGGAGAGTCAAAGATCGTGCGTCGTCCCAGCAATGTGTCTCGGTATGACCCAAAATATACCGTGAAAACTGTGAAGCACCCTGATAGTGTGATGGTGTGGGGTGCCTTTAGTGGAAACAAGGGCAGAGGAGGTCTGTACTTCCTTCCCAAGAATGTAACCATGAGGGGGACTAACTATCTCGAAGTTTTGAAGCAGCACATGCTGCCATTTTGGGAAATTCATCGGTGTGAATTTTTCATGCATGATGGTGCCCCTGCTCACAGGTCCCAGTTAGTAAAAAGGTTCTTCAATGATAATAATATTAGTGTTTTGGAGTGGCCTGGTAATTCCCCGGACCTAAATCCTATTGAGAATGCTTGGAATCTGATGAAATCCAAAGTTCAAGAGACAGCATCCGGCAGCATCAAGGACCTGATAGAATCACTGAAGAAGATCTGGGTTACGATCGACCCCACCTACTTCGCAAACCTCGCTGAATCAATGCCCAATCAACTCAGAATGGTCATCAAGTGCAAGGGCAACATGACCAAGTATTAACTTTCATGAAATATTCATAATAAAATATGTAAGTTACATTTTTCTGTTTCATTTTCCCCGAATTGTCACATGTCACTTTTTTTGTTGCCGCCACTGTATATATATATATATATATATATATATATATAGTATATATATATATATATAATATATATATATATATATATATATATATATATATATATATATATATATATATATATATATATATATATATATGTAGCAACCGACGTGTATTTCCAAAATAGGAGACACGCGATAGTCGCTACACACATAAAGTACACAGAGAGAGAAAAGTAAAGTCAGCGCCGTTTACGAGGATGTTATTCGGTTGTAAACGAAGCACAGTTATCTCTGTTAGAGTTGGTCGAGGCAATCTTTGGCAAACATAATAATCAAAGCAGAATCCAGAATAAACCGTTTAGTTATCACTGTTAAACAAATAGAAGCCGTGTCAGAAAGCTATCTCCATGGCAACATGCCACCGCCCACAAAGAATATGCCCAATAGTCGGAGTGCCTTCCTTATAGATATGTTCAGCAGTAGTCAATTAAAAGTCGAGTTATGTTAATACCGACAAATCAACAGCCCGGTACATAAGAGGGAGGTGTGTTTTAGTTGGACAAGGAACTTGTAGGGCGTGGCTTAAATTAAATATATATAACTATGTGGAGCCAGAACAGGAAGGGAATTAGATTACCGTTTTATATAGCAATATATCGCGTTATAGATCGTTCAGTTCGTTCTCTCGGATTCGCGTAATTCATCTTTGTATATAGTCGTGTGCATAACGCAGACATTAAGGTGTAACTCATAAAGGCTTTATTCGTCCGGCCTCCTTTGAACTTTGCTCGCACTTGACCTCGAACTTAATTTGTCATAACTTACAACTTAAAACTTAATTAAAGACTTTTGTAAAGTGCAATAAGATCTAGTTTCAATAATAATTCTATTTTTGCTTCAGTGATTTCAATATCCTGACGTTGCTCCATCTTCATTCTTCAAGGCCTTATTAATCGGGAAAACAGCCGTTGCGCAATTTTCCTCATTAATCGCCATTCCTCGATATCACATACTCGTAACTCACGAAATACCGGTGTTCTACCCTAGTGTGGTCTATCCTCCTCTTCCAGGCTATTTGACCCAGTCGTTAGAATAAGACCGCACCTCGTCTTAGGGCACCCCATAGCAATAAAAAAATAGCTCTCATGGGAAATAAGGAACGGCAACGGAAACCAACCGGGGCATATGTATTAACCGGAGCCCTTGCCAAAAGATTACACGATAACCCGATAATCTATCACCATTACTGGTAACCAGCGTCGCCCCTCCAAGCCTCTTGGGCTGTCCTCACGATTACCTTTATGGGTCCCTCATAATTAGGGACGACCTTCAAGAGCCCTCTTTATCTATCTATCTAAATTATTACTAAAACTGGTGTCAGGTTTAGCATGGGTTTTAAAATATCATCTCTCAAGTCTTTTAAAAGTTGCTTTTTTGTATTTTCTATAAAGGCTGAACGCTCTGCTTGTTTAAATGTGCAGTAAAATAATATTTTCCATATTTATTTCTCTTTGTGTGTGTCCATTTTAACCGCGTAAGTTTTGGGTATAATTTTTGGGTGAGACTACGTCTCAAATTTTATTCTTCAGCGAAATCGTCGCCTTTTTATCCGTGAAGAATCATTTAGGATTGTGTATTTTTTTGTGTGTGGGTTTTAATTGACAAGGCAAGACTCTCACATTAAATATTTCTTTTTGTTAGGCATTTTCTTTTCGTGCGTGCATACCACGTTAGACTAGGTTGTTAACTTTGTTGCATTGCTTGGTGTTAATTGGATTTTATTTTCATTGTGGGGTGGGTGTTAATTCCATTTTCACACGCAATATGTCATATTTTGAGCGTTTTGAGCTCCAAGGCAAGTACTTTGGCTTATCAGGCAAGGATCTTCTATCGTAGATCCAGGAAGAGGAAAGGAACGATAGAGCAGGAAGAGGAAAGGAACGATAGAGTAGGCAAAAGGGAACGAGAGAGTGAAGAAAGGAGACAAATGCTCCAGCATGAGCCTGAATTAAGTCGAGCGAGGGCCGAGACCCTCTATATTAATTTTCTTGCTGAAATTCCCCAGTCAGCATTGGTGAAGCTCCCCATTTTCAAAGAAGGCGAGGATTTTGGATTATACTTAATTCACTTCAAAAATCTTTTTGAAGCGAGATGGTGTCGCCAAGCTCTTCCCCTTACTTAGTTCGCATCTCCGGGACATTAATTTCCCTCCCTTCTGAAGTTACGCTTAATAATTCCACCTTGAAATCCGAGCTTCTGGCAGCGTATAATAGGACCCCCTGATTTTTATCGCTTTAAGTATCATCACACCCGAATCCAGCCAAAGCAAACTTTCCGTCAGTTTGGCTAAAATTGCCCATGACTAGCACTCCCTAGGTGACTTTGTCCTGAAGGACCAGTTCTTGGCTTCGCTCCTTTCAGAAATTCATTAATTCGTAAAGGATTGTAGATGTTACAACTTCAAATAATGCGTCTAAAAGGCTGATGTATACCCTAAGGAAAATAAGAAGACTTCCCCATTGTCCCCCAAGGAAAAAAGTAACAACCCAAAATTTCCTCCACGCAATCCAAGTAAGTTCATAAAGGTGACCGGCCCTTCAAAACCCAGAAATTTCTCCCAGTCAGAGCGCCAGGATATTAAACCATTTGCATCAAATTCCCCTCTGTCATCCTTCCCCAGGAGGCCCATTGTATGTTTCACCTGCGGCGTAGAGGGCCAGTTACAACCTAACTGCCCCCAGAACTCCCAACTCCGTAGTACATCTGTCATCTCTGTACACCAAGTGAGTGCCACCATCATCGCGAGCCGATTCCCCTAATTCTCTCTCTGCTCTCAATTGCTGCAGACATCG
This sequence comes from Ceratothoa steindachneri, assembly GCA_963969495.1. Classification (NCBI taxonomy): domain Eukaryota; kingdom Metazoa; phylum Arthropoda; class Malacostraca; order Isopoda; family Cymothoidae; genus Ceratothoa; species Ceratothoa steindachneri. The sequence goes on from OZ018333.1 coordinate 38,049,781, forward strand.
CGTCAATTTCTTATTCGATAAGAGCTCTCCTGGAAGTCTGAAGTTCGAGACTGGAACAGTAAATAGCTGCCGAGTCTCCACCCTCGTCCGAAATACATGATGCACCTGTATAGTGGTCTCCGATCAGCTGTTTCCCCCAGTAGCCCTGAACCACTACAAAATTTGAGATGGTCCATGACTACCTGGGACGCGTAAACCGCTTCCCCATAGTAAATTGCCATCTAGAATACCAATATTTCACCGGCTGTGCTGAAATGGTGTCAGACCCTATAAAATTCTGTTCCTTGCTAGGACAGTGGCCTCAGGTTTCTTCCAACCCTGTGGCTCAACCCATCGTCACACGAGCCCAATCAAGAAAGGAAAATGAGCCACCCGCTCTCCTTGAAGCACCCTGTGACTCCAAATTCAGTGGCGTTATGAGCGAAGGATGCCCTCAGAACCAGAAAAAAGTGTGAGTCCCTTCTTCCACTGTGGGAAAAAGCCAGGAGCAACGAACGAGAATCATCCGCGGCAATAAAATCATTTCTTACTTCGAGAGGTAAGGCACGTTGTACCACGCTTGCCTGGAAGGAAATAGCACCAGGGCTCCTACATACTGCTCATTCTAAAAACTACCCACGACAGTTCGTTTTCTGGCCATTTTAGCTATAACAAAAGAGTGCAAAGAATTTTCAGGTATTTCTTTTGACCCCGTGGTGCAGAGTACATCTATAATTACTGCAGATAATGCGACATTTGCCAGACGACCACAGCAAAAGGACGCATCAAACCCGCTCCCCTTCAGAAGGGAACCATTCTTTCTGAGCCCTTCTCCTGTGTGGCCATCGAACTCATTGGCCACATTCACCCTCCATCCAGTGTAGGGCATATCTACGTGCTCACCCTCGTAGATTTTGCACTCGCTTTCCCGAAGCGGTCCCATTAAAGAGGATAGACAGCGTCAAATGCGCGGAAGCCCTCATTTCCATCTTCTCTCGGGTTGGAAGACCGAAAGTGGTGTTATCGGACCAAGGCCGTCAATTTACCTCCGAGCTGATGTAATATGTAGGAAAATTGTTGATGGTAAAAGCCCTTTTACCAGCCCGTTCCACCCAGCCACAAACGGAATCTGCGAGATGATTAAATGGAACTCTGAAGTCTATTCTAAAGAAGCTATGAGCGGAGCGACCTGCAGAGTGGTATTTTTTGCTTACATAGAAATCTTCCACCGTGCCTTGGGATTTGCTACTTATGAGTTGTTGTACAGGCGAAATGTTCATGGTCCAATGAGCATCTTAAAGGAACTGTTCTCCAACCATGAACTCGATGATACAATCTTCGTACCTAGTGGATCTCCACCAAAGATTAGAGAAGTGCGCTGAGATAGCGTACCAGAACGCAGACCTCAATCTGGAGAAGTAAAAGACGTACTTCTACGTCAAATTGAAGGAACGAAGATTTAAGCCGGGTGACGAAGTGTTGTTGCTCCCAAATAAGAATAACAAACTACTCAGTCAATGGAAGGGCCCCTTTCCAGTCCTTGAGAGCCGTAGCCCAGTTGGCTACTTAATTCCAACACCCTCAGGAGAAAAACTCTTACACATTAATATGCTGTAGTAGTACCATCGCCGAACCTGTGTTAATAACATCGTGGCCCTCAACGAAGAGTCGGCTATGGAAGCCAACTACTCCCCAGATTCAATACATGTAATACAGTCGTCTGTGTGGAGCAGAACAAAGATTATTCGCTGTCCACCCTGCCCGGCACCGCCGAGTTACCACCTTCTGCCCTAGATATTGATGAGCGGCTAACATCAGAGAAGAAGAGTAGGCTGCAGTAGCTGCTGATCAGTTCGGGGATGTGGTTTCTCAAGTCCCGGGATGTGCCGCACAGTTTGGGTACGACAGTGCTCTAACCACCCAAAAACCAGTCCGCTCCAAGCCGCACCCAATCCCCATTCACTTAAGACTAGCATTCAACACCGAAGTAAATAATTTGCGTAGTTTAAATATTATTGAGCCTCCAATTCTAACCATTGTTCGCCCATAGAAATGTACAAAAATCAGACGGTTAAAATCGTATGTGCGTTGACTTTTGTAAACAACTCTGTGACGGTATTTGACACCGAACCTATCGATCAGAATCTCCTTTTTGAAGAGGCCAAATTTATTACAGAATTAGACCTTTGTAAGGCCTACTACCAAATTCACCTGAAAGAAAATGTAAAGAAATATACGGCTTTCCCCACGGATAAAGGCTCGATGCATTTCCGCCGGTTGCCCTTTGGCCTGGTTACGGCTTGTATTAACGACAACCGTATGATGCGCCGGATTTTGGATGGGTCGTCGACCATAACTTTATACTTCGACAAGATCTACGTCGCCACTCGAAGATTGAGACCAGCAGCTGGTCTCCCTACAAGCCCTGTTGCGTCGGCTGCGTGAGCACAGCCTCACGATCGCCCCAAGCAAATGCTATTTTATATATAGTACCATTAAGTAACTCGGGTTCCACATCGGAAATAACCACCTTGGCCCTCAAGAAGACAAAGTACGGGCCATCGTGGACATGCCTCTTCCCTGTAATAAGAACAGTTCAGATCTTTCATGGAATCTGCTTCCTTTTATCGGCGGTTCGTTCCCAATTTCGAGTCACTCTCGCCCCCTTATGCAACCTCCTTCAAAGGAATCTCCCAACCGCATTATTTGGACTCCGAAAACCACTCTTCACTTCCACCAACTAAAAGGTAAATTGGCGTCCGCCCCCATTCTTAGGTTACCTAATCCCACTAAGCCTTTTGGAAGCCGGACTGATATGAACAATGAGGGCATAGGCTGTGTCCTATTCCAATATGGAGACGATGGTAAAAGCCACCCGGTAGCGTACGTGATTAGCAAACACCTCCACGCAAAAAGACCTATGTTGTAATAGAGCGAGAAGCACTGCCATTCATTGTCTGGGGAGTGCAGAAATTCAAATTTTAACTTGTAGGAAAAAAAAAAAAAGAGTTCTTGATCGAGACAGATCACCGATTTCTCGCATATTTACATAATGTTAAGAACAGCAACGGGAGAATCATGCGTTCGAGTTTACTTATACAGGAGTATCAGTATAATATTATGTACATAAAAGGGTCGGAAAATTATCTAGCCGACAGCCTCAGCCCTTGTGGCTTTTGTCATCCGTGAAATTATGTTATGTTATGTTATGAAACCACTTGGGTCCTAACCTGAGCTAAGTGCAAAAGAGGAGACATTTTCTTTCTTTCTTTGTCCTGATTGATTCCTTGTATATATATTTATGTATGTTTATCGCATATCGGCAAGAAGTCACCCTTGTAATTTTGTCTTTGTACTGTATACCTTTATTGCCTAGTAACCTTCTATACATATATCTCCGTTTATAGTTGTACGATCCTATTTATTTTTTTATATGTTTGTATGATGTTATTATGTACCATGTATTTATGTCATTTTTTTTCTTTTCCTCTATAATTTTGGTCACTAATGAACCGAGGCGAGTGTTCCTCCTCTTTTATTGTAGTTTAAATTAAATTCTTTGGCTACTCGGATTAGTCTTGCTCTTTAGCTATGTAAATCTGTATCGACACAGGTTAGGTATTTCCCCATTGATTGTACCCTCATCGCTGGAAATTTGGACTGTGCTTTTCCCACACTAACATTTTTTTCATGCCCCTTTTCCCCAAAGCTGAAAGGCGTCATTTTTCGGAAGAGAGATGTGAAAGAATAGATTCAAGAAGGCCCACGTGGGCCCCTAGAAACCCACGTGGCCACCAAACACAGGATCAAAGGATGAGAGAAATGGGCCGAAGAATCAAGCAAAGAGGCTTTCAGAACGCAGCTGTGTTTATTCATGAGGCAATCTTGCCTCCCGCCTACCATCTGGAAGCACGCGAGGGCGAGGAAGGACATATGTTATCGCAAATTCCTGGCTGGCAGACGTCTCTCCCCCAGCCCTGCGTTTACCTTGAGAAAATGCCATCCTTGGCCGGAAGCGATTTCACCCCATCATCATCCGGTATTTAACGGCAGGTTCAGCCGGCCATTAAGAGGGTTTTTACCCTCGTTTGTGGTTCATCATGGATGTGTTGTAGGATCTTGTCATGTCCCTCTTGAAGGATTCCACTGGGCAGTTTGTAATGTTCCTTAGGATTTTGGGCAGTGTGTTGAATATTCTTGGATCGCTTTGACCGAGGCTGGTCAAAGCTTGAGTAGGTATAGTTTTTCTCATGCATGTCCGGCCAAAGCGTTCCAAGTGTTTAGGGAGCATATAATCATTTGTGGAATAAGACACAAGCTTCTCTAGGATCTTTCATGTGAATATGGCTATGTACCTCTCTCGCCTTTGTTGAGAGTACAACCCGAGGTATTTCAGGTGGTCCCAGTAACTTATATGTTTAACCTCCAGGAGTTTTGTTGAACACCCTTTTGACTGCTTCAGGATTTGGGATTTCTCCTTTTTTGTGTGGTGACCACAGATGACCACAGTAGTCAAGTACTAGCTGTACTAGGGTTTTCCAGATGGTGAGGAGACAGTCTTTGTCTTTTGTGTGAAAGACACTTAGAATCTAACCGCTATTTTCTTTGCTTTATTTTTTCCTGAATGTGGTGTTCGAATATGGCATTGCCACTCAAGTGAACACCGAAGTATATGATGTTATGTTTGATTGGTATTTGTAAGCCTCTTCCAGTGTGTAGTGATATTTCTTCAGCGCCGCATCTGAGCATTTCAAATTTCTCATTGAATGCCATGTTTTCTCTGGCACAGGCGTATCTTGTTGAGGTCTTCCTGTAGTTGGGTTATTATATCATGCAAAAAGCAAAGTACTCCATCAATTCCCTTAAGAAGTTGATCCATCGCTCTCTGGAAGATTCCAGAGCAGCAAAAATACCATAACAGTCTTTTGTAGCGAAAAAGACCTCGAGGAGTATTAATAGTAGTAATGGCTCGAGATTCTTCGTCTAAAGCCAACTAGGCATAAGCTTGGCTCATATCGAGTTTAGTGAACCGTCTACCCCCAGCAAATGAGCTAAAAGGTTCCTCTGGTTTAGGCAAAGGGTAAGTATCCACTAAAACAGCTTTATTTGTGGCACGATAGTCTCAACAAATGCGGATAATACCACCAGGTTTGAGTACGGGTACTATAGGTGAAGCCCATTTCGAGTTTGACACTGACTCAATGATGTCTTGAGCAAGTATTAAATCTAAGGCTTGGTCTACCTTAGTGCGGAGTGAGTAAGGCACCGAGCAAGCCGTCATATATTTTGGTTGAACATCAGTAGAAATATCAAAATGGACTTGAAATTTATTAATAAGACCGATACCCCCCTTAAATAAAGACGGGTAACGCGTTGCAATGGATTGTTCGTCCTCTGGAGAACAAGAAGAAATGAAATTTGTGCTACAAATGGCAGCAATGTCTAGATTCATTGCCCGAATCCAGTCTCGGCCCACCAGCGGGCGTCCTCGTTCTTTAACAATTGTTAAATTCAAAGGGTGCGTAACTGTGGAATTGGGTTCTTAAACATCAAATCCACAGCTACCTACACTACTGAACGGAGTGCCCCCGTAAACCTTCAAAGGAGTATTCACTTTGTAAGGTAATTCATTTTGAAAATGTGAACGAAAAATGTTTTCGGGTATAATGGATGTGTATACACCAGGGTCGAACTTAAAATAAATCTTGGATGCGTTGAGAAGAAGGTCCACTAGTATAGGTGCATCACCTGTATAGGTTGTTAGGTGGTTATTACGCCAATACACTAGACAGCTCTGGTCACAATGAACCCCCAAATCTATATTTTTGATATACAAGGGGAATGAAGTTAATCGCTAACGGGAAGTCGGAATTTGCAGACGAAATTTCCTTAGGCCTAAATCGGCAACGTCGTGGAAATACGTGTATTAAAACAAAGAGATACGAAAAATATATATTAGGGAATGAACAGTTATAATTAAAAAGTGAAATTATAGTTTATGATTGGATTGAATTTTATGCGGGTGATTTAACTTTGCACGAGTTAATGAGAATTAGAGTACACATACTCGTATGATGATTGACAAATATTAATTAGATTATAGTTGAATGTTAAATGAGTAAATATTATAAATGTATGATATATATTTATATGGATTGATCAATAGATTACAAGAGCAAATAGATTATATAGTTAAATGGATTGAGTAAATATTAATATGGATTGATATGTATAAATAGATTGTATGGATTAAAATGGATACATAAATGAATTAAATAAATATATTATATAAATAGGTAATATAAATAATTATATAAATAGATTACAACTGAGTTGGGAGGGTTTGTAAATGAGAGAAAGAATCACGTATTAAAAACGAGATTCTTTTGGGACATATTTAGCTAAATATTATAATTTCAATATTACAGACCTGATTCCGATGAGCCGAACAAAGTGAATGAATGAGCCCCGTGTGATTTTATTTGAAAACGCTCGAGAGATCGGGCGTATCAATCACACGATTTAAGTTATGGTTACCAACCTTGTTCAAATAATATATATATATATATATATATATCTATATCTATATATATATATATATATATATATATATATATATATATATATATATATATATATATATATATATATATATATATACAGTTATGATTATTGTAGGTGAGTACACCGCTACAATACTACCCTACCGAGGGAAAAGCTAGCACAAGGTGTTTACAAAAAATCTTAGACTATATAGCGGCGAGGCCTCCTTACAACGCGTCCAGAACGAGTTATAGTGCCAATTGGCTGACTCGGATTGCGAATCAGGTGGCGATTAAAAGTGCCACTCGATTGATGCGGGAGAATGTCGCGCACGAGGACCGGAGCGTCTGTTGACGATTGTTCTCGACCTCCCGAAAAGGCGACAGTCGGGAGTTGCGCGTTGGTCGCTTGATGTTCTCCAGCTGCTGTTGAGTGATCCTGCAATAAAAAGTGAGGCGTCAGCAGTTGCGAAGAAGAATTGGTGGGTGTAGAGATGTTTGGCGGAGGGTTTGCGAGTAAAGAGGTAGAAGGAAAAGTTGCAATTTGATTTGAAAGAGCCGAAGAAAGGTTCGGAAGTGGAGTAAGTTGGTTGGGAAGTGTTAAAGGAATAGTTGGGTGTGGAAGGTAGGCTGAGATAACCACTGGACCTATATTAGTGGAAGAGAAAGGTAGTGACTGTTCCAGGTGAACGGCCTCTATAAAAGCTGGTTTCAGGCGATCAATGGAAAGTTGAAAGGATGTGCGAGTGGAATCGCACCTTTTTGTGATTAATAGGTCTGTCCCTAGGAGGCAGACAGAGACTTGGGAACTCCCGCAGAAGTAGCTGGAAGCGGGGAGCAGTTGCAGAGAGACGAACAGAGAGGAGAGAGCTGGTGAAAGGAATGAATGAACCATCAACAGTTAGTGTCGTGGTTCTGTCGACGAGCTTGCGGTGACGAGAATCAACCAAGAGGTCATGAGTGGAAAGGAAATCGAGAAAGTCGGCAACGATGAAGGTCCATGGGAAAACACGACGTAACCCGTGAAAGAGTTCGAGGATACGCCTCCCATATGTCCTTATGTCCGATGAATTGGCAGCTTTAAGAACCAGATCAGAAGGGGTTGCAAGATTTCTCGACTGAAGAGGCTGGAATGGCACTGCATTGAGCGCCAGTGTCAACCAGGAAGGAGAAACCAGAAAGTGGGTCATGAATGCTAAAGGGCGGATCGACCTGATGAAGAGATGAGGTTGCAGAGGTGACAGACCCACGTATCACCCTCGAATTCAGTTAAAAAGTGCCCTGTGCTGAAGGTGAAATTTGGGTAAAGGAACCTGTAGAGTTTTGTAGGATTTGAGGTGGTGAAGTTAGGGTATGTTGAGATTTGGGATTTTGATGGTATGAGCATGGCTTTGAACATTTTTCTGCTCTTACACCAAATTTGAAGTGGTACTAGCAAAGCCTGAAGGTTGAAATATAGTAGTATGAGCAGCACGACCAGTATGAGGGTTAAAGTTGGGGGCATGAGTTGATGCATGGTAAAAATTGCAAGGCTGTACACAGCGGACAGCGTTGCTTCCATAATTAGAGTGGTACCAGCAGCTACCCTGAGAGTTGGCAGGATAGGGCGAATTCGACGAAGGTCGAAAATACACCTGCTTTGCCTCACCTCTTGTGCTGGAGTTCCCTCGTTGGTCTTGACTTTTTCGGGAGGAGGAACGACGATAGACTCCTCCGTCTTGCTCACGATGGTGCTCTCGGTTAAGACCTGTTCGCATCTTTAGGGCGCGAATATCCATTTAAATCCTCTCTAGAATGGATAAAAGACCCGAAACCTGGGAGGATTCATCCTGAGGGAGTCCTGGCCGGTTGTAAGGAGTCTCGGCCGGTGACTTAACCTGATAAATGGATACATGTGAGTGTTTATTTACATCGCTAAACGACCCATGACCTGCATTTCTCCAGTTGATGAAAGGATTATTATAGAGGGCGTCAACCGCCTCTACCATTTTCTCCACGTTCGATGGGGAGGAAATTAAAAGAAGGGGTTTAATTTGATCTGGCATTCCACGCATAAATATCTCAGTTATGAGTGGCGCGAGTTGATCGAGCTGTGCTCCTCTGACATGTGCAAGAGCTTTGGATGGCTCAAAAAATATGTGGGACGCCTGTCCCCTATTTCCTGCGTATCGAGAAGGATCCGCAGGTCCTCTATTTGCGATCGCCCAAATTGCTCCTCGAACGCCGTCTTGAACCTAACCCAAGAATCAGCAATTACCCCATCCAGCAAAATATTCTTCAATATGGAAAAGATACTCAGAGGTAATTTCTGGGCTACGGCGATCGTTCTATGGTCCTCAGGAACTGCCTGGTGTTGAAGGATGAGTTCTATCACTTCCCACCAGCCAATGAGATTTTGTGAGTCGAATGGTGGCAGCTGAACCATAGAGAGAGTGGGAGGCGAATGCGAGAGAATGCTTGCGTGGCAGTGGAGGGGGGAAAGGGGGAAAGTGGTCGAATAGGTCATCGTTGTTATTGGGGAAAATGCATGCGTGGTTGCAATTGTCCCCGATGTTGGTGCGTAGCTTTGGGCTCCGTCGTAATCCATTTATAAAATATTAAAAGTGTATGTGTGTGTGCGCGTGTGTGTGTGTGCACAAATCCAATTCACACGCTTGAAGGTAGAAAAATTGAAAAAAAATATATCGAATTTTGATCACTCATTTTTCTTACTACTGTATTGATAATTAATTCTATCAAATTGCTAAGGGAGAAACTTAAGGATGTTAAGGCAAATTTTGAATTGAGAAACGAGCACGAGTCGAAAATGAAAGTCCACGCGAGAAAAAATGGAAAGAGTGAGGCGGGCTGAGTCGAACGAAAAAATGCAACACGTGACTGCGAAAATTAATTTATTATTACGAATGAATGAATGGACGGGAGATAATTAAACTACTTTGGTCACCATTTATATAGTTTTGGATGATTATTGAAGCGTATGCTAAATAGCTCTGGTCACAATAAACCCCAAAACCAATATTTTTGTTATACAAGGGGAATGAAGTTAATCGCTAACGGGAAGTCGGAATTTGCAGACGAAATTTCCTTAGGCCTAAATCGGCAACGTCGTGGAAATACGTGTATTAAAACAAAGAGATACGAAAAATATATATTAGGGAATGAACAGTTATAATTAAAAAGTGAAATTATAGTTTATGATTGGATTGAATTTTATGCGGTTGAATTAACTTTGCACGAGTTAATGAGAATTAGAGTACACATACTCGTATGATGATTGACAAATATTAATTAGATTATAGTTGAATGTTAAATGAGAAAATACTATAAATGTATGATATATATTTATATGGATTGATAAATAGATTACATGAGTAAATAAATTTTATAGTTAAATGGATTGGGTAAATATTAATATAGATTGATATGTATAAATAGATTGTATGGATTAAAATGGATACATAAATGGATTAAATAAATAGATTATATAAATAGGTAATATAAATAATTATATAAATAGATTACATCGGAGTTGGGAGGGTCTGTAAATGAGAGAAAGAATCACGTATTAAAAACGTGATTCTTTTGGGACATATTTAGCTAAATATTACAATTTCAATATTACAGACCTGATTCCGATGAGCCGAACAAAGTGAATGAATGAGCCCCGTGTGATTTTATTTGAAAACGCTTGAGAGATCGGGCGTATCAATCACACGATATAAGTTATGGTTACCAACCTTTGTTGAAATAATATATATATATATATATATATATATATATATATATATATATATATATATATATATAAATATGAATATGTACCACGGAAGGAAACTGAATAAAAAGCAGATTGTAGTCAGTACTTTGGTCTATTAGACATTTTCAAACTTAAAGATTGAGTTTGAAACTGTCTAATAGACGAAAGTACTAACTCCAATCTGGTTTTTATTCAGTTTCCTTCCGTGGTACATATTCATATTTATAGTTATCACGTGCTAACTTTCGTGATATTTTCCATATATATATATATATATATATATATATATATATATATATATATATATATATATATATATATATATATATATATATATATATATATATATAAAGTTATGATTAAATATTTCCGCTTGTACGGGTGTAAACCGCTACACCTGCATTTGAAATAGTATTTAGTATATAGTCAGAATTTGCACTTGTAGTATTAACAGTAGTATTTACATCAGTAGCCTAAATATGGGAATTCTGTTTAGACCTTTTCGTATTTGAAGTTGAATTAAAAAGCTTAGAATTTAAATGATAATTAGAATTTGGCCTCTGCTGGCGTTGCATACACACCGATCGTATGACCCACCGTGCCACAGTTCAAACACTGAGTTTCTATGAGGACACACTGAACGCCAATGTGGTTTCCCACAACCTTTGAAGCTGACTTTGGGGTTGGACTGAGAACTTTGTGCATTTGGGTTTTGCTGATGCTGCGAATAAAATTCATAGTAGTAGTAGTAGGTTGTGTAGAGTTGTAAGATTGACGATGTGTTATATGTGGAATTATCCTAACTACCTAACCTTAAAATTGTGGAAGTATTTCCCGTAGTGTTTTTGGAAAATGTTTACTTGCCTAGAAGCCGTTTCTTTAGACTTGGCTACTTGTAAGGCCATTGGGAAATTACAAGATACATTAGCAAGCAATTCCTCTTGTGTTCGTTTATTGTGTAAGCCTCTAATAAATTGGCACCTTAGTCGATCTTGTAGCATGTTGCCGAAATCGCATTTGGAGGCTAAGCCTCGGAGGGCAGCTTCATAGTCTGAGATTGATTCACCACTTGTAGACGCTCAAAGAATTTAAAACGTTTAAAAACAATGTTTGTATGTGGCTTAAAATGATCTTTAAGGGTTTTTATGACATCATTAAAGGTACTCTTTTGGGGCTTGATGGGAGAAAGGAGATCGCAAAGCAGAGAGAACATCTCAGCACCGATAAGAGTTAATAAAATAGGCAATTTATCTGGGTCATCGATTTTATGGACTGTGAAACAAAGATCCATTCGTGTTAAATAATTAAGCAAAGAAATAACTGAAGTATCTAAAATGAACCCTGAGCTGAAGAATGACAAAAGAAATTCGGCCAGAATGGGTTCAGAAATGGGATTTTTTTTTTTACACCTAGGCTAGGGGAGATCAAAATAGGCCTAACTTAGTGTAATTTGAGGAAATGTATGGAAATACAGATCCGTCCCCCCGTGGGAACGACCTCATCGCTAATATAATGTAGGATAACACCTAATGATATAAAAATTGAAATGGAAATAAGAGGAATTTAGTACTTACTCGATTTGTCGTCTGCTAGCCTAAGGTAGCTTGTTTCATTATAACACAATTAAGGAGAAATAGAAAGTACTGAGTATAGAGGAATTAATTAGGATTCTTATACCATTCATACTTGATTTCACACAAGGTAGATAGTAATTAAATATAGAAGTAGAAATATAGTAAGGAATAAGAGACTGGGAGCTTTTGGTCACATCGCGCATCTCTCTTCTTCCTCTACGAATGCGGGTAATTTGGAATATAGGAGAAAATGTATATATATATATATATATATATATATATATATATATATATATATATATATATATATGCGGCTAAAAGGCTATTTTTTGGCAAACCAGTCTTCCTCAAAGCCTTCGGAAGGAGCTCTTCTCACATACACGAAAAGGTAGCACTTAAAATAGGCGTTCTCTCAGATAGCCTAAAAACTATCTTTCGATTAGCGAATTTAAGTATGACCCCTGCTTTTCGAAGAGAATGGAAAATTTGTTTGATTCTCCATACAGGACCTTTTCGTGTATGTGAGAAGAGCTCCTTCCGAAGGCTTTGAGGAAGACTGGTTTGCCAAAAAATAGCCTTATAACCGCATAATTAATTGCGTTACTGCAATAATTTTTCTTAATTCATAAGGCGAGGCGAAAATGGAGAATCAAACAAATTTTCCATTCTCTTCGAAAAGCAGGGATAACACTTAAATTCGCTAATCGAAAGATAGTTTTTTGGCTATCTGAGAGAACGCCTATTTTAAGTGCTACCTTTTCGTGTATGTGAGAAGAGCTCCTTCCAAAGGCTTTGGGAAAGACTGGTTTGCCAAAAAATAGCCTTTTAACCGCATAATTAATTGCGTTACTGTAATAATTTTTCTTAATTCATAAGGCGAGGCGAAAATGGAGAATCAAACAAATTTTCCATTCTCTTCGAAAAGCAGGGGTTACACTTAAATTCGCTAATCGAAAGATAGGTTTTTGGCTATCTGAGAGAACGCCTATTTTAAGTGCTACCTTTTCGTGTATGTGAGAAGAGCTCCTTCCGAAGGCTTTGAGGAAGACTGGTTTGCCAAAAAATAGCCTTTTAACCGCATAATTAATTGCGTTACTGCAATAATTTTTCTTAATATATATATATATATAGTGCCTAATCCTATACAAGTAAACAACCATGTATAGACCACCGGGCGTGGGCGAAGGAGCCGAAGCTCCCTTGTTGCTGTCCTCCTTTCGGTGGGTAGCTTTAGTAACCCCGGAAGATTGCCTAGCGACCAATTTCAGGGGTGTTGCCTCCTGTGAGTCTAACGACTCGGTTGAGGCACGTAGCCGTTTCGCATTAAGGTAAACGGTCACGCTGGGGGAAGCCCTGGTTTTAGCCAGGGCTGGGTGTGGAGCCTTTGTGCCGACGGCTTCAACAGGGGAGCGCCTAAGGTGGGTAGAACCCGCAGAAGGGTTCCGAATGGTCGCGGAAACGACCGTACTTGTAGGCCTGGAGGGGCCAGGAGCAGAGCATATCTTTTTCAACATTGAGGCATAGGACGCGCCAGGACCAAGTCCTTAGCCTCGCGAAATGAGACGATCCTGAGTCTGAACGGCCAGGATTTCCTTCGCAAGGAGATACGCACCACATTGCTTCGAAGAAGCGGGATACGGCTCTCTGCAATTGACACACTTGGCCACACACGATTTGGACTTATCGTGAGCGGCTTTGAGGCAACTTACACAGGTTTCGGGTATCCCGACTTTGCACGAAGTTCATGGTAGAGTGCGGCGTCACACTCACAGGCGTGCCAACAAGTGTCCGAAGGGCACTAATCATGGCCGCCTCGGAGAGATTCGACGCATTCTCCAAAAGGCTCCCGTCCGAGAAACGGCTCACTTTCGGATCTTTAACAATCACACTAGATAAAGCTCTCCTCTCATGGATCATGTTGCCCTTAGCCAACATGCTGCCATCAGTGGAGCGAATAACCAGGAAACGTTTGAAGCAAGCGGGCTAGAAAACGCCGTGTAATTTGAATGATAGGCCCTGATGTAATTGAGGCTCCGCTCTGCGCACTAGCACGTTTGGTCTTAGTCAAGGGCTCCGCACTCGGGGGAAAAAGAAGGGGCCGGATGTGCCGAACTTGGCTTAGTCACTTACCGAAGTGGCAGCAACACTTCTGCCCTTGCATCCCCGACGGATGGAGAGGAGCTCCCAGTCTTGTTCTTTTTAGGAGAGGAGGGCGGAGAATGAACCCGCTTCTCCCCCCCCCCGCCGACAGGAGCTCCCAGGCCGGACGGACTGGCCTCAGCAAGCTCTCTCTCCGAGATGGAGAAGATCCTGGCGGTCGCAGGGGCACCAGCCGGAGGAAGAGATCCCTCTCCTCCTTGTACTGCCTTTGAGACCCGAGCCGTTTGAGGAGGACTTTGCATAGGGGCGGACTCGAGTTCGGTGCTTGGCGCCGAGCCCAGGTTCGCTTCCATGGAAGGCCCTACCGTCTGAGGCTGGGTTGCCTCAAAGATCATGCCTATCTCAGAGGGAGGTCTCCATTTGGCCATCCACCCCAGGACATCACAGGTCCCATTGGCAGCAGTTTTACTAGTCGAATATGGGGAAGAACAGGCCTTAATCCCCGCCTGGTTTAAGATTCGAACCAGCAGGCCCTTTAAGGGAAGCAACCGATGGGGCCGTCTTCCCCCTCACCCTTAAGGCGTTTGCCCTACCGAGCCGCTTCAATGGGGAGCGGTCGGCTATGGGCTGCCTGATGGCTTTCTTGGCAGTCCCCTTGGAAATTAGGGGGGGGGCACCGCTGGAAAGAGGGAGGCACTCGAATGCACCTCCAGACAAGGGGGTGGGCAGGAGTCCCCTGCACCCGTGGGAAAAAGAGAGGAGTAAAGAGATTTGGAGGGCCCCCTTCGAGAGCACAATGGGGGGGGGCATCCATTTTTTCAGTGGAGCTGCCCGAAGGCGGCTCCGTCGATCGTGAGGAGATTAAGGGGAAGAGTTTTATTTTGGGGTTTTACATCATCGGGCATGTGGACCCTATTCTTTTCTGCAGGAAGCAAATGCTAATCATCCCTCGCAGTGGCTAGCTCTGCAAGGGATGCGTATGGGGCTTGCAGAGCCAGGTGCCGCCATTTAAGGCCATCTCTCCCACCTGGTGACCTGGCAGCCCTTCGGCATGGCGGTTCCACCTTGGTCACGGGGGAAAAAAATAGATAGTGAAGTGAGGAAAGGGGATGTGAGTAGGGTATGGGTGGAGATGAAGCAGGTTGTTAAAACCCACCATCTCAAACCCGAGCTCAGGGGTTAGGGAACATTGTCTCCTCCCCCCTCAGTCCCGATCCAGGATAGTTGGCTGACAAGAAGGTCAGCATCTATCCTGTGAAATTAAAGGCTGACCAGAGAAAGTTGTGGGAGAGGTTGTAGAGGAAGTGAGGAAGTAGGGGAGAAACATAAGCTGTCTGAAGTCAGGAGAAGAGGCTAAGCTGGGGCCGGACGGGAAGGCAAATAGCCGCGCCTCTTACGGGGGTGGGGGTGGGGGGCGGATAACAAGAAAGCGTTTGAAACCAGAGCGCTCGAAAACGCAAGGTAGTCTCTGAATGAGGAGCCCCGACAAAATCGTGGTTCCGCCCTTCACACTTGCACTTTTGGTCTTTGTCAATGACTCCCCACCCTGGAGAGCAGCGGGACCAGATGTGCCGATATTGGCTTGGTTGCTTACCGAACGGAAGCAAACCCGGCCGTCCCCGCGGTTCCCGAGGAAGGAGATGAATCACGAGTCTTTTTTGCTTCTTTCGGATTCTTTTCTCTTTAGGAGAGGAGGGCGGGCAATGAACCTCCTTTTCTTTTCCGCCGGCCGGAGCCCCTAGGCCAGATGAACCAGCCTCACCCAGATCGTTCTCCGAAATGGAGTAGGTTATATCTGTCACAGGGGCACCAGCTGGAGGAGCAGATTCCTTATTACCTTCTAAGGCTGGTCGTCTCGTGTCGCTCCCACTGGCAGCGGTCAATTATGAGCCGTCTGCCTTTCTTGGCAGTCCCCTTATAAAGTAAAGGGGGGACTGTCACCGGAGAAAGGGGTGAGTTCCCCTACACCCGTAGGCAAAGGATAGGAGTAAGCCTCTGCTCCATTCGAAGAGTTTTGGAGGGTCCCCTGCGAAAGCACGGGAAAGAGGTCGCATCCATTTTTTTCGGTGGATCTGCACGAAGGCGGCTAGTAATGGGAGAGATAATGGTTTTTTGTATTCTTCATTATTGGGCATGGTGATCCTGTTTTTTTTTATACGGGACGCAAATGCAAACCTCTCTGCGAGGGGTGAGTCCGGGGACGGCAAAGCCAGCTGCCGCCATTCTAGGCCACTCCCCCCGCCTAGTAGCTCCACCTTTGGGTTGGCGTAAAGTCGATAGAGATTGAAAGGATAAAGAAAGGGGATGTGAGGGAGGTGTGGGTGGAGTTGAAGCAGGTTGTTAAAAATCCACCACCTAAGACCGCTGTTCAGGAGTGAGGGTACGCCGTTTCTTCCCCCTTTAGCCCCGATCCGTGATAGTTGGGTGAGAGGAAATGGTCAGCATCTATCCTGTGAAATTAGAGGCTGTCCAGAGAAAGTTTTGGGATAGGGTGTAGGGAGAGTGAGGAAGTAGAATAAAAACGCAGGCTGTCAGAAAGAAGAGGCTAAGCTGGGATCGAACGGGCTGAATTGGTCCCACCAAATCAATAGCCACTCGAAAGAATGGTTCGGTTATAACGGGTACTTTTTGTAATGGCGCGGGAGGTACCCATCGTCTGGATGGATCTTTCTGACACACGTCGCATGATCTGCAATAGGCCACAATTTCCTTGGCAGCCTGGGGCCAATAAAAGTGTCTGAATATCCGCTGCGACGTTTTGTTGTGCCCAAAGTGTCTGGCTAATATTCCATCATGCGCGATATTCAAGATTCTTTCCGTATATTCTTGAGGTACACACAGTGCTTTGTTGCTCTCCTTATTCTCCTCGCTGATAGTACGGTAGAGAAGTGAGTCTTCAACGATATATTTAATAGGCTTCTTTCCTTTCACTTGGAGAGTTTCACCATTAATCGCTTTCTCCCATAGGGGTTTAAGAGTGGGGCATTCCTTCTGAGCAATAGCGAAGGAAGTCAATTTTAACCCATTGTCTTCGAGGGTAATCCTCGGGGTCAACTCAGCAGTTGCTCTTTCCTCTGGGCTTATTGTGCCCGGGTGACTACTTGTTGGGCTACTTCTTGCTGGAGGATTTGGGGATTTTGTCCGATTAGCACTGCGCAGAACTTGATCGGTGCTACTACCACGTCTGTCCAACCGGTGAAATATATGCATTGTATATGACGTCTCACGGCGGGGAATCGATTGTGGCGTCCTACAAAGTCGTGGACGATAGCGAATTTCTTATGGTTAGGGTTTACTGGGGGCAACAACTTATCGGATACCACTATGCACGTACATCCGGTGTCTCTGACTAAAGTGGATACTCGGCACCCATTAACAGTGCCATCTTCGAATTGTAAGCCGCCTGGCGAACTTTTGTTAAATAGAAAGTTTACCTGTTGCTGAGGGCCTTCGGATGTTGGCGCGGGAATGGAGGAAACATCAGCTTGTCCTGCTGGGAGCGCGGCAGTCAGGTTTTGTATCTGTTGTCTTGAGGTCTGTCTCAGTCGGGAGTTCTGTGGGCACTGGAAATTCAAATGACCTACTATCCCGCAGGTATAGCAAGTGACGGGCTTCCTGGGATAAGTGCCGGTATTAGCGTATGATCCTTGGGGAACCCTAACCTCTTTTTGACTTTTTGCTCCTCCAAAATTTGGCTTATAAGTTCCTTTGGGGGCTGAGAACTTAAAGGGCTTCTTCTGCATATGCCTTGGTGGCGGCCCATTTTTCTTTAGGGAGGGAGCCTTCTCTTTATTGTACTCCCTCGGATGTAAACGATGATTTACCGCGTGGAGGTCAGCATCGTCCAGGCACTCATTTAAGGTAGAAGCTTTTCGGTCCTTAACAAATGCACAGATTTCCTCGGGTAGTGTGCTGGGGTAGTCGACGACCGAAGCGACTTTGTTCTCTACCCCTTCTGACTCCATCCAAAACTGTAGGCTTCAACGAAGCTAAAAGCCAAAATGTTTGTATGTTTGTCCAGGTCTTATACGGGCCTGCCTGAACTTCATCCTATATTCTTCCGGGTTGAGGTTGGTTGCTGAGAGAAGTTCGGCTTTGAGAATGGAATAGTCCACAGTCGCTTCTGAGGGTAGAGATACAAATATCTCTCTCATCCTGCGATTGAGTAGAGGTAACAGTCTGGTGACCCCATCTTCTTCTAGGCTCCAATCATTGACTTCGAATATTTTCTCAAAATGGGACAGATATGAGCATAAATCTTCTTCGTCCCTGTTCTCCGGGAGTTTCATGCTGGCCGCTGGTGACACTCCTGTTTTGGATGTCACTGACTGCACCTCTAACTGGTATTAGTTAAGAGCTCTTTCGTGGGCTGTTATCTTCTCTCTTTTCTCAGCTTCCAGTTTCATTTTTCTTCGGCTTCGTTTCATCTTTTCCCTTCTCTCTTTTCTTTCGTCTCTCTCTTTCTCCTGAATATACGAGTTCAGCTCGGTTCCTTCCAGTCGGAGGCTTTGAACTTGCTTCCGATAAAGGTCAAACGATGCCATCGCGCTTATGTCAGTCATCTACTTTGTTGTAAATCGAACTTGACCTACTCCACAACCGAAACTTACCACTTGGCCTAACAATTACCTTTAGATAGATTCTACCCCTGACTATACCAATTTTCCTCTCGTCAATTATTCTATTATTCCTGGTATTAATTTTATGTGTTGGCTCTTCCCTAATTAGACGCTGCTGGGTTCTTTCTAATAAAAAAACCCACAGACCTGACACCACTTTTGTCTTAGTATACCTTTGGCCGTGATATACCTTTTTTTTTAAGTATACTTTTGTCTAAGAATGCTATTTTTGTTGTTTTTAAGGAAGAGCCGCTTCAACACGTAAAGATATAGAGAAACGCACAGGAATTATCCCAAAATAAACATATATTTTAAATTTAACAATTAACTATGACAAAAAAACAGTAAACACATTTATATCCTCCTCCTAAGCTAACCGAGGTCAAACCGGTTGTCAACTGGGCCTATTACAATATCTCTTAAAGACAAAAAATATACAAATAGGCTACACGTAAACACACCAATTGCCGATTAGTTATTTTATCGCGCTTCTTTTAGATTAGCCTTAAACATTAAATTAAATTACTCTCTTCTACTAGTAAGTATGACGGAGTTCACGCACAATTGTTTTTAGTCCGTTAAATTGTGAAACGTAATAAACTCATACTATCGCAATATGAATATAAATGTTCTTTCTAAATTACATGACAGAAGGGATCATGAGTTGCCGGGTGTCGCTGGGGGTCTTTTCTCGTGCTTCGGAGATTTGGAGTGGCCGATGGTAGAATTTCGTCGAGATGGGATGGGGGAAGAGAGGGTGGGCGATGTCAACTTCTTATTGCAACTTTGCCTCCGGTTAAGTTAAGAAGACGGAGAGTGATACGGTACGCTTTGCTCAAAGAGTCCTCTTCTGGATAATCTTGAAGCCTCCGTGTGTCTTATTCTTTAACGCTGGGTGCCCAACTAGTTGTTTTTTTTATACGAGGGGATTTCTACCGAAATTAACAAATGGAACCTCGTTGGGGCTTGGTTCTTCTCCTCTCACTGTTACGGAGCTTGAGCTGTGAGAGTCACTCGAGTGTGAGCGAGTTTTCTTTTCTCCAGTCAGACTTCTTCTAAGTCTGTAAAGGATTCTTCGGTATGACACCGATACAAAACTTGAGAATTTATGTTAATTCGGCACTGGGGGGGGATGGGGGAGGATCGATCTTCTCAATCTGATCCTTTATCGTTCTCACCGAATAATCTTGACTGGCTGAAGGATCGATCTAAACGAACTGATCCTATGTCGTTCTCACCGAATAATAATCTCTTCTCTTTCCTTCAGGGGCTTAATTATAGGCGGACCACTGCCCCATCTGAGGGAAAAGGGGCGAGGCCGCAGAGGGGAGCGCGAGTGGTGAGGTTGCATCTGGGAGAGCGAGGAGTGGAGGTTGGCACCGAGGTGCCCAAGTAGGCTTGTTAATTAGAGAGCTCCCCAACCGCCACCCTCCTTGGCACCGCTTTTTGGTGATATAACCACGGGCCGACGGATCTCGTAGGTAATTGGATCTTTTGAGTGTCGTTTAAGGGACTTTGGTGGTTTCCTTAACACAGATGGTCGCTCCAACTACCTATGCGGCGGGGAGATCAAACAGGGTAGGCAGTTACTGTTATTCGCCGGCTACCATTCCCATGAGTACCCTCATGGGGATCGCTTCTCTGGCTTTCTCCACAAAAAGGGGAGGGGGGACTTTAATGTATAAGTCCGCCTGGCCCTCCGGGAGGCTTTATGTTGCAATTCCTCTACAGGGGAATAAATCATAGAATAAAAAGAAAATGAGGATTGTTGAGAGAGAACGAGGGGAAAGCACAACTTGCCAGCCCCATCCGAGTTAAAGTTAACCCAGTAACGTGGCTTCCCGAATTTTCACTTGGTTTGGGAGAAAGCAGTTCCCCCTTGTACCAAATAAAGGTAGTCAAATGGTTGAGAGGATAGTCATGGAGTAAAAAAAAGTAGCACTGAGACAGAGCAAGGAGAGGGTGCACTAACTTCCCCAGGCACGGTAAAAGTGTTTAAGTCAATCCAGTGATGGGGTTTTCCTAATTTTCACTTGGGCAGGGAGAATGTACAGTTTCTTGCGTGGCAAGTGTAACAAGCTACACAGTGTATTTCTCTGCAGAGTTCTGAAATATGAATCTCATATAGCGTTTACTTATTACTTTCTTTCGACCTCCCAAATATTTAAAATTCTAATTCAACCTTACATGGAAGGAGAAAAATAACTTATGAAGCAATAACAAAGGTTTAGACAAATTTGAGGCTGCTGTGTTTCAATAGTACTATAATAATATTAGTGTTATTAAAACATTTGCATAATTTTCTTGCTTTCTCCTCATATTCAAATAATGATAAGTTAAGGTTTAAATGATTAAAAAAGAAACACCCATTAAATTTATTTTACTGATTAAAATCAAATAACCGTGGTCATTTCATTTATCTTAAGAGACAACGTTTGGGATGCTTAATAAGAACATGACATACAATTGAAAGACTTTCCACTCATGTAGAGTCATGAGTTCGTAGATCTCCAATTCGTGCTGCTGAGCGGGACAGGAACTGCCGTTGGAAGGCTACTTAGCTTTGTTGTTTCATGTTAAGATGTCTCCTTTCCATTGATTGGAGAGACTGAATTTGAATGGTTTTTACCTATATGGGTTCGTTTGTGCGCCTGAAGATTACACATTTGGGTTGCTTGATAGGGACAGGAACTGCATTTTAAAGGCTTTTCACCAGTGTGGGTTTTTTCATGTTGCTTAAGATTTCCCCGAGCGGCAGCTTGATAAGGACAGGAACTGCATTTGAAAGGCTTTTCACCAGTGTGAGTTCTTTTGTGTCTCTTAAGAGCCCCTATATATGCTGTCTGATAGGGACAGGAACTGCATTTGAAAGGCTTTTCACCAGTGTGAGATCTTTTGTGTCTCTTAAGAGCCCCTAGATACACTGTCTGATAGGAACAGGAACTGCATTTGAAAGGCTTTTTAACTGTATGGTTTCTTTCATGTACCCGAAGATTATCCATATAGTTTGTTTGATGAGGACAGAGATTGCATTTGAAAAGCTTTTCACCAGGGTGAATTATTTTGTGTTTTCTAAGATCTCCCATTCCCGTTGCTGTATAGGGGCAGGAACTGCATTTGAAAGGCTTTTCACCAGTGTGAGTTCTTTCGTGTCTCTTAAGAGCCCCTATATATGCTGTCTGATAGGGACAGAAACTGCATTTGAAAGGCTTTTCACCAGTGTGAGATCTTTTGTGTCTCTTAAGAGCCCCCATATACACTGTCTGATAGGGACAGGCACTGCATTTTAAAGGCTTTTCACCAGTGTGGGTTTTTTCATGTTGCTTAAGATTTTCCCGAGCGGCAGCTTGATAAGGACAGGAACTGCATTTGAAAGGCTTTTCACCAGTGTGAGTTCTTTCGTGTCTCTTAAGAGCCCCTATATATGCTGTCTGATAGGGACAGGAACTGCATTTGAAAGGCTTTTCATCAGTGTGAAATCTTTTGTGTCTCTTAAGAGCCCCTATATACACTGTCTGATAGGGACAGGCACTGCATTTTAAAGGGTTTTCACCTGTGTGGGTTTTTTCATGTTCCTTAAGATTTCCTCGAGCGGCAGCTTGATAAGGACAGGAACTGCATTTGAAAGGCTTTTCACCTGTATGGGTTCTTTCATGTACCCGAAGATTACCCATATAGTTTGTTTGATGAGGACAGAGATTGCATTTGAAAAGCTTTTCACCAGGGTGAATTATTTTGTGTTTTCTAAGATCTCCCATTCCTGTTGCTGTATAGGGGCAGGAACTGCATTTCAAATGCCTTGCTATAGTTCGAAACTTCTTAATCTTTCCTTTCCTGTCACACAAAAGTGCTTCAGAGTAAGTGTGTGACATACCAACTTCAGTGACATTTGATTGCTGACATTCATTCTGAAATAGTTTTGTAAGTTAACAAATAGAGATTATGATTTCAGGTCAAAGTCATTTCAACGAAATTTTAGCCGCACCCTCATGTTATACGTTTCCTATATTAGCTTCACATCCATCTTTTCTCATCCAACTCACCATAATTCTCCTGTCATTAATGATCTATGAGGAAAACAAGCGCAATGATTATGTCATGTGCATCGCCAACAGAGTTTGTGACCAAAGAGGAAGGTGATAGTCTTCAATTGATGCTGGTGGGTTGCTCAAGGATAGTACGTTATTAAGATTCGAGACATGAAGAATATAGAAGAAGCTGATACACACTTTGAGAAAAGAAGAGCAACTCTATTTGTTTAAAGATACCAACATGACAGAAACCAACAAGGCATTAAATCAGAGAAAAACTCAATCTACTGACCTAAACTAGGACAGATAAACCTCATTTCCTCAAATTCAGACCACTGTGCCCACTCCAAGCACCACCAGGGTATTCTTTCAGGCAGCAATGGCCCAGAAAATGATAGTTGCGAGTGAAAGTGATTACTACCATGGATGTGCTTGACAATCACCCACCCAAAATCAGGCACCATATCCAGAGAGCCTAGGGATTAATTGGAACAAGGCAGAAATATAAAGTTTCTTGGACAATGTTGCATTAACTCATTCACATTTGGGACACCCATCAACATGATTTAAACCAACATAGGCATTGCATTGGCACCATAGAAACATTAATTCCTAAAATCGGCACTTGAGAAGGTACACAATTTTTAAACATACATATAACAGCTTACTTATCTTGTAGCCACCCTTCCTCTAAAATAAAAAAAAACAAGTACCAGGCATAAGGCTTCGATAGACTGGGACATTGCACAATGAAGTGCTATAATGGGTGAGACGCATTTTTGAAGGTCTCATTGCACAAACTCCTCATACTGAGCAGTGTATTGCAACAACCTTGGTCCTGAAGAGCCTCGATGTCTTTAAACAGATGGTAGATAGCACGGAAGCCACTGTTCCTTTCAGATATGGAGCTATCCATGTACACTGGAATGCCTCTCCTCCAATGAATGGCAACAAACTTTTGTTTTGTTTTTAAAGGGCGGGTGTTGACCGCTGAATGATGCAGATGCCTCCCCCTCAGTGAGGCTGTCTAAAAAAAATGAATATTGGGGCGGGTAAGGGCGAAGACACAAGCGAGACTATATCAGAGGAGACAGGTGGCAGTGGGGAAGGAAAAAAGATTACTAGCGGAGAATTGGATGCCTTCGGTGATGATTAGATGTAGATTTTCAGATTGTAGATATAATACCCTAAGTTTAAGCTTTGTAAGAATTACTGTGCCTTATGCCCAAGTACACAGTCACCAAGCTGGTAACTAGGTACCTGGGCATAAGGCAAGGTAATCTTACATAGCTTAAAATTAAGATAGATTAAAAACCAAAATATAAAGAAAGGAAAAAGGAAAGAATCAAGCTCTGGAGAATGAACATGCAACCACACTAACGAGACTTAAATGCAAAGGAGGAGGCCAGCCTTCTCCAAAAAGTCAGAAGTCAAGTCTCAGCCCATTAACTTGTCCTGAGTAAAGGGGACAAACGGTAGCAAACCCCTTGTCTCGATACATGCACAGGTGTCATACAAGAAGATCACCCAGACCTACATTCAAAAAGAATGTAGCGTACAGTCTGAGGGACAACGCAGTCATTGCAGTAAGGTGAGGGGAAGCTCCCCATCATATGGTGTTCGTCAGGCGAATGCCCAATTCGATCCATGTGAACAGACGCTGCGCAATGGTATGCAACTGTAGTTCCCCCGGGCCATCTCTCATCTTCTCTGCCAGGCAGCTGGGAGGACTGCACTGATTCCTGACATGTATTTGGTGTGAGGAAGAGGCAAACGTTGGTCTGGTCATCCAGTTCTTACAGAATCTTTAGCCCCCTCATTCCCCGCAATTCCCACATGTCCAGGGACCGAGCCAAAGATAATTTTTATATCCAACCATCTTGTGATGAATATGTGAGCAAGGGTGTGGAGATTCCAATGATCTGGGAACACTCAGAGGACTTTCTGAGTTGCTAAGGATCACAATCCCATCTCCGACCAGGCACAGCATTATCCCCTGTAATAAGTGGTGTATTGCAACCAGCTCAGCCAAGAAGCCAGATGCAGGGCCTGCATAAGCCCTGCTGCCTTAAAAGGGGAAATATAGCGTGGAAGCACATCCACTCCTCAGTGGAAGGAATAAAGCGTGACAAGTGTGCTCCCATAAGGTTGAACGCAATACTCTCGGCGGGGTGTAAGCTTTGGGAGCAGAGGTGTGGCGACAAATAGTCAAACGTGGTGCCCTCTAGGGTGGCATCTTAGAGAGGATATGAGTAGGCACTGAGACGAGGGCAACACCAAGCTCTCCAGAGTTTCCTAGCCTTAAACCCAAAGGGCCAAGAGTATGACTGGCATCTCTCGGCAGCAAAGGCATAGTCAAGTTGCACTGCAGATGCAGTGAGAGCCATTGGTGACTGGGGGAGGGGCCAGGTTCATAATACACTGTGTATTGTGCAGAGCAAGTAACACCTCCCTGGAATTGATGAGTAAGCTCTGAATGGGGGATGTGCGGAAAGCACCAGTTGCCAGGTGGAGACTGGTGTTGTTGATTGAATCCACCTTCTGCAATACACACTTGGCTCCAGCTGTATAAAACTTTCATCTGTAATCAAGCTTCGAACGTACAAAGTATCGGTAGAAAAGGCAGTAATCCTGCCAGCACCCCAAGTGCTAAACCTCACATAACGAAGAATGTCCATTGGCACGGGTTCAAGAGAACCTACGGCTGCATATATGAGCCTCCCAGACGAGGCATCAATCGAAAACAAGACTGAGGAAACAGTGCGAATCCACCACTTATAGGTAAACCTGTTTAGGAACAACTCTGGGTCAGGGTGAAGCCATAGATGGTGGTATAAGTGCAAAATCTTAGTCTTGAAAAAGAAAAACTCAAACCTGTGTGCTTTAGTATATCAAGAGATGCAGTTTAATGCCTGTAGGAGTCAATACTCCTGGGTAGCAATCTGGTATAAATCATGTGGAGTCTCCATATCTTATCACCATTTGATATTATCGGCCTTCTCCAGACCCAACAATAGAGTTATGCTGTACTGTCTATGAAGGAAAGCCTTGCAGATGGCATTTTCCAATTGGAACAGATCATCAAACACAGTGAAACTTGCGGAAACAGCACTGTGCATAAGACAGGCCATCTTCTTTGTCTAGGAAAAAGACTAATCTAAAAGTTGCCAGTTTCTCCATCAACTTGCACACGCAGGTTGGATAGATTGGGAGGAAACCATCTAGGGTAGAGTGATCTCTCCCCAGATTAAGGAAAGTGAGCACAGTAGCTAATGGCCATGAGTCTGGGAGGATGCCCTCTGTCTAGTTCCTGTTGAACAATTCTAACATAAAGGCCATGCCTTACTCACCTAGGTGTCAAACCAGCAAATACTGGACATCGTCCAGACTAGGGGCAATGTCCATGCAAGAAGCAAGAGTGGAACACAACTCACTCAATGTAAGCATGTGATTGAAGGGTTCTCTGCCTCTGGAGGTAAAGTCCAGTCAGCAGCCTTCAGCGATATCACAACATGCTTTGAATGCTGGCGGAGCAGCATTAGGCTAGAGAATGCGGAGAAAGCATTCATGAATGTCTCCGTCCTTGTGGTCTTATTCTAGTGGAGAATGCGAGGGGGATCCTGCAAGATCATGTCTCAAATACTTTACTCTTTTCCACACCTCTGCAAGAAGGGTCTTTCCCATTAAGTGTAGAGAAGTATGTCTGACAGGAAGAACAGTACGCATGCTTCCAAACCTACTGGAACCTAGCCCTAGCTCGGCAAAATTCACTGACAGTGAAATCATTCAGGCAAGCCCTTATAGAGCATGTAGGTATAACACTTTTTTTAGGCCTGTCTTACACTCAATGACTACCATGGAAGCAGTTGTATGCAAAATGGCCAGAGGTTCTAGAAATAGTAGTTAGGACAACAGTGATGAGCTTGCTGGAGAAGAACACAATGGCCTCATCCACCAACCTAAACTCTTCAACTGCGATAAAGAAATCAGTAATTTCCTGAAATGCAGAACATCCCACCTGAGCAAGCACTACCAGAGTCTTTTGGGCGGAAAGTGATCACTACCATGGATCTCATCGAACAGGTCAGCAAGTATCTGAACCATGGTAGTCTCCTCAGAGGGGGTGTGTGTCTACCTTTTAAATCCCTGAGAAGAAGAGAGGGCATCAGCAGATGTGTCACAACTCACAACAAGGCAGAATTTGCCTGCATCGAAGATGACTGATGGTGAAACATACACAGAAATTACAGAATAACTTTTATCCAGGTTTAGCTGCACTGTCACTGCCTGAAAGGTATTTTTAACAAATACAAGAACAGAAACCATGCTGAGTGTAAATCACGCATCACCTTACCCACCCCCTATCCCATGGTGGTTGGGTAACAAAACATTATACCTGAGGAAGGTGTGCAGGAGGCACACGTCCAGCATGGTCTTCTGTTGAAATATAGCTAAGGGGGCAGAGGAGATGCGTCTCTGCAGCTCCTCCCAGTTGTTCTCATTCCTTGACCAATTCATTGAAGTAATATGCCCGAAGGAATAGCTCAAGTCACATGCGGGAGCACTCATCGAAGAGAAGACCCTCATGGCAATGGCAGTATGTTCTTTGGAGGAAGATTTCAGGCAATTTCACCTTCAAGGAGTTGTCGTTGGACTTGCTATGCAAGTCTTTTTCACCATCTGCCTAGAAACCTTGGGCTCACTCTAGTTTTAGCTGAGGCTAGGTATGAACCCTTTGTGCTGCCAGCACTACCAGGAATGCTTGGGTGAGTAAAACCTGCAGAAGGATTCCTAATGGGTGCAGAAGCGACCATGCTTGTAGGCCTGGATGGGCCAGGAGCAGAGGGTGCTTTTCTTCTCTAGAAGATACGTGCCACACTACTTTGAGGAATCAGTGTGTAGCTATCCACAATTGGCACACTTGGCCATACACAATAAGAAATGTCAGGGCTTATGAAAGCCTACTAACAATCAAAAATACCTAAGCTTAGACAAATAAGAGAAAACTAAATGGGTTGGCTATATTCCACGTTCATCAGCTCAATTTACGAGTGTATCATGATTCATGCCTTATCCCTTTACTCCTCTTCCTTAAATTATCTTTTCCAACCATTTTTATTTCTTTCTTCATAACAATTGAGCCTGGAAAATCTTGTGCAGCCATCTTGAACTTAGAGACATTTCACCCCAGAATGCCTTCACACAAGGCGATGCATGCCATCTCTCTGATGCTGTGATTGTCTTTAAACAACAACTGCAAGCTTGAGATGCACCACGATGGAATCAAGAATAGGTTTCAGGCTACAATGGAACCATTCTCTTTCCTCGCTAACATGACTCATCCAAGACACCGGGGTGTTGTATACTGCATCAGTTTTAATAAGTGGGTATCTGAAGCCTCAAGCAAGAGTAATGAGACAATTATACTTTTGCCCCATTTCATCAAATATCATTTCCGATGAAGTAACTGTATTAAGTCACTTGTACTGACGCAAATTTATTATCTTCTCTTCAGAAACTATCTGCAGAAGATGAAGCTGCATAAAATTGGTTTGATCTTTACTTGCTTGATTATGTTCCTGGGAGTCTTCTTTTCAAGTTACAGGAACCTTAAGCAATCTCAACTTAGATGTTTAAGGGTATTTGGTAGGAGTGATAGAGAATTTTCTCAACTTTTGTTTTGGTTTGGTTTGGTCTAAAGTTAGAAATAGACTAGGAGTTAGCTCAAAAACTTGTAAAGATATAGCAACCACTACACAGTGACTGATGATCTGAATTAATTATGGTTCCTAAGCATTGTGTAATGTGGACATCCTTTTGTTGAAATATCCAGCTGTCTTTTATGACCAACAATCTGAGTGTATCAGTGTAATACCACATGCAAGTTCTGATTTTTTCATTTACCTTTTTTGGGGTCTTTTTCTAATGAAAGAAAAACTAGATATACTAATTAAATGTTATACCAATGGATAAAACTGTTTACATTTCCATCATATAACTAATAGGTTTTCCATTGTTTGGATTATTTGCAGTTGTATGAAGAAACCAAAGGAGAGGTACCAAACTAATAAAGGTGTATTTGTTTTACTTTCTAAGAACTTCTTTGATTCAAAATTTCCACAGGGCTTCTTTCTAATTTCTGTTGAAATACTCTGAACCTGTCAAGGTCCATTTAGGCAGTTTTCTGTGAAACCAGAGTAATAAAACACATTTTGATTACTGGTACAATATCAATGACCAGTAGTTATTATTTTAGGTGTTTAATTTTGTTTTTTGGAGGGTTGTGAGAGTTAAATGACAAGCCTGGTGATCTTTAACATATTACCAGTACCTGGATGATCAGGGTCTCTACCACTTGTCCCTTGTACTCAGGATGGTTCATACACACAGACTTGCAGACTATTTGACTTTCTTTGGAGTTAGTTGATGCTCCTGCGCCGGGGAGGCTGCCTCTGATGCTGGAACAGACTTCTTCTTCTTCATGCTTTTGTTTTGACTCTTGTTTGTTAGTGGTTGTGTTTTTTTAGGGGGGGGGGGTCATGTTTTAATTCTAACCTTGTATTAGGCTACAAATTAACTGCAGCGACTTGTACCCTTGGAGGCAGTTGCTAGAGAGGCGCTATAAAGAAAAAAATGGTTGAGGAAAAGTTTCAGAAAAAGAATAATGCAAGGAGGAAGCACACCAACAATGTCCCCAAGCAATCCCTGTCAGTTTAAGGCAACCCATTGATGGGGATACCCTAATTTCCACTCAGGTCAGGAGAATATGTGGCTCCTCTGAGTTCCAGGCATAATTGGCTACACAGAGTCCCCAGCAGAAGGGGGGGTACAGTTGGGGAATCTTATTCATAAGGGAGGGATGGCACAATTTCCTTGCTGCCATTTTATATATACTCCACACATTTCACCCCTTCACTTGGCTTATACATTGATGCAGAATAATTGCCATGCCTGAACAATGTACATATATATATACAATATTGGAGGAATTATTTTGGAATTTATCAAAATTTGACTTTATTCTACAAAAAAAAAAGAAAAAAGATTTATGCCCAAAAACCAACCGAGCAACCATTTAACTTATTTTCAAGAGCCTCAGGTTACTTTCTTTTATTTTCAAGAGCCTCAGGTTACTTTGTAAGTATAATTGGTAACCGTGAAGGAACAACACTGCATTGGACCATTTCAATAAAGTCACAGCCAGTTGTGCCAGTCAGTTGGTATCTCGGCTTTAGAGTGCAAATGGGATGTGTTCTGTTATTAAGATGATTGTTAACAATAGTGTTTTTGTGTGTCTCAGATAGTTTGATTTTGTGTGCTTCAGGTAGTTTTTAGCTATAAATGAATTAAACCAAAATGGGTAAACAGAGTTATTTGAGTCCTCAAAAAATTGGACAAATAAACGTTTTGCTGAAAGAAACTAAATTAAAACATAAAGAAATAGCAAAGAAACTAGATGTTTAAACCCAAACTGTCAGAATAAGAAAATAAATTATAATGGTCAAGTTTTAAACTCAAAAGAGGTGGGAAAATATGGTCGAAAACAAAAAACAACTCCAAGAACAGATAGAAAATTAATACAACAGACTCTTAGAACAAAAGAACATCTTGCAGAATGATTTCTATTGAGCTGGCAGCAGAGGGTGTTAGCCTTGGCAGAAGAAGAGTGAATGGCAGGATTTTGGAAGCTGAATTGAAATCATATTGCCTGAGAAAGAAACCTCAACTCACAGAAACAATGATGAAGGCACACTATTCCTGGGTAAAGAATCACTTAGAGTGGACTGCAGAATAATGGAAAAGGTAAGAATGACAATCTAGCTAACCAGTTACTTATAATTCATAAAAAAGCAATTATACCTACTAACTTTAACAGTGCTGCATATTTGTAATGGCTCCAATCTTTTCATTCATAAAGTTTATTTGATGATTCATTACTTCACTGGCTTTTCCAATAACTTTATGCCTGTCCAACTACTTATGTTGTATTTTCTACTATTGCAGGTAGTTTTCTCTGACAAATCAACCATTGCAGTGCTAGATGAATGTAGGCAGAGTGTAAAAAGACGGCCTGGAGAAGAATTTATGGCTGAATGTCTGAGGAAAACAAGTCTTTTGCACATTATTAAGAAAACTATGAACCAAGAGAAGTATATAGAAGTTCTTAAAGGACATTCACTGCCTCAAATAAGGGAATAGTATGGCGATAGACCTTGGATATTCCAGCAAGAGTCAGTCCTATGTCATACAGCAAAATCAGTGAAGGCATGGTGTGCACAAAATGGAGTTCAGCTGCTGGCTTGGACCAGAAATTCCTCAGACATGAATCCGATTGAGACTTTATGGTGTGTGTTGAAAGATGAAATACACACAGAGCCCATTAAGACCAAAACAACAACTCATATGCTGGCTCATTGAAGTTTGGTTCTGAATGCAGGAAATGTGGAAAACATTGATCAATATCATGCCAAGATATATTAAAGCACTCATGGATGCTAAGGGTAACCTAACTGCTTACTAACTAATGTAGAAGACTGCGCCAATGTGTCAAAATAACTATTTGCAATCAATATAATTGGTTTTATTAGCATTTTTATAGAAAATTTTAATTTTTTTATAAAAATCCATAATAATTCTGCCAATACTGTAGTGTTCATAGTATAAACTCTTTGTTGCACAGCTTCCCTGGCCAGCAACTACATATCTCAATGTAGTTATCTTTTAATTAACATTTGTTAGATTTTTATTATGAGGCTTTACAGGAAGTATTTTTTGAATAAATTTAGTATTAAATATTAAAGATGGCAAAATTACCTTTTCTTGAAGGCAGTTTTGTAGGACTGTTTCGGTAGAGGATTTTGGTATTGAGTTTTCTTCTTGAGAATTCTGCGTCACTTCATCAAGGAGAGGACTTTCATCTTCCAGGGGTTCTTCTTTAATCTCCTCTTTCATTAAAATCTTTCCTAACCACTCCTACAATAAATAAAGTTGTTTTTATTTAAGTACTCAAGGACTGCTTGATGGTGACCGATATTTTTATTAATATAGAAGGTAGGAAATAGAACCAAAAGAGCTACCACCAATATTCAAGTTTATGACCCTCATATTTATGTCCCACCATGCAGTAGTAGTGTAATTGGCCAACGAATGAACATTTCAAACATTTTTACTTGCTCCAGTTTTCCTGTTTTCTCAGCGAGCTACTTTCTAAGATTCCATTTTACATAAAAGCAAAATACACAAACTAGGCAAATGACTCTCAGCCAGCACATCCAATTGATTATCCATCGCATTCATTGGTTTTATCTCTTATGATAACAGGAGATGTATTAGGGTCTCAGAGTGTCATACTATGGCACTCAGCTGCCTTCAGAACCATAATGTGAGAAGTTAATGCACAAAAATTGGCAATAAATACCCAGGGACTACCAACAATAACAACATAAACATGTACCTTCTGGTATAAGAGCATTCCTTTCTTTTCCATATATTTCATAAACAATTTTTATTTTTTTAGGAATTCACTAACCAATCCTCTTTAGAGTTACATAGCTATATCATTTTTAAGACTCACTAACTGAGTAGTCTGATGCAGTGGGGATTCCAAGATAGCTATCATTGATATTGACTCAACAATTGAAATGCAAAGTAAAATATCAATAAAATTACCTCTTTGAGTTGTCCAATTTGGCTTATTGTTTCAGAGGAACAAAATGCTTGTTCTTGATCATTCGATGCATGTTCATTTCCCTCACAGGAATCAAAAAATTCTTCCTTGATCTTTTGGGCTGGGCTATCTATGCAATAAACCTAATATAAAATAAAATCCAAAGCTTAGTTAAAACAATCTAATTTTCATAAATTTAAGCTTATAGTGAATTAAACAAGACAAATGAAATTAACTGAATAATTAGGACAATTTTGTATCTTTTTATCATCAAAATTAGTGCATGTAGATCTTCACAGAATTCTTGATTTATTTCCTTAATCTCTCCTGAAGTATCCTGTTATGGATAAAAGATACTTTCCACATTTTATGATTATTAATCTTGTAAAATTCCCAAAGCAGAGTGTCTACTTGTTTGGTGATTTTGAACTCAAGGACTTTTAAAATAATCAAGGACAGGGTTTTTTTCTTTAAATTAAAAAAGTGCAACAAACATTATGGTACATTGATGAAGGTGAGGTACTTAAGGGAAAAATGGGTTATAAGCAAAGCATAACCAATATCAACTCACCAGAGCAAAAAAAAACCATAACAACGTATCCAAGCGACAGTCACAGAAGTATAGTGAGCATTGAGAGTATGCCAGCATCCATCATAAAATGCAATGCATCCAAAGCATACATATATTCACTCACATTAGTGAGTAGATTAACTTAAATATTACTATATTCCTAATAGACATTAAAAAGTATATAAATAATGAATTTGAAAATTCATTTGAAAAATCACTCAATGATTTATTTTTTAAATTCAAGGACCATCTACCTTTTTCATCAAATGCAAGGACTTTTCAAGGATTTCAAGGGCAAACAATAAATTCAAGGGCTTTTTAAGGATTTCAAGGGCAGTAGACACAGTGCAAAGCTCATTATACAGGAAATTATTGATATGTATTAACATAATATAATTTCATGAATGACAAAAGCCACAAGGGTCTATCAAAGGTCATCTACATCTGTCAAAAATCACCCACAAAATGCATCTATAGGATTATGTAAGATCATGCATCTACAATATACAATTTAAACAATCCATAGAATTGTGTCGGATCATGCATCTACAATTTAAACAATACATAGAATTGTGTCGGATCATGCATCTACAATATATAATTAGAACCATTGACAGGAATGAATCAAAAACAAAAAGCATCATCATCAAGACTCATCAAAATCCAAATCAATCATAATATATAATAAAAAAACTGCTTCTACAAGAATGATTCCAGAATAAGCCCCTCCCTCCCCATATAATCATCTAATCTGCATTTGAAAACAATTCAAGTTTGGACTGTCTACTCTCTCAGATGGCAAACTCTGCCAGTAATCTACCACTCTATTGGTGAAAAAGTATTTTCTAACATCCAACCTCCACCCATTTTTTAAATTTTTAAGTGGTGACCCCCTAGTCTTATTACTATCTTCTAACTCAAATAACTTGCTAAAATCGAACTTATCCATCCCAGAATAGATTTTAAAAAGCTCAATCATATCTCATCTCACACATCTTCTTTCAAATGAGAACATATTTAATACCCTCAGTGTATCTTCATATTCAATGTGCTTCAGGAGAGGTATTATTTTTGTTGCCCTCCTTTGTACTGACTCTAGCAGGTTGATGTCATGTCTAAAATGTGGTGATAATGCTTGTATACAGTACTCTTGTAGCTAACATTTCTCTTAATGTATCCTAGCACCCTATTTACTCTTATTTTTAGCCTCAATAAACTGCTTTGAAAACTTCAATGACTTATCTACTACTACGCCTAAATCTTTCTCATTCTCAACTGAATTCAGCCAATGCCCATCCATTTCATAGCTAAATTCCTTATTATCCCTTCCCATGTTAAGAACTTTGCCTTTTTTTACGGTTAAAAGTCATCTGACACTTCTGAGCCCAAGCTAATAACTTATTTAAGTAGCTGTGCACTTTAAAGCTACCCTCAACTTCTTTGACTACAGCTGCCAATTTAGTGTCATCAACAAAAATTGACACTTTGCTATTTACAGCCTGCCCAAGATCATTTATATAAACTTCTTCCCATAAAACCCATTCCAAACATCTAAAAACACTAATCCTGACTCCTCACGCAGGCATTTCACATACTCATTCAGTCCAATTGCATGAGACAACCATTCCATCCCAATATCCAATCTCGGCAGCACACCTGAAACAACGCCTTTCACTCATCCTTTCAACTAATTTTTTGTACCTGTCTCATAACTCAATGAACCCACCTTCTTTACATCATTTACTCTCACATTCGTAATCAAACTGCATCTCTCTCACACCCAGACACCAGACTATTATACTTCTCAGACACATCATTTACACCAGCACCCGGCAAACAAACTTGCACTCCCTTCCATTTGCTTGCACTCAACTTCCTATCTAAAAATCTAATATGAGAGTCACTCATCACAAGCACCTCAGTCATCTTCCTAGTCCCCCTAGGCCTAGCATTACCCTCCCTCCTGTTCTCATTCAAACTACCATTTATTTCACTTTCTGCCACAACCACCAGACAAATCACTTTCAACCTCTTCCTCTCTCAGGGCATCAAATCTTTTAGTCAACCTACCAGGTTCCATGTCCCTCTTACTCTCACACCTAACCTGTCCTAACCTATCTATTCT
Organism: Ceratothoa steindachneri; assembly: GCA_963969495.1. NCBI lineage: Eukaryota > Metazoa > Arthropoda > Malacostraca > Isopoda > Cymothoidae > Ceratothoa > Ceratothoa steindachneri. The sequence goes on from OZ018333.1 coordinate 38,084,746, forward strand.
ATCCATATTCACCCACCATTCATCTTCACTTACATCAGTCACTTCTTTCGCTCCAGTCCCCAGTCTAGGCCTATCTTCCACCCTCCCTTGTCTCAGCCACCACATTCTTCATGCATATAGTCGCATCCCTTCTCACTTCATGCACCAACTCACCTCCTCTACCAAAGCCACATTTGCATGAGTCACACTATACAAGGGGCATTCAGGTACATTTGCTCTTCTTTCAACACCATAATAATAAACTACATACACACTACTTACATCAACAGGCATACTCACTTCATCCAAAGCAACAGCCATACTGAGAAAACTTTTCAAAACCCTTTAATTAAGCAATAAGAAAAAGTGTGGACAAAAGGGGAGAGAAAATTAGGTGGCTCTGAAATGTAAACAAATGGGAGCTATTTTGCAATTTAATTTAAAATATAATTAAAAATTCCTCGAATATTTTGTCTAACACTCAATGTTAATTATCTTCCCAAACTTAAATATATTATACTGAAAAACCAAAAAAATATCACTGAATAAAGAGTTCACTGAGAATATGTCCGATCGCTACCGACGTTCAATCCTATCAGGCTGAATAAAAATGGTGACAAAAATAACACTGGCCATGTCTCAAAACCTTTTTTAAAAGATCAAGGTTTTCCAACTAATTTAGAATAATTTTTGCATGCTGAATTTATGAATATAATTAGTTTTCTTTGCTCAGGTCTTGTTTCTAAGATATGCTGGATTTATATTAGAACATATATTTCCAAAATGGTGCTATCATCCAACCATTTATTACTTCTGTCTGGTCAGGTCTAGTAATGAGTAACCATACATAACCTATTTTAGTCATCTTTTCAGGACTAGATTTGCATTGCAATGGATGGTACATGTAAGAATCATCCAAATAAGTTTTAGTACATCTGCAGACATGGCACTCTTCCAGACCATCAAGCAAAAATCAGGGATTTTGTGAAAAAGGCAAATTATGCTTACTTTGGAGTGCAACCACGGGACCAGAATAAGCCTTTTGCTGTAAAACATTGTAGTAGAGTGGTTGTCCACCTCCCCTCTCCTGGCTCTAATCCCTTTTTTTTCATGGTGCAGCCTGAGAAGAGGGATGCTTCATTCCGAGAGGGGCACTCGATAGACCTCTATCATGCCTCCCCATTCATTTTTGTTCTCCCACAGGCTAGAGTTAATAATAAATTAGAATAGTGATTTTGGACATTGTGCAAATCAAAGGTGAAATTAATGAACTCGAGTGGTTGATGTTTATTTATTGAATTGCCTGAATTGGTAGAGCAAAGAACAAGCTGGAGTCATTCAGGTGAGAGTTGTTGTGAATGGTTGTGTGTGTGCGGATGTTCGGTTTGATGATGTTTAAGTGTGGCAGTGAATTTATGATAGAAGATGCCTTCTCCTTTCCAGCTTCTTGGTGCCAGCTAGTCAAGAGTCATCTGGCTTTATGAAGAAGTGGGGACCAGCCTTGACTCTCAGTTGTTCTGATACATAAAAGGGACTGTCCTGAAGTGTGGGTCTTGAAGAGTGCCTCTCAGCCTTCTACAGGAAGGTTGGAGTCAAGTCCCCCACAAAAAATCCACCTTGGATGGAACCCATACATCCCAGGTTCCTGAAGTCAGAATGCTTTGCCATTTCCAGAAGAAGTGCAGCCCTGCTTCCCCTTCCCTTTCCCCCAACTTGTAAGCTCTGGTTATAAACTTTAGTTTGAGGCTGCACCCAATATTCTTCTTTGTTGGCCAATAGATTTGTAAGGCCCCATATATCGTTGGGTGTGTTAACTATTTACTTTGCATTGGCTAAGATATTGATAAAGCGCTATATATAACAGACTAGTGTGTATATATATATATATTTAATTTTTAGTTGTAAGATTGTATATAATTTGTTTACATTTATACTCATGATTGGTGATTAAAAATTAATTTTATTATTTACTGGGTTATTTAATAAAATTAAGATTAAACTATCTCATTACCCTCTCTTTGGACAACCGGGTTGGCCTTGTCTGGGCGGCGGGGATAGTTAGTGAGGGGCTTATGACCCTGCCACCAGAGCATATGTGAACAATTTACGGGATTGGAGTAATAAGAAAACGAAGAGTATGCCATTTGGTGTCCCAATAGTGTGGAGGGAAGGCAAAGCTCACATCATCGACTGCTATTTCTGCATGACAAATTTGAAAGGCATCAATCGCAAGAACAAACAACATGTTCAATACCTCAATGTTCCTTCACCTATAAAACCATGGGTTTTAGCTCTGATTCTGAGGCTAGTGTCACTACCAATACAGGTGAGTTTGATGTATACAAACCAGAAGAGGGAGACCAACTGGTGCAATTTATGCAAGCCAAACTCAACAACCTGACACGATACCTAAACCTTTCCAAAGAATCTGCTCAGCTATTGGGTTCGCATTTTTGAGACAAATGTATGTTGACACCAGGGAAAACATTCTAGTGGTATCGGGGCCGTGACAATATTGCTGACCTGCTCACTTTAATGGGCTTGAAGTATGATGATATGGAATGGATACTTTTCATTTACTCATCTAACAGAAGTCTCAAGGCAGTTCTTAATAATGGCAATAAGTTTTCATCGATCCCTGTTGGACACTCAGCTGCAATGAAAGAAACCTACAACATCATGGACTGTCTGTTGTCTGCTCTCAACTACTAGGAACACAAATGGCTGATCTGAGGAGATCTTAAAGTTTTTGGACTCATCCTAGACCTTCAATGTGGGTACACAAAGTATCCATGCTTTATGTGTTTGTGGGACAGTCAGGCTGATAACTAGCATTATGTCAGATAAGGAATAGAACCTAGTTCACGCAACATTTTGTCCCACCCTCTGGTTGAACCGAGCAAGATATTGCTTCTATCCCTGCACATCCAATGTGGTTTGGTAAGAACTTTGTCAAGGCAATGGAGAGGGAAGGTAGAGGATTTACTTTGCTCAGTCAGAAGTTTCCACGAGTCAACATGGAAAAACTGAAGGCAGATGTATTTGATGGTTCTCAAATGAGGGAGCTCATCAAGGACAAGTAGTGATGAAGCGCTGAATCCTACTGAACTCTCTGTCTGGTTTTCCCTAATAAGTCATTGAAAACTTCCTTGTCAACCACAGAAGTACTCAGTATGAGAAAGCGTATGATGAGTTAATGGAGAATTGCTGCAAACTTGGTGTGAACAAGTCGGTGAAAATGTAATTCCTTCGGTCTCACCTGGACTATTTTCCTTGAGAATTGTGGAGACTTCAGTGAACAACAGGGTGAGCACTTTTGCCAAGATATCCATGTGATGGAGGAATGGTAACAAGGGCGTTAAAGATGTCAACTTTCTGGTTGACTACTGCTGGTCTGTGAAAAGGGATTTGCTGTCTGCTAGGCACAAAGGAAAGTCCATGAAGAGACTATTCATCCATGAATACCATCTTTGTATGTTGTACTCTTCTTGGTATCAATTAGAACATTCTATAAACCTTCTAGGTATAAATTAGTTCAAAATTTATTACATTTGCCTACAAATAGACCAGAATATAAGAATTTCAGGATGTGCTTATATCTCAAAAACTTGGTCTGCTTAAATAAAATGTGCATGATTTTCGGATTCAGCATGAAAAACTGGCCTAAAATCAGGTATTGTGTGTTAGACCTTGAAAAGAGTGCAGACCAGTGTAATTATCAAATATAACCTAGTAATTTACTACAAGTCATTCCATGCCATCTAACCAGATTTTAGAAATCAACCCCCACTTCACCATCGATTTTTGATGAAATTTTACACAGTTTGTCTGAGTCCTAAATGAAACCATGCACAATTTTAATTCAGTAGCTCTTATATTATGCTCCAAATGATTGCCTCTGCCTCGAGACACTGACGACATCTCTGTAACCAAAATCCATCTTTAGCTTCCTGCTGTGCAGCCATAAATGGGCCAAAAGAGACCCGTCATAATCAATTTTTGGCATAGATCTCAGAAATCACATCAATCTAACTCCAAACTTTTCTTGCAAATGTGGGGTAAAAATGGGGGTAAAAATCTCAAACCTACAAGTCTACTGGTGCTGTTTTTCCAGTTTGATTTAGTTATATAGATTAAAAGCACTAGTTTCTTGGTCCCGACTCAACGATCAGGTTGCCTTCTAGTGCTAACTAAGCTTGCTCACAATTGTAAAGAAGCAGGTGTGAATGCTTTAGCATGCACAGTGCAGAAGAGACTTTGAAAAAGGTCTCAAGTCAGGAAAGACTGCGAAGAAACCTCATTTCAACAATAAGCTTACAGATAGGCTCCACTTTTGTAGGAAATATAAAGACTGGAGCAAAGTGATATTCTTTGAGGTTCCCTTCTGCTTGTTTAGAGCATCTGGAGGATCCCATATTAGAAGAAAAATAGAATGCTGCCACATGTCCTGTATCATGGCCGCAGTGAAGCCTCTGGGCACCTCTAAGTCTCAGGCTGCTTCTCATTTAAAAGAAGTGGAGCAATAACAATTTTGCTCAAGAACTCTGCCATGAACTTAAAATGGTACCAAAACAGGCATCATCAGACCTTTTTGAACAATTAAGGACAATTGGGGGATGATACCTATATTTTTTCAGCATGATGGTGCACCTTGTCACAAAGCAAAAGCTGAAAATATCAAACTTTTGGGACCTTGCCCTGGGAATTCGCCAGATTTGAAGCTAATAAGAGAATTTCTGGGCAATAATTAAAGTAATGGTTGATGAACAGAATCCACCCAATTGTGAGCAGTTGCAGCTCCTTAAAATTGGAGCAATATCAGTAAAGATACCATCACAAATTTTGTCTGCAGTATAACAAAATAAATTGATGCAGGCTTGAAGAACAAGGATCATCATTGTAAATATTGACTGCATGTATCAATTGACTATATTTATTAATAAAATAGATTAGGGATGTAAATTTTTGAAAATTTCACCCTCAAATTATGATACAAACATACTGAAACAAAAAGCAATGTTTTATTAGTTCTATTTTCTAATATGAAAAAAATAGAGTACTCAAAACCTTTGGCCAGGAAGATACCTATGTTACTTTAACAATAATCCATTACTATCACAAATTTTATTTGGCCATTTGGAACAAGGGTTTAAAGATCTGTTGATATCAGAGATGCATTCTTTGAGCCTTATGAATCCAAGTACACCACCAAGTTTCCAATCATACAATATATTCCACATCTCATAAGGTGTCCAATCAGTGATGTAGAATTTGCTTAAGTTAGACTACCATGAGAGTGGCTTCCAAATTACCTAGATTTGAGTAACAATAAAATGATTTTATATGAAGATTTTAAAAATTCTTTTGCATATAAGGCAATAAAAATGAGAGACCAATAAAACTCAATTGGCTATCACCCCTTCAAGTTCAAACTAAATTTCCCTTGTTCATTAATTATTTGCATCATACAATATATTCCACATCTCATAAGGTGTCCAATCAGTGATGTAGAATTTGCTTAAGTTAGACTACCATGAGAGTGGCTTCCAAATTACCTAGATTTGAGTAACAATAAAATGATTTTATATGAAGATTTTAAAAATTCTTTTGCATATAAGGCAATAAAAATGAGAGACCAATAAAACTCAATTGGCTATCACCCCTTCAAGTTCAAACTAAATTTCCCTTGTTCATTAATTATTTGCATCAGGGGAGTCAATTGATGGCAAAACATGAAACAATACTGAAGAGCAGAGCCATTTCATAATAGGTAAAATAAACTAAAAAATAAATAGTCTAGCTTAATTACAGAAAATACTTGAAAATAGGCAAGTAACTCACCCTTTTATTATCCAACATTTCATCAGCAAATAAAATCTTTTCATTACTCATGTTTATCTCCAGATTTGTTTCAAAAGTTCTATCTGGATGATGAATATAATGAATAACTATGGTTTCTGATAGATAAACTTCCTTCATATACCAGACTTTTAAGAAGCTTCAATAAATTTTGTCCAGCTTCCCTGCCTTGGCAAATAACCTTAGGGAGAGAGGAAAATAAGTGATAGAACCATCACTTAGTGGCATCCCACCATTTTTTTAAAAGAGGGACTCATTTAGCAACTGCCTCAAGGCATAAATGACTGTAAAAAAACCTAGTAATTAGGCATCATTAAAGCAAAACAATACAAAAACTTACCAAGCACAACAAAAATGTAAAAAATGCTTTCTCATTTCCAGCTTCTTGGTGCCGGCTAGTCAAGCGTCTTCTGGCTTTGAGAGGCAGTGGTAGCCAGCCCCGACTCTCAGTCATTCTTGTGATGAGAAAGGGAATGCCTACAAGTGTGGGCCTTAGAGAGCACCTTCCAGGCTCCAGGAAATAATTGGAGCTAGTGTTCAAGAGACTACAACACAGAGGTTGGAACTAAGTGTGTCCCAGGTCTCTGAAGCCAGGGCACTTCGCTAAGTCCTGGACCTTACACTTCCCTCTGAAAGTCGGCCCGCCCCCCTTTGTTCGACCTATCATAACTAGTTTATAGGTGCACCCATTATTCTTGATATTTTTGGCTGCTGATTCGAGTTAGGAATTAATATTGTCAACCCTATTTGAGTTTGTGTTGGCCAAGGTAACATTGTAAGGCCACCTATAATTATTTGCATATATACATATATTTGAATTTGCATTGACCAAGAATATTGTAAGGCCACTTACATATATATTAGTGTACATATATTAGGTTGTACATATTGTATTTTGTATTTGCCAAAGGTTTGCTATTAGTTTGCATTATTTATTTGGTTTTTAATAAAATTAAGATTAGACCATCTCCTCAAACAACCGGGTTGGCCTTGTATGGGAAGCAGGGATAGTTGGTGAGAGGCTCACGACCCTGCTGCTGCACTCTTATGGATCATGTTGCCTTTGGCCAACATGCTGCAGTCTGTGGAGCAAATAACCAGAAAAAGGTTGATGCCAGTGGACTTGAAAATGCCAGGTAGTCTTTTAATGAGGGGCCCTGGTTTAATTAAGGCTCCTCTCAGCACACTTCAAGCTTTGATCATTGTCTGGGCCTACCCACCCAAGGGCTCCTTAGGGGTGGAAGTGGCAATCTTGCAGAAGCAGCAGCAGACCCATCCTTACTCTTAGGCCCTATGGAGGGAGAGGAACCCCTAGTCCTCTTTGTCTTCCACTTCTACAAGAGGAGGGTGGGGAATGAGCCGACTTCCCTCTATTTCCAGAAGGGGCCCCTAGGCTGGACAGACAGGAGTGAGAGGGATCCTTCTCCAAAATGGAGGTCTTAGCTGTCAAAGGGCAATAGTCCAATCTGGGGAAGAAGTCCCTCTTCTCCTTGTAAGTTCTTGGGAGCCCAAGCCACCTGAGAAGCTTGCAGAGGGGTGGATTTAGGTTGAGTGTTTTGTATCGAAACTAGGTTCTATCCAATTGAAGATCCTGCTAACTGTAGCTGAGTCACCTCCATGATCATGTCCTAGGCTCCATTTTGCACCCTCCCCATCACCAAGACATCATGGATCTCGTTCAAGGTACCTTCATTAATTTTCAAGTTTCTGGCCAGTGAATAAATCTCTATTGGGAAAGAGAGGGGGGGGGGGGAAGGCCACTACATCCTGCAAGGTGCATTTATTTGCATGCCTTTAAGATGGTAGGGGGCATGACCTGACAGGCCCTGCTATCCCTTGCCCCTCTAACGGGGCTGGACCTAACAAGCCACTCTCACCAGAAACAGTCAATTTTGGACTGCCTGCCCACTCTCTTGGCAGTCCCCTGTGATAGGAAACAGAGGTGGGGACTGCCACTGTTACTAAGGGCAGCTCCAAAGATGGGAGTGGAAACACCTGAACCCTTCAAGAAAGGAGAGGGAGAAGTGCCCTCTTTGCTGAAGAGAGTTTGGAGGGACCCTGAAAAGTACTGGGCAACTCCTTTTTAGAGGTGATGCTGCAATTGGGAAGCTACAATGTTGGCAAAGGAGATGGCTATTTGATGCATGGGGAGGGTGAGAGAGGAGCCCCTCCCACCAGTCTAAGTTGGCCTTGTTTTACCTCATCCTGCCTAGGGCCTAGAGGGGATGGTGCTGCACTTAGAAGAGGATCTCCATGTGCCCTTCCCTTGTAGCCATAGTACCATTTATGAAAAAGAAAAATGCATGGAAAATAGATACTATAACCCCCTAATGGTTTGGGAGGTTAAAAGAAAATACTCCATAGCATCAGAAAATTCCAGAATATGATCATTTACACAGAGTTGGCCCAAGATAGGCTTTGACAACCCAAACCCAGACTGTCATTCAGGCAAAATTGCCCTTGAGCTTTAACCATAAAAGATGGTGCCAGCGTAGCCACCTTATATGTTTACTAGAACAAGGTGAGCAGAGTTGATGGCCCAATGCACCCTGTGCCTAATAATTGCCTTAGCCAGTGGGCTTTCAGCACTCACAGCAGGTAGGTTCCTTATGGTATACAATGCCACTCAACTAAGGACCCATAAAAGATGAAATTGCACTGAGCAGCCAGAGCCTCTGTGGATAGAAAAGCAAGTTTGGAAGGGGTAGGTGAATCCACTCTCAAACCCTGAAAATGCACTGGCAGAACACAAGGAGTGAAGTGCAAAGAACATTGAGGAATCTACAGAATAACTGGTGGACAAGAAATTCAGGCATATGTAGATTCTCATGATATGCACCAGTTCTACGATGCTGTGAAGATTTTATGGTCGCAAAAATTGTTCACTTACTCCAGTAAAAACAGCTGATGGGACTACACTAAAGAGAACAAAGTCAAATAATCAAAAGATGGGGCGAACACTTTCAAGACATACTAAATCAAGCAAACTCAACTGATAACACTACCCTACTTGAATTAGATGAGCGTCCATTAACGCACAAGATGGATCTTCCTCCTACCTTCAATGTATTGCTATGGGCAATTAAGTCACTCAAAGACAACAAATCCTCAGGCCCTGACAACATACCAGCAGACATTTTAAAGCAGGGGGAATACTTTCTTAATGATAACTTCTACAAATTCATTTTGGAGGTGTGGGACAAGGAGCAATTTTCCCATCCTTAATCACATAAGATCTACTCCCAGAATCGCAATGTGGCTTCTGCAAGGATCAAGGTACAGTTGACATCATTTTCATAGCCCAGCAACTGCAAGAAAAGTCTAGAGAGCAAAACAAAGATCTGTTTATGGATTTCATTGGCCTCACAGAGGCCTTTGACACTGTTAAAAGAGAAACTCTCTGGGAGATTATACATATTTCTCATTGTCCACCAAAATTCGTAAAAATCAGGGGTCGGAAATCACATCAAAATCTGCTAAAATTGATATTTTTCTAGAAATTAAAACCCCAAATAAAGCGAAATCAAAAATATTGAAAACTGAAATTGATAAAAAATGAAGACATATAAAAATTGAATATGATCAAATATTGCAGTTTAAATTAGGATATTGGTTGAAAAATAGGGGATAAAAAGATTTAAATTCAGAAATGAAGTGTGGATTTAGAAACAAAAATGAAAACGATTGGAAGCGCTTATTGATTTTTTTGAGGATATCTTTTCTTTCAGTTCTTTATATTAAATATACATTAAGGGCTCAACACAGCTGAATTCAGAAGAGAATAAATTTATCAGTCAGTGTGGATTTAGACCCAGACCAAAATGATTTGAAGCTAAAGGATATCTTTTTTTTCACTTCTTCCTATTTAATATATATTAGGGGCTCAAAACAGTTAAATTCATTATAGATTTAGAAACAAGATAAAGGATCATTACGAATTTACTGCTTTGTTTTTTAGCATATCTTATCTTACTGCAGGACTGCAGGACAGCAGGTAGATGCTGTCACTCATCTGCTGTAATTGTATCATAAGGTCAACAATGCCAGGAAAGACATCCCCAACTCTCCTAATGTAGAAATTAATGCAAATTCCTCAATAGGAGGCGATGCATTAGAAAACTTACTAAAATCTTCAGAAAAAATGAAACCAGTAACAGTAAGGTAAATTTCGGTACCATACATGAGGTTGACATTGACCATTTTTTAACTTTAACCAGCTGCCCTATTAAACTTACCTCTCATAACATGCATATAATAGCTCTACTACAGTACTTGTATTCACCATCAATGGAAGTTGTCTTGCATGATAGACTTCTTGCAATTCTTGAATAAGTGAATGGTCAATGTCACTCCCTAGTGTGGGGCATCATTGACCAGTGTGGTCGAAGTCACTCTCGGTGCACTGTTAACTTATATTTTTAGTAACTAAGTTTATTTTCAATTATTTATAGTCACATAATTAATAAAAGTCTACAGGGAGTGCACTAGCACAGCAAACAACTACCTACACATTTTTTTTCATTTTCACTTTTTTCCTTTTAACATATTCATACTGTGGTTCTTCCTAAGCTTAAAGGTCAACAGACAGAGCAGTATGGAATACATACTGCTCTCTAGTGTTAATTGTTGGTTTACATTCCACTTTCTCAAGTTTGATGTGGGAGGTATCATCAGCATTAATTTGAAAGATTGTTAGGTTCTCAGTTACAGGCTTTAGGAACATGACACAAATCTCACTTGTTTCAGCTTCAGTGACAACAGCAAGATACTGCATGAAACATTGATCTTGCTTCTTGTTGGCAGTAAAGACCTTGATAATTACAGTCATTCATTGTTACTACTTTGTCTATTTCAAAGGCTTTCTGTTTCCTCTGAGGTAGTATCCCCACAACTACATGTACTAATTTACTTAGAGACTTAAGAACTGGTTCCTCATCAGAGGGGCCACTGTCACTCTCATAGAGCCGCCTCTTAGCTTGTTTTTTGGTAGGTGCTACTCAATGACCTCTTCTACCTCTGGAACTTGTTATCATTCAACCTTTGCCCAAATGCTGTTGTCAGCAAGTCAGGTGAGGGCATGCCTGAGCCCAAAGGTGTAGTGGCTATTGAGTATGTGGGTGGTATTGTAGGACTTGCTATTCCTACAGTAGCAGTCAGTCTGCAGTAGCTTCAACAGGTGATTGACATCAGTTGGGTAGATATCTGTTGCTCTGAAGTTACTCTTCAAGTAGGTGGCTATTTTTGGCTGGAATGACTCATGAGTGAGTAGATTAGTGACAATCAGAGTCAAGTAATGCTTGTCTACCATGCTATTAAATGGATATTTGGCCTTGAAGTCCATAAGCATTTTCTTCCAAGCCTCCTTAAGTGGTGCAAAGAAGCCTACATCCAGTGGCTGCATCTTGGCAGTTGAGTTGGGAGGTGGACAGATGAATTTAATATTTTCCTCAGCTACCTTAAGGACAGTCTCAGAGAAATGAGAAATTAAGTTGTCTCTAATCAAAGCCTTGGGGCCATCCAATTCGTTAAGGTGAGGCAACAAAAGTTCACAAAACCACTTCTTGAAAGTAGGCATGTCTTCTATCCAACCACTTGCTGTATGATGGAATGGGAACCTGCTTTGCATCGCCTAACATTGCAAGATGGAGCTCCTCAAATCCATGATGCATAGATGTTACTGCTTTTATAGTTGATGAATGGCAGCAAGAGAGTACAACCAGCAGCACCGTTGGCTGTCTGGCTTTGTTCTGGAAGGTTGTCTTACAGGAAGCTCTTGATTCTCATTGTAAGATTGGGATATAATACTGATTTGGGTGTATAGTTTTTCTTGTATTTATTTAATACATCAATCACTGTGTAATAAATACATTAGTGATTAATACTTTTGGGGAAGATAACTGGCAGCAATCCTGAGCAAGAATTTTTTGGGGGGTGAGTGTTAACTTTTTCCTTAGTAAATTTCTGAGAGTATGGCTGTTTGTATAGATGGTGAGAGCATGCCGTTTGAAAGTAGTGTGTATGTGGTGTGTGATGCATGTGGAGTTGAAAGGAGAGTGAATGTAACTGAATGCCGTGTGTGTTTTCTGGAAGGGGAGGTTGAGTGGGGAATGTAAGAGGTTGAATGATTTGGTGTTTGAGGTGAGAAGAGATGCAAGTGTGCGATTGAAGGGTGAGATTAGTGCTAAGAGGGTGGAAGATAGGGCTAGGACTGGGAACAGTGTGGAAGTTGTGAGTGATGATGAATGGTGGGTGAAAATGGATAGGATAGATAAATTAGGACAGGTTAGGTGTGTGAATGAGAGGGACATAGAACCTGTTAGGTTGACTAACAGATTCAATATCCTGAGAGAGGAAGAGTGTGAAAGTGATTTGCCTGGTGTGATTGTGGATGAAAGCAGGATGGGTGGTAGTGTGACTGAGAGCAGGAGGGAGGGTAATGTTGGGCCAAGACAGAATAGGAGAATGACTGTTGTGCTAGTGATGGGTGACTCTCAGATTAGGTATTTAGATAGGAAGTTGAGTGATAGCAAGTGGAAGGGAATGAGAGTTTGTCTGCCGGGTGCTGGTGTAAGTGATGTTTGTGAGAGGTATGATAGGCTGGTTTCTGGGTGTGAGAGGGATGCAGTTGTGATTACGCATGTGGGAGTGAATGATGTAAAGAAGGTGGGTACATGTGAGTTACGTGAGCAGTATAAAAGGTTAGTTGAAAGGATGAGTAAAAGCAGGGTAAAAGGTGTTGTTTCTGGTGTGCTTCCGAGATTGGATGTGGGGGTGGAATGGTTGTCTCGTGCAATTGGTTTGAATGAATTTGTGAAAGGACTGTGTGAGGAGTTAGGATTGGTGTTTGTAGATGTCTGGGGTGGGTTTTACGGGAATAGGAGGTTGTATGCGATGGATGGGCTCCATCTTAGTCGGGCAGGTGTTGAGGTTCTATGGGGGGAGCTGGATAGTGTGATTAGGTCCTTACGGGTGGGAAACTAGAAGCTGTTAGAGGTAAGGGAATAACAGGAATAGAGGGCAGATGTAGGAAATGGAAGGGATGCAGAGATAGAGGAATAGCTAGGGGAGAGGGCATACTGATGCGTTATAGGGGGACTAATGCACAAGTGAATGAGCAGATAACTAGGAATAGAAAAGCACGATGCAATGAAGATGGGAATAATAAAAAAACCTTAAAAATATACTACACAAATGGTCGGAGTATAAGGAATAAGATAGATCTCTTAAGAGCGTTAGCGAGTGAAGAGAATTTTGATATAATTGCGATAACAGTCATGGCTTGATTTGGCAGGAAATCACTTTAAACCTGAGGTTGAGATTGAGGGCTTTAACATGTTCCATACAGATAGGAATAGGAAGAGAGGAGGAGGGGTTATTATTTATATTAAAGATAATCTCCAGTGTTGTGTAAACAGTACAATTAAATTAGATGATAACACAGAGTCATTATGGCTAAATGTAAAGGAAGGTAAAAACAAGCTTGTCATAGGATTATTATACAGACCACCAAATCTTAGTAAGGAAGCTTCAAATCTTCTGTGGCGGGAGATTGAACGGGCATGTAGAAGTAAGCATGTGTGTATAATGGGCGATTTTAATTACAGAAATGTAGACTGGGAAGCTCTTGTGGGTGATCAGGAGGCTGAGGAATTTTTGAATGTTGTCCAAGATAATTTTCTGAGGCAGATTATTAACGAACCCACTAGAGGTAATAATATACTGGATTTAGTTCTGACAAATAGGAAAGAAGTTATTAAGGATACTGAGATTGGAGGAAATTTGGGTAATAGTGACCATTGTGAAATTAGATTCAAGATGAAATGGAATGGTATCATAGTAGCATGAACAATGTTAAAATTCCTGACTTTAGAAGAGCAAATTATAATGGGTTAAGGACTTACCTGGAGGCAGTTGTACAGAAACCAGGCAATGAAATCAATTCAGGAATAGATTCAATGATATCAGTTAGTGGAGACAATAATCACCAGGAGGAAGAGATTACAATTGAAGAGGAGTATGAAAGAATAATTGAGCAATTAATTACAGGTCAGATGATTAACATTCCTTATAAGGAGATTAGGACTAAAAATAATGACCCAAAATGGATGACAGATAAAATTAAGCATTATATTGGCATTAAAAACGGCATTTATAGGAAAATAAAAAATGGAGAGGATCACTTAAGGCAGAGATATAATGAACTAGCAAGAGATGTTAAAAAGTTAGTTAGAGTAGCAAGGAGAAATTATGAAATTAAAGTGGCAAATAGGGCAAAGGAAGATCCTAAAAGTTTTTATCAATTATACAAAACTAAGGTTAGAGATAAAATAGGCCCACTTATAGATTCCAATGGAGAATTAGTGAGTGACAGGGACTCAATGGCTGGAATGCTAAATGACTTTTTTCTCTCAGTATTTACACAGGAGGATACTCTAAATATACCTGAGGTGTCAATGATCTTTCAGGGTAATGATGAAGAGAAATCAAAGGATATCTTGATCACAAAGGAGATAGTGACAAAGGAAATTGATAAAATCAAAAGTAGTAAAGCACCCGGTCCTGATGAGCTCTTTCCTAGAATTTTGAAAGAATGTAAGGATGTGTTAAGTGAGCCCCTAGCATGCATCTTTAGAAAATCATTGGAGAGTGGCATTGTGCCAGGGGCATGGAAGAAAGCCAATGTGATACCTATATTTAAGAAAGGGGATATTTTATACTTGGACTTTAGTAAGGCTTTTGATCGAGTGCCACACTTATGGCTTCTGAGCAAAGTTAAAGCACACAGGATCGATGGCAGTATATTTAGGTGGATTCAGTCATGGCTTGGTGACAGACAGCAAAGAGTTAGTATAGATGGAGTTAAATCTGAGTGGGGGTGTGTTAGCAGTGGAGTTCCCAAGGATCTGTTTTGGGTCCCTTGCTATTCTTAATTTATATTAATGATCTTGACATAGGTATAAGTAGTGACCTGAGTAAATTTGCTGATGATACTAAGCTAGGTAGGGCAATTAGGGCTGATTCTTTAGCTGTTGTAATGCAGGAGGAATTGACCATTCTGTCCAATTGGGCTGAGAAATGGCAAATGAAGTTTAACATAGACAAATGTAGTGTACTTAGTATAGGTAGAAATAATCCATTGAATAGTTATAAATTAAATGGGAGAAATTTAGGGAGGACCGATTGTGAGAGGGACTTGGGTATTTTGGTAAGTTCAGACCTTCGTCCTAGAAAGCAATGCCTAAATGCTAAGAATAAAGCTAATAGGATATTGGGATTCATTAGGAGGAGTGTAAGCAATAAGAGTGCTGAAGTCATTCTAAAACTCTATCTGGCACTAGTTAGGCCTCATCTAGACTATGCAGTACAATTTTGGTCACCATATTATAGGAAGGATATTGATTTGCTTGAGTCTGTGCAGAGAAGGATGACAAAGATGATTGGTGGGCTAAGGAACTTACCTTATGGTGAAAGGCTCAGAAAACTAAATCTACATACATTGGAAAGGAGAAGAGTCAGAGGGGAATTGATTGAAGTCTTCAAATGGGTAAAAGGATATAATAAAGGGGATCTGAGTAAGGTTCTTATACTTAGTGAACATGACAGGACACGTAGCAATGGGTTTAAGCTTGATAAGTATAGGTTTAGGAAGGAGATTGGGAGGAATTGGTTTACAAATCGTGTGGTAGATGAATGGAATAGGCTCACTAGACATGTGATAGAAGCCTCCTCTCTGGGTACTTTTAAGAATAGATTAGATAAATATATGGATGAAGCTGCTAGATGGGACTGACTTTTTTATGTACATATGTATATATTTTTCTAAGGAGTGGGGAGATTATATTTTGCGGTTGCATGAATGGACATAATCCTCTGGATGCATTTTATGTATATTGTAGATTAGATTTGATGAACTCCTGTAAAGGGTGACAATGTTGATGACTTTTCTCTGGTAAGAAATCTTTTGTGTGTTGACTGGAACAGGAGCTGCCAAGTGTAGGCCATGAATGGTCTTTTGCAGTCTCCTTCTTTTCTTATGTTCTTATGTTCTTATACATCATCAGAGTTACAGTGATAATTCTGCCAGGATACTTCACTCCTCCATGGAAGATCATCTTCTCAGCTGAGATCTCATCTGCAAGATTAGTCTCATCATAGTTGAAAATGTTAGACGGTGGGATGCCTTTGAGCTCTTTGCTCAGCCCTCATGATATTGTGTGAACACCTCCTCAGTCACACAGGTTCTGCTTCTCTTCCTGTCATTGCTAATTTTCATTGTTAGTTGTTTATGGGGCTTTATGAAGCCAGTTGCTCAGTCATGCCTTGCAAGATTAATTGATAATTTGCTGAATATTTACCCTAATTTATCTAGGTAGCTTTTAAAAATCAATCTTAGGTCATAAAGTAGTAAAGGAAAACCATAGTTACTGCGCGGAAAAGTCTGGTCACAATGAGTACTTCTTCCTCATTGCTGAGAACAATTTTCCCACTTGGTGACTTGCTACGTCTGACATGAATTCTGTTCATCAGGGTCCCTTTCACAATTCCATATGTCTTTGCAGCTTTCATGATACTCAGTTGACTACTAGTCACAGCTTCCACAGATTGCTCTACTGCATTAATAGGAGATAGCTAGAAAAATTTCAGAGAAGAAAAGGGCATATAAAAAATTACAGGTAGAAAATAATATTCAAAATTTAAGTGATTATAGAATGGCTAGGAATGAGTTAAATAAGATTATAAAGAAGAACAAAAGGGTGTCAGAAATTAAATTAGCTCAGGATAGCAACAAAGATCCTAGAAAGTTCTTTAGTTACTATAAAATTAATAACAAGTGTGGCAGAGTTAAAATAGGACCTATCAAATATGAAGGGTTTGTGAGAGAAACTGATGAGGAAATAGTTGAGGTACTAAATGGTCATTTTGCATCAGTATTTACAAAAGAGAAACTAAATAGTCCTATGTATAGTACTCATAGGTCAGGAAAAGAGGTGTTTACTAACATTTGTGTGGATCGGAGGATGATAAAAGGACTAATAGGTGATTTAGATACTACCAAGGCCTCCGGCCCTGATAATATTCATTCTAGGATACTTAAAGAAGGGGTAGAAAGTATCTCAATAGCTCTGGACAAGTTATATACTAGGTCATTGGAATATGGAGAAATACCCGATGATTGGAAGAGAGCGAATGTAGTCCCCATTTTCAAGAAGGGTAGTAAAGAGGATCCAAATAACTTTAGACCGGTTAGCCTAACTCCTGTAGTCTGTAAAATTCTTGAGAAAATAGTTAAAAAAGGGATTTGCCAACATCTAGAGAGGGAGGGGTTAATCAGCGATGCTCAGCATGGGTTTAGATCAGGTAGATCATGTTTGACTAACTTACTAGACTTTCTGGAGTTTGTAACAGATCAAGTAGATAAGGGAGAGAATGTAGATATAATTTACTTAGATTTTAGTAAAGCATTTGATAAGGTACCACACAGGAGACTAGTTCATAAATTAAAAATGATTGGGATATGTGGGGGTGTTTCAAATTGGATAGCTGAGTGGCTGAAAGACAGGAAGCAAAGGGTAGTGCTAAATGGTGTAAAGTCAGAGTGGAGGGATGTTATCAGTGGGGTTCCTCAGGGATCAGTTTTCGGTCCATTATTATTTGTCATCTATATAAACGATCTTGGGGAGGCAGTTAATAATAAAGTGTCAATTTTTGCGGATGATACCAAATTAGCAGCTGTAGTTAAAGATATTGATGATAATTTTAAAGTGCAGGGGGACTTAAATAAATTGTTATCCTGGGCACATAAGTGGCAAATGACTTTCAACCTTGATAAGTGCAAAGTTATTAACATGGGAAAAGATAATAGAGAATTTAACTATGAAATGGATGGGCATTGGCTGAGCTCAGTAGAGGATGAGAAAGATCTAGGAGTAGTAATAGATAAGTCATTAAGGTTTTCTAAGCATTGTATTGAAGCAAGAAATAGGGCAAATAGAGTGCTGGGTTTTATTAAGAGAAATGTCAGTTACAAAAGTAAGGAGGTTATTCTTAAACTCTATAACTCTTATGTTAGGCCACATCTAGAGTACTGTATACAGGCATGGTCCCCACATTTTAGACACGATATTAACCTTCTTGAGTCAGTGCAACGGAGGGCAACAAAGATTATTCCTTCCCTGAGGCACCTTGAATATGAAGATAGACTGAGGGTATTAAATATGTTCTCGTTCGAAAGGAGGTGTGTGAGAGGGGATATGATTGAGCTTTTTAAAATTTTTTCCGGGATAGATAAATTGGATGTTAGCAAGTTTTTTGAGTTAGATGATGGAAATCGGACTAGAGGTCACCACTTGAAAATTAAAAAGCAAGGGTGTAGGTTGGATTTAAGAAAATATTTTTTCACCAATAGAGTGGCAGACTTCTGGAACAAATTGCCGCAGAGGGTAGTAGGTAGTCCAAATCTAAATGTATTTAAGAGTAGGTTGGATGAGTTTATGGGAAGGGAAGGTTGTGATGGTTCCTAAGTTTTGTATATATTAATATTGTTTGTATATATCTATAGCTGCATGATTTAGTTCTTGACAAGCCTTGATTGGTGATACCCTTATTTCTGGATGCAATCCTCTGGATGTAGTTTTCCTGGGAGTTTGGGTGCCTTGAAAAAGAGGCCGCTTGACTCGGATGACCTATGATGAGCCCTTGTGGCTTTTGTCATCCGTTATATTATATTGTGGGGGACTTTGATTTTGTCTTCCCCTGGTGATGGTGCTTTTTGTGGGTGGGTTTTGACGGAGGCGGATGACCTTTGATAGGCACTTGTGGCTTTTGTCATCCGTGTAATTATGTTATGTTATGTTATGTTATGATAATCATTTTAGTGACCTGCTCCTTTCTGTCTCATAGGGGTTTGAGGCATTGTGACTATATGTTAATTAATATCAACACTGAAATTAAAAATTTTCTGCAAAGACAAATTTAATAAGAATACAATAGATATGTACCATAATATATATATATATATATATACAGCTAGCTACGACTGTCAGGAATTTAGAGAAATTCAAAACAATGACAAAGGCTATATGAGAGCTCTAAAAGGTTGGTCAAAGTCACCCCCTTTGCCTTTGGACCAATGTAAAATCCAAATCAATTCAGTTAGAAAGTTTTACATTGTATATTATTAACGAGGCTAATTTTCTGTGCAATCAGTAGAAATTTGAAATTTCTATCTTGAGGAAAAAAAATAAGGGTATGCTTTTGAAAGTACCAAAAATTGGCAATTTATTTTTTAAAAATTTTGCCCATCAAAACATTTGTGTGGTTAAAGTTACATATATCCTAGTTTCAGTGTCTAATATTATATATAAATCACTGCTCTTCAATAGTGTATAAGTGTTTTTTCCCCCAAATTGACAGAATTTCTTTTAGAGAATTTATTTTTCCAGAATATATAAATTAACATTAATTGTTCATGGTGTCCCAATGACACAGGTCAGTGTGGAAAGACTATTTTCATAATTAAAATTTATTTTGAGTGAAACAAGAAATAATTTATTACCTGAAAATGTAGAGAATATTGTAATTGTTAGATGTAGTTTTAATATTCAATTAAATTCACATTAAGGATTTAAGCTTAGAAACCAAAATAGATTTTTAATGGAAATATAATATTGCAATATGTATATATATTATTTATATATTTTTATATTCCTCCTTATTTATACCCTTTATTTTTTTATCGTTTAATTATTTTAGAGAATATATAATAAATATTCTGAATCTACATTTTATATTTGTTCACATTTCTGGTAGTCATGAAGATCGGCGGCGCGTCCGAAAGTGTATTTTTTAAGCATGTATGTTTCGTTCACTCGCACATGTATATTCATACACGTTTGGTTAAATAAAAATGTTAGAACATTATTCTATAAACAATTATGATTATATACTGGGGGCTGTGCCCCCCAGACCCCCTAATTGATTGAAACTCAGGATCATAAGAGGGAGGTCCCCATGCAGTGATAAGCCCCCCTACGAGCAGTCCCCTTCAATTTACTCTAAAAAGGTGAAACATATTGGAACAGGGACAAAATATTTTACATCCCATCATTCGCGCCACCGATCTTCATGTTTACCAAAGTGACAATGGGTAGTCTGGAGTAAACCACTTTGACTGTTTACTCTGGAGTTAGACAAGGGTGTGTGATGGGCCCAGTATTGTTCAATGTGGGTAATTTCTAGCTACTCTTTTTTGTCTCACTTCATTGTTGAGTCAATAAATGTATTTTTTTAGAAATGGGGGCGGTCACCCCCATACACACCTTTAATTGTAGGGGGGTTGCACTCCCCACATTCACAGATGACAAAAGCCACAAAGGCCCATGAAAGGTCATCCACATCTGTCCAAACCCAAACATAAAATGCAACCATAGGATTGTCAGATCATGCACCTACAATATACAAATAGAACCATACACAGGAATGTGTCAAAAACAAAAGGCATCATCATCAAGACTCATTAAAACCAGAATAATCGCCTCCCCCCCCCCCACAAAATTAATCCTCCCTACTCATATATCATCTAATCTGCATTTGAATACATTCAAGTTTGGACTGTCTCCTGTCTCAGATGGCATTTATTCCAGTAATCTACCACTCTTTGGTAAAAAAATATTTTCTAACATCCAACCTGCACCTCTGTTTCTTATTTTTAAGTGGTGGCCTCTAGTCCTATTACTACCTTCCAACTCAAATAACTTGCTAAAATCCAACTTATCCATCCCAGAACAGATTTTAAAAGCTCAATCATATCTCCCCTCACACATCTCTCAAACGAGAACATATTTAGTACCCTCAGTCTATCTTCATATTCAAGGTGCTTCAGGGAAGGTAATTATTTTTGATGTCTTCCTTTGTACTGACTTTATCATGTTGATGTCATGTCTAAAATGTGGTGACCACGCTTATATACAGTACTCTAAATGTGGCCTAACATAAGAGTTATAGAATGTAAGGATAACCTCTTTACTATTGTAGCTAATATTCCTCTTAATGCATCCTAGCACCCTATTTGCTCTATTTTTTGCCTCAATACGCTACTTTGAAAACTTCAGTGACCTATCTACTGCTACGCCTAAGTCCTCATGATAACCTGAATTCAGCCAATGCCCATTCATTTCAAAGCTAAATTCCCTATTATCTCTTCCCATGTTAAGAAGTTTGCATTTCTTAAGGTTAAAAGTTATTTGACACTTCTGAGCCCAAGCAAATAACTACTTTTGTAAAGAACAAAGAGGTGTACGCCTTTAATCGTTTTGCGAATTATAATAGGGGTTGGGGGTGGGGTATGACGTCAGAACTCAAACGCGCATGAATATTCAGACACGGGTGAATGATAATATTTATTAAACTATTTACAAAATACTATTTAAGAATTATGCAATCTATTTATCCATTATTATAACACAATTACTTAGAAACTATTTACCAATTTAATTGCAATCAACCAATTACTATCAATTATCTATTTGCCAATTACTAATTACCAATTATCCAATTACCAATTATCAGTCATCATTTGTTATACCCTAATTACCAAACCAAATTTACCAATTTAAATGCATTCCTGTTAACTCATGCAAATTTAATTCACACATAAAAATTTCAATCCAATCATAAACTGTTACTGTATAAATTCACCTCTAAATCTAACTGTTTATTCAATAATATATATATATATATATATATATATATATATATATATATATATATATATATATATATATATATATATATATATATATATATATATATATATATATATATATATATATATATATATATATATATATATATATATATATATATATTAACTTCTTAACTCATTGTTTTTAATTTACGTATTCCCCTAACGTCGGCCAGATTTAGGCCTAAGGAAGTCATCTGAAAAATTTAGACTCTGCATTAGCATTTAATAATTTATTCCCTTGAATAACGAAATATAGGTTATTACGTTTATTGTGATCTGAGAGCTATCTAGGATATTGCCGCAATATTAATTTAAAATCTATAAGTGGTGCCCAGAATAGTTTAATTATCTCCCATCCATTCATTCATTTGTAAAATTAAATTAATATTCACTGTCACGTGTGTTGTATTTTCCGGACGATGCATTCCCCCTCTCTCGGTTTCATTTTTTTTCTCGGGTAGATTGTTGACACGTGCTCGTTTTCAATCCTTAGTTAACCTTAACATCCTTAAGTGATCCCTTAGCAATTTCATAAAATTAATTATAATATACAGTAATAAATACAAAGTGACCAATTATCAAAAAATTTTTCAAATTTTTACGTTTAAGCACGTGAATTTAATTTGTGCATAAACACACACTTTTATTTTTCTGTAAATGGATTATAACGGAGCCTCAAGCTACGCCCCAACTTCGGGCACAGCAACAACGACCCAAGCATCCTCCCTCGCAACAACAACGACGTATTCATCCACCTTCGCCCCCATGCAAGCATCCCCCCTCCTTTGCCTACTACTCAACAACGCCCTTTTCCCATTCCATCTTCGGTTCAGCTTCCGCCATTCGACCCACAAAATCCCATTGGCTGGTGGGAAATGGTGGAGCTCATCCTCTTACACCAAGCAGTTCCCGAGGACCATACAACAATCGTCGTAGCCCAGAGATTACCTCTTAAGTATTATTTATACTTTTAAGAGTATTCTTCTTGATGGGGGTATTTCTGGGTCTTGAGGAAGGTACCAAAGGGCGTTCATGGAGGAATTTGGGAGGTCACAAATTGAAGACCTGCGTATCCTTCTTGATACACAGGAGATGAAGGATAGGTGCCCCACGCATTTTCTGTACCATCTCAAGGACCTGTCATATGCCAAAGGAGCACATCTCGACCAACTCGAGACACTCATAACTGAGATATTCATGCGTGGAGAAGTGGAGAAGATGGCAGAGGCGGCTGATGCCCTGTATAACAATCCATTCGTCAGCTGGGGAAATGCAGTCACCAGGTCGTTAACCAATGAAAATAGGGGGCGTAGCACATCATACAACTCTGTTAAAATCCACTCACATGTATCCATTTCACAGGTTAGGTCGCTGGCCGAGACTCCTTACAATCCACCAGGACTACGTCAGAATGCATCCTCCCAGGCGTCGGGTCTTTTATCCGTTCTGGAGATGATTGAGATGGATATTTGTAGCCTAAAGGTGCGAACGGGTCTTAACCGGGAGCAAAATCGTGAGCAGGACGGAGGAGTCAGACGTCGTTTCCCCTCCCGAAAAAGGCAATAGCAAGGAGGAAACAACAGCACAAAAGGTGAGGCACATCAGTTTCATTTCCAACCTAGACCTAATTCCCCTCATCCTGACAACTCTCAGGGTAGCTGCTGGTACCATTATAATTAGGGGAGCAACGCTGTAAGCTGTGTTCAGCCGGAACCTGGGTAAACAAAGAGTTTACATCAAAGCTCACAAGTTTACCAAAGTTCCGGTTGACCAAACCATGGGCCTTCTGCGGGAAATCATGCCTAGACTTAATTTGGATCTTCCCATTTCTACGAGTAAATTTATCGATTTAGTTGAATTATGTCTCTCTGACAATGTGTTTCGAGTAAATAATGAGTTTTATAGACAAATATTTGGCCTTAGCATGGGAAATAGTTTATCTCCGATATTGGCATGTCTCTTCATGGAATATTTTGAGACTGAACTCCTTCTCACAATTTCTCCCCCTAACTTTATATGGTTAAGGTACATTGACGATGTATTTTCTGTATGGCCTAATGGCCATGATTTTGATACCTTTTTTAATAATTTTAATAATTTGCATGTCTCCATCAAATTCAAATATGAATGGGAATATGATAATAGATTAACCTTTTTAGATGTCGTCATTAATAAAGATCACCATGAATTAAAACTTGACGTATATAGGAAACCAACCCACTCGAATGCCTATATACATTATTTTTCGTTTCACGATAATACTGTTAAAAAATCGGTAATTTCTAACCTTTTCCTTAGAGCATACAAAATATGTCATCCTTCCTATTTAGATGAAGAAATTGTCATTATCAGGCCCATTTTTTTTAATTTGTATTACCCATAGGTTCATATCGTCTGTCCATTTTGCAGCTAGGAAAACATTCTATGGTAATGAGCCTTCCCGCACTAACGACTTCAACAAATGTATAACATTGCCATTTAATAATAAATTAAATAGTTTAAAAGGACATATTTGGAAAAGCGGGTATTAATCTAGCCTTTAAATATAATAATTCCTTAAACCAATTGATGATGGCCAGGAAACCCAAAGAACATCATAAGATAGGAGTATATGCAATACCATGCAATGATTGCCATAAAGTTTATATAGGGGAAACGGGGAGAAATCTAGACAAGAGATTGTACGAACACAAAAGAGATATTAGAGTGGGCAGCGAAAGCAGTGGAATATTTTGCCATGTTAGAGACAAGAATCATACGATCGATTTCAATGGAAGTAAAATGGTATTTAAATCGGCTAACTATGTTAAGAGAAGAATCGTAGAATCGAGCTTGATATCGTCAGTTCCTAATTTAAATCTATCTGTGGTGGTTGTATAATCACCGGCAGATCCTATAGTTGCTTTCTTTGTATTTGACATGGACAGTGAGCCTTTAAATTGTAAGCAGGTAAGAGGATGTGGTATAAAAATTCCTTGGAAGTTCCTAGCTTAGGGAGATATAGAGTTTGATTGGGTAACGCTTTGGGCGAAATATAGTTACTGTGCATGGTCGCTTAGCGGTAAAGTATCTGACCGGCAATCAGCAGACCCGAGTTCGAGTACCGGCCATGAATTCCAAACTGTTTTCCCCTGGCGTTATTTCTGTCTTCTCGGGAAAGGATCGCCTTCATTGTGCCGCCATCTGCTCCCTTTGATTCTGGATTCTTCTAATGTCCCTCTCTCTTGCCTTTAAAAAACTCCGGTTTCTTGTTTCAATTGCTCATTCGCGTCCAAATCTTATTCCTCTTGTACTATATGTATTTATAGTCAGCTACATCAGGTTTCTGCATCTTTCTTTCTGTCTTCAAATTTTATTTGAAAGCTAGAAAATAAAAATTGCATAGCCCTGTGGTGGTTGTATTATCACCCGCAGATCATATAGTTTTTTTTGTATATATATATATATATATATATATATATATATATATATATAGTATATATATATATATATATATATATATATATATATATATATATATATATATATATATATATATATATATATATATATATATATATATAGTATATATATATATAGTATATATATATATATATATATATATATATATATATATATACTATATATATATATATATATATATAGTATATATATATATATATATATATATATATATATATATATATATATATATATATATATATATATATATATATATATATATATATATATATATATGTAGCAACCGACGTGTATTTCCAAAATAGGAGACACGCGATAGTCGCTACACACATAAAGTACACAGAGAGAGAAAAGTAAAGTCAGCGCCGTTTACGAGGATGTTATTCGGTTGTAAACGAAGCACAGTTATCTCTGTTAGAGTTGGTCGAGGCAATCTTTGGCAAACATAATAATCAAAGCAGAATCCAGAATAAACCGGTTAGTTATCACTGTTAAACAAATAGAAGCCGTGTCAGAAAGCTATCTCCATGGCAACATGCCACCGCCCACAAAGAATATGCCCAATAGTCGGAGTGCCTTCCTTATAGATATGTTCAGCAGTAGTCAATTAAAAGTCGAGTTATGTTAATACCGACAAATCAACAGCCCGGTACATAAGAGGGAGGTGTGTCTTAGTTGGACAAGGAACTTGTAGGGCGTGGCTCAAATTAAATATATATAACTATGTGGAGCCAGAACAGGAAGGGAATTAGATTACCGTTTTATATAGCAATATATCGCGTTATAGATCGTTCAGTTCGTTCTCTCGGATTTGCGTAATTCATCTTTGTATATAGTCGTGTGCATAACGCAGACATTAAGGTGTAACTCATAAAGGCTTTATTCGTCCGGCCTCCTTTGAACTTTGCTCGCACTTGACCTCGAACTTAATTAAAGACTTTTTTAAAGTGCAATAAGATCTAGTTTCAATAATAATTCTATTTTTGCTTTAGTGATTTCAATATCCTGACGTTGCTCCATCTTCATTCTTCAAGGCCTTATTAATCGGGAAAACAGCCGTTGCGCAATTTTCCTCATTAATCGCCATTCCTCGATATCACATACTCGTAACTCACGAAATACCGGTGTTCTACCCTAGTGTGGTCTATCCTCCTCTTCCAGGCTATTTGACCCAGTCGTTAGAATAAGACCGCACCTCGTCTTAGGGCACCCCATAGCAATAAAAAAATAGCTCTCATGGGAAATAAGGAACGGCAACGGAAACCAACCGGGGCATATGTATTAACCGGAGCCCTTGCCAAAAGATTACACTATAACCCGATAATCTATCACCATTACTGGTAACCAGCGTCCCCCCTCCAAGCCTCTTGGGCTGTCCTCACGATTACCTTTATGGGTCCCTCATAATTAGGGACGACCTTCAAGAGCCCTCTTTATCTATCTATCTAAATTATTACTAAAACTGGTGTCAGGTTTAGCATGGGTTTTAAAATATCATCTCTCAAGTCTTTTAAAAGTTGCTTTTTTGTATTTTCTATAAAGGCTGAACGCTCTGCTTGTTTAAATGTGCAGTAAAATAATATTTTCCATATTTATTTCTCTTTGTGTGTGTCCATTTTAACCGCGTAAGCTTTGGGTATAATTTTTGGGTGAGACTACGTCTCAAATTTTATTCTTCAGCGAAATCGTCGCCTTTTTATCCGTGAAGAATCATTTAGGATTGTGTATTTTTTTGTGTGTGGGTTTTAATTGACAAGGCAAGACTCTCACATTAAATATTTCTTTTTGTTAGGCATTTTCTTTTCGTGCGTGCATACCACGTTAGACTAGGTTGTTAACTTTGTTGCATTGCTTGGTGTTAATTGGATTTTATTTTCATTGTGGGGTGGGTGTTAATTCCATTTTCACACGCAATATGTCATATTTTGAGCGTTTTGAGCTCCAAGGCAAGTACTTTGGCTTATCAGGCAAGGATCTTCTATCGTAGATCCAGGAAGAGGAAAGGAACGATAGAGCAGGAAGAGGAAAGGAACGATAGAGTAGGCAAAAGGGAACGAGAGAGTGAAGAAAGGAGACAAATGCTCCAGCATGAGCCTGAATTAAGTCGAGCGAGGGCCGAGACCCTCTATATTAATTTTCTTGCTGAAATTCCCCAGTCAGCATTGGTGAAGCTCCCCATTTTCAAAGAAGGCGAGGATTTTGGATTATACTTAATTCACTTCAAAAATCTTTTTGAAGCGAGATGGTGTCGCCAAGCTCTTCCCCTTACTTAGTTCGCATCTCCGGGACATTAATTTCCCTCCCTTCTGAAGTTACGCTTAATAATTCCACCTTGAAATCCGAGCTTCTGGCAGCGTATAATAGGATCCCCTGATTTTTATCGCTTTAAGTATCATCACACCCGAATCCAGCCAGAGCAAACTTTCCGTCAGTTTGGCTAAAATTGCCCATGACTAGCACTCCCTAGGTGACTTTGTCCTGAAGGACCAGTTCTTGGCTTCGCTCCTTTCAGAAATTCATTAATTCGTAAAGGATTGTAGATGTTACAACTTCAAATAATGCGTCTAAAAGGCTGATGTATACCCTAAGGAAAATAAGAAGACTTCCCCATTGTCCCCCAAGAAAAAAAGTAACAACCCAAAATTTCCTCCACGCAATCCAAGTAAGTTCATAAAGGTGACCGGCCCTTCAAAACCCAGAAATTTCTCCCAGTCAGAGCGCCAGGATATTAAACCATTTGCATCAAATTCCCCTCTGTAAGCCTTCCCCAGGAGGCCCATTGTATGTTTCACCTGCGGCGTAGAGGGCCAGTTACAACCTAACTGCCCCCAGAACTCCCAACTCCGTTGTACATCTGTCACCTCTGTACACCAAGTGAGTGCCACCATCATCGCGAGCCGATTCCCCTAATTCTCTCTCTGCTCTCAATTGCTGCAGACATCGCGTCAATTTCTTATTCGATAAGAGCTCTCCTGGAAGTCTGAAGTTCGAGACTGGAACAGTAAATAGCTGCCGAGTCTCCACCCTCGTCCGAAATACATGATGCACCTGTATAGTGGTCTCCGATCAGCTGTTTCCCCCAGTAGCCCTGAACCACTACAAAATTTGAGATGGTCCATGACTACCTGGGACGCGTAAACCGCTTCCCCATAGTAAATTGCCATCTAGAATACCAATATTTCACCGGCTGTGCTGAAATGGTGTCAGACCCTATAAAATTCTGTTCCTTGCTAGGACAGTGGCCTCAGGTTTCTTCCAACCCTGTGGCTCAACCCATCGTCACACGAGCCCAATCAAGAAAGGAAAATGAGCCACCCGCTCTCCTTGAAGCACCCTGTGACTCCAAATTCAGTGGCGTTATGAGCGAAGGATGCCCTCAGAACCAGAAAAAAGTGTGAGTCCCTTCTTCCACTGTGGGAAAAAGCCAGGAGCAACGAACGAGAATCATCCGCGGCAATAAAATCATTTCTTACTTCGAGAGGTAAGGCACGTTGTACCACGCTTGCCTGGAAGGAAATAGCACCAGGGCTCCTACATACTGCTCATTCTAAAAACTACCCACGACAGTTCGTTTTCTGGCCATTTTAGCCATAACAAAAGAGTGCAAAGAATTTTCAGGTATTTCTTTTGACCCCGTGGTGCAGAGTACATCTATAATTACTGCAGATAATGCGACATTTGCCAGACGACCACAGCAAAAGGACGCATCAAACCCGCTCCCCTTCAGAAGGGAACCATTCTTTCTGAGCCCTTCTCCTGTGTGGCCATCGAACTCATTGGCCACATTCACCCTCCATCCAGTGTAGGGCATATCTACGTGCTCACCCTCGTAGATTTTGCACTCGCTTTCCCGAAGCGGTCCCATTAAAGAGGATAGACAGGGTCAAATGCGCGGAAGCCCTCATTTCCATCTTCTCTCGGGTTGGAAGACCGAAAGTGGTGTTATCGGACCAAAGCCGTCAATTTACCTCCGAGCTGATGTAATATGTAGGAAAATTGTTGATGGTAAAAGCCCTTTTACCAGCCCGTTCCACCCAGCCACAAACGGAATCTGCGAGATGATTAAATGGAACTCTGAAGTCTATTCTAAAGAAGCTATGAGCGGAGCGACCTGCAGAGTGGTATTTTTTGCTTACATAGAAATCTTCCACCGTGCCTTGGGATTTGCTACTTATGAGTTGTTGTACAGGCGAAATGTTCATGGTCCAATGAGCATCTTAAAGGAACTGTTCTCCAACCATGAACTCGATGATACAATCTTCGTACCTAGTGGATCTCCCCTAAAGATTAGAGAAGTGCGCTGAGATAGCGTACCAGAACGCAGACCTCAATCTGGAGAAGTAAAAGACGTACTTCTACGTCAAATTGAAGGAACGAAGATTTAAGCCGGGTGACGAAGTGTTGTTGCTCCCAAATAAGAATAACAAACTACTCAGTCAATGGAAGGGCCCCTTTCCAGTCCTTGAGAGCCGTAGCCCAGTTGGCTACTTAATTCCAACACCATCAGGAGAAAACCTCTTACACATTAATATGCTGTAGTAGTACCATCGCCGAACCTGTGTTAATAACATCGTGGCCCTCAACGAAGAGTCGGCTATGGAAGCCAACTACTCCCCAGATTCAATACATGTAATACAGTCGTCTGTGTGGAGCAGAACAAAGATTATTCGCTGTCCACCCTGCCCGGCACCGCCGAGTTACCACCTTCTGCCCTAGATATTGATGAGCGGCTAACATCAGAGAAGAAGAGTCAGCTGCAGTAGCTGCTGATCAGTTCGGGGATGTGGTTTCTCAAGTCCCGGGATGTGCCGCACAGTTTGGGTACGACAGTGCTCTAACCACCCAAAAACCAGTCCGCTCCAAGCCGCACCCAATCCCCATTCACTTAAGACTAGCATTCAACACCGAAGTAAATAATTTGCGTAGTTTAAATATTATTGAGCCTCCAATTCTAACCATTGTTCGCCCATAGAAATGTACAAAAATTAGACGGTTAAAATCGTATGTGCGTTGACTTTTGTAAACAACTCTGTGATGGTATTTGACACCGAACCTATCGATCAGAATCTCCTTTTTGAAGAGGCCAAATTTATTACAGAATTAGACCTTTGTAAGGCCTACTACCAAATTCACCTGAAAGAAAATGTAAAGAAATATACGGCTTTCCCCACGGATAAAGGCTCGATGCATTTCCGCCGGTTGCCCTTTGGCCTGGTTACGGCTTGTATTAACGACAACCGTATGATGCGCCGGATTTTGGATGGGTCGTCGACCATAACTTTCTACTTCGACAAGATCTACGTCGCTACTCGAAGATTGAGACCAGCAGCTGGTCTCCCTACAAGCCCTGTTGCGTCGGCTGCGTGAGCACAGCCTCACGATCGCCCCAAGCAAATGCTATTTTATATATAGTACCATTAAGTAACTCGGGTTCCACATCGGAAATAACCACCTTGGCCCTCAAGAAGACAAAGTACGGGCCATCGTGGACATGCCTCTTCCCTGTAATAAGAACAGTTCAGATCTTTCATGGAATCTGCTTCCTTTTATCGGCGGTTCGTTCCCAATTTCGAGTCACTCTCGCCCCCTTATGCAACCTCCTTCAAAGGAATCTCCCAACCGCATTATTTGGACTCCGAAAACCACTCTTCACTTCCACCAACTAAAAGGTAAATTGGCGTCCGCCCCCATTCTTAGGTTACCTAATCCCACTAAGCCTTTTGGAAGCCGGACTGATATGAACAATGAGGGCATAGGCTGTGTCCTATTCCAATATGGAGACGATGGTAAAAGCCACCCGGTAGCGTACGTGATTAGCAAACACCTCCACGCAAAAAGACCTATGTTGTAATAGAGCGAGAAGCACTGCCATTCATTGTCTGGGGAGTGCAGAAATTCAAATTTTAACTTGTAGGAAAAAAAAAAAAAGAGTTCTTGATCGAGACAGATCACCGATTTCTCGCATATTTACATAATGTTAAGAACAGCAACGGGAGAATCATGCGTTCGAGTTTACTTATACAGGAGTATCAGTATAATATTATGTACATAAAAGGGTCGGAAAATTATCTAGCCGACAGCCTCAGCCCTTGTGGCTTTTGTCATCCGTGAAATTATGTTATGTTATGTTATGAAACCACTTGGGTCCTAACCTGAGCTAAGTGCAAAAGAGGAGACATTTTCTTTCTTTCTTTGTCCTGATTGATTCCTTGTATATATATTTATGTATGTTTATCGCATATCGGCAAGAAGTCACCCTTGTAATTTTGTCTTTGTACTGTATACCTTTATTGCCTAGTAACCTTCTATACATATATCTCCGTTTATAGTTGTACGATCCTATTTATTTTTTTTATATGTTTGTATGATGTTATTATGTACCATGTATTTATGTCATTTTTTTTCTTTTCCTCTATAATTTTGGTCACTAATGAACCGAGGCGAGTGAGCCTCCTCTTTTATTGTAGTTTAAATTAAATTCTTTGGCTACTCGGATTAGTCTTGCTCTTTAGCTATGTAAATCTGTATCGACACAGGTTAGGTATTTCCCCATTGATTGTACCCTCATCGCTGGAAATTTGGACTGTGCTTTTCCCACACTAACATTTTTTTCATGCCCCTTTTCCCCAAAGCTGAAAGGCGTCATTTTTCGGAAGAGAGATGTGAAAGAATAGATTCAAGAAGGCCCACGTGGGCCCCTAGAAACCCACGTGGCCACCAAACACAGGATCAAAGGATGAGAGAAATGGGCCGAAGAATCAAGCAAAGAGGCTTTCAGAACGCAGCTGTGTTTATTCATGAGGCAATCTTGCCTCCCGCCTACCATCTGGAAGCACGCGAGGGCGAGGAAGGACATATGTTATCGCAAATTCCTGGCTGGCAGACGTCTCTCCCCCAGCCCTGCGTTTACCTTGAGAAAATGCCATCCTTGGCCGGAAGCGATTTCACCCCATCATCATCCGGTATTTAACGCCAGGTTCAGCCGGCCATTAAGAGGGTTTTTACCCTCGTTTGTGGTTCATCATGGATGTGTTGTAGGATCTTGTCATGTCCCTCTTGAAGGATTCCACTGGGCAGTTTGTAATGTTCCTTAGGATTTTGGGCAGTGTGTTGAATATTCTTGGATCGCTTTGACCGAGGCTGGTCAAAGCTTGAGTAGGTATAGTTTTTCTCATGCATGTCCGGCCAAAGCGTTCCAAGTGTTTAGGGAGCATATAATCATTTGTGGAATTAGACACAAGCTTCTCTAGGATCTTTCATGTGAATATGGCTATGTACCTCTCTCGCCTTTGTTGAGAGTACAACCCGAGGTATTTCAGGTGGTCCCAGTAACTTATATGTTTAACCTCCAGGATTTTTTGTTGAACACCCTTTTGACTGCTTCAGGATTTGGGATTTCTCCTTTTTTGTGTGGTGACCACAGATGACCACAGTAGTCAAGTACTAGCTGTACTAGGGTTTTCCAGATGGTGAGGAGACAGTCTTTGTCTTTTGTGTGAAAGACACTTAGAATCTAACCGCTATTTTCTTTGCTTTATTTTTTCCTGAATGTGGTGTTCGAATATGGCATTGCCACTCAAGTGAACACCGAAGTATATGATGTTATGTTTGATTGGTATTTGTAAGCCTCTTCCAGTGTGTAGTGATATTTCTTCAGCACCGCATCTGAGCATTTCAAATTTCTCATTGAATGCCATGTTTTCTCTGGCACAGGCGTATCTTGTTGAGGTCTTCCTGTAGTTGGGTTATTATATCATGCAAAAAGCAAAGTACTCCATCAATTCCCTTAAGAAGTTGATCCATGGCTCTCTGGAAGATTCCAGAGCAGCAAAAATACCATAACAGTCTTTTGTAGCGAAAAAGACCTCGAGGAGTATTAATAGTAGTAATGGCTCGAGATTCTTCGTCTAAAGCCAACTAGGCATAAGCTTGGCTCATATCGAGTTTAGTGAACCGTCTACCCCCAGCAAATGAGCTAAAAGGTTCCTCTGGTTTAGGCAAAGGGTAAGTATCCACTAAAACAGCTTTATTTGTGGCACGATAGTCTCAACAAATGCGGATAATACCACCAGGTTTGAGTACGGGTACTATAGGTGAAGCCCATTTCGAGTTTGACACTGACTCAATGATGTCTTGAGCAAGTATTAAATCTAAGGCTTGGTCTACCTTAGTGCGGAGTGAGTAAGGCACCGAGCAAGCCGTCATATATTTTGGTTGAACATCAGTAGAAATATCAAAATGGACTTGAAATTTATTAATAAGACCGATACCCCCCTTAAATAAAGACAGGTAACGCGTTGCAATGGATTGTTCGTCCTCTGGAGAACAAGAAGAAATGAAATTTGTGCTACAAATGGCAGCAATGTCTAGATTCATTGCCCGAATCCAGTCTCGGCCCACCAGCGGGCGTCCTCGTTCTTTAACAATTGTTAAATTCAAAGGGTGCGTAACTGTGGAATTGGGTTCTTAAACATCAACTCCACAGCTACCTACACTACTGAACGGAGTGCCCCCGTAAACCTTCAAAGGAGTATTCACTTTGTAAGGTAATTCATTTTGAAAATGTGAACGAAAAATGTTTTCGGGCATAATGGATGTGTATACACCAGGGTCGAACTTAAAATAAATCTTGGATGCGTTGAGAAGAAGGTCCACTAGTATAGGTGCATCACCTGTATAGGTTGTTAGGTGGTTATTACGCCAATACACTAGACAGCTCTGGTCACAATAAACCCCCAAATCTATATTTTTGATATACAAGGGGAATGAAGTTAATCGCTAAAGGGAAGTCGGAATTTGCAGACGAAATTTCCTTAGGCCTAAATCGGCAACGTCGTGGAAATACGTGTATTAAAACAAAGAGATACGAAAAATATATATTAGGGAATGAACAGTTATAATTAAAAAGTGAAATTATAGTTTATGATTGGATTGAATTTTATGCGGGTGATTTAACTTTGCACGAGTTAATGAGAATTAGAGTACACATACTCGTATGATGATTGACAAATATTAATTAGATTATAGTTGAATGTTAAATGAGTAAATATTATAAATGTATGATATATATTTATATGGATTGATCAATAGATTACAAGAGCAAATAGATTATATAGTTAAATGGATTGAGTAAATATTAATATGGATTGATATGTATAAATAGATTGTATGGATTAAAATGGATACATAAATGAATTAAATAAATATATTATATAAATAGGTAATATAAATAATTATATAAATAGATTACAACTGAGTTGGGAGGGTTTGTAAATGAGAGAAAGAATCACGTATTAAAAACGAGATTCTTTTGGGACATATTTAGCTAAATATTATAATTTCAATATTACAGACCTGATTCCGATGAGCCGAACAAAGTGAATGAATGAGCCCCGTGTGATTTTATTTGAAAACGCTCGAGAGATCGGGCGTATCAATCACACGATTTAAGTTATGGTTACCAACCTTGTTGAAATAATATATATATATATATATATATATCTATATCTATATATATATATATATATATATATATATATATATATATATATATATATATATATATATATATATATATATACAGTTATGATTATTGTAGGTGAGTACACCGCTACAATACTACCCTACCGAGGGAAAAGCTAGCACAAGGTGTTTACAAAAAATCTTAGACTATATAGCGGCGAGGCCTCCTTACAACGCGTCCAGAACGAGTTATAGTGCCAATTGGCTGACTCGGATTGCGAATCAGGTGGCGATTAAAAGTGCCACTCGATTGATGCGGGAGAATGTCGCGCACGAGGACCGGAGCGTCTGTTGACGATTGTTCTCGACCTCCCGAAAAGGCGACAGTCGGGAGTTGCGCGTTGGTCGCTTGATGTTCTCCAGCTGCTGTTGAGTGATCCTGCAATAAAAAGTGAGGCGTCAGAAGTTGCGAAGAAGAATTGGTGGGTGTAGAGATGTTTGGCGGAGGGTTTGCGAGTAAAGAGGTAGAAGGAAAAGTTGCAATTTGATTTGAAAGAGCCGAAGAAAGGTTCGGAAGTGGAGTAAGTTGGTTGGGAAGTGTTAAAGGAATAGTTGGGTGTGGAAGGTAGGCTGAGATAACCACTGGACCTATATTAGTGGAAGAGAAAGGTAGTGACTGTTCCAGGTGAACGGCCTCTATAAAAGCTGGTTTCAGGCGATCAATGGAAAGTTGAAAGGATGTGCGAGTGGAATCGCACCTTTTTGTGATTAATAGGTCTGTCCCTAGGAGGCAGACAGAGACTTGGGAACTCCCGCAGAAGTAGCTGGAAGCGGGGAGCAGTTGCAGAGAGACGAACAGAGAGGAGAGAGCTGGTGAAAGGAATGAATGAACCATCAACAGTTAGTGTCGTGGTTCTGTCGACGAGCTTGCGGTGACGAGAATCAACCAAGAGGTCATGAGTGGAAAGGAAATCGAGAAAGTCGGCAACGATGAAGGTCCATGGGAAAACACGACGTAACCCGTGAAAGAGTTCGAGGATACGCCTCCCATATGTCCTTATGTCCGATGAATTGGCAGCTTTAAGAACCAGATCAGAAGGGGTTGCAAGATTTCTCGACTGAAGAGGCTGGAATGGCACTGCATTGAGCGCCAGTGTCAACCAGGAAGGAGAAACCAGAAAGTGGGTCATGAATGCTAAAGGGCGGATCGACCTGATGAAGAGATGAGGTTGCAGAGGTGACAGACCCACGTATCACCCTCGAATTCAGTTAAAAAGTGCCCTGTGCTGAAGGTGAAATTTGGGTAAAGGAACCTGTAGAGTTTTGTAGGATTTGAGGTGGTGAAGTTAGGGTATGTTGAGATTTGGGATTTTGATGGTATGAGCATGGCTTTGAACATTTTTCTGCTCTTACACCAAATTTGAAGTGGTACTAGCAAAGCCTGAAGGTTGAAATATAGTAGTATGAGCAGCACGACCAGTATGAGGGTTAAAGTTGGGGGCATGAGTTGATGCATGGTAAAAATTGCAAGGCTGTACACAGCGGACAGCGTTGCTCCCATAATTAGAGTGGTACCAGCAGCTACCCTGAGAGTTGGCAGGATAGGGCGAATTCGACGAAGGTCGAAAATACACCTGTTTTGCCTCACCTCTTGTGCTGGAGTTCCCTCGTTGGTCTTGACTTTTTCGGGAGGAGGAACGACGATAGACTCCTCCGTCTTGCTCACGATGGTGCTCTCGGTTAAGACCTGTTCGCATCTTTAGGGCGCGAATATCCATTTAAATCCTCTCTAGAATGGATAAAAGACCCGAAACCTGGGAGGATTCATCCTGAGGGAGTCCTGGCCGGTTGTAAGGAGTCTCGGCCGGTGACTTAACCTGAGAAATGGATACATGTGAGTGTTTATTTACATCGCTAAACGACCCATGACCTGCATTTCTCCAGTTGATGAAAGGATTATTATAGAGGGCGTCAACCGCCTCTACCATTTTCTCCACGTTCGATGGGGAGGAAATTAAAAGAAGGGGTTTAATTTGATCTGGCATTCCACGCATAAATATCTCAGTTATGAGTGGCGCGAGTTGATCGAGCTGTGCTCCTCTGACATGTGCAAGAGCTTTGGATGGCTCAAAAAATATGTGGGACGCCTGTCCCCTATTTCCTGCGTATCGAGAAGGATCCGCAGGTCCTCTATTTGCGATCGCCCAAATTGCTCCTTGAACGCCGTCTTGAACCTAACCCAAGAATCAGCAATTACTCCATCCAGCAAAATATTCTTCAATATGGAAAAGATACTCAGAGGTAATTTCTGGGCTACGGCGATCGTTCTATGGTCCTCAGGAACTGCCTGGTGTTGAAGGATGAGTTCTATCACTTCCCACCAGCCA
This sequence comes from Ceratothoa steindachneri, assembly GCA_963969495.1. NCBI lineage: Eukaryota > Metazoa > Arthropoda > Malacostraca > Isopoda > Cymothoidae > Ceratothoa > Ceratothoa steindachneri. The sequence goes on from OZ018333.1 coordinate 38,121,640, forward strand.
ATGAGATTTTGTGAGTCGAATGGTGGCAGCTGAACCATAGAGAGAGTGGGAGGCGAATGCGAGAGAATGCTTGCGTGGCAGTGGAGGGGGGGAAGGGGGAAAGTGGTCGAATAGGTCATCGTTGTTATTGGGGAAAATGCATGCGTGGTTGTAATTGTCCCCGATGTTGGTGCGTAGCTTTGGGCTCCGTCGTAAGCCATTTATAAAATATTAAAAGTGTATGTGTGTGCGCGCGCGTGTGTGTGTGCACAAATCCAATTCACACGCTTGAAGGTAGAAAAATTGAAAAAAAATATAGCGAATTTTGATCACTCTTTTTTCTTACTACTGTATTGATAATTAATTCTATCAAATTGCTAAGGGAGAAACTTAAGGATGTTAAGGCAAATTTTGAATTGAGAAACGAGCACGAGTCGAAAATGAAAGTCCACGCGAGAAAAAATGGAAAGAGTGAGGCGGGCTGAGTCGAACGAAAAAATGCAACACGTGACTGTGAAAATTAATTTATTATTACGAATGAATGAATGGACGGGAGATAATTAAACTACTTTGGTCACCATATATGTATATAGTTTTGGATGATTATTGAAGCGTATGCTAAATAGCTCTGGTCACAATAAACCCCCAAACCAATATTTTTGTTATACAAGGGGAATGTGGCTTAAAATGATCTTTAAGGGTTTTTATGACATCATTAAAGGTACTCTTTTGGGGCTTGATGGGAGAAAGGAGATCGCAAAGCAGAGAGAACATCTCAGCACCGATAAGAGTTAATAAAATAGGCAATTTATCTGGGTCATCGATTTTATGGACTGTGAAACAAAGATCCATTCGTGTTAAATAATTAAGCAAAGAAATAACTGAAGTATCTAAAATGAACCCTGAGCTGAAGAATGACAAAAGAAATTCGGCCAGAATGGGTTCAGAAATGGGATTTTTTTTTTTACACCTAGGCTAGGGGAGATCAAAATAGGCCTAACTTAGTGTAATTTGAGGAAATGTATGGAAATACAGATCCGTTCCCCCGTGGGAACGACCTCATCGCCAATATAATGTAGGATAACACCTAATGATATAAAAATTGAAATGGAAATAAGAGGAATTTAGTACTTACTCGATTTGTCGTCTGCTAGCCTAAGGTAGCTTGTTTCATTATAACACAATTAAGGAGAAATAGAAAGTACTGAGTATAGAGGAATTAATTAGGATTCTTATACCATTCATACTTGATTTCACACAAGGTAGATAGTAATTAAATATAGAAGTAGAAATATAGTAAGGAATAAGAGACTGGGAGCTTTTGGTCACATCGCGCATCTCTCTTCTTCCTCTACGAATGCGGGTAATTTGGAATATAGGAGAAAATATATATATATATATATATATATATATATATATATATATATATATATATATATATATATATATATATATATATATATGCGGCTAAAAGGCTATTTTTTGGCAAACCAGTCTTCCTCAAAGCCTTCGGAAGGAGCTCTTCTCACATACACGAAAAGGTAGCACTTAAAATAGGCGTTCTCTCAGATAGCCTAAAAACTATCTTTCGATTAGCGAATTTAAGTATAACCCCTGCTTTTCGAAGAGAATGGAAAATTTGTTTGATTGTCCATACAGGACCTTTTCGTGTATGTGAGAAGAGCTCCTTCTGAAGGCTTTGAGGAAGACTGGTTTGCCAAAAAATAGCCTTTTAACCGCATAATTAATTGCGTTACTGCAATAATTTTTCTTAATTCATAAGGCGAGGCGAAAATGGAGAATCAAACAAATTTTCCATTCTCTTCGAAAAGCAGGGATAACACTTAAATTCGCTAATCGAAAGATAGTTTTTTGGCTATCTGAGAGAACGCCTATTTTAAGTGCTACCTTTTCGTGTATGTGAGAAGAGCTCCTTCCGAAGGCTTTGGGAAAGACTGGTTTGCCAAAAAATAGCCTTTTAACCGCATAATTAATTGCGTTACTGTAATAATTTTTCTTAATTCATAAGGCGAGGCGAAAATGGAGAATCAAACAAATTTTCCATTCTCTTCGAAAAGCAGGGGTTACACTTAAATTCGCTAATCGAAAGATAGGTTTTTGGCTATCTGAGAGAACGCCTATTTTAAGTGCTACCTTTTCGTGTATGTGAGAAGAGCTCCTTCCGAAGGCTTTGAGGAAGACTGGTTTGCCAAAAAATAGCCTTTTAACCGCATAATTAATTGCGTTACTGCAATAATTTTTCTTAATATATATATATATAGTGCCTAATCCTATACAAGTAAACAACCATGTATAGACCACCGGGCGTGGGCGAAGGAGCCGAAGCTCCCTTGTTGCTGTCCTCCTTTCGGTGGGTAGCTTTAGTAACCCCGGAAGATTGCCTAGCGACCAATTTCAGGGGTGTTGCCTCCTGTGAGTCTAACGACTCGGTTGAGGCACGTAGCCGTTTCGCATTAAGGTAAACGGTCACGCTGGGGGAAGCCCTGGTTTTAGCCGGGGCTGGGTGTGGAGCCTTTGTGCCGACGGCTTCAACAGGGGAGCGCCTAAGGTGGGTAGAACCCGCAGAAGGGTTCCGAATGGTCGCGGAAACGACCGTACTTGTAGGCCTGGAGGGGCCAGGAGCAGAGCATATCTTTTTCAACATTGAGGCATAGGACGCGCCAGGACCAAGTCCTTAGCCTCGCGAAATGAGACGATCCTGAGTCTGAACGGCCAGGATTTCCTTCGCAAGGAGATACGCACCACATTGCTTCGAAGAAGCGGGATACGGCTCTCTGCAATTGACACACTTGGCCACACACGATTTGGACTTATCGTGAGCGGCTTTGAGGCAACTTACACAGGTTTCGGGTATCCCGACTTTGCAAGAAGTTCATGGTAGAGTGCGGCGTCACACTCACAGGCGTGCCAACAAGTGTCCGAAGGGCACTAATCATGGCCGCCTCGGAGAGATTCGACGCATTCTCCAAAAGGCTCCCGTCCGAGAAACGGCTCACTTTCGGATCTTTAACAATCACACTAGATAAAGCTCTCCTCTCATGGATCATGTTGCCCTTAGCCAACATGCTGCCATCAGTGGAGCGAATAACCAGGAAACGTTTGAAGCAAGCGGGCTAGAAAACGCCGTGTAATTTGAATGATAGGCCCTGATGTAATTGAGGCTCCGCTCTGCGCACTAGCACGTTTGGTCTTAGTCAAGGGCTCCGCACTCGGGGGAAAAAGAAGGGGCCGGATGTGCCGAACTTGGCTTAGTCGCTTACCGAAGTGGCAGCAACACTTCTGCCCTTGCATCCCCGACGGATGGAGAGGAGCTCCCAATCTTGTTCTTTTTAGGAGAGGAGGGCGGAGAATGAACCCGCTTCTCCCCCCCCCCCGCCGACAGGAGCTCCCAGGCCGGACGGACTGGCCTCAGCAAGCTCTCTCTCCGAGATGGAGAAGATCCTGGCGGTCGCAGGGGCACCAGCCGGAGGAAGAGATCCCTCTCCTCCTTGTACTGCCTTTGAGACCCGAGCCGTTTGAGGAGGACTTTGCATAGGGGCGGACTCGAGTTCGGTGCTTGGCGCCGAGCCCAGGTTCGCTTCCATGGAAGGCCCTACCGTCTGAGGCTGGGTTGCCTCAAAGATCATGCCTATCTCAGAGGGAGGTCTCCATTTGGCCATCCACCCCAGGACATCACAGGTCCCATTGGCAGCAGTTTTACTAGTCGAATATGGGGAAGAACAGGCCTTAATCCCCGCCTGGTTTAAGATTCGAACCAGCAGGCCCTTTAAGGGAAGCAACCGATGGGGCCGTCTTCCCCCTCACCCTTAAGGGGTTTGCCCTACCGAGCCGCTTCAATGGGGAGCGGTCGGCTATGGGCTGCCTGATGGCTTTCTTGGCAGTCCCCTTGGAAATTAGGGGGGGGGGGCACCGCTGGAAAGAGGGAGGCACTCGAATGCACCTCCAGACAAGGGGGTGGGCAGGAGTCCCCTGCACCCGTGGGAAAAAGAGAGGAGTAAAGAGATTTGGAGGGCCCCCTTCGAGAGCACAATGGGGGGGGGCATCCATTTTTTCAGTGGAGCTGCCCGAAGGCGGCTCCGTCGATCGTGAGGAGATTAAGGGGAAGAGTTTTATTTTGGGGTTTTACATCATCGGGCATGTGGACCCTATTCTTTTCTGCAGGAAGCAAATGCTAATCATCCCTCGCAGTGGCTAGCTCTGCAAGGGATGCGTATGGGGCTTGCAGAGCCAGGTGCCGCCATTTAAGGCCATCTCTCCCACCTGGTGACCTGGCAGCCCTTCGGCATGGCGGTTCCACCTTGGTCACGGGGGAAAAAAATAGATAGTGAAGTGAGGAAAGGGGATGTGAGTAGGGTATGGGTGGAGATGAAGCAGGTTGTTAAAACCCACCATCTCAAACCCGAGCTCAGGGGTTAGGGAACATTGTCTCCTCCCCCCTCAGTCCCGATCCAGGATAGTTGGCTGACAAGAAGGTCAGCATCTATCCTGTGAAATTAAAGGCTGACCAGAGAAAGTTGTGGGAGAGGTTGTAGAGGAAGTGAGGAAGTAGGGGAGAAACATAAGCTGTCTGAAGTCAGGAGAAGAGGCTAAGCTGGGGCCGGACAGGAAGGCAAATAGCCGCGCCTCTTACGGGGGTGGGAGTGGGGGGCGGATAACAAGAAAGCGTTAAAAACCAGAGCGCTCGAAAACGCAAGGTAGTCTCTGAATGAGGAGTCCGACAAAATCGTGGTTCCGCCCTTCACACTTGCACTTTTGGTCTTTGTCAATGACTCCCCACCCGGGGGAGCAGCGGGACCAGATGTGCCGATATTGGCTTGGTTGCTTACCGAACGGAAGCAAACCCGGCCGTCCCCGCGGTTCCCGAGGAAGGAGATGAATCACGAGTCTTTTTTGCTTCTTTCGGATTCTTTTCTCTTTAGGAGAGGAGGGCGGGCAATGAACCTCCTTTTCTTTTCCGCCGGCCGGAGCCCCTAGGCCAGATGAACCAGCCTCACCCAGATCGTTCTCCGAAATGGAGTAGGTTATATCTGTCACAGGGGCACCAGCTGGAGGAGCAGATTCCTTATTACCTTCTAAGGCTGGTCGTCTCGTGTCGCTCCCACTGGCAGCGGTCAATTATGAGCCGTCTGCCTTTCTTGGCAGTCCCCTTATAAAGTAAAGGGGGGACTGTCACCGGAGAAAGGGGTGAGTTCCCCTACACCCGTAGGCAAAGGATAGGAGTAAGCCTCTGCTCCATTCGAAGAGTTTTGGAGGGTCCCCTGCGAAAGCACGGGGAAGAGGTCGCATCCATTTTTTTCGGTGGATCTGCACGAAGGCGGCTAGTAATGGGAGAGATAATGGTTTTTTGTATTCTTCATTATTGGGCATGGTGATCCTGTTTTTTTTTTTATACGGGACGCAAATGCAAACCTCTCTGCGAGGGGTGAGTCCGGGGACGGCAAAGCCAGCTGCCGCCATTCTAGGCCACTCCCCCCGCCTAGTAGCTCCACCTTTGGGTTAGCGTAAAGTCGATAGAGATTGAAAGGATAAAGAAAGGGGATGTGAGGGAGGTGTGGGTGGAGTTGAAGCAGGTTGTTAAAAATCCACCACCTAAGACCGCTGTTCAGGAGTGAGGGTATGCCGTTTCCTCCCCCTTTAGCCCCGATCCGTGATAGTTGGGTGAGAGGAAATGGTCAGCATCTATCCTGTGAAATTAGAGGCTGTCCAGAGAAAGTTTTGGGATAGGGTGTAGGGAGAGTGAGGAAGTAGAATAAAAACGCAGGCTGTCAGAAAGAAGAGGCTAAGCTGGGATCGAACGGGCTGAATTGGTCCCACCAAATCAATAGCCACTCGAAAGAATGGTTCGGTTATAACGGGTACTTTTTGTAATGGCGCGGGAGGTACCCGTCGTCTGGATGGATCTTTCTGACACACGTCGCATGATCTGCAATAGGCCACAATTTCCTTGGCAGCCTGGGGCCAATAAAAGTGTCTGAATATCCGCTGCGACGTTTTGTTGTGCCCAAAGTGTCTGGCTAATATTCCATCATGCGCGATATTCAAGATTCTTTCCGTATATTCTTGAGGTACACACAGTGCTTTGTTGCTCTCCTTATTCTCCTCGCTGATAGTACGGTAGAGAAGTGAGTCTTCAACGATATATTTAATAGGCTTCTTTCCTTTCACTTGGAGAGTTTCACCATTAATCGCTTTCTCCCATAGGGGTTTAAGAGTGGGGCATTCCTTCTGAGCAATAGCGAAGGAAGTCAATTTTAACCCATTGTCTTCGAGGGTAATCCTCGGGGTCAACTCAGCAGTTGCTCTTTCCTCTGGGCTTATTGTGCCCGGGTGACTACTTGTTGGGCTACTTCTTGCTGGAGGATTTGGGGATTTTGTCCGATTAGCACTGCGCAGAACTTGATCGGTGCTACTACCACGTCTGTCCAACCGGTGAAATATATGCATTGTATATGACGTCTCACGGCGGGGAATCGATTGTGGCGTCCTACAAAGTCGTGGACGATAGCGAATTTCTTATGGTTAGGGTTTACTGGGGGCAACAACTTATCGGATACCACTATGCACGTACATCCGGTGTCTCTGACTAAAGTGGATACTCGGCACCCATTAACAGTGCCATCTTCGAATTGTAAGCCGCCTGGCAAACTTTTGTTAAATAGAAAGTTTACCTGTTGCTGAGGGCCTTCGGATGTTGGCGCGGGAATGGAGGAAACATCAGCTTGTCCTGCTGGGAGCGCGGCAGTCAGGTTTTGTATCTGTTGTCTTGAGGTCTGTCTCAGTCGGGAGTTCTGTGGGCACTGGAAATTCAAATGACTTACTATCCCGCAGGTATAGCAAGTGACGGGCTTCCTGGGATAAGTGCCGGTATTAGCGTATGATCCTTGGGGAACCCTAACCTCTTTTTGACTTTTTGCTCCTCCAAAATTTGGCTTATAAGTTCCTTTGGGGGCTGAGAACTTAAAGGGCTTCTTCTGCATATGCCTTGGTGGCGGCCCATTTTTCTTTAGGGAGGGAGCCTTCTCTTTATTGTACTCCCTCGGATGTAAACGATGATTTACCGCGTGGAGGTCAGCATCGTCCAGGCACTCATTTAAGGTAGAAGCTTTTCGGTCCTTAACAAATGCACAGATTTCCTCGGGTAGTGTGCTGGGGTAGTCGACGACCGAAGCGACTTTGTTCTCTACCCCTTCTGACTCCATCCAAAACTGTAGGCTTCAACGAAGCTAAAAGCCAAAATGTTTGTATGTTTGTCCAGGTCTTATACGGGCCTGCCTGAACTTCATCCTATATTCTTCCGGGTTGAGGTTGGTTGCTGAGAGAAGTTCGGCTTTGAGAATGGAATAGTCCACAGTCGCTTCTGTTCTGAGGGTAGAGATACAAATATCTCTCTCATCCTGCGATTGAGTAGAGGTAACAGTCTGGTGACCCCATCTTCTTCTAGGCTCCAATCATTGACTTCGAATATTTTCTCAAAATGGGACAGATATGAGCATAAATCTTCTTCGTCCCTGTTCTCCGGGAGTTTCATGCTGGCCGCTGGTGACACTCCTGTTTTGGATGTCACTGACTGCACCTCTAACTGGTATTAGTTAAGAGCTCTTTCGTGGGCTGTTATCTTCTCTCTTTTCTCAGCTTCCAGTTTCATTTTTCTTCGGCTTCGTTTCATCTTTTCCCTTCTCTCTTTTCTTTCGTCTCTCTCTTTCTCCTGAATATACGAGTTCAGCTCGGTTCCTTCCAGTCGGAGGTTTTGAACTTGCTTCCGATAAAGGTCAAACGATGCCATCGCGCTTATGTCAGTCATCTACTTTGTTGTAAATCGAACTTGACCTACTCCACAACCGAAACTTACCACTTGGCCTAACAATTACCTTTAGATAGATTCTACCCCTGACTATACCAATTTTCCTCTCGTCAATTATTCTATTATTCCTGGTATTAATTTTATGTGTTGGCTCTTCCTTAATTAGACGCTGCTGGGTTCTTTCTAATAAAAAAACCCACAGACCTGACACCACTTTTGTCTTAGTATACCTTTGGCCGTGATATACCTTTTTTTTTAAGCATACTTTTGTCTAAGAATGCTATTTTTGTTGTTTTTAAGGAAGAGCCGCTTCAACACGTAAAGATATAGAGAAACGCACAGGAATTATCCCAAAATAAACATATATTTTAAATTTAACAATTAACTATGACAAAAAAACAGTAAACACATTTAAATCCTCCTCCTAAGCTAACCGAGGTCAAACCGGTTGTCAACTGGGCCTATTACAATATCTCTTAAAGACAAAAAATATACAAATAGGCTACACGTAAACACACCAATTGCCGATTAGTTATTTTATCGCGCTTCTTTTAGATTAGCCTTAAACATTAAATTAAATTACTCTCTTCTACTAGTAAGTATGACGGAGTTCACGCACAATTGTTTTTAGTCCGTTAAATTGTGAAACGTAATAAACTCATACTATCGCAATATGAATATAAATGTTCTTTCTAAATTACATGACAGAAGGGATCATGAGTTGCCGGGTGTCGCTGGGGGTCTTTTCTCGTGCTTCGGAGATTTGGAGTGGCCGATGGTAGAATTTCGTCGAGATGGGATGGGGGAAGAGAGGGTGGGCGATGTCAACTTCTTATTGCAACTTTGCCTCCGGTTAAGTTAAGAAGACGGAGAGTGATACGGTACGCTTTGCTCAAAGAGTCCTCTTCTGGATAATCTTGAAGCCTCCGTGTGTCTTATTCTTTAACGCTGGGTGCCCAACTAGTTGTTTTTTTTATACGAGGGGATTTCTACCGAAATTAACAAATGGAACCTCGTTGGGGCTTGGTTCTTCTCCTCTCACTGTTACGGAGCTTGAGCTGTGAGAGTCACTCGAGTGTGAGCGAGTTTTCTTTTCTCCAGTCAGACTTCTTCTAAGTCTGTAAAGGATTCTTCGGTATGACACCGATACAAAACTTGAGAATTTATGTTAATTCGGCACTGGGGGGGGGGGGGAGGATCGATCTTCTCAATCTGATCCTTTATCGTTCTCACCGAATAATCTTGACTGGCTGAAGGATCGATCTAAACGAACTGATCCTATGTCGTTCTCACCGAATAATAATCTCTTCTCTTTCCTTCAGGGGCTTATTTATAGGCGGACCACTGCCCCATCTGAGGGAAATGGGGCGAGGCCGTAGAGGGGAGCGCTAGTGGTGAGGTCGCATCTGGGAGAGCGAGGAGTGGAGGTTGGCACCGAGGTGCCCAAGTAGGCTTGTTAATTAGAGAGCTCCCCAACCGCCACCCTCCTTGGCACCGCTTTTTGGTGATATAACCACGGGCCGACGGATCTCGTAGGTAATTGGATCTTTTGAGTGTCGTTTAAGGGACTTTGGTGGTTTCCTTAACACAGATGGTCGCTCCAACTACCTATGCGGCGGGGAGATCAAACAGGGTAGGCAGTTACTGTTATTCGCCGGCTACCATTCCCATGAGTACCCTCATGGGGATCGCTTCTCTGGCTTTCTCCACAAAAAGGGGAGGGGGGACTTTAATGTATAAGTCCGCCTGGCCCTCCGGGAGGCTTTATGTTGCAATTCCTCTACAGGGGAATAAATCATAGAATAAAAAGAAAATGAGGATTGTTGAGAGAGAACGAGGGGAAAGCACAACTTGCCAGCCCCATCCGAGTTAAAGTTAACCCAGTAACGTGGCTTCCCGAATTTTCACTTGGTTTGGGAGAAAGCAGTTCCCCCTTGTACCAAATAAAGGTAGTCAAATGGTTGAGAGGATAGTCATGGAGTAAAAAAAAGTAGCACTGAGACAGAGCAAGGAGAGGGTGCACTAACTTCCCCAGGCACGGTAAAAGTGTTTAAGTCAATCCAGTGATGGGGTTTTCCTAATTTTCACTTGGGCAGGGAGAATGTACAGTTTCTTGCGTGGCAAGTGTAACAAGCTACACAGTGTATTTCTCTGCAGAGTTCTGAAATATGAATCTCATATAGCGTTTACTTATTACTTTCTTTCGACCTCCCAAATATTTAAAATTCTAATTCAACCTTACATGGAAGGAGAAAAATAACTTATGAAGCAATAACAAAGGTTTAGACAAATTTGAGGCTGCTGTGTTTCAATAGTACTATAATAATATTAGTGTTATTAAAACATTTGCATAATTTTCTTGCTTTCTCCTCATATTCAAATAATGATAAGTTAAGGTTTAAATGATTAAAAAAGAAACACCCATTAAATTTATTTTACTGATTAAAATCAAATAACCGTGGTCATTTCATTTATCTTAAGAGACAACGTTTGGGATGCTTAATAAGAACATGACATACAATTGAAAGACTTTCCACTCATGTAGAGTCATGAGTTCGTAGATCTCCAATTCGTGCTGCTGAGCGGGACAGGAACTGCCGTTGGAAGGCTACTTAGCTTTGTTGTTTCATGTTAAGATGTCTCCTTTCCATTGATTGGAGAGACTGAATTTGAATGGTTTTTACCTATATGGGTTCGTTTGTGCGCCTGAAGATTACACATTTGGGTTGCTTGATAGGGACAGGAACTGCATTTTAAAGGCTTTTCACCAGTGTGGGTTTTTTCATGTTGCTTAAGATTTCCCCGAGCGGCAGCTTGATAAGGACAGGAACTGCATTTGAAAGGCTTTTCACCAGTGTGAGTTCTTTTGTGTCTCTTAAGAGCCCCTATATATGCTGTCTGATAGGGACAGGAACTGCATTTGAAAGGCTTTTTAACTGTATGGTTTCTTTCATGTACCCGAAGATTATCCATATAGTTTGTTTGATGAGGACAGAGATTGCATTTGAAAAGCTTTTCACCAGGGTGAATTATTTTGTGTTTTCTAAGATCTCCCATTCCCGTTGCTGTATAGGGGCAGGAACTGCATTTGAAAGGCTTTTCACCAGTGTGAGTTCTTTCGTGTCTCTTAAGAGCCCCTATATATGCTGTCTGATAGGGACAGAAACTGCATTTGAAAGGCTTTTCACCAGTGTGAGATCTTTTGTGTCTCTTAAGAGCCCCCATATACACTGTCTGATAGGGACAGGCACTGCATTTTAAAGGCTTTTCACCAGTGTGGGTTTTTTCATGTTGCTTAAGATTTTCCCGAGCGGCAGCTTGATAAGGACAGGAACTGCATTTGAAAGGCTTTTCACCAGTGTGAGTTCTTTCGTGTCTCTTAAGAGCCCCTATATATGCTCTCTGATAGGGACAGGATCTGCATTTGAAAGGCTTTTCATCAGTGTGAAATCTTTTGTGTCTCTTAAGAGCCCCTATATACACTGTCTGATAGGGACAGGCACTGCATTTTAAAGGGTTTTCACCTGTGTGGGTTTTTTCATGTTCCTTAAGATTTCCTCGAGCGGCAGCTTGATAAGGACAGGAACTGCATTTGAAAGGCTTTTCACCTGTATGGGTTCTTTCATGTACCCGAAGATTACCCATATAGTTTGTTTGATGAGGACAGAGATTGCATTTGAAAAGCTTTTCACCAGGGTGAATTATTTTGTGTTTTCTAAGATCTCCCATTCCTGTTGCTGTATAGGGGCAGGAACTGCATTTCAAATGCCTTGCTATAGTTCGAAACTTCTTAATCTTTCCTTTCCTGTCACACAAAAGTGCTTCAGAGTTAGTGTGTGACATACCAACTTCAGTGACATTTGATTGCTGACATTCATTCTGAAATAGTTTTGTGAGTTAACAAATAGAGATTATGATTTCAGGTCAAAGTCATTTCAACGAAATTTTAGCCGCACCCTCATGTTATACGTTTCCTATATTAGTTTCACATCCATCTTTTCTCATCCAACTCACCATAATTCTCCTGTCATTAATGATCTATGAGGAAAACAAGCGCAATGATTATGTCATGTGCATCGCCAACAGAGTTTGTGACCAAAGAGGAAGGTGATAGTCTTCAATTGATGCTGGTGGGTTGCTCAAGGATAGTACGTTATTAAGATTCGAGACATGAAGAATATAGAAGAAGCTGATACACACTTTGAGAAAAGAAGAGCAACTCTATTTGTTTAAAGATACCAACATGACAGAAACCAACAAGGCATTAAATCAGAGAAAAACTCAATCTACTGACCTAAACTAGGACAGATAAACCTCATTTCCTCAAATTCAGACCACTGTGCCCACTCCAAGCACCACCAGGGTATTCTTTCAGGCAGCAATGGCCCAGAAAATGATAGTTGCGAGTGAAAGTGATTACTACCATGGATGTGCTTGACAATCACCCACCCAAAATCAGGCACCATATCCAGAGAGCCTAGGGATTAATTGGAACAAGGCAGAAATATAAAGTTTCTTGGACAATGTTGCATTAACTCATTCACATTTGGGACACCCATCAACATGATTTAAACCAACATAGGCATTGCATTGGCACCATAGAAACATTAATTCCTAAAATCGGCACTTGAGAAGGTACACAATTTTTAAACATACATATAACAGCTTACTTATCTTGTAGCCACCCTTCCTCTAAAATAAAAAAAAACAAGTACCAGGCATAAGGCTTCGATAGACTGGGACATTGCACAATGAAGTGCTATAATGGGTGAGACGCATTTTTGAAGGTCTCATTGCACAAACTCCTCATACTGAGCAGTGTATTGCAACAACCTTGGTCCTGAAGAGCCTCGATGTCTTTAAACAGATGGTAGATAGCACGGAAGCCACTGTTCCTTTCAGATATGGAGCTATCCATGTACACTGGAATGCCTCTCCTCCAATGAATGGCAACAAACTTTTGTTTTGTTTTTAAAGGGCGGGTGTTGACCGCTGAATGATGCAGATGCCTCCCCCTCAGTGAGGCTGTCTAAAAAAAATGAATATTGGGGCGGGTAAGGGCGAAGACACAAGCGAGACTATATCAGAGGAGACAGGTGGCAGTGGGGAAGGAAAAAAGATTACTAGCGGAGAATTGGATGCCTTCGGTGATGATTAGATGTAGATTTTCAGATTGTAGATATAATACCCTAAGTTTAAGCTTTGTAAGAATTACTGTGCCTTATGCCCAAGTACACAGTCACCAAGCTGGTAACTAGGTACCTGGGCATAAGGCAAGGTAATCTTACATAGCTTAAAATTAAGATAGATTAAAAACCAAAATATAAAGAAAGGAAAAAGGAAAGAATCAAGCTCTGGAGAATGAACATGCAACCACACTAACGAGACTTAAATGCAAAGGAGGAGGCCAGCCTTCTCCAAAAAGTCAGAAGTCAAGTCTCAGCCCATTAACTTGTCCACAGTAAAGGGGACAAACGGTAGCAAACCCCTTGTCTCGATACATGCACAGGTGTCATACAAGAAGATCACCCAGACCTACATTCAAAAAGAATGTAGCGTACAGTCTGAGGGACAACGCAGTCATTGCAGTAAGGTGAGGGGAAGCTCCCCATCATATGGTGTTCGTCAGGCGAATGCCCAATTCGATCCATGTGAACAGACGCTGCGCAATGGTATGCAACTGTAGTTCCCCCGGGCCATCTCTCATCTTCTCTGCCAGGCAGCTGGGAGGACTGCACTGATTCCTGACATGTATTTGGTGTGAGGAAGAGGCAAACGTTGGTCTGGTCATCCAGTTCTTACAGAATCTTTAGCCCCCTCATTCCCCGCAATTCCCACATGTCCAGGGACCGAGCCAAAGATAATTTTTATATCCAACCATCTTGTGATGAATATGTGAGCAAGGGTGTGGAGATTCCAATGATCTGGGAACACTCAGAGGACTTTCTGAGTTGCTAAGGATCACAATCCCATCTCCGACCAGGCACAGCATTATCCCCTGTAATAAGTGGTGTATTGCAACCAGCTCAGCCAAGAAGCCAGATGCAGGGCCTGCATAAGCCCTGCTGCCTTAAAAGGGGAAATATAGCGTGGAAGCACATCCACTCCTCAGTGGAAGGAATAAAGCGTGACAAGTGTGCTCCCATAAGGTTGAACGCAATACTCTCGGCGGGGTGTAAGCTTTGGGAGCAGAGGTGTGGCGACAAATAGTCAAACGTGGTGCCCTCTAGGGTGGCATCTTGGAGAGGATATGAGTAGGCACTGAGACGAGGGCAACACCAAGCTCTCCAGAGTTTCCTAGCCTTAAACCCAAAGGGCCAAGAGTATGACTGGCATCTCTCGGCAGCAAAGGCATAGTCAAGTTGCACTGCAGATGCAGTGAGAGCCATTGGTGACTGGGGGAGGGGCCAGGTTCATAATACACTGTGTATTGTGCAGAGCAAGTAACACCTCCCTGGAATTGATGAGTAAGCTCTGAATGGGGGATGTGCGGAAAGCACCAGTTGCCAGGTGGAGACTGGTGTTGTTGATTGAATCCACCTTCTGCAATACACACTTGGCTCCAGCTGTATAAAACTTTCATCTGTAATCAAGCTTCGAACGTACAAAGTATCGGTAGAAAAGGCAGTAATCCTGCCAGCACCCCAAGTGCTAAACCTCACATAACGAAGAATGTCCATTGGCACGGGTTCAAGAGAACCTACGGCTGCATATATGAGCCTCCCAGACGAGGCATCAATCGAAAACAAGACTGAGGAAACAGTGCGAATCCACCACTTATAGGTAAACCTGTTTAGGAACAACTCTGGGTCAGGGTGAAGCCATAGATGGTGGTATAAGTGCAAAATCTTAGTCTTGAAAAAGAAAAACTCAAACCTGTGTGCTTTAGTATATCAAGAGATGCAGTTTAATGCCTGTAGGAGTCAATACTCCTGGGTAGCAATCTGGTATAAATCATGTGGAGTCTCCATATCTTATCACCATTTGATATTATCGGCCTTCTCCAGACCCAACAATAGAGTTATGCTGTACTGTCTATGAAGGAAAGCCTTGCAGATGGCATTTTCCAATTGGAACAGATCATCAAACACAGTGAAACTTGCGGAAACAGCACTGTGCATAAGACAGGCCATCTTCTTTGTCTAGGAAAAAGACTAATCTAAAAGTTGCCAGTTTCTCCATCAACTTGCACACGCAGGTTGGATAGATTGGGAGGAAACCATCTAGGGTAGAGTGATCTCTCCCCAGATTAAGGAAAGTGAGCACAGTAGCTAATGGCCATGAGTCTGGGAGGATGCCCTCTGTCTAGTTCCTGTTGAACAATTCTAACATAAAGGCCATGCCTTACTCACCTAGGTGTCAAACCAGCAAATACTGGACATCGTCCAGACTAGGGGCAATGTCCATGCAAGAAGCAAGAGTGGAACACAACTCACTCAATGTAAGCATGTGATTGAAGGGTTCTCTGCCTCTGGAGGTAAAGTCCAGTCAGCAGCCTTCAGCGATATCACAACATGCTTTGAATGCTGGCGGAGCAGCATTAGGCTAGAGAATGCGGAGAAAGCATTCATGAATGTCTCCGTCCTTGTGGTCTTATTCTAGTGGAGAATGCAAGGGGGATCCTGCAAGATCATGTCTCAAATACTTTACTCTTTTCCACACCTCTGCAAGAAGGGTCTTTCCCATTAAGTGTAGAGAAGTATGTCTGACAGGAAGAACAGTACGCATGCTTCCAAACCTACTGGAACCTAGCCCTAGCTCGGCAAAATTCACTGACAGTGAAATCATTCAGGCAAGCCCTTATAGAGCATGTAGGTATAACACTTTTTTTAGGCCTGTCTTACACTCAATGACTACCATGGAAGCAGTTGTATGCAAAATGGCCAGAGGTTCTAGAAATAGTAGTTAGGACAACAGTGATGAGCTTGCTGGAGAAGAACACAATGGCCTCATCCACCAACCTAAACTCTTCAACTGCGATAAAGAAATCAGTAATTTCCTGAAATGCAGAACATCCCACCTGAGCAAGCACTACCAGAGTCTTTTGGGCGGAAAGTGATCACTACCATGGATCTCATCGAACAGGTCAGCAAGTATCTGAACCATGGTAGTCTCCTCAGAGGGGGTGTGTGTCTACCTTTTAAATCCCTGAGAAGAAGAGAGGGCATCAGCAGATGTGTCACAACTCACAACAAGGCAGAATTTGCCTGCATCGAAGATGACTGATGGTGAAACATACACAGAAATTACAGAATAACTTTTATCCAGGTTTAGCTGCACTGTCACTGCCTGAAAGGTATTTTTAACAAATACAAGAACAGAAACCATGCTGAGTGTAAATCACGCATCACCTTACCCACCCCCTATCCCATGGTGGTTGGGTAACAAAACATTATACCTGAGGAAGGTGTGCAGGAGGCACACGTCCAGCATGGTCTTCTGTTGAAATATAGCTAAGGGGGCAGAGGAGATGCGTCTCTGCAGCTCCTCCCAGTTGTTCTCATTCCTTGACCAATTCATTGAAGTAATATGCCCGAAGGAATAGCTCAAGTCACATGCGGGAGCACTCATCGAAGAGAAGACCCTCATGGCAATGGCAGTATGTTCTTTGGAGGAAGATTTCAGGCAATTTCACCTTCAAGGAGTTGTCGTTGGACTTGCTATGCAAGTCTTTTTCACCATCTGCCTAGAAACCTTGGGCTCACTCTAGTTTTAGCTGAGGCTAGGTATGAACCCTTTGTGCTGCCAGCACTACCAGGAATGCTTGGGTGAGTAAAACCTGCAGAAGGATTCCTAATGGGTGCAGAAGCGACCATGCTTGTAGGCCTGGATGGGCCAGGAGCAGAGGGTGCTTTTCTTCTCTAGAAGATACGTGCCACACTACTTTGAGGAAGCAGTGTGTAGCTATCCACAATTGGCACACTTGGCCATACACAATAAGAAATGTCAGAGCTTATGAAAGCTTACTAACAATCAAAAATACCTAAGCTTAGACCAATAAGAGAAAACTAAATGGGTTGGCTATATTCCACGTTCATCAGCTCAATTTACGAGTGTATCATGATTCATGCCTTATCCCTTTACTCCTCTTCCTTAAATTATCTTTTCCAACCATTTTTATTTCTTTCTTCATAACAATTGAGCCTGGAAAATCTTGTGCAGCCATCTTGAACTTAGAGACATTTCACCCCAGAATGCCTTCACACAAGGCGATGCATGCCATCTCTCTGATGCTGTGATTGTCTTTAAACAACAACTGCAAGCTTGAGATGCACCACGATGGAATCAAGAATAGGTTTCAGGCTACAATGGAACCATTCTCTTTCCTCGCTAACATGACTCATCCAAGACACCGGGGTGTTGTATACGCATCAGTTTTAATAAGTGGGTATTTGAAGCCTCAAGCAAGAGTAATGAGACAATTATACTTTTGCCCCCATTTCATCAAATATTATCATTTCCGATGAAGTAACTGTGTTAAGTCACTTGTACTGACGCAAATTTATTATCTTCTCTTCAGAAACTATCTGCAGAAGATGAAGCTGCATAAAATTGGTTTGATCTTTACTTGCTTGATTATGTTCCTGGGAGTCTTCTTTTCAAGTTACAGGAACCTTAAGCAATCTCAACTTAGATGTTTAAGGGTATTTGGTAGGAGTGATAGAGAATTTTCTCAACTTTTGTTTTGGTTTGGTTTGGTCTAAAGTTAGAAATAGACTAGGAGTTAGCTCAAAAACTTGTAAAGATATAGCAACCACTACACAGTGACTGATGATCTGAATTAATTATGGTTCCTAAGCATTGTGTAATGTGGACATCCTTTTGTTGAAATATCCAGCTGTCTTTTATGACCAACAATCTGAGTGTATCAGTGTAATACCACATGCAAGTTCTGATTTTTTCATTTACCTTTTTTGGGGTCTTTTTCTAATGAAAGAAAAACTAGATATACTAATTAAATGTTATACCAATGGATAAAACTGTTTACATTTCCATCATATAACTAATAGGTTTTCCATTGTTTGGATTATTTGCAGTTGTATGAAGAAACCAAAGGAGAGGTACCAAACTAATAAAGGTGTATTTGTTTTACTTTCTAAGAACTTCTTTGATTCAAAATTTCCACAGGGCTTCTTTCTAATTTCTGTTGAAATACTCTGAACCTGTCAAGGTCCATTTAGGCAGTTTTCTGTGAAACCAGAGTAATAAAACACATTTTGATTACTGGTACAATATCAATGACCAGTAGTTATTATTTTAGGTGTTTAATTTTGTTTTTTGGAGGGTTGTGAGAGTTAAATGACAAGCCTGGTGATCTTTAACATATTACCAGTACCTGGATGATCAGGGTCTCTACCACTTGTCCCTTGTACTCAGGATGGTTCATACACACAGACTTGCAGACTATTTGACTTTCTTTGGAGTTAGTTGATGCTCCTGCGCCGGGGAGGCTGCCTCTGATGCTGGAACAGACTTCTTCTTCTTCATGCTTTTGTTTTGACTCTTGTTTGTTAGTGGTTGTGTTTTTTTAGGGGGGGGGGGTCATGTTTTAATTCTAACCTTGTATTAGGCTACAAATTAACTGCAGCGACTTGTACCCTTGGAGGCAGTTGCTAGAGAGGCGCTATAAAGAAAAAAATGGTTGAGGAAAAGTTTCAGAAAAAGAATAATGCAAGGAGGAAGCACACCAACAATGTCCCCAAGCAATCCCTGTCAGTTTAAGGCAACCCATTGATGGGGATACCCTAATTTCCACTCAGGTCAGGAGAATATGTGGCTCCTCTGAGTTCCAGGCATAATTGGCTACACAGAGTCCCCAGCAGAAGGGGGGGTACAGTTGGGGAATCTTATTCATAAGGGAGGGATGGCACAATTTCCTTGCTGCCATTTTATATATACTCCACACATTTCACCCCTTCACTTGGCTTATACATTGATGCAGAATAATTGCCATGCCTGAACAATGTACATATATATATACAATATTGGAGGAATTATTTTGGAATTTATCAAAATTTGACTTTATTCTACAAAAAAAAAAGAAAAAAGATTTATGCCCAAAAACCAACCGAGCAACCATTTAACTTATTTTCAAGAGCCTCAGGTTACTTTCTTTTATTTTCAAGAGCCTCAGGTTACTTTGTCTTATTTTCAAGATTCTCAGGTTACTTTGTTTTACTTTCAAGAGCCTCAAGTTACTTTGTAAGTATAATTGGTAACCGTGAAGGAACAACACTGCATTGGACCATTTCAATAAAGTCACAGCCAGTTGTGCCAGTCAGTTGGTATCTCGGCTTTAGAGTGCAAATGGGATGTGTTCTGTTATTAAGATGATTGTTAACAATAGTGTTTTTGTGTGTCTCAGATAGTTTGATTTTGTGTGCTTCAGGTAGTTTTTAGCTATAAATGAATTAAACCAAAATGGGTAAACAGAGTTATTTGAGTCCTCAAAAAATTGGACAAATAAACGTTTTGCTGAAAGAAACTAAATTAAAACATAAAGAAATAGCAAAGAAACTAGATGTTTAAACCCAAACTGTCAGAATAAGAAAATAAATTATAATGGTCAAGTTTTAAACTCAAAAGAGGTGGGAAAATATGGTCGAAAACAAAAAACAACTCCAAGAACAGATAGAAAATTAATACAACAGACTCTTAGAACAAAAGAACATCTTGCAGAATGATTTCTATTGAGCTGGCAGCAGAGGGTGTTAGCCTTGGCAGAAGAAGAGTGAATGGCAGGATTTTGGAAGCTGAATTGAAATCATATTGCCTGAGAAAGAAACCTCAACTCACAGAAACAATGATGAAGGCACACTATTCCTGGGTAAAGAATCACTTAGAGTGGACTGCAGAATAATGGAAAAGGTAAGAATGACAATCTAGCTAACCAGTTACTTATAATTCATAAAAAAGCAATTATACCTACTAACTTTAACAGTGCTGCATATTTGTAATGGCTCAAATCTTTTCAAACCATAAAGTTTATTTGATGATTCATTACTTCACTGGCTTTTCCAATAACTTTATGCCTGTCCAACTACTTATGTTGTATTTTCTACTATTGCAGGTAGTTTTCTCTGACAAATCAACCATTGCAGTGCTAGATGAATGTAGGCAGAGTGTAAAAAGACGGCCTGGAGAAGAATTTATGGCTGAATGTCTGAGGAAAACAAGTCTTTTGCACATTATTAAGAAAACTATGAACCAAGAGAAGTATATAGAAGTTCTTAAAGGACATTCACTGCCTCAAATAAGGGAATAGTATGGCGATAGACCTTGGATATTCCAGCAAGAGTCAGTCCTATGTCATACAGCAAAATCAGTGAAGGCATGGTGTGCACAAAATGGAGTTCAGCTGCTGGCTTGGACCAGAAATTCCTCAGACATGAATCCGATTGAGACTTTATGGTGTGTGTTGAAAGATGAAATACACACAGAGCCCATTAAGACCAAAACAACAACTCATATGCTGGCTCATTGAAGTTTGGTTCTGAATGCAGGAAATGTGGAAAACATTGATCAATATCATGCCAAGATATATTAAAGCACTCATGGATGCTAAGGGTAACCTAACTGCTTACTAACTAATGTAGAAGACTGCGCCAATGTGTCAAAATAACTATTTGCAATCAATATAATTGGTTTTATTAGCATTTTTATAGAAAATTTTAATTTTTTTATAAAAATCCATAATAATTCTGCCAATACTGTAGTGTTCATAGTATAAACTCTTTGTTGCACAGCTTCCCTGGCCAGCAACTACATATCTCAATGTAGTTATCTTTTAATTAACATTTGTTAGATTTTTATTATGAGGCTTTACAGGAAGTATTTTTTGAATAAATTTAGTATTAAATATTAAAGATGGCAAAATTACCTTTTCTTGAAGGCAGTTTTGTAGGACTGTTTCGGTAGAGGATTTTGGTATTGAGTTTTCTTCTTGAGAATTCTGCGTCACTTCATCAAGGAGAGGACTTTCATCTTCCAGGGGTTCTTCTTTAATCTCCTCTTTCATTAAAATCTTTCCTAACCACTCCTACAATAAATAAAGTTGTTTTTATTTAAGTACTCAAGGACTGCTTGATGGTGACCGATATTTTTATTAATATAGAAGGTAGGAAATAGAACCAAAAGAGCTACCACCAATATTCAAGTTTATGACCCTCATATTTATGTCCCACCATGCAGTAGTAGTGTAATTGGCCAACGAATGAACATTTCAAACATTTTTACTTGCTCCAGTTTTCCTGTTTTCTCAGCGAGCTACTTTCTAAGATTCCATTTTACATAAAAGCAAAATACACAAACTAGGCAAATGACTCTCAGCCAGCACATCCAATTGATTATCCATCGCATTCATTGGTTTTATCTCTTATGATAACAGGAGATGTATTAGGGTCTCAGAGTGTCATACTATGGCACTCAGCTGCCTTCAGAACCATAATGTGAGAAGTTAATGCACAAAAATTGGCAATAAATACCCAGGGACTACCAACAATAACAACATAAACATGTACCTTCTGGTATAAGAGCATTCCTTTCTTTTCCATATATTTCATAAACAATTTTTATTTTTTTAGGAATTCACTAACCAATCCTCTTTAGAGTTACATAGCTATATCATTTTTAAGACTCACTAACTGAGTAGTCTGATGCAGTGGGGATTCCAAGATAGCTATCATTGATATTGACTCAACAATTGAAATGCAAAGGAAAATATCAATAAAATTACCTCTTTGAGTTGTCCAATTTGGCTTATTGTTTCAGAGGAACAAAATGCTTGTTCTTGATCATTTGATGCATGTTCATTTCCCTCACAGGAATCAAAAAATTCTTCCTTGATCTTTTGGGCTGGGCTATCTATGCAATAAACCTAATATAAAATAAAATCCAAAGCTTAGTTAAAACAATCTAATTTTCATAAATTTAAGCTTATAGTGAATTAAACAAGACAAATGAAATTAACTGAATAATTAGGACAATTTTGTATCTTTTTATCATCAAAATTAGTGCATGTAGATCTTCACAGAATTCTTGATTTATTTCCTTAATCTCTCCTGAAGTATCCTGTTATGGATAAAAGATACTTTCCACATTTTATGATTATTAATCTTGTAAAATTCCCAAAGCAGAGTGTCTACTTGTTTGGTGATTTTGAACTCAAGGACTTTTAAAATAATCAAGGACAGGGTTTTTTTCTTTAAATTAAAAAAGTGCAACAAACATTATGGGACATTGATGAAGGTGAGGTACTTAAGGGAAAAATGGGTTATAAGCAAAGCATAACCAATATCAACTCACCAGAGCAAAAAAAAACAATAACAACGTATCCAAGTGACAGTCACAGAAGTATAGTGAGCATCGAGAGTATGCCAGCATCCATCATAAAATACAATGCATCCAAAGCATACATATATTCACTCACATTAGTGAGTAGATTAACTTAAATATTACTATATTCCTAATAGACATTAAAAAGTATATAAATAATGAATTTGAAAATTCATTTGAAAAATCACTCAATGATTTATTTTTTAAATTCAAGGACCATCTACCTTTTTCATCAAATGCAAGGACTTTTCAAGGATTTCAAGGGCAAACAATAAATTCAAGGGCTTTTTAAGGATTTCAAGGGCAGTAGACACAGTGCAAAGCTCATTATACAGGAAATTATTGATATGTATTAACATAATATAATTTCATGAATGACAAAAGCCACAAGGGTCTATCAAAGGTCATCTACATCTGTCAAAAATCACCCACAAAATGCATCTATAGGATTATGTAAGATCATGCATCTACAATATACAATTTAAACAATCCATAGAATTGTGTCGGATCATGCATCTACAATTTAAACAATACATAGAATTGTGTCGGATCATGCATCTACAATATATAATTAGAACCATTGACAGGAATGAATCAAAAACAAAAAGCATCATCATCAAGACTCATCAAAATCCAAATCAATCATAATATATAATAAAAAAACTGCTTCTACAAGAATGATTCCAGAATAAGCCCCTCCCTCCCCATATAATCATCTAATCTGCATTTGAAAACAATTCAAGTTTGGACTGTCTACTCTCTCAGATGGCAAACTCTGCCAGTAATCTACCACTCTATTGGTGAAAAAGTATTTTCTAACATCCAACCTCCACCCATTTTTTAAATTTTTAAGTGGTGACCCCCTAGTCTTATTACTATCTTCTAACTCAAATAACTTGCTAAAATCGAACTTATCCATCCCAGAATAGATTTTAAAAAGCTCAATCATATCTCATCTCACACATCTTCTTTCAAATGAGAACATATTTAATACCCTCAGTGTATCTTCATATTCAATGTGCTTCAGGAGAGGTATTATTTTTGTTGCCCTCCTTTGTACTGACTCTAGCAGGTTGATGTCATGTCTAAAATGTGGTGATAATGCTTGTATACAGTACTCTTGTAGCTAACATTTCTCTTAATGTATCCTAGCACCCTATTTACTCTTATTTTTAGCCTCAATAGACTGCTTTGAAAACTTCAATGACTTATCTACTACTACGCCTAAATCTTTCTCATTCTCAACTGAATTCAGCCAATGCCCATCCATTTCATAGCTAAATTCCTTATTATCCCTTCCCATGTTAAGAACTTTGCCTTTTTTTACGGTTAAAGTCATCTGACACTTCTGAGCCCAAGCTAATAACTTATTTAAGTAGCTGTGCACTTTAAAGCTACCCTCAACTTCTTTGACTACAGCTGCCAATTTAGTGTCATCAACAAAAATTGACACTTTGCTATTTACAGCCTGCCCAAGATCATTTATATAAACTTCTTCCCATAAAACCCATTCCAAACATCTAAAAACACTAATCCTGACTCCTCACGCAGGCATTTCACATACTCATTCAGTCCAATTGCATGGGACAACCATTGCACCCCAATATCCAATCTCGGCAGCACACCTGAAACAACGCCTTTCACTCATCCTTTCAACTAATTTTTTGTACCTGTCTCATACTCAATGAACCCACCTTCTTTACATCATTTACTCCCACATTCGTAATCAAACTGCATCTCTCTCACACCCAGACACCAGACTATTATACTTCTCAGACACATCATTTACACCAGCACCCGGCAAACAAACTTGCACTCCCTTCCATTTGCTTGCACTCAACTTCCTATCTAAAAATCTAATATGAGAGTCACTCATCACAAGCACCTCATTCATCTTCCTAGTCCCCCTAGGCCTAGCATTACCCTCCCTCCTGTTCTCATTCAAACTACCATTTATTTCACTTTCTGCCACAACCACCAGACAAATCACTTTCAACCTATTCCTCTCTCAGGGCATCAAATCTTTTAGTCAACCTACCAGGTTCCATGTCCCTCTTACTCTCACACCTAACCTGTCATAACCTATCTATTCTATCCATATTCACCCACCATTCATCTTCACTTACATCAGTCACTTCTTTCGCTCCAGTCCCCAGTCTAGGCCTATCTTCCACCCTCCCTGGTCTCAGCCACCACATTCTTCATGCATATAGTCGCATCCCTTCTCACTTCATGCACCAACTCACCTCCTCTACCAAAGCCACATTTGCATGAGTCACACTATACAAGGGGCATTCAGGTACATTTTCTCTTCTTTCAACACCATAATAATAAACTACATACACACTACTTACATCAACAGGCATACTCACTTCATCCAAAGCAACAGCCATACTGAGAAAACTTTTCAAAACCCTTTAATTAAGCAATAAGAAAAAGTGTGGACAAAAGGGGAGAGAAAATTAGGTGGCTCTGAAATGTAAACAAATGGGAGCTATTTTGCAATTTAATTTAAAATATAATTAAAAATTCCTCGAATATTTTGTCTAACACTCAATGTTAATTATCTTCCCAAACTTAAATATATTATACTGAAAAACCAAAAAAATATCACTGAATAAAGAGTTCACTGAGAATATGTCCGATCGCTACCGACGTTCAATCCTATCAGGCTGAATAAAAATGGTGACAAAAATAACACTGGCCTGTGTCTCAAAACCTTTTTTAAAAGATCAAGGTTTTCCAACTAATTTAGAATAATTTTTGCATGCTGAATTTATGAATATAATTAGTTTTCTTTGCTCAGGTCTTGTTTCTAAGATATGCTGGATTTATATTAGAACATATATTTCCAAAATGGTGCTATCATCCAACCATTTATTACTTCTGTCTGGTCAGGTCTAGTAATGAGTAACCATACATAACCTATTTTAGTCATCTTTTCAGGAGTAGATTTGCATTGCAATGGATGGTACATGTAAGAATCATCCAAATAAGTTTTAGTACATCTGCAGACATGGCACTCTTCCAGACCATCAAGCAAAAATCAGGGATTTTGTGAAAAAGGCAAATTATGCTTACTTTGGAGTGCAACCACGGGACCAGAATAAGCCTTTTGCTGTAAAACATTGTAGTAGAGTGGTTGTCCACCTTCCCTCTCCTGGCTCTAATCCCTTTTTTTTTCATGGTGCAGCCTGAGAAGAGGGATGCTTCATTCCGAGAGGGGCACTCGATAGACCTCTATCATGCCTCCCCATTCATTTTTGTTCTCCCACAGGCTAGAGTTAATAATAAATTAGAATAGTGATTTTGGACATTGTGCAAATCAATTGCCTGAATTGGTAGAGCAAAGAACAAGCTGGAGTCATTCAGGTGAGAGTTGTTGTGAATGGTTGTGTGTGTGCGGATGTTCGGTTTGATGATGTTTAAGTGTGGCAGTGAATTTATGATAGAAGATGCCTTCTCCTTTCCAGCTTCTTGGTGCCAGCTAGTCAAGAGTCATCTGGCTTTATGAAGAAGTGGGGACCAGCCTTGACTCTCAGTTGTTCTGATACATAAAAGGGACTGTCCTGAAGTGTGGGTCTTGAAGAGTGCCTCTCAGCCTTCTACAGGAAGGTTGGAGTCAAGTCCCCCACAAAAAATCCACCTTGGAGGGAACCCATACATCCCAGGTTCCTGAAGTCAGAATGCTTTGCCATTTCCAGAAGAAGTGCAGCCCTGCTTCCCCTTCCCTTTCCCCCAACTTGTAAGCTCTGGTTATAAACTTTAGTTTGAGGCTGCACCCAATATTCTTCTTTGTTGGCCAATAGATTTGTAAGGCCCCATATATCGTTGGGTGTGTTAACTATTTACTTTGCATTGGCTAAGATATTGATAAAGCGCTATATATAACAGACTAGTGTGTATATATATATATATTTAATTTTTAGTTGTAAGATTGTATATAATTTGTTTACATTTATACTCATGATTGGTGATTAAAAATTAATTTTATTATTTACTGGGTTATTTAATAAAATTAAGATTAAACTATCTCATTACCCTCTCTTTGGACAACCGGGTTGGCCTTGTCTGGGCGGCGGGGATAGTTAGTGAGGGGCTTATGACCCTGCCACCAGAGCATATGTGAACAATTTACGGGATTGGAGTAATAAGAAAACGAAGAGTATGCCATTTGGTGTCCCAATAGTGTGGAGGGAAGGCAAAGCTCACATCATCGACTGCTATTTCTGCATGACAAATTTGAAAGGCATCAATCACAAGAACAAACAACATGTTCAATACCTCAATGTTCCTTCACCTATAAAACCACGGGTTTTAGCTCTGATTCTGAGGCTAGTGTCACTACCAATACAGGTGAGTTTGATGTATACAAACCAGAAGAGGGAGACCAACTGGTGCAATTTATGCAAGTCAAACTCAACAACCTGACACGAGACCTAAACCTTTCCAAAGAATATGCTCAGCTATTGGGTTCGCATTTTTGAGACAAATGTATGTTGACACCAGGGAAAACATTCTAGTGGTATCGGGGCCGTGACAATATTGCTGACCTGCTCACTTTAATGGGCTTGAAGTATGATGATATGGAATGGATACTTTTCATTTACTCATCTAACAGAAGTCTCAAGGCAGTTCTTAATAATGGCAATAAGTTTTCATCGATCCCTGTTGGACACTCAGCTGCAATGAAAGAAACCTACAACATCATGGACTGTCTGTTGTCTGCTCTCAACTACTAGGAACACAAATGGCTGATCTGAGGAGATCTTAAAGTTTTTGGACTCATCCTAGACCTTCAATGTGGGTACACAAAGTATCCATGCTTTATGTGTTTGTGGGACAGTCAGGCTGATAACTAGCATTATGTCAGATAAGGAATAGAACCTAGTTCACGCAACATTTTGTCCCACCCTCTGGTTGAACCGAGCAAGATATTGCTTCTATCCCTGCACATCCAATGTGGTTTGGTAAGAACTTTGTCAAGGCAATGGAGAGGGAAGGTAGAGGATTTACTTTGCTCAGTCAGAAGTTTCCACGAGTCAACATGGAAAAACTGAAGGCAGATGTATTTGATGGTTCTCAAATGAGGGAGCTCATCAAGGACAAGTAGTGATGAAGCGCTGAATCCTACTGAACTCTCTGTCTGGTTTTCCCTAATAAGTCATTGAAAACTTCCTTGTCAACCACAGAAGTACTCAGTATGAGAAAGCGTATGATGAGTTAATGGAGAATTGCTGCAAACTTGGTGTGAACAAGTCGGTGAAAATGTAATTCCTTCGGTCTCACCTGGACTATTTTCCTTGAGAATTGTGGAGACTTCAGTGAACAACAGGGTGAGCACTTTTGCCAAGATATCCATGTGATGGAGGAATGGTAACAAGGGCGTTAAAGATGTCAACTTTCTGGTTGACTACTGCTGGTCTGTGAAAAGGGATTTGCTGTCTGCTAGGCACAAAGGGAAGTCCATGAAGAGACTATTCATCCATGAATACCATCTTTGTATGTTGTACTCTTCTTGGTATCAATTAGAACATTCTGTAAACCTTCTAGGTATAAATTAGTTCAAAATTTATTACATTTGCCTACAAATAGACCAGAATATAAGAATTTCAGGATGTGCTTATATCTCAAAAACTTGGTCTGCTTAAATAAAATGTGCATGATTTTCGGATTCAGCATGAAAAACTGGCCTAAAATCAGGTATTGTGTGTTAGACCTTGAAAAGAGTGCAGACCAGTGTAATTATCAAATATAACCTAGTAATTTACTACAAGTCATTCCATGCCATCTAACCAGATTTTAGAAATCAACCCCCACTTCACCATCGATTTTTGATGAAATTTTACACAGTTTGTCTGAGTCCTAAATGAAACCATGCACAATTTTAATTCAGTAGCTCTTATATTATGCTCCAAATGATTGCCTCTGCCTCGAGACACTGACGACATCTCTGTAACCAAAATCCATCTTTAGCTTCCTGCTGTGCAGCCATAAATGGGCCAAAAGAGACCCGTCATAATCAATTTTTGGCATAGATCTCAGAAATCACATCAATCTAACTCCAAACTTTTCTTGCAAATGTGGGGTAAAAATGGGGGTAAAAATCTCAAACTTACAAGTCTACTGGTGCTGTTTTTCCAGTTTGATTTAGTTATATAGATTAAAAGCACTAGTTTCTTGGTCCCGACTCAACGATCAGGTTGCCTTCTAGTGCTAACTAAGCTTGCTCACAATTGTAAAGAAGCAGGTGTGAATGCTTTAGCATGCACAGTGCAGAAGAGACTTTGAAAAAGGTCTCAAGTCAGGAAAGACTGCGAAGAAACCTCATTTCAACAATAAGCTTACAGATAGGCTCCACTTTTGTAGGAAATATAAAGACTGGAGCAAAGTGATATTCTTTGAGGTTCCCTTCTGCTTGTTTAGAGCATCTGGAGGATCCCATATTAGAAGAAAAATAGAATGCTGCCACATGTCCTGTATCATGGCCGCAGTGAAGCCTCTGGGCACCTCTAAGTCTCAGGCTGCTTCTCATTTAAAAGAAGTGGAGCAATAACAATTTTGCTCAAGAACTCTGCCATGAACTTAAAATGGTACCAAAACAGGCATCATCAGACCTTTTTGAACAATTAAGGACAATTGGGGTATGATACCTATATTTTTTCAGCATGATGGTGCACCTTGTCACAAAGCAAAAGCTGAAAATATCAAACTTTTGGGACCTTGCCCTGGGAATTCGCCAGATTTGAAGCTAATAAGAGAATTTCTAGGCAATAATTAAAGTAATGGTTGATGAACAGAATCCACCCAATTGTGAGCAGTTGCAGCTCCTTAAAATTGGAGCAATATCAGTAAAGATACCATCACAAATTTTGTCTGCAGTATAACAAAATAAATTGATGCAGGCTTGAAGAACAAGGATCATCATTGTAAATATTGACTGCATGTATCAATTGACTATATTTATTAATAAAATAGATTAGGGATGTAAATTTTTGAAAATTTCACCCTCAAATTATGATACAAACATACTGAAACAAAAAGCAATGTTTTATTAGTTCTATTTTCTAATATGAAAAAAATAGAGTACTCAAAACCTTTGGCCAGGAAGATACCTATGTTACTTTAACAATAATCCATTACTATCACAAATTTTATTTGGCCATTTGGAACAAGGGTTTAAAGATCTGTTGATATCAGAGATGCATTCTTTGAGCCTTATGAATCCAAGTACACCACCAAGTTTCCAATCATACAATATATTCCACATCTCATAAGGTGTCCAATCAGTGATGTAGAATTTGCTTAAGTTAGACTACCATGAGAGTGGCTTCCAAATTACCTAGATTTGAGTAACAATAAAATGATTTTATATGAAGATTTTAAAAATTCTTTTGCATATAAGGCAATAAAAATGAGAGACCAATAAAACTCAATTGGCTATCACCCCTTCAAGTTCAAACTAAATTTCCCTTGTTCATTAATTATTTGCATCATACAATATATTCCACATCTCATAAGGTGTCCAATCAGTGATGTAGAATTTGCTTAAGTTAGACTACCATGAGAGTGGCTTCCAAATTACCTAGATTTGAGTAACAATAAAATGATTTTATATGAAGATTTTAAAAATTCTTTTGCATATAAGGCAATAAAAATGAGAGACCAATAAAACTCAATTGGCTATCACCCCTTCAAGTTCAAACTAAATTTCCCTTGTTCATTAATTATTTGCATCAGGGGAGTCAATTGATGGCAAAACATGAAACAATACTGAAGAGCAGAGCCATTTCATAATAGGTAAAATAAACTAAAAAATAAATAGTCTAGCTTAATTACAGAAAATACTTGAAAATAGGCAAGTAACTCACCCTTTTATTATCCAACATTTCATCAGCAAATAAAATCTTTTCATTACTCATGTTTATCTCCAGATTTGTTTCAAAAGTTCTATCTGGATGATGAATATAATGAATAACTATGGTTTCTGATAGATAAACTTCCTTCATATACCAGACTTTTAAGAAGCTTCAATAAATTTTGTCCAGCTTCCCTGCCTTGGCAAATAACCTTAGGGAGAGAGGAAAATAAGTGATAGAACCATCACTTAGTGGCATCCCACCATTTTTTTAAAAGAGGGACTCATTTAGCAACTGCCTCAAGGCATAAATGACTGTAAAAAAACCTAGTAATTAGGCATCATTAAAGCAAAACAATACAAAAACTTACCAAGCACAACAAAAATGTAAAAAATGCTTTCTCATTTCCAGCTTCTTGGTGCCGGCTAGTCAAGCGTCTTCTGGCTTTGAGAGGCAGTGGTAGCCAGCCCCGACTCTCAGTCATTCTTGTGATGAGAAAGGGAATGCCTACAAGTGTGGGCCTTAGAGAGCACCTTCCAGGCTCCAGGAAATAATTGGAGCTAGTGTTCAAGAGACTACAACACAGAGGTTGGAACTAAGTGTGTCCCAGGTCTCTGAAGCCAGGGCACTTCGCTAAGTCCTGGACCTTACACTTCCCTCTGAAAGTCGGCCCGCCCCCCCTTGTTCGACCTATCATAACTAGTTTATAGGTGCACCCATTATTCTTGATATTTTTGGCTGCTGATTCGAGTTAGGAATTAATATTGTCAACCCTATTTGAGTTTGTGTTGGCCAAGGTAACATTGTAAGGCCACCTATAATTATTTGCATATATACATATATTTGAATTTGCATTGACCAAGAATATTGTAAGGCCACTTACATATATATTAGTGTACATATATTAGGTTGTACATATTGTATTTTGTATTTGCCAAAGGTTTGCTATTAGTTTGCATTATTTATTTGGTTTTTAATAAAATTAAGATTAGACCATCTCCTCAAACAACCGGGTTGGCCTTGTATGGGAAGCAGGGATAGTTGGTGAGAGGCTCACGACCCTGCTGCTGCACTCTTATGGATCATGTTGCCTTTGGCCAACATGCTGCAGTCTGTGGAGCAAATAACCAGAAAAAGGTTGATGCCAGTGGACTTGAAAATGCCAGGTAGTCTTTTAATGAGGGGCCCTGGTTTAATTAAGGCTCCTCTCAGCACACTTCAAGCTTTGATCATTGTCTGGGCCTACCCACCCAAGGGCTCCTTAGGGGTGGAAGTGGCAATCTTGCAGAAGCAGCAGCAGACCCATCCTTACTCTTAGGCCCTATGGAGGGAGAGGAACCCCTAGTCCTCTTTGTCTTCCACTTCTACAAGAGGAGGGTGGGGAATGAGCCAACTTCCCTCTATTTCCAGAAGGGGCCCCTAGGCTGGACAGACAGGACTGAGAGGGATCCTTCTCTAAAATGGAGGTCTTAGCTGTCAAAGGGTAATAGTCCAGTCTGGAGAAGAGGTCTCTCCTCTCCTTGTAAGTTCTTGGGAGCCCAAGCCACCTGAGAATCTTGCAGAGGGATGGATTTAGTTTGAGTGTTTTGTACCAAAACCAGGTTCTATCCAATTGGAGATCCTGCTAACTGTAGCTGAGTCACCTCCATGATCATGTCCTAGGCTCCATTTTGCACCCTCCCCATCACCAAGACATCATGGATCTCGTTCAAGGTACCTTCATTAATTTTCAAGTTTTTGGCCAGTGAATAAATCTCTATTGGGAAAGAGAGGGGGGGGGGGGAAGGCCACTACATCCTGCAAGGTGCATTTATTTGCATGCCTTTAAGATGGTAGGGGGCATGACCTGACAGGCCCTGCTATCCCTTGCCCCTCTAACGGGGCTGGACCTAACAAGCCACTCTCACCAGAAACAGTCAATTTTGGACTGCCTGCCCACTCTCTTGGCAGTCCCCTGTGATAGGAAACAGAGGTGGGGACTGCCACTGTTACTAAGGGCAGCTCCAAAGATGGGAGTGGAAACACCTGAACCCTTCAAGAAAGGAGAGGGAGAAGTGCCCTCTTTGCTGAAGAGAGTTTGGAGGGACCCTGAAAAGTACTGGGCAACTCCTTTTTAGAGGTGATGCTGCAATTGGGAAGCTACAATGTTGGCAAAGGAGATGGCTATTTGATGCATGGGGAGGGTGAGAGAGGAGCCCCTCCCACCAGTCTAAGTTGGCCTTGTTTTACCTCATCCTGCCTAGGGCCTAGAGGGGATGGTGCTGCGCTTAGAAGAGGATCTCCATGTGCCCTTCCCTTGTAGCCATAGTACCATTTATGAAAAAGAAAAATGCATGGAAAATAGATACTATAACCCCCTAAT
Organism: Ceratothoa steindachneri; assembly: GCA_963969495.1. NCBI lineage: Eukaryota > Metazoa > Arthropoda > Malacostraca > Isopoda > Cymothoidae > Ceratothoa > Ceratothoa steindachneri. The sequence goes on from OZ018333.1 coordinate 38,153,996, forward strand.
GGTTTGGGAGGTTAAAAGAAAATACTCCATAGCATCAGAAAATTCCAGAATATGATCATTTACACAGAGTTGGCCCAAGATAGGCTTTGACAACCCAAACCCAGACTGCCATTCAGGCAAAATTGCCCTTGAGCTTTAACCATAAAAGATGGTGCCAGCGTAGCCACCTTATATGTTTACTAGAACAAGGTGAGCAGAGTTGATGGCCCAATGCACCCTGTGCCTAATAATTGCCTTAGCCAGTGGGCTTTCAGCACTCACAGCAGGTAGGTTCCTTATGGTATACAATGCCACTCAACTAAGGACCCATAAAAGATGAAATTGCACTGAGCAGCCAGAGCCTCTGTGGATAGAAAAGCAAGTTTGGAAGGGGTAGGTGAATCCACTCTCAAACCCTGAAAATGCACTGGCAGAACACAAGGAGTGAAGTGCAAAGAACATTGAGGAATCTACAGAATAACTGGTGGACAAGAAATTCAGGCATATGTAGATTCTCATGATATGCACCAGTTCTACGATGCTGTGAAGATTTTATGGTCGCAAAAATTGTTCACTTACTCCAGTAAAAACAGCTGATGGGACTACACTAAAGAGAACAAAGTCAAATAATCAAAAGATGGGGCGAACACTTTCAAGACATACTAAATCAAGCAAACTCAACTGATAACACTACCCTACTTGAATTAGATGAGCGTCCATTAACGCACAAGATGGATCTTCCTCCTACCTTCAATGTATTGCTATGGGCAATTAAGTCACTCAAAGACAACAAATCCTCAGGCCCTGACAACATACCAGCAGACATTTTAAAGCAGGGGGAATACTTTCTTAATGATAACTTCTACAAATTCATTTTGGAGGTGTGGGACAAGGAGCAATTTTCCCATCCTTAATCACATAAGATCTACTCCCAGAATCGCAATGTGGCTTCCGCAAGGATCAAGGTACAGTTGACATCATTTTCATAGCCCAGCAACTGCAAGAAAAGTCTAGAGAGCAAAACAAAGATCTGTTTATGGATTTCATTGACCTCACAGAGGCCTTTGACACTGTTAAAAGAGAAACTCTCTGGGAGATTATACATATTTCTCATTGTCCACCAAAATTCGTAAAAATCAGGGGTCGGAAATCACATCAAAATCTGCTAAAATTGATATTTTTCTAGAAATTAAAACCCCAAATAAAGCGAAATCAAAAATATTGAAAACTGAAATTGATAAAAAATGAAGACATATAAAAATTGAATATGATCAAATATTGCAGTTTAAATTAGGATATTGGTTGAAAAATAGGGGATAAAAAGATTTAAATTCAGAATGAAGTGTGGATTTAGAAACAAAAATGAAAACGATTGGAAGCGCTTATTGATTTTTTTGAGGATATCTTTTCTTTCAGTTCTTTATGTTAAATATACATTAAGGGCTCAACACAGCTGAATTCAGAAGAGAATAAATTTATCAGTCAGTGTGGATTTAGACCCAGACCAAAATGATTTGAAGCTAAAGGATATCTTTTTTTTCACTTCTTCCTATTTAATATATATTAGGGGCTCAAAACAGTTAAATTCATTATAGATTTAAAAACAAGATAAAGGATCATTAAGAATTTACTGCTTTGTTTTTTAGCATATCTTATCTTACTGCAGGACTGCAGGACAGCAGGTAGATGCTGTCACTCATCTGCTGTAATTGTATCATAAGGTCAACAATGCCAGGAAAGACATCCCCAACTCTCCTAATGTAGAAATTAATGCAAATTCCTCAATAGGAGGCGATGCATTAGAAAACTTACTAAAATCTTCAGAAAAAATGAAACCAGTAACAGTAAGGTAAATTTCGGTACCATACATGAGGTTGACATTGACCATTTTTTAACTTTAACCAGCTGCCCTATTAAACTTACCTCTCATAACATGCATATAATAGCTCTACTACAGTACTTGTATTCACCATCAATGGAAGTTGTCTTGCATGATGGACTTCTTGCAATTCTTGAATAAGTGAATGGTCAATGTCACTCCCTAGTGTGGGGCATCATTGACCAGTGTGGTCGAAGTCACTCTCGGTGCACTGTTAACTTATATTTTTAGTAACTAAGTTTATTTTCAATTATTTATAGTCACATAATTAATAAAAGTCTACAGGGAGTGCACTAGCACAGCAAACAACTACCTACACATTTTTTTTCATTTTCACTTTTTTCCTTTTAACATATTCATACTGTGGTTCTTCCTAAGCTTAAAGGTCAACAGACAGAGCAGTATGGAATACATACTGCTCTCTAGTGTTAATTGTTGGTTTACATTCCACTTTCTCTACAATGTCTTCAAGTTTGATGTGGGAGGTATCATCAGCATTAATTTGAAAGATTGTTAGGTTCTCAGTTACAGGCTTTAGGAACATGACACAAATCTCACTTGTTTCAGCTTCAGTGACAACAGCAAGATACTGCCTGAAACATTGATCTTGCTTCTTGTTGGCAGTAAAGACCTTGATAATTACAATCATTCATTGTTACTACTTTGTCTATTTCAAAGGCTTTCTGTTTCCTCTGAGGTAGTATCCCCACAACTACATGTACTAATTTACTTAGAGACTTAAGAACTGGTTCCTCATCAGAGGGGCCACTGTCACTCTCATAGAGCCGCCTCTTAGCTTGTTTTTTGATAGGTGCTACTCAATGACCTCTTCTACCTCTGGAACTTGTTATCATTCAACCTTTGCCCAAATGCTGTTGTCAGCAAGTCAGGTGAGGGCATGCCTGAGCCCAAAGGTGTAGTGGCTATTGAGTATGTGGGTGGTATTGTAGGACTTGCTATTCCTACAGTAGCAGTCAGTCTGCAGTAGCTTCAACAGGTGATTGACATCAGTTGGGTAGATATCTGTTGCTCTGAAGTTACTCTTCAAGTAGGTGGCTATTTTTGGCTGGAATGACTCATGAGTGAGTAGATTAGTGACAATCAGAGTCAAGTAATGCTTGTCTACCATGCTATTAAATGGATATTTGGCCTTGAAGTCCATAAGCATTTTCTTCCAAGCCTCCTTAAGTGGTGCAAAGAAGCCTACATCCAGTGGCTGCATCTTGGCAGTTGAGTTGGGAGGTGGACAGATGAATTTAATATTTTCCTCAGCTACCTTAAGGACAGTCTCAGAGAAATGAGAAATTAAGTTGTCTCTAATCAAAGCCTTGGGGCCATCCAATTCGTTAAGGTGAGGCAACAAAAGTTCACAAAACCACTTCTTGAAAGTAGGCATGTCTTCTATCCAACCACTTGCTGTATGATGGAATGGGAACCTGCTTTGCATCGCCTAACATTGCAAGATGGAGCTCCTCAAATCCATGATGCATAGATGTTACTGCTTTTATAGTTGATGAATGGCAGCAAGAGAGTACAACCAGCAGCACCGTTGGCTGTCTGGCTTTGTTCTGGAAGGTTGTCTTACAGGAAGCTCTTGATTCTCATTGTAAGATTGGGATATAATACTGATTTGGGTGTATAGTTTTTCTTGTATTTATTTAATACATCAATCACTGTGTAATAAATACATTAGTGATTAATACTTTTGGGGAAGATAACTGGCAGCAATCCTGAGCAAGAATTTTTTGGGGGGTGAGTGTTAACTTTTTCCTTAGTAAATTTCTGAGAGTATGGCTGTTTGTATAGATGGTGAGAGCATGCCGTTTGAAAGTAGTGTGTATGTGGTGTGTGATGCATGTGGAGTTGAAAGGAGAGTGAATGTAACTGAATGCCGTGTGTGTTTTCTGGAAGGGGAGGTTGAGTGGGGAATGTAAGAGGTTGAATGATTTGGTGTTTGAGGTGAGAAGAGATGCAAGTGTGCGATTGAAGGGTGAGATTAGTGCTAAGAGGGTGGAAGATAGGGCTAGGACTGGGAACAGTGTGGAAGTTGTGAGTGATGATGAATGGTGGGTGAAAATGGATAGGATAGATAAATTAGGACAGGTTAGGTGTGTGAATGAGAGGGACATAGAACCTGTTAGGTTGACTAACAGATTCAATATCCTGAGAGAGGAAGAGTGTGAAAGTGATTTGCCTGGTGTGATTGTGGATGAAAGCAGGATGGGTGGTAGTGTGACTGAGAGCAGGAGGGAGGGTAATGTTGGGCCAAGACAGAATAGGAGAATGACTGTTGTGCTAGTGATGGGTGACTCTCAGATTAGGTATTTAGATAGGAAGTTGAGTGATAGCAAGTGGAAGGGAATGAGAGTTTGTCTGCCGGGTGCTGGTGTAAGTGATGTTTGTGAGAGGTATGATAGGCTGGTTTCTGGGTGTGAGAGGGATGCAGTTGTGATTACGCATGTGGGAGTGAATGATGTAAAGAAGGTGGGTACATGTGAGTTACGTGAGCAGTATAAAAGGTTAGTTGAAAGGATGAGTAAAAGCAGGGTAAAAGGTGTTGTTTCTGGTGTGCTTCCGAGATTGGATGTGGGGGTGGAATGGTTGTCTCGTGCAATTGGTTTGAATGAATTTGTGAAAGGACTGTGTGAGGAGTTAGGATTGGTGTTTGTAGATGTCTGGGGTGGGTTTTACGGGAATAGGAGGTTGTATGCGATGGATGGGCTCCATCTTAGTCGGGCAGGTGTTGAGGTTCTATGGGGGGAGCTGGATAGTGTGATTAGGTCCTTACGGGTGGGAAACTAGAAGCTGTTAGAGGTAAGGGAATAACAGGAATAGAGGGCAGATGTAGGAAATGGAAGGGATGCAGAGATAGAGGAATAGCTAGGGGAGAGGGCATACTGATGCGTTATAGGGGGACTAATGCACAAGTGAATGAGCAGATAACTAGGAATAGAAAAGCACGATGCAATGAAGATGGGAATAATAAAAAAACCTTAAAAATATACTACACAAATGGTCGGAGTATAAGGAATAAGATAGATCTCTTAAGAGCGTTAGCGAGTGAAGAGAATTTTGATATAATTGCGATAACAGTCATGGCTTGATTTGGCAGGAAATCACTTTAAACCTGAGGTTGAGATTGAGGGCTTTAACATGTTCCATACAGATAGGAATAGGAAGAGAGGAGGAGGGGTTATTATTTATATTAAAGATAATCTCCAGTGTTGTGTAAACAGTACAATTAAATTAGATGATAACACAGAGTCATTATGGCTAAATGTAAAGGAAGGTAAAAACAAGCTTGTCATAGGATTATTATACAGACCACCAAATCTTAGTAAGGAAGCTTCAAATCTTCTGTGGCGGGAGATTGAACGGGCATGTAGAAGTAAGCATGTGTGTATAATGGGCGATTTTAATTACAGAAATGTAGACTGGGAAGCTCTTGTGGGTGATCAGGAGGCTGAGGAATTTTTGAATGTTGTCCAAGATAATTTTCTGAGGCAGATTATTAACGAACCCACTAGAGGTAATAATATACTGGATTTAGTTCTGACAAATAGGAAAGAAGTTATTAAGGATACTGAGATTGGAGGAAATTTGGGTAATAGTGACCATTGTGAAATTAGATTCAAGATGAAATGGAATGGTATTCATAGTAGCATGAACAATGTTAAAATTCCTGACTTTAGAAGAGCAAATTATAATGGGTTAAGGACTTACCTGGAGGCAGTTGTACAGAAACCAGGCAATGAAATCAATTCAGGAATAGATTCAATGATATCAGTTAGTGGAGACAATAATCACCAGGAGGAAGAGATTACAATTGAAGAGGAGTATGAAAGAATAATTGAGCAATTAATTACAGGTCAGATGATTAACATTCCTTATAAGGAGATTAGGACTAAAAATAATGACCCAAAATGGATGACAGATAAAATTAAGCATTATATTGGCATTAAAAACGGCATTTATAGGAAAATAAAAAATGGAGAGGATCACTTAAGGCAGAGATATAATGAACTAGCAAGAGATGTTAAAAAGTTAGTTAGAGTAGCAAGGAGAAATTATGAAATTAAAGTGGCAAATAGGGCAAAGGAAGATCCTAAAAGTTTTTATCAATTATACAAAACTAAGGTTAGAGATAAAATAGGCCCACTTATAGATTCCAATGGAGAATTAGTGAGTGACAGGGACTCAATGGCTGGAATGCTAAATGACTTTTTTCTCTCAGTATTTACACAGGAGGATACTCTAAATATACCTGAGGTGTCAATGATCTTTCAGGGTAATGATGAAGAGAAATCAAAGGATATCTTGATCACAAAGGAGATAGTGACAAAGGAAATTGATAAAATCAAAAGTAGTAAAGCACCCGGTCCTGATGAGCTCTTTCCTAGAATTTTGAAAGAATGTAAGGATGTGTTAAGTGAGCCCCTAGCATGCATCTTTAGAAAATCATTGGAGAGTGGCATTGTGCCATGGAAGAAAGCCAATGTGATACCTATATTTAAGAAAGGGGATAAAACAAATATGTCTAATTACAGACCAGTAAGTTTGACATCAGTGGTAGGGAAAATGATGGAATCTATTATAGCAAGGAATATTAGGGATCACTTGGATAAGCATAAGTTGATAAAAGAATCACAGCATGGCTTTAGTAAGGGTAAATCCTGTCTGACTAATTTGCTGTCTTTTTATAGTAAGGTGTATGAAGCAGCAGATAATGATGAAAACTATGATATTTTATACTTGGACTTTAGTAAGGCTTTTGATCGAGTGCAACACTTATGGCTTCTGAGCAAAGTTAAAGCACACAGGATCGATGGCAGTATATTTAGGTGGATTCAGTCATGGCTTGGTGACAGACAGCAAAGAGTTAGTATAGATGGAGTTAAATCTGAGTGGGGGTGTGTTAGCAGTGGAGTTCCCAAGGATCTGTTTTGGGTCCCTTGCTATTCTTAATTTATATTAATGATCTTGACATAGGTATAAGTAGTGACCTGAGTAAATTTGATGATGATACTAAGCTAGGTAGGGCAATTAGGGTTGATTCTTTAGCTGTTGTAATGCAGGAGGAATTGACCATTCTGTCCAATTGGGCTGAGAAATGGCAAATGAAGTTTAACATAGACAAATGTAGTGTACTTAGTATAGGTAGAAATAATCCATTGAATAGTTATAAATTAAATGGGAGAAATTTAGGGAGGACCGATTGTGAGAGGGACTTGGGTATTTTGGTAAGTTCAGACCTTCGTCCTAGAAAGCAATGCCTAAATGCTAAGAATAAAGCTAATAGGATATTGGGATTCATTAGGAGGAGTGTAAGCAATAAGAGTGCTGAAGTCATTCTAAAACTCTATCTGGCACTAGTTAGGCCTCATCTAGACTATGCAGTACAATTTTGGTCACCATATTATAGGAAGGATATTGATTTGCTTGAGTCTGTGCAGAGAAGGATGACAAAGATGATTGGTGGGCTAAGGAACTTACCTTATGGTGAAAGGCTCAGAAAACTAAATCTACATACATTGGAAAGGAGAAGAGTCAGAGGGGAATTGATTGAAGTCTTCAAATGGGTAAAAGGATATAATAAAGGGGATCTGGGTAAGGTTCTTATACTTAGTGAACATGACAGGACATGTAGCAATGGGTTTAAGCTTGATAAGTATAGGTTTAGGAAGGAGATTGGGAGGAATTGGTTTACAAATCGTGTGGTAGATGAATGGAATAGGCTCACTAGACATGTGATAGAAGCCTCCTCTCTGGGTACTTTTAAGAATAGATTAGATAAATATATGGATGAAGCTGCTAGATGGGACTGACTTTTTTATGTACATATGTATATATTTTTCTAAGGAGTGGGGAGATTATATTTTGCGGTTGCATGAATGGACATAATCCTCTGGATGCATTTTATGTATATTGTAGATTAGATCTGACGAACTCCTGTAAAGGGTGACAATGTTGATGACTTTTCTCTGGTAAGAAATCTTTTGTGTGTTGACTGGAACAGGAGCTGCCAAGTGTAGGCCATGAATGGTCTTTTGCAGTCTCCTTCTTTTCTTATGTTCTTATACATCATCAGAGTTACAGTGATAATTCTGCCAGGATACTTCACTCCTCCATGGAAGATCATCTTCTCAGCTGAGATCTCATCTGCAAGATTAGTCTCATCATAGTTGAAAATGTTAGACGGTGGGATGCCTTTGAGCTCTTTGCTCAGCCCTCATGATATTGTGTGAACACCTCCTCAGTCACACAGGTTCTGCTTCTCTTCCTGTCATTGCTAATTTTCATTGTTAGTTGTTTATGGGGCTTTATGAAGCCAGTTGCTCAGTCATGCCTTGCAAGATTAATTGATAATTTGCTGAATATTTACCCTAATTTATCTAGGTAGCTTTTAAAAATCAATCTTAGGTCATAAAGTAGTAAAGGAAAACCATAGTTACTGCGCAGAAAAGTCTGGTCACAATGAGTACTTCTTCCTCATTGCTGAGAACAATTTTCCCACTTGGTGACTTGCTACGTCTGACATGAATTCTGTTCATCAGGGTCCCTTTCACAATTCCATATGTCTTTGCAGCTTTCATGATACTCAGTTGACTACTAGTCACAGCTTCCACAGATTGCTCTACTGCATTAATAGGATAATCATTTTAGTGCCCTGCTCCTTTCTGTCTCATAGGGGTTTGAGGCATTGTGACTATATGTTAATTAATATCAACACTGAAATTAAAAATTTTCTGCAAAGACAAATTTAATAAGAATACAATACATATGTACCATAATATATATATATATATATATATATATATATATATATATATATATATATATATATATATATACAGCTAGCTACGACTGTCAGGAATTTAGAGAAATTCAAAACAATGACAAAGACTATATGAGAGCTCTAAAAGGTTGGTCAAAGTCACCCCCTTTGCCTTTGGACCAATGTAAAATCCAAATCAATTCAGTTAGAAAGTTTTACATTGTATATTATTAACGAGGCTAATTTTCTGTGCAATCAGTAGAAATTTGAAATTTCTATCTTGAAAAAGGAAAAAAAATAAGGGTATGCTTTTGAAAGTACCAAAAATTGGCAATTTATTTTTTAAAAATTTTGCCCATCAAAACATTTGTGTGGTTAAAGTTACATATATCCTAGTTTCAGTGTCTAATATTATATATAAATCACTGCTCTTCAATAGTGTATAAGTGTTTTTTCCCCCAAATTGACAGAATTTCTTTTAGAGAATTTATTTTTCCAGAATATATAAATTAACATTAATTGTTCATGGTGTCCCAATGACACAGGTCAGTGTGGAAAGACTATTTTCATAATTAAAATTTATTTTGAGTGAAACAAGAAATAATTTATTACCTGAAAATGGAGAGAATATTGTAATTGTTAGATGTAGTTTTAATATTCAATTAAATTCACATTAAGGATTTAAGCTTAGAAACCAAAATAGATTTTTAATGGAAATATAATATTGCAATATGTATATATATTATTTATATATTTTTATATTCCTCCTTATTTATACCCTTTATTTTTTTATCGTTTAATTATTTTAGAGAATATATAATAAATATTCTGAATCTACATTTTATATTTGTTCACATTTCTGGTAGTCATGAAGATCGGCGGCGCGTCCGAAAGTGTATTTTTTAAGCATGTATGTTTCGTTCACTCGCACATGTATATTCATACACGTTTGGTTAAATAAAAATGTTAGAACATTATTCTATAAACAATTATGATTATATACTGGGGGCTGTGCCCCCATAACATAACATAACATAACATAATTACACGGATGACAAAAGCCACAAGGGCCTATCAAAGGTCATCCGCCTCCGTCAAAACCCACCCACAAAAAGCACCATCACCAGGGGAAGACAAAATCAAAGTCCCCCACAATATAATATAACGGATGACAAAAGCCACAAGGGCTCATCATAGGTCATCCGAGTCAAGCGGCCTCTTTTTCAAGGCACCCAAACTCCCAGGAAAACTACATCCAGAGGATTGCATCCAGAAACAAGGGTATCACCAATCAAGGCTTGTCAAGAACTAAATCATGCAGCTATAGATATATACAAACAATATTAATATATACAAAACTTAGGAACCATCACAACCTTCCCTTCCCATAAACTCATCCAACCTACTCTTAAATACATTTAGATTTGGACTACCTACTACCCTCTGCGGCAATTTGTTCCAGAAGTCTACCACTCTATTGGTGAAAAAATACTTTCTTAAATCCAACCTACACCCTTGCTTTTTAATTTTCAAGTGGTGACCTCTAGTCCGATTTCCATCATCTAACTCAAAAAACTTGCTAACATCCAATTTATCTATCCCGGAAAAAATTTTAAACAGCTCAATCATATCCCCTCTCACACACCTCCTTTCGAACGAGAACATATTTAATACCCTCAGTCTATCTTCATATTCAAGGTGCCTCAGGGAAGGAATAATCTTTGTTGCCCTCCGTTGCACTGACTCAAGAAGGTTAATATCGTGTCTAAAATGTGGGGACCATGCCTGTATACAGTACTCTAGATGTGGCCTAACATAAGAGTTATAGAGTTTAAGAATAACCTCCTTACTTTTGTAACTGACATTTCTCTTAATAAAACCCAGCACTCTATTTGCCCTATTTCTTGCTTCAATACACTGCTTAGAAAACCTTAATGACTTATCTATTACTACTCCTAGATCTTTCTCATCCTCTACTGAGCTCAGCCAATGCCCATCCATTTCATAGTTAAATTCTCTATTATCTTTTCCCATGTTAATAACTTTGCACTTATCAAGGTTGAAAGTCATTTGCCACTTATGTGCCCAGGATAACAATTTATTTAAGTCCCCCTGCACTTTAAAATTATCATCAATATCTTTAACTACAGCTGCTAATTTGGTATCATCCGCAAAAATTGACACTTTATTATTAACTGCCTCCCCAAGATCGTTTATATAGATGACAAATAATAATGGACCGAGAACTGATCCCTGAGGAACCCCACTGATAACATCCCTCCACTCTGACTTTACACCATTTAGCACTACCCTTTGCTTCCTGTCTTTCAGCCACTCAGCTATCCAATTTGAAACACCCCCACATATCCCAATCATTTTTAATTTATGAACTAGTCTCCTGTGTGGTACCTTATCAAATGCTTTACTAAAATCTAAGTAAATTATATCTACATTCTCTCCCTTATCTACTTGATCTGTTACAAACTCCAGAAAGTCTAGTAAGTTAGTCAAACATGATCTACCTGATCTAAACCCATGCTGAGCATCGCTGATTGAAACTCAGGATCATAATAGGGAGGTCCCCATGCAGTGATAAGCCCCCCTACGAGCAGTCCCCTTCAATTTACTCTAAAAAGGTGAAACATATTGGAACAGGGACAAAATATTTTACATCCCATCATTCGCGCCACCGATCTTCATGTTTACCAAAGTGACAATGGGTAGTCTGGAGTAAACCACTTTCACTGTTTACTCTGGAGTTAGACAAGGGTGTGTGATGGGCCCAGTATTGTTCAATGTGGGTAATTTCTAGCTACTCTTTTTTGTCTCACTTCATTGTTGAGTCAATAAATGTATTTTTTTAGAAATGGGGGCGGTCACCCCCATACACACCTTTAATTGTAGGGGGTTGCACTCCCCACATTCACAGATGACAAAAGCCACAAAGGCCCATGAAAGGTCATCCACATCTGTCCAAACCCAAACATAAAATGCAACCATAGGATTGTCAGATCATGCACCTACAATATACAAATAGAACCATACACAGGAATGTGTCAAAAACAAAAGGCATCATCATCAAGACTCATTAAAACCAGAATAATCGCCTCCCCCCCCACAAAATTAATCCTCCCTACTCATATATCATCTAATCTGCATTTGAATACATTCAAGTTTGGACTGTCTCCTGTCTCAGATGGCATTTATTCCAGTAATCTACCACTCTTTGGTAAAAAAATATTTTCTAACATCCAACCTGCACCTCTGTTTCTTATTTTTAAGTGGTGGCCTCTAGTCCTATTACTACCTTCCAACTCAAATAACTTGCTAAAATCCAACTTATCCATCCCAGAACAGATTTTAAAAGCTCAATCATATCTCCCCTCACACATCTCTCAAACGAGAACATATTTAGTACCCTCAGTCTATCTTCATATTCAAGGTGCTTCAGGGAAGGTAATTATTTTTGATGTCTTCCTTTGTACTGACTTTATCATGTTGATGTCATGTCTAAAATGTGGTGACCACGCTTATATACAGTACTCTAAATGTGGCCTAACATAAGAGTTATAGAATGTAAGGATAACCTCTTTACTATTGTAGCTAATATTCCTCTTAATGCATCCTAGCACCCTATTTGCTCTATTTTTTGCCTCAATACGCTACTTTGAAAACTTCAGTGACCTATCTACTGCTACGCCTAAGTCCTCATGATAACCTGAATTCAGCCAATGCCCATTCATTTCAAAGCTAAATTCCCTATTATCTCTTCCCATGTTAAGAAGTTTGCATTTCTTAAGGTTAAAAGTTATTTGACACTTCTGAGCCCAAGCAAATAACTACTTTTGTAAAGAACAAAGAGGTGTACGCCTTTAATCGTTTTGCGAATTATAATAGGGGTTGGGGGTGGGGTATGACGTCAGAACTCAAACGCGCATGAATATTCAGACACGGGTGAATGATAATATTTATTAAACTATTTACAAAATACTATTTAAGAATTATGCAATCTATTTATCCATTATTATAACACAATTACTTAGAAACTATTTACCAATTTAATTGCAATCAACCAATTACTATCAATTATCTATTTGCCAATTACTAATTACCAATTATCCAATTACCAATTATCAGTCATCATTTGTTATACCCTAATTACCAAACCAAATTTACCAATTTAAATGCATTCCTGTTAACTCATGCAAATTTAATTCACACATAAAAATTTCAATCCAATCATAAACTGTTACTGTATAAATTCACCTCTAAATCTAACTGTTTATTCAATAATATATATATATATATATATATATATATATATATATATATATATATATATATATATATATATATATATATATATTAACTTCTTAACTCATTGTTTTTAATTTACGTATTCCCCTAACGTCGGCCAGATTTAGGCCTAAGGAAGTCATCTGAAAAATTTAGACTCTGCATTAGCATTTAATAATTTATTCCCTTGAATAACGAAATATAGGTTATTACGTTTATTGTGATCTGAGAGCTATCTAGGATATTGCCGCAATATTAATTTAAAATCTATAAGTGGTGCCCAGAATAGTTTAATTATCTCCCATCCATTCATTCATTTGTAAAATTAAATTAATATTCACTGTCACGTGTGTTGTATTTTCCGGACGATGCATTCCCCCTCTCTCGGTTTCATTTTTTTTCTCGGGTAGATTGTTGACACGTGCTCGTTTTCAATCCTTAGTTAACCTTAACATCCTTAAGTGATCCCTTAGCAATTTCATAAAATTAATTATAATATACAGTAATAAATACAAAGTGACCAATTATCAAATTTTTTTTCAAATTTTTACGTTTAAGCACCTGAATTTAATTTGTGCATAAACACACACTTTTATTTTTCTGTAAATGGATTATAACGGAGCCTCAAGCTACGCCCCAACTTCGGGCACAGCAACAACGACCCAAGCATCCTCCCTCGCAACAACAACGACGTATTCATCCACCTTCGCCCCCATGCAAGCATCCTCCCTCATTTGCCTACTACTCAACAACGCCCTTTTCCCATTCCATCTTCGGTTCAGCTTCCGCCATTCGACCCACAAAATCCCATTGGCTGGTGGGAAATGGTGGAGCTCATCCTCCTACACCAAGCAGTTCCCGAGGACCATACAACAATCGTCGTAGCCCAGAGATTACCTCTTAAGTATTATTTATACTTTTAAGAGTATTCTTCTTGATGGGGGTATTTCTGGGTCTTGAGGAAGGTACCAAAGGGCGTTCATGGAAGAATTTGGGAGGTCACAAATTGAAGACCTGCGTATCCTTCTTGATACACAGGAGATGAAGGATAGGTGCCCCACGCATTATCTGTACCATCTCAAGGACCTGTCATATGCCAAAGGAGCACATCTCGACCAACTCGAGACACTCATAACTGAGATATTCATGCGTGGAGAAGTGGAGAAGATGGCAGAGGCGGCTGATGCCCTGTATAACAATCCATTCGTCAGCTGGGGAAATGCAGTCACCAGGTCGTTAACCAATGAAAATAGGGAGCGTAGCACATCATACAACTCTGTTAAAATCCACTCACATGTATCCATTTCACAGGTTAGGTCGCTGGCCGAGACTCCTTACAATCCACCAGGACTACGTCAGAATGCATCCTCCCAGGCGTCGGGTCTTTTATCCGTTCTGGAGATGATTGAGATGGATATTTGTAGCCTAAAGGTGCGAACGGGTCTTAACCGGGAGCAAAATCGTGAGCAGGACGGAGGAGTCAGACGTCGTTTCCCCTCCCGAAAAAGGCAATAGCAAGGAGGAAACAACAGCACAAAAGGTGAGGCACAGCAGTTTCATTTCCAACCTAGACCTAATTCCCCCTATCCTGACAACTCTCAGGGTAGCTGCTGGTACCATTATAATTAGGGGAGCAACGCTGTAAGCTGTGTTCAGCCGGAACCTGGGTAAACAAAGAGTTTACATCAAAGCTCACAAGTTTACCAAAGTTCCGGTTGACCAAACCATGGGCCTTCTGCGGGAAATCATGCCTAGACTTAATTTGGATCTTCCCATTTCTACGAGTAAATTTATCGATTTAGTTGAATTATGTCTCTCTGACAATGTGTTTCGAGTAAATAATGAGTTTTATAGACAAATATTTGGCCTTAGCATGGGAAATAGTTTATCTCCGATATTGGCATGTCTCTTCATGGAATATTTTGAGACTGAACTCCTTCTCACAATTTCTCCCCCTAACTTTATATGGTTAAGGTACATTGACGATGTATTTTCTGTATGGCCTAATGGCCATGATTTTGATACCTTTTTTAATAATTTTAATAATTTGCATGTCTCCATCAAATTCAAATATGAATGGGAATATGATAATAGATTACCCTTTTTAGATGTCGTCATTAATAAAGATCACCATGAATTAAAACTTGACGTGTATAGGAAACCAACCCACTCGAATGCCTATATACATTATTTTTCGTTTCACGATAATACTGTTAAAAAATCGGTAATTTCTAACCTTTTCCTTAGAGCATACAAAATATGTCATCCTTCCTATTTAGATGAAGAAATTGTCATTATCAGGCCCATTTTTTTTAATTTGTATTACCCATAGGTTCATATCGTCTGTCCATTTTGCAGCTAGGAAAACATTCTATGGTAATGAGCCTTCCCGCACTAACGACTTCAACAAATGTATAACATTGCCATTTAATAATAAATTAAATAGTTTAAAGGACATATTTGGAAAAGCGGGTATTAATCTAGCCTTTAAATATAATAATTCCTTAAACCAATTGATGATGGCCAGGAAACCCAAAGAACATCATAACATAGGAGTATATGCAATACCATGCAATGATTGCCATAAAGTTTATATAGGGGGAACGGGGAGAAATCTAGACAAGAGATTGTACGAACACAAAAGAGATATTAGAGTGGGCAGCGAAAGCAGTGGAATATTTTGCCATGTTAGAGACAAGAATCATACGATCGATTTCAATGGAAGTAAAATGGTATTTAAATCGGCTAACTATGTTAAGAGAAGAATCGTAGAATCGAGCTTGATATCGTCAGTTGCTAATTTAAATCTATCTGAGGGTCAATTTTCTTTTAATCGTGTAATAAGAAAGCAAATAAACAAAATGGTAAAATGTCAGCCCTTCAATATGTTTAGGCCTAACCCCCCCTCCCCCCAGATTAGCCACAAGTAGGGAATTGGGGAAAAAAGAGAGGATATTGTGTAATGCTTATATGCACTTCTCTTATATTTTCTACCCAGTGTCAGTTGAAAAAGGGTGTGAGATACACCGAAACTGTTCTGAATTAAATTGTCTTCGGAGAATGTGGTTTAATTCCTCATCTTTTCTTGCGATATTGCATTAATTTTCATCATATATATATATATATATATATATATATATATATATATATATATATATATATATATATATATATATATATATATATATATAGTACAAGATGAATAAGATTTGGACGCGAATGAGATAAGAAACCGGAGTTTTTTAAGGGCAAGAGAGAGGGACAGTAGAAGAATCCAGAATCAAAGGGAGCAGAGGGCGGCACAGTGAAGGCGATCCTTTACCGAGAAGACAGAAATAATGCCTGGATTCTTCTAATGTCCCTCTCTCTTGCCTCTAAAATCTCAGGTTTCTTGTCTCATTTGCTCATTCGCGTCCAATTCTCATTTTCTCATGTACTATATGTATTTATAGTCAGCTACACCAGGTTTCTGGATCTTTCTTTCTGTCTTCAAATTTTATTTGAAAGACAGAAAATAAAAATGGCATACCCCTGTGGTGGTTGTATAATCACCGGCAGATCCTATAGTTGCTTTCTTTGTATTTGACATGGACAGTGAGCCTTTAAATTGCAAGCAGGTAAGAGGATGTGGTATAAAAATTCCTTGGAAGTTCCTAGCTTAGGGAGATATAGAGTTTGATTGGATAACGCTTTGGGCGAAATATAGTTACTGTGCATGGTCGCTTAGCGGTAAAGTATCTGACCGGCAATCAGCAGACCCGAGTTCGAGTACCGGCCATGAATTCAAAACTGTTTTCCCCTGGCGTTATTTCTGTCTTCTCGGGAAAGGATCGCCTTCATTGTGCCGCCATCTGCTACCTTTGATTCTGGATTCTTCTAATGTCCCTCTCTCTTGCCTTTAAAAAACTCCGGTTTCTTGTTTCAATTGCTCATTCGCGTCCAAATCTTATTCCTCTTGTACTATATGTATTTATAGTCAGCTACATCAGATTTCTGCATCTTTCTTTCTGTCTTCAAATTTTATTTGAAAGCTAGAAAATAAAAATTGCATAGCCCTGTGGTGGTTGTATTATCACCCGCAGATCCTATAGTTTTTTTTTTGTATATATATATATATATATATATATATATATATATATATATATATATATATATATATATATATATATATATATATATATATATATATATATATATATAGTATATATATATATACATATATATATATATATATATATATATATATATATATATATATATATATATATATATATATATATATATATATATATATAGTATATATATATATATATATATATAGTAGTATATATATATATATATAGTATATATATATATATATATATATATATATATATATATATATATATATATATATATTTTTTTTTTTATGTAGCAACCGACGTGTATTTCCAAAATAGGAGACACGCGATAGTCGCTACACACATAAAGTACACAGAGAGAGAAAAGTAAAGTCAGCGCCGTTTACGAGGATGTTATTCGGTTGTAAACGAAGCACAGTTATCTCTGTTAGAGTTGGTCGAGGCAATCTTTGGCAAACATAATAATCAAAGCAGAATCCAGAATAAACCGTTTAGTTATCACTGTTAAACAAATAGAAGCCGTGTCAGAAAGCTATCTCCATGGCAACATGCCACCGCCCACAAAGAATATGCCCAATAGTCGGAGTGCCTTCCTTATAGATATGTTCAGCAGTAGTCAATTAAAAGTCGAGTTATGTTAATACCGACAAATCAACAGCCCGGTACATAAGAGGGAGGTGTGTCTTAGTTGGACAAGGAACTTGTAGGGCGTGGCTTAAATTAAATATATATAACTATGTGGAGCCAGAACAGGAAGGGAATTAGATTACCGTTTTATATAGCAATATATCGCGTTATAGATCGTTCAGTTCGTTCTCTCGGATTCGCGTAATTCATCTTTGTATATAGTCGTGTGCATAACGCAGACATTAAGGTGTAACTCATAAAGGCTTTATTCGTCCGGCCTCCTTTGAACTTTGCTCGCACTTGACCTCGAACTTAATTTGTCATAACTTACAACTTAAAACTTAATTAAAGACTTTTGTAAAGTGCAATAAGATCTAGTTTCAATAATAATTCTATTTTTGCTTTAGTGATTTCAATATCCTGACGTTGCTCCATCTTCATTCTTCAAGGCCTTATTAATCGGGAAAACAGCCGTTGCGCAATTTTCCTCATTAATCGCCATTCCTCGAGATCACATACTCGTAACTCACGAAATACCGGTGTTCTACCCTAGTGTGGTCTATCCTCCTCTTCCAGGCTATTTGCCCCATTCGTTAGAATAAGACCGCACCTCGTCTTAGGGCACCCCATAGCAATAAAAAAATAGCTCTCATGGGAAATAAGGAACGGCAACGGAAACCAACCGGGGCATATGTATTAACCGGAGCTCTTGCCAAAAGATTACACGATAACCCGATAATCTATCACCATTACTGGTAACCAGCGTCCCCCCTCCAAGCCTCTTGGGCTGTCCTCACGATTACCTTTATGGGTCCCTCATAATTAGGGACGACCTTCAAGAGCCCTCTTTATCTATCTATCTAAATTATTACTAAAACTGGTGTCAGGTTTAGCATGGGTTTTAAAATATCATCTCTCAAGTCTTTTATAAGTTGCTTTTTTGTATTTTCTATTAAGGCTGAACGCTCTGCTTGTTTAAATGTGCAGTAAAATAATATTTTCCATATTTATTTCTCTTTGTGTGTGTCCATTTTAACCGCGTAAGTTTTGGGTATAATTTTTGGGTGAGACTACGTCTCAAATTTTATTCTTCAGCGAAATCGTCGCCTTTTTATCCGTGAAGAATCATTTAGGATTGTGTATTTTTTTGTGTGTGGGTTTTAATTGACAAGGCAAGACTCTCACATTAAATATTTCTTTTTGTTAGGCATTTTCTTTTCGTGCGTGCATACCACGTTAGACTAGGTTGTTAACTTTGTTGCATTGCTTGGTGTTAATTGGATTTTATTTTCATTGTGGGGTGGGTGTTAATTCCATTTTCACACGCAATATGTCATATTTTGAGCGTTTTGAGCTCCAAGGCAAGTACTTTGGCTTATCAGGCAAGGATCTTCTATCGTAGATCCAGGAAGAGGAAAGGAACGATAGAGCAGGAAGAGGAAAGGAACGATAGAGTAGGCAAAAGGGAACGAGAGAGTGAAGAAAGGAGACAAATGCTCCAGCATGAGCCTGAATTAAGTCGAGCGAGGGCCGAGACCCTCTATATTAATTTTCTTGCTGAAATTCCCCAGTCAGCATTGGTGAAGCTCCCCATTTTCAAAGAAGGCGAGGATTTTGGATTATACTTAATTCACTTCAAAAATCTTTTTGAAGCGAGATGGTGTCGCCAAGCTCTTCCCCTTACTTAGTTCGCATCTCCGGGACATTAATTTCCCTCCCTTCTGAAGTTACGCTTAATAATTCCACCTTGAAATCCGAGCTTCTGGCAGCGTATAATAGGACCCCCTGATTTTTATCGCTTTAAGTATCATCACACCCGAATCCAGCCAAAGCAAACTTTCCGTCAGTTTGGCTAAAATTGCCCATGACTAGCACTCCCTAGGTGACTTTGTCCTGAAGGACCAGTTCTTGGCTTCGCTCCTTTCAGAAATTCATTAATTCGTAAAGGATTGTAGATGTTACAACTTCAAATAATGCGTCTAAAAGGCTGATGTATACCCTAAGGAAAATAAGAAGACTTCCCCATTGTCCCCCAAGGAAAAAAGTAACAACCCAAAATTTCCTCCACGCAATCCAAGTAAGTTCATAAAGGTGACCGGCCCTTCAAAACCCAGAAATTTCTCCCAGTCAGAGCGCCAGGATATTAAACCATTTGCATCAAATTCCCCTCTGTCATCCTTCCCCAGGAGGCCCATTGTATGTTTCACCTGCGGCGTAGAGGGCCAGTTACAACCTAACTGCCCCCAGAACTCCCAACTCCGTAGTACATCTGTCACCTCTGTACACCAAGTGAGTGCCACCATCATCGCGAGCCGATTCCCCTAATTCTCTCTCTGCTCTCAATTGCTGCAGACATCGCGTCAATTTCTTATTCGATAAGAGCTCTCCTGGAAGTCTGAAGTTCGAGACTGGAACAGTAAATAGCTGCCGAGTCTCCACCCTCGTCCGAAATACATGATGCACCTGTATAGTGGTCTCCGATCAGCTGTTTCCCCCAGTAGCCCTGAACCACTACAAAATTTGAGATGGTCCATGACTACCTGGGACGCGTAAACCGCTTCCCCATAGTAAATTGCCATCTAGAATACCAATATTTCACCGGCTGTGCTGAAATGGTGTCAGACCCTATAAAATTCTGTTCCTTGCTAGGACAGTGGCCTCAGGTTTCTTCCAACCCTGTGGCTCAACCCATCGTCACACGAGCCCAATCAAGAAAGGAAAATGAGCCACCCGCTCTCCTTGAAGCACCCTGTGACTCCAAATTCAGTGGCGTTATGAGCGAAGGATGCCCTCAGAACCAGAAAAAAGTGTGAGTCCCTTCTTCCACTGTGGAAAAAAGCCAGGAGCAACGAACGAGAATCATCCGCGGCAATAAAATCATTTCTTACTTCGAGAGGTAAGGCACGTTGTACCACGCTTGCCTGGAAGGAAATAGCACCAGGGCTCCTACATACTGCTCATTCTAAAAACTACCCACGACAGTTCGTTTTCTGGCCATTTTAGCTATAACAAAAGAGTGCAAAGAATTTTCAGGTATTTCTTTTGACCCCGTGGTGCAGAGTACATCTATAATTACTGCAGATAATGCGACATTTGCCAGACGACCACAGCAAAAGGACGCATCAAACCCGCTCCCCTTCAGAAGGGAACCATTCTTTCTGAGCCCTTCTCCTGTGTGGCCATCGAACTCATTGGCCACATTCACCCTCCATCCAGTGTAGGGCATATCTACGTGCTCACCCTCGTAGATTTTGCACTCGCTTTCCCGAAGCGGTCCCATTAAAGAGGATAGACAGCGTCAAATGCGCGGAAGCCCTCATTTCCATCTTCTCTCGGGTTGGAAGACCGAAAGTGGTGTTATCGGACCAAGGCCGTCAATTTACCTCCGAGCTGATGTAATATGTAGGAAAATTGTTGATGGTAAAAGCCCTTTTACCAGCCCGTTCCACCCAGCCACAAACGGAATCTGCGAGATGATTAAATGGAACTCTGAAGTCTATTCTAAAGAAGCTATGAGCGGAGCGACCTGCAGAGTGGTATTTTTTGCTTACATAGAAATCTTCCACCGTGCCTTGGGATTTGCTACTTATGAGTTGTTGTACAGGCGAAATGTTCATGGTCCAATGAGCATCTTAAAGGAACTGTTCTCCAACCATGAACTCGATGATACAATCTTCGTACCTAGTGGATCTCCACCAAAGATTAGAGAAGTGCGCTGAGATAGCGTACCAGAACGCAGACCTCAATCTGGAGAAGTAAAAGACGTACTTCTACGTCAAATTGAAGGAACGAAGATTTAAGCCGGGTGACGAAGTGTTGTTGCTCCCAAATAAGAATAACAAACTACTCAGTCAATGGAAGGGCCCCTTTCCAGTCCTTGAGAGCCGTAGCCCAGTTGGCTACTTAATTCCAACACCCTCAGGAGAAAAACTCTTACACATTAATATGCTGTAGTAGTACCATCGCCGAACCTGTGTTAATAACATCGTGGCCCTCAACGAAGAGTCGGCTATGGAAGCCAACTACTCCCCAGATTCAATACATGTAATACAGTCGTCTGTGTGGAGCAGAACAAAGATTATTCGCTGTCCACCCTGCCCGGCACCGCCGAGTTACCACCTTCTGCCCTAGATATTGATGAGCGGCTAACATCAGAGAAGAAGAGTAGGCTGCAGTAGCTGCTGATCAGTTCGGGGATGTGGTTTCTCAAGTCATGGGATGTGCCGCACAGTTTGGGTACGACAGTGCTCTAACCACCCAAAAACCAGTCCGCTCCAAGCCGCACCCAATCCCCATTCACTTAAGACTAGCATTCAACACCGAAGTAAATAATTTGCGTAGTTTAAATATTATTGAGCCTCCAATTCTAACCATTGTTCGCCCATAGAAATGTACAAAAATCAGACGGTTAAAATCGTATGTGCGTTGACTTTTGTAAACAACTCTGTGACGGTATTTGACACCGAACCTATGGATCAGAATCTCCTTTTTGAAGAGGCCAAATTTATTACAGAATTAGACCTTTGTAAGGCCTACTACCAAATTCACCTGAAAGAAAATGTAAAGAAATATACGGCTTTCCCCACGGATAAAGGCTCGATGCATTTCCGCCGGTTGCCCTTTGGCCTGGTTACGGCTTGTATTAACGACAACCGTATGATGCGCCGGATTTTGGATGGGTCGTCGACCATAACTTTCTACTTCGACAAGATCTACGTCGCCACTCGAAGATTGAGACCAGCAGCTGGTCTCCCTACAAGCCCTGTTGCGTCGGCTGCGTGAGCACAGCCTCACGATCGCCCCAAGCAAATGCTATTTTATATATAGTACCATTAAGTAACTCGGGTTCCACATCGGAAATAACCACCTTGGCCCTCAAGAAGACAAAGTACGGGCCATCGTGGACATGCCTCTTCCCTGTAATAAGAACAGTTCAGATCTTTCATGGAATCTGCTTCCTTTTATCGGCGGTTCGTTCCCAATTTCGAGTCACTCTCGCCCCCTTATGCAACCTCCTTCAAAGGAATCTCCCAACCGCATTATTTGGACTCCGAAAACCACTCTTCACTTCCACCAACTAAAAGGTAAATTGGCGTCCGCCCCCATTCTTAGGTTACCTAATCCCACTAAGCCTTTTGGAAGCCGGACTGATATGAACAATGAGGGCATAGGCTGTGTCCTATTCCAATATGGAGACGATGGTAAAAGCCACCCGGTAGCGTACGTGATTAGCAAACACCTCCACGCAAAAAGACCTATGTTGTAATAGAGCGAGAAGCACTGCCATTCATTGTCTGGGGAGTGCAGAAATTCAAATTTTAACTTGTAGGAAAAAAAAAAAAAGAGTTCTTGATCGAGACAGATCACCGATTTCTCGCATATTTACATAATGTTAAGAACAGCAACGGGAGAATCATGCGTTCGAGTTTACTTATACAGGAGTATCAGTATAATATTATGTACATAAAAGGGTCGGAAAATTATCTAGCCGACAGCCTCAGCACTTGTGGCTTTTGTCATCCGTGAAATTATGTTATGTTATGTTATGAAACCACTTGGGTCCTAACCTGAGCTAAGTGCAAAAGAGGAGACATTTTCTTTCTTTCTTTGTCCTGATTGATTCCTTGTATATATATTTATGTATGTTTATCGCATATCGGCAAGAAGTCACCCTTGTAATTTTGTCTTTGTACTGTATACCTTTATTGCCTAGTAACCTTCTATACATATATCTCCGTTTATAGTTGTACGATCCTATTTATTTTTTTATATGTTTGCATGATGTTATTATGTACCATGTATTTATGTCATTTTTTTTCTTTTCCTCTATAATTTTGGTCACTAATGAACCGAGGCGAGTGAGCCTCCTCTTTTATTGTAGTTTAAATTAAATTCTTTGGCTACTCGGATTAGTCTTGCTCTTTAGCTATGTAAATCTGTATCGACACAGGTTAGGTATTTCCCCATTGATTGTACCCTCATCGCTGGAAATTTGGACTGTGCTTTTCCCACACTAACATTTTTTTCATGCCCCTTTTCCCCAAAGCTGAAAGGCGTCATTTTTCGGAAGAGAGATGTGAAAGAATAGATTCAAGAAGGCCCACGTGGGCCCCTAGAAACCCACGTGGCCACCAAACACAGGATCAAAGGATGAGAGAAATGGGCCGAAGAATCAAGCAAAGAGGCTTTCAGAACGCAGCTGTATTTATTCATGAGGCAATCTTGCCTCCCGCCTACCATCTGGAAGCACGCGAGAGCGAGGAAGGACATATGTTATCGCAAATTCCTGGCTGGCAGACGTCTCTCCCCCAGCCCTGCGTTTACCTTGTGAAAATGCCATCCTTTGCCGGAAGCGATTTCACCCCATCATCATCCGGTATTTAACGCCAGGTTCAGCCGGCCATTAAGAGGGTTTTTACCCTCGTTTGTGGTTCATCATGGATGTGTTGTAGGATCTTGTCATGTCCCTCTTGAAGGATTCCACTGGGCAGTTTGTAATGTTCCTTAGGATTTTGGGCAGTGTGTTGAATATTCTTGGATCGCTTTGACCGAGGCTGGTCAAAGCTTGAGTAGGTATAGTTTTTCTCATGCATGTCCGGCCAAAGCGTTCCAAGTGTTTAGGGAGCATATAATCATTTGTGGAATTAGACACAAGCTTCTCTAGGATCTTTCATGTGAATATGGCTATGTACCTCTCTCGCCTTTGTTGAGAGTACAACCCGAGGTATTTCAGGTGGTCCCAGTAACTTATATGTTTAACCTCCAGGATTTTTTGTTGAACACCCTTTTGACTGCTTCAGGATTTGGGATTTCTCCTTTTTTGTGTGGTGACCACAGATGACCACAGTAGTCAAGTACTTGCTGTACTAGGGTTTTCCAGATGGTGAGGAGACAGTCTTTGTCTTTTGTGTGAAAGACACTTAGAATCTAACCGCTATTTTCTTTGCTTTATTTTTTCCTGAATGTGGTGTTCGAATATGGCATTGCCACTCAAGTGAACACCGAAGTATATGATGTTATGTTTGATTGGTATTTGTAAGCCTCTTCCAGTGTGTAGTGATATTTCTTCAGCGCCGCATCTGAGCATTTCAAATTTCTCATTGAATGCCATGTTTTCTCTGGCACAGGCGTATCTTGTTGAGGTCTTCCTGTAGTTGGGTTATTATATCATGCAAAAAGCAAAGTACTCCATCAATTCCCTTAAGAAGTTGATCCATGGCTCTCTGGAAGATTCCAGAGCAGCAAAAATACCATAACAGTCTTTTGTAGCGAAAAAGACCTCGAGGAGTATTAATAGTAGTAATGGCTCGAGATTCTTCGTCTAAAGCCAACTAGGCATAAGCTTGGCTCATATCGAGTTTAGTGAACCGTCTACCC
The DNA here is from genome assembly GCA_963969495.1 of Ceratothoa steindachneri. Taxonomy (NCBI): domain Eukaryota; kingdom Metazoa; phylum Arthropoda; class Malacostraca; order Isopoda; family Cymothoidae; genus Ceratothoa; species Ceratothoa steindachneri. The sequence continues at coordinate 38,179,050 of OZ018333.1, forward strand.
CCAGCAAATGAGCTAAAAGGTTCCTCTGGTTTAGGCAAAGGGTAAGTATCCACTAAAACAGCTTTATTTGTGGCACGATAGTCTCAACAAATGCGGATAATACCACCAGGTTTGAGTACGGGTACTATAGGTGAAGCCCATTTCGAGTTTGACACTGACTCAATGATGTCTTGAGCAAGTATTAAATCTAAGGCTTGGTCTACCTTAGTGCGGAGTGAGTAAGGCACCGAGCAAGCCGTCATATATTTTGGTTGAACATCAGTAGAAATATCAAAATGGACTTGAAATTTATTAATAAGACCGATACCCCCCTTAAATAAAGACGGGTAACGCGTTGCAATGGATTGTTCGTCCTCTGGAGAACAAGAAGAAATGAAATTTGTGCTACAAATGGCAGCAATGTCTAGATTCATTGCCCGAATCCAGTCTCGGCCCACCAGCGGGCGTCCTCGTTCTTTAACAATTGTTAAATTCAAAGGGTGCGTAACTGTGGAATTGGGTTCTTAAACATCAACTCCACAGCTACCTACACTACTGAACGGAGTGCCCCCGTAAACCTTCAAAGGAGTATTCACTTTGTAAGGTAATTCATTTTGAAAATGTGAACGAAAAATGTTTTCGGGCATAATGGATGTGTATACACCAGGGTCGAACTTAAAATAAATCTTGGATGCGTTGAGAAGAAGGTCCACTAGTATAGGTGCATCACCTGTATAGGTTGTTAGGTGGTTATTACGCCAATACACTAGACAGCTCTGGTCACAATAAACCCCCAAATCTATATTTTTGATATACAAGGGGAATGAAGTTAATCGCTAACGGGAAGTCGGAATTTGCAGACGAAATTTCCTTAGGCCTAAATCGGCAACGTCGTGGAAATACGTGTATTAAAACAAAGAGATACGAAAAATATATATTAGGGAATGAACAGTTATAATTAAAAAGTGAAATTATAGTTTATGATTGGATTGAATTTTATGCGGGTGATTTAACTTTGCACGAGTTAATGAGAATTAGAGTACACATACTCGTATGATGATTGACAAATATTAATTAGATTATAGTTGAATGTTAAATGAGAAAATATTATAAATGTATGATATATATTTATATGGATTGATCAATAGATTACAAGAGCAAATAGATTATATAGTTAAATGGATTGAGTAAATATTAATATGGATTGATATGTATAAATAGATTGTATGGATTAAAATGGATACATAAATGAATTAAATAAATATATTATATAAATAGGTAATATAAATAATTATATAAATAGATTACAACTGAGTTGGGAGGGTTTGTAAATGAGAGAAAGAATCACGTATTAAAAACGAGATTCTTTTGGGACATATTTAGCTAAATATTATAATTTCAATATTACAGACCTGATTCCGATGAGCCGAACAAAGTGAATGAATGAGCCCCGTGTGATTTTATTTGAAAACGCTCGAGAGATCGGGCGTATCAATCACACGATTTAAGTTATGGTTACCAACCTTGTTCAAATAATATATATATATATATATATCTATATATATATATATATATATATATATATATATATATATATATATATATATATATATATATATATATATATATATATATATACAGTTATGATTATTGTAGGGGAGTACACCGCTACAATACTACCCTACCGAGGGAAAAGCTAGCACAAGGTGTTTACAAAAAATCTTAGACTATATAGCGGCGAGGCCTCCTTACAACGCGTCCAGAACGAGTTATAGTGCCAATTGGCTGACTCGGATTGCGAATCAGGTGGCGATTAAAAGTGCCACTCGATTGATGTGGGAGAATGTCGCGCACGAGGACCGGAGCGTCTGTTGACGATTGTTCTGGACCTCCCGAAAAGGCGACAGTCGGGAGTTGCGCGTTGGTCGCTTGATGTTCTCCAGCTGCTGTTGAGTGATCCTGCAATAAAAAGTGAGGCGTCAGCAGTTGCGAAGAAGAATTGGTGGGTGTAGAGATGTTTGGCGGAGGGTTTGCGAGTAAAGAGGTAGAAGGAAAAGTTGCAATTTGATTTGAAAGAGCCGAAGAAAGGTTCGGAAGTGGAGTAAGTTGGTTGGGAAGTGTTAAAGGAATAGTTGGGTGTGGAAGGTAGGCTGAGATAACCACTGGACCTATATTAGTGGAAGAGAAAGGTAGTGACTGTTCCAGGTGAACGGCCTCTATAAAAGCTGGTTTCAGGCGATCAATGGAAAGTTGAAAGGATGTGCGAGTGGAATCGCACCTTTTTGTGATTAATAGGTCTGTCCCTAGGAGGCAGACAGAGACTTGGGAACTCCCGCAGAAGTAGCTGGAAGCGGGGAGCAGTTGCAGAGAGACGAACAGAGAGGAGAGAGCTGGTGAAAGGAATGAATGAACCATCAACAGTTAGTGTCGTGGTTCTGTCGACGAGCTTGCGGTGACGAGAATCAACCAAGAGGTCATGAGTGGAAAGGAAATCGAGAAAGTCGGCAACGATGAAGGTCCATGGGAAAACACGACGTAACCCGTGAAAGAGTTCGAGGATACGCCTCCCATATGTCCTTATGTCCGATGAATTGGCAGCTTTAAGAACCAGATCAGAAGGGGTTGCAAGATTTCTCGACTGAAGAGGCTGGAATGGCACTGCATTGAGCGCCAGTGTCAACCAGGAAGGAGAAACCAGAAAGTGGGTCATGAATGCTAAAGGGCGGATCGACCTGATGAAGAGATGAGGTTGCAGAGGTGACAGACCCACGTATCACCCTCGAATTCAGTTAAAAAGTGCCCTGTGCTGAAGGTGAAATTTGGGTAAAGGAACCTGTAGAGTTTTGTAGGATTTGAGGTGGTGAAGTTAGGGTATGTTGAGATTTGGGATTTTGATGGTATGAGCATGGCTTTGAACATTTTTCTGCTCTTACACCAAATTTGAAGTGGTACTAGCAAAGCCTGAAGGTTGAAATATAGTAGTATGAGCAGCACGACCAGTATGAGGGTTAAAGTTGGGGGCATGAGTTGATGCATGGTAAAAATTGCAAGGCTGTACACAGCGGACAGCGTTGCTTCCATAATTAGAGTGGTACCAGCCGCTACCCTGAGAGTTGGCAGGATAGGGCGAATTCGACGAAGGTCGAAAATACACCTGTTTTGCCTCACCTCTTGTGCTGGAGATCCCTCGTTGGTCTTGACTTTTTCGGGAGGAGGAACGACGATAGACTCCTCCGTCTTGCTCACGATGGTGCTCTCGGTTAAGACCTGTTCGCATCTTTAGGGCGCGAATATCCATTTAAATCCTCTCTAGAATGGATAAAAGACCCGAAACCTGGGAGGATTCATCCTGAGGGAGTCCTGGCCGGTTGTAAGGAGTCTCGGCCGGTGACTTAACCTGAAAAATGGATACATGTGAGTGTTTATTTACATCGCTAAACGACCCATGACCTGCATTTCTCCAGTTGATGAAAGGATTATTATAGAGGGCGTCAACCGCCTCTACCATTTTCTCCACGTTCGATGGGGAGGAAATTAAAAGAAGGGGTTTAATTTGATCTGGCATTCCACGCATAAATATCTCAGTTATGAGTGGCGCGAGTTGATCGAGCTGTGCTCCTCTGACATGTGCAAGAGCTTTGGATGGCTCAAAAAATATGTGGGACGCCTGTCCCCTATTTCCTGCGTATCGAGAAGGATCCGCAGGTCCTTTATTTGCGATCGCCCAAATTGCTCCTCGAACGCCGTCTTGAACCTAACCCAAGAATCAGCAATTACCCCATCCAGCAAAATATTCTTCAATATGGAAAAGATACTCAGAGGTAATTTCTGGGCTACGGCGATCGTTCTATGGTCCTCAGGAACTGCCTGGTGTTGAAGGATGAGTTCTATCACTTCCCACCAGCCAATGAGATTTTGTGAGTCGAATGGTGGCAGCTGAACCATAGAGAGAGTGGGAGGCGAATGCGAGAGAATGCTTGCGTGGCAGTGGAGGGGGGGAAGGGGGAAAGTGGTCGAATAGGTCATCGTTGTTATTGGGGAAAATGCATGCGTGGTTGTAATTGTCCCCGATGTTGGTGCGTAGCTTTGGGCTCCGTCGTAAGCCATTTATAAAATATTAAAAGTGTATGTGTGTGTGCGCGTGTGTGTGTGTGCACAAATCCAATTCACACGCTTGAAGGTAGAAAAATTGAAAAAAAATATATCGAATTTTGATCACTCATTTTTCTTACTACTGTATTGATAATTAATTCTATCAAATTGCTAAGGGAGAAACTTAAGGATGTTAAGGCAAATTTTGAATTGAGAAACGAGCACGAGTCGAAAATGAAAGTCCACGCGAGAAAAAATGGAAAGAGTGAGGCGGGCTGAGTCGAACGAAAAAATGCAACACGTGACTGTGAAAATTAATTTATTATTACGAATGAATGAATGGACGGGAGATAATTAAACTACTTTGGTCACCATTAATATAGTTTTGGATGATTATTGAAGCGTATGCTAAATAGCTCTGGTCACAATAAACCCCCAAACCAATATTTTTGTTATACAAGGGGAATGAAGTTAATCGCTAACGGGAAGTCGGAATTTGCAGATGAAATTTCCTTAGGCCTAAATCGGCAACGTCGTGGAAATACGTGTATTAAAACAAAGAGATACGAAAAATATATATTAGGGAATGAACAGTTATAATTAAAAAGTGAAATTATAGTTTATGATTGGATTGAATTTTATGCGGTTGAATTAACTTTGCACGAGTTAATGAGAATTAGAGTACACATACTCGTATGATGATTGACAAATATTAATTAGATTATAGTTGAATGTTAAATGAGAAAATATTATAAATGTATGATATATATTTATATGGATTGATAAATAGATTACATGAGTAAATAAATTTTATAGTTAAATGGATTGGGTAAATATTAATATAGATTGATATGTATAAATAGATTGTATGGATTAAAATGGATACATAAATGGATTAAATAAATAGATTATATAAATAGGTAATATAAATAATTATATAAATAGATTACATCGGAGTTGGGAGGGTCTGTAAATGAGAGAAAGAATCACGTATTAAAAACGTGATTCTTTTGGGACATATTTAGCTAAATATTACAATTTCAATATTACAGACCTGATTCCGATGAGCCGAACAAAGTGAATGAATGAGCCCCGTGTGATTTTATTTGAAAACGCTTGAGAGATCGGGCGTATCAATCACACGATATAAGTTATGGTTACCAACCTTTGTTGAAATAATATATATATATATATATATATATATATATATATATATATATATATATATATATATATATATATATATATATATATATATATATATATATATATATATATATATAAATATGAATATGTACCACGGAAGGAAACTGAATAAAAAGCAGATTGTACTCAGTACTTTGGTCTATTAGACATTTTCAAACTCAAAGATTGAGTTTGAAAATGTCTAATAGACGAAAGTACTAACTCCAATCTGGTTTTTATTCAGTTTCCTTCCGTGGTACATATTCATATTTATAGTTATCACGTGCTAACTTTCGTGATATTTTCCACATATATATATATATATATATATATATATATATATATATATATATATATATATATATATATATATATATATATATATATATATATATATATATATATATAAAGTTATGATTAAATATTTCCGCTTGTACGGGTGTAAACCGCTACACCTGCATTTGAAATAGTATTTAGTATATAGTCAGAATTTGCACTTGTAGTATTAACAGTAGTATTTACATCAGTAGCCTAAATATGGGAATTCTGTTTAGACCTTTTCGTATTTGAAGTTGAATTAAAAAGCTTAGAATTTAAATGATAATTAGAATTTGGCTTCTGCTGGCGTTGCATACACACCGATCGTATGACCCACCGTGCCACAGTTCAAACACTGAGTTTCTATGAGGACACACTGAACGCCAATGTGGTTTCCCACAACCTTTGAAGCTGACTTTGGGGTTGGACTGAGAACTTTGTGCATTTGGGTTTTGCTGATGCTGCGAATAAAATTCATAGTAGTAGTAGTAGGTTGTGTAGAGTTGTAAGATTGACGATGTGTTATATGTGGAATTATCCTAACTACCTAACCTTAAAATTGTGGAAGTATTTCCCGTAGTGTTTTTGGAAAATGTTTACTTGCCTAGAAGCCGTTTCTTTAGACTTGGCTACTTGTAAGGCCATTGGGAAATTACAAGATACATTAGCAAGCAATTCCTCTTGTGTTCGTTTATTGTGTAAGCCTCTAATAAATTGGCACCTTAGTCGATCTTGTAGCATGTTGCCGAAATCGCATTTGGAGGCTAAGCCTCGGAGGGCAGCTTCATAGTCTGAGATTGATTCACCACTTGTAGACGCTCAAAGAATTTAAAACGTTTAAAAACAATGTTTGTATGTGGCTTAAAATGATCTTTAAGGGTTTTTATGACATCATTAAAGGTACTCTTTTGGGGCTTGATGGGAGAAAGGAGATCGCAAAGCAGAGAGAACATCTCAGCACCGATAAGAGTTAATAAAATAGGCAATTTATCTGGGTCATCGATTTTATGGACTGTGAAACAAAGATCCATTCGTGTTAAATAATTAAGCAAAGAAATAACTGAAGTATCTAAAATGAACCCTGAGCTGAAGAATGACAAAAGAAATTCGGCCAGAATGGGTTCAGAAATGGGATTTTTTTTTTTACACCTAGGCTAGGGGAGATCAAAATAGGCCTAACTTAGTGTAATTTGAGGAAATGTATGGAAATACAGATCCGTCCCCCCGTGGGAACGACCTCATCGCCAATATAATGTAGGATAACACCTAATGATACACAAATTGAAATGGAAATAAGAGGAATTTAGTACTTACTCGATTTGTCGTCTGCTAGCCTAAGGTAGCTTGTTTCATTATAACACAATTAAGGAGAAATAGAAAGTACTGAGTATAGAGGAATTAATTAGGATTCTTATACCATTCATACTTGATTTCACACAAGGTAGATAGTAATTAAATATAGAAGTAGAAATATAGTAAGGAATAAGAGACTGGGAGCTTTTGGTCACATCGCGCATCTCTCTTCTTCCTCTACGAATGCGGGTAATTTGGAATATAGGAGAAAATGTATATATATATATATATATATATATATATATATATATATATATATATATATATATATATATATATATATATATGCGGCTAAAAGGCTATTTTTTAGCAAACCAGTCTTCCTCAAAGCCTTCGGAAGGAGCTCTTCTCACATACACGAAAAGGTAGCACTTAAAATAGGCGTTCTCTCAGATAGCCAAAAAACTATCTTTCGATTAGCGAATTTAAGTATAACCCCTGCTTTTCGAAGAGAATCGAAAATTTGTTTGATTGTCCATACAGGACCTTTTCGTGTATGTGAGAAGAGCTCCTTCTGAAGGCTTTGAGGAAGACTGGTTTGCCAAAAAATAACCTTTTAACCGCATAATTAATTGCGTTACTGCAATAATTTTTCTTAATTCATAAGGCGAGGCGAAAATGGAGAATCAAACAAATTTTCCATTCTCTTCGAAAAGCAGGGATAACACTTAAATTCGCTAATCGAAAGATAGTTTTTTGGCTATCTGAGAGAACGCCTATTTTAAGTGCTACCTTTTCGTGTATGTGAGAAGAGTTCCTTCCGAAGGCTTTGGGAAAGACTGGTTTGCCAAAAAATAGCCTTTTAACCGCATAATTAATTGCGTTACTGTAATAATTTTTCTTAATTCATAAGGCGAGGCGAAAATGGAGAATCAAACAAATTTTCCATTCTCTTCGAAAAGCAGGGGTTACACTTAAATTCGCTAATCGAAAGATAGGTTTTTGGCTATCTGAGAGAACGCCTATTTTAAGTGCTACCTTTTCGTGTATGTGAGAAGAGCTCCTTCCGAAGGCTTTGAGGAAGACTGGTTTGCCAAAGATTAGCCTTTCAACCGCATAATTAATTGCGTTACTGCAATAATTTTTCTTAATATATACATATATATATATATATATATATATATATATATATATATATATATATATATATATATATATATATATATATATATATATATATATATATATATATATATATATAGTGCCTAATCCTATACAAGTAAACAACCATGTATAGACCACCGGGCGTGGGCGAAGGAGCCGAAGCTCCCTTGTTGCTGTCCTCCTTTCGGTGGGTAGCTTTAGTAACCCCGGAAGATTGCCTAGCGACCAATTTCTGGGGTGTTGCCTCCTGTGAGTCTAACGACTCGGTTGAGGCGCGTAGCCGTTTCGCATTAAGGTAAACGGTCACGCTGGGGGAAGCCCTGGTTTTAGCCGGGGCTGGGTGTGGAGCCTTTGTGCCGACGGCTTCAACAGGGGAGCGCCTAAGGTGGGTAGAACCCGCAGAAGGGTTCCGAATGGTTGCGGAAACGACCGTACTTGTAGGCCTGGAGGGGCCAGGAGCAGAGCATATCTTTTTCAACATTGAGGCATAGGACGCGCCAGGACCAAGTCCTTAGCCTCGCGAAATGAGACGATCCTGAGTCTGAACGGCCAGGATTTCCTTCGCAAGGAGATACGCACCACATTGCTTCGAAGAAGCGGGATACGGCTCTCTGCAATTGACACACTTGGCCACACACGATTTGGACTTATCGTGAGCGGCTTTGAGGCAACTTACACAGGTTTCGGTTATCCCGACTTTGCACGAAGTTCATGGTAGAGTGCGGCGTCACACTCACAGGCGTGCCATCAAGTGTCCGAAGGGCACTAATCATGGCCGCCTCGGAGAGATTCGACGCATTCTCCAAAAGGCTCCCGTCCGAGAAACGGCTCACTTTCGGATCTTTAACAATCACACTAGATAAAGCTCTCCTCTCATGGATCATGTTGCCCTTAGCCAACATGCTGCCATCAGTGGAGCGAATAACCAGGAAACGTTTGAAGCAAGCGGGCTAGAAAACGCCGTGTAATTTGAATGATAGGCCCTGATGTAATTGAGGCTCCGCTCTGCGCACTAGCACGTTTGGTCTTAGTCAAGGGCTCCGCACTCGGGGGAAAAAGAAGGGGCCGGATGTGCCGAACTTGGCTTAGTCGCTTACCGAAGTGGCAGCAACACTTCTGCCCTTGCATCCCCGACGGATGGAGAGGAGCTCCCAATCTTGTTCTTTTTAGGAGAGGAGGGCGAAGAATGAACCCGCTACTCCCCCCCCCCCCGCCGACAGGAGCTCCCAGGCCGGACGGACTGGCCTCAGCAAGCTCTCTCTCCGAGATGGAGAAGATCCTGGCGGTCGCAGGGGCACCAGCCGGAGGAAGAGATCCCTCTCCTCCTTGTACTGCCTTTGAGACCCGAGCCGTTTGAGGAGGACTTTGCATAGGGGCGGACTCGAGTTCGGTGCTTGGCGCCGAGCCCAGGTTCGCTTCCATGGAAGGCCCTACCGTCTGAGGCTAGGTTGCCTCAAAGATCATGCCTATCTCAGAGGGGGGTCTCCATTTGGCCATCCACCCCAGGACATCACAGGTCCCATTGGCAGCAGTTTTACTAGTCGAATATGGGGAAGAACAGGCCTTAATCCCCGCCTGGTTTAAGATTCGAACCAGCAGGCCCTTTAAGGGAAGCAACCGATGGGGCCGTCTTCCCCCTCACCCTTAAGGGGTTTGCCCTACCGAGCCGCTTCAATGGGGAGCGGTCGGCTATGGGCTGCCTGATGGCTTTCTTGGCAGTCCCCTTGGAAATTAGGGGGGAAGGCACCGCTGGAAAGAGGGAGGCACTCGAATGCACCTCGAGACAAGGGGGTGGGCAGGAGTCCCCTGCACCCGTGGGAAAAAGAGAGGAGTAAAGAGATTTGGAGGGCCCCCTTCGAGAGCACAATGGGAGGGGGGCATCCATTTTTTCAGTGGATCTGCCCGAAGGCGGCTCCGTCGATCGTGAGGAGATTAAGGGGAAGAGTTTTATTTTGGGGTTTTACATCATCGGGCATGTGGACCCTATTCTTTTCTGCAGGAAGCAAATGCTAATCATCCCTCGCAGTGGCTAGCTCTGCAAGGGATGCGTATGGGGCTTGCAGAGCCAGGTGCCGCCATTTAAGGCCATCTCTCCCACCTGGTGACCTGGCAGCCCTTCGGCATGGCGGTTCCACCTTGGTCACGGGGGAAAAAAATAGATAGTGAAGTGAGGAAAGGGGATGTGAGTAGGGTATGGGTGGAGATGAAGCAGGTTGTTAAAACCCACCATCTCAAACCCGAGCTCAGGGGTTAGGGAACATTGTCTCCTCCCCCCTCAGTCCCGATCCAGGATAGTTGGCTGACAAGAAGGTCAGCATCTATCCTGTGAAATTAAAGGCTGACCAGAGAAAGTTGTGGGAGAGGTTGTAGAGGAAGTGAGGAAGTAGGGGAGAAACATAAGCTGTCTGAAGTCAGGAGAAGAGGCTAAGCTGGGGCCGGACGGGAAGGCAAATAGCCGCGCCTCTTACGGGGGTGGGAGTGGGGGGCGGATAACAAGAAAGCGTTAAAAACCAGAGCGCTCGAAAACGCAAGGTAGTCTCTGAATGAGGAGCCCGACAAAATCGTGGTTCCGCCCTTCACACTTGCACTTTTGGTCTTTGTCAATGACTCCCCACCCGGGGGAGCAGCGGGACCAGATGTGCCGATATTGGCTTGGTTGCTTACCGAACGGAAGCAAACCCGGCCGTCCCCGCGGTTCCCGAGGAAGGAGATGAATCACGAGTCTTTTTTGCTTCTTTCGGATTCTTTTCTCTTTAGGAGAGGAGGGCGGGCAATGAACCTCCTTTTCTTTTCCGCCGGCCGGAGCCCCTAGGCCAGATGAACCAGCCTCACCCAGATCGTTCTCCGAAATGGAGTAGGTTATATCTGTCACAGGGGCACCAGCTGGAGGAGCAGATTCCTTATCACCTTCTAAGGCTGGTCGTCTCGTGTCGCTCCCACTGGCAGCGGTCAATTATGAGCCGTCTGCCTTTCTTGGCAGTGCCCTTATAAAGTAAAGGGGGGACTGTCACCGGAGAAAGGGGTGAGTTCCCCTACACCCGTAGGCAAAGGATAGGAGTAAGCCTCTGCTCCATTCGAAGAGTTTTAGAGGGTCCCCTGCGAAAGCACGGGGAAGAGGTCGCATCCATTTTTTTCGGTGGAACTGCACGAAGGCGGCTAGTAATGGGAGAGATAATGGTTTTTTGTATTCTTCATTATTTGGCATGGTGATCCTTTTTTTTTTATACGGGACGCAAATGCAAACCTCTCTGCGAGGGGTGAGTCCGGGGACGGCAAAGCCAGCTGCCGCCATTCTAGGCCACTCCCCCCGCCTAGTAGCTCCACCTTTGGGTTGGCGTAAAGTCGATAGAGATTGAAAGGATAAAGAAAGGGGATGTGAGGGAGGTGTGGGTGGAGTTGAAGCAGGTTGTTAAAAATCCACCACCTAAGACCGCTGTTCAGGAGTGAGGGTACGCCGTTTCCTCCCCCTTTAGCCCCGATCCGTGATAGTTGGGTGAGAGGAAATGGTCAGCATCTATCCTGTGAAATTAGAGGCTGTCCAGAGAAAGTTTTGGGATAGGGTGTAGGGAGAGTGAGGAAGTAGAATAAAAACGCAGGCTGTCAGAAAGAAGAGGCTAAGCTGGGATCGAACGGGCTGAATTGGTCCCACCAAATCAATAGCCACTCGAAAGAATGGTTCGGTTATAACGGGTACTTTTTGTAATGGCGCGGGAGGTACCTGTCGTCTGGATGGATCTTTCTGACACACGTCGCATGATCTGCAATAGGCCACAATTTCCTTGGCAGCCTGGAGCCAATAAAAGTGTCTGAATATCCGCTGCGACGTTTTGTTGTGCCCAAAGTGTCTGGCTAATATTCCATCATGCGCGATATTCAAGATTCTTTCCGTATATTCTTGAGGTACACACAGTGCTTTGTTGCTCTCCTTATTCTCCTCGCTGATAGTACGGTAGAGAAGTGAGTCTTCAACGATATATTTAATAGGCTTCTTTCCTTTCACTTGGAGAGTTTCACCATTAATCGCTTTCTCCCATAGGGGTTTAAGAGTGGGGCATTCCTTCTGAGCAATAGCGAAGGAAGTCAATTTTAACCCATTGTCTTCGAGGGTAATCCTCGGGGTCAACTCAGCAGTTGCTCTTTCCTCTGGGCTTATTGTGCCCGGGTGACTACTTGTTGGGCTACTTCTTGCTGGAGGATTTGGGGATTTTGTCCGATTAGCACTGCGCAGAACTTGATCGGTGCTACTACCACGTCTGTCCAACCGGTGAAATATATGCATTGTATATGACGTCTCACGGCGGGGAATCGATTGTGGCGTCCTACAAAGTCGTGGACGATAGCGAATTTCTTATGGTTAGGGTTTACTGGGGGCAACAACTTATCGGATACCACTATGCACGTACATCCGGTGTCTCTGACTAAAGTGGATACTCGGCACCCATTAACAGTGCCATCTTCGAATTGTAAGCCGCCTGGCGAACTTTTGTTAAATAGAAAGTTTACCTGTTGCTGAGGGCCTTCGGATGTTGGCGCGGGAATGGAGGAAACATCAGCTTGTCCTGCTGGGAGCGCGGCAGTCAGGTTTTGTATCTGTTGTCTTGAGGTCTGCCTCAGTCGGGAGTTCTGTGGGCACTGGAAATTCAAATGACCTACTATCCCGCAGGTATAGCAAGTGACGGGCTTCCTGGGATAAGTGCCGGTATTAGCGTATGATCCTTGGGGAACCCTAACCTCTTTTTGACTTTTTGCTCCTCCAAAATTTGGCTTATAAGTTCCTTTGGGGGCTGAGAACTTAAAGGGCTTCTTCTGCATATGCCTTGGTGGCGGCCCATTTTTCTTTAGGGAGGGAGCCTTCTCTTTATTGTACTCCCTCGGATGTAAACGATGATTTACCGCGTAGAGGTCAGCATCGTCCAGGCACTCATTTAAGGTAGAAGCTTTTCGGTCCTTAACAAATGCACAGATTTCCTCGGGTAGTGTGCTGGGGTAGTCGACGACCGAAGCGACTTTGTTCTCTACCCCTTCTGACTCCATCCAAAACTGTAGGCTTCAACGAAGCTAAAAGCCAAAATGTTTGTATGTTTGTCCAGGTCTTATACGGGCCTGCCTGAACTTCATCCTATATTCTTCCGGGTTGAGGTTGGTTGCTGAGAGAAGTTCGGCTTTGAGAATGGAATAGTCCACAGTCGCTTCTGTTCTGAGGGTAGAGATACAAATATCTCTCTCATCCTGCGATTGAGTAGAGGTAACAGTCTGGTGACCCCATCTTCTTCTAGGCTCCAATCATTGACTTCGAATATTTTCTCAAAATGGGACAGATATGAGCATAAATCTTCTTCGTCCCTGTTCTCCGGGAGTTTCATGCTGGCCGCTGGTGACACTCCTGTTTTGGATGTCACTGACTGCACCTCTAACTGGTATTAGTTAAGAGCTCTTTCGTGGGCTGTTATCTTCTCTCTTTTCTCAGCTTCCAGTTTCATTTTTCTTCGGCTTCGTTTCATCTTTTCCCTTCTCTCTTTTCTTTCGTCTCTCTCTTTCTCCTGAATATACGAGTTCAGCTCGGTTCCTTCCAGTCGGAGGTTTTGAACTTGCTTCCGATAAAGGTCAAACGATGCCATCGCGCTTATGTCAGTCATCTACTTTGTTGTAAATCGAACTTGACCTACTCCACAACCGAAACTTACCACTTGGCCTAACAATTACCTTTAGATAGATTCTACCCCTGACTATACCAATTTTCCTCTCGTCAATTATTCTATTATTCCTGGTATTAATTTTATGTGTTGGCTCTTCCTTAATTAGACGCTGCTGGGTTCTTTCTAATAAAAAACCCCACAGACCTGACACCACTTTTGTCGTAGTATACCTTTGGCCGTGATATACCTTTTTTTTTAAGTATACTTTTGTCTAAGAATGCTATTTTTGTTGTTTTTAAGGAAGAGCCGCTTCAACACGTAAAGATATAGAGAAACGCACAGGAATTATCCCAAAATAAACATATATTTTAAATTTAACAATTAACTATGACAAAAAAACAGTAAACACATTTATATCCTCCTCCTAAGCTAACCGAGGTCAAACCGGTTGTCAACTGGGCCTATTACAATATCTCTTAAAGACAAAAAATATACAAATAGGCTACACGTAAACACACCAATTGCCGATTAGTTATTTTATCGCGCTTCTTTTAGATTAGCCTTAAACATTAAATTAAATTACTCTCTTCTACTAGTAAGTATGACGGAGTTCACGCACAATTGTTTTTAGTCCGTTAAATTGTGAAACGTAATAAACTCATACTATCGCAATATGAATATAAATGTTCTTTCTAAATTACATGACAGAAGGGATCATGAGTTGCCGGGTGTCACTGGGGGTCTTTTCTCGTGCTTCGGAGATTTGGAGTGGCCGATGGTAGAATTTCGTCGAGATGGGATGGGGGAAGAGAGGGTGGGCGATGTCAACTTCTTATTGCAACTTTGCCTCCGGTTAAGTTAAGAAGACGGAGAGTGATACGTTACGCTTTGCTCAAAGAGTCCTCTTCTGGATAATCTTGAAGCCTCCGTGTGTCTTATTCTTTAACGCTGGGTGCCCAACTAGTTGTTTTTTTTTATACGAGGGGATTTCTACCGAAATTAACAAATGGAACCTCGTTGGGGCTTGGTTCTTCTCCTCTCACTGTTACGGAGCTTGAGCTGTGAGAGTCACTCGAGTGTGAGCGAGTTTTCTTTTCTCCAGTCAGACTTCTTCTAAGTCTGTAAAGGATTCTTCGGTATGACCTCGATACAAAACTTGAGAATTTATGTTAATTCGGCACTGGGGGGGGGGGGGGATGGGGGAGGATCGATCTTCTCAATCTGATCCTTTATCGTTCTCACCGAATAATCTTGACTGGCTGAAGGATCGATCTAAACGAACTGATCCTATGTCGTTCTCACCGAATAATAATCTCTTCTCTTTCCTTCAGGGGCTTATTTATAGGCGGACCACTGCCCCATCTGAGGGAAAAGGGGCGAGGCCGCAGAGGGGAGCGCGAGTGGTGAGGTCGCATCTGGGAGAGCGAGGAGTGGAGGTTGGCACCGAGGTGCCCAAGTAGGCTTGTTAATTAGAGAGCTCCCCAACCGCCACCCTCCTTGGCACCGCTTTTTGGTGATATAACCACGGGCCGACGGATCTCGTAGGAAATTGGATCTTTTGAGTGTCGTTTAAGGGACTTTGGTGGTTTCCTTAACACAGATGGTCGCTCCAACTACCTATGCGGCGGGGAGATCAAACAGGGTAGGCAGTTACTGTTATTCGCCGGCTACCATTCCCATGAGTACCCTCATGGGGATCGCTTCTCTGGCTTTCTCCACAAAAAAGGGAGGGGGGATTTAATGTATAAGTCCGCCTGGCCCTCCGGGAGGCTTTATGTTGCAATTCCTCTACAGGGGAATAAATCATAGAATAAAAAGAAAATGAGGATTGTTGAGAGAGAACGAGGGGGAAGCACAACTTGCCAGCTCCATCCGAGTTAAAGTTAACCCAGTAACGTGGCTTCCCGAATTTTCACTTGGTTTGGGAGAAAGCAGTTCCCCCTTGTACCAAATAAAGGTAGTCAAATGGTTGCGAGGATAGTCATGGAGTAAAAAAAAGTAGCACTGAGACAGAGCAAGGAGAGGGTGCACTAACTTTCCAAGGCACGGTAAAAGTGTTTAAGTCAATCCAGTGATAGGGTTTTCCTAATTTTCACTTGGGCAGGGAGAATGTGCAGTTTCTTGTGTGGCAAGTGTAACAAGCTACACAGTGTATTTCTCTGCAGGGTTCTGAAATATGAATCTCATATAGCGTTTACTTATTACTTTCTTTTGACCTCCAAAGTATCTAAAATTCTAATTCAACCTTACATGGAAGGAGAAAAATAGCTTATGAAGCAATAACAAAGGTTTAGACAAATTTGAGGCTGCTGTGTTTCAATAGTACTATAATAAAATTAGTGTTATTAAAACATTTGCATAATTTTCTTGCTTTCTCCTCATATTCAAATAATGATAAGTTATGGTTTAAATGATTAAAAAAGAAACACCCATTAAATTTATTTTACTGATTAAAATCAAATAACCGTGGTCATTTCATTTATCTTAAGAGACAACGTTTGGGATGCTTAATAAGAACATAATACAATTGAAAGACTTTCCACTCATGTAGAGTCATGAGTTCGTAGATCTCCAATTCGTGCTGCTGAGCGGGACAGGAACTGCCGTTGGAAGGCTACTTAGCTTTGTTGTTTCATGTTAAGATGTCTCCTTTCCATTGATTGGAGAGACTGAATTTGAATGGTTTTTACCTACATGGGTTCGTTTGTGCGCCTGAAGATTACACATTTGGGTTGCTTGATAGGGACAGGAACTGCATTTGAAAGGCTTTTCACCAGTGTGGGTTTTTTCATGTTGCTTAAGATTTTCCCGAGCGGCAGCTTGATAAGGACAGGAACTGCATTTGAAAGGCTTTTCACCAGTGTGAGTTCTTTTGTGTCTCTTAAGAGCCCCTATATATGCTGTCTGATAGGGACAGGAACTGCATTTGAAAGGCTTTTCACCAGTGTGAGATCTTTTGTGTCTCTTAAGAGCCCCTAGATACACTGTCTGATAGGGACAGGAACTGCATTTGAAAGGCTTTTTAACTGTATGGTTTCTTTCATGTACCCGAAGATTATCCATATAGTTTGTTTGATGAGGACAGAGATTGCATTTGAAAAGCTTTTCACCAGGGTGAATTATTTTGTGTTTTCTAAGATCTCCCATTCCCATTGCTGTATAGGGGCAGGAACTGCATTTGAAAGGCTTTTCACCAGTGTGAGTTCTTTCGTGTCTCTTAAGAGCCCCAATATATGCTGTCTGATAGGGACAGGAACTGCATTTGAAAGGTTTTTCACCAGTGTGAGATCTTTTGTGTCTCTTAAGAGCCCCTATATACACTGTCTGATAGGGACAGGCACTGCATTTTAAAGGGTTTTCACCTGTGTGGGTTTTTTCATGTTCCTTAAGATTTCCCCGAGCGGCAGCTTGATAAGGACAGGAACTGCATTTGAAAGGCTTTTCACCTGTATGGTTTCTTTCATGTACCCGAAGATTACCCATATAGTTTGTTTGATGAGGACAGAGATTGCATTTGAAAAGCTTTTCACCAGGGTGAATTATTTTGTGTTTTCTAAGATCTCCCATTCCTGTTGCTGTATAGGGGCAGGAACTGCATTTCAAATGCCTTGCTATAGTTCGAAACTTCTTAATCTTTCCTTTCCTGTCACACAAAAGTGCTTCAGAGTTAGTGTGTGACATACCAACTTCAGTGACATTTGATTGCTGACATTCATTCTGAAATAGTTTTGTGAGTTAACAAATAGAGATTATGATTTCAGGTCAAAGTCATTTCAACGAAATTTTAGCCGCACCCTCATGTTATACGTTTCCTATATTAGTTTCACATCCATCTTTTCTCATCCAACTCACCATAATTCTCCTGTCATTAATGATCTATGAGGAAAACAAGCGCAATGATTATGTCATGTGCATCGCCAACAGAGTTTGTGACCAAAGAGGAAGGTGATAATCTTCAATTGATGCTGGTGGGTTGCTCAAGGATAGTAGGTTATTAAGATTCGAGACATGAAGAATATAGAAGAAGCTGATACACACTTTGAGAAAAGAAGAGCAACTCTATTTGTTTAAAGATACCAACATGACAGAAACCAACAAGGCATTACACCAGAGGAAAACTCAATCTACTGACCTAAACTAGGACAGATAAACCTCATTTCCTCAAATTCAGACCACTGTGCCCACTCCAAGCACCACCAGGGTATTCTTTCAGGCAGCAATGGCCCAGAAAATGATAGTTGCGAGTGAAAGTGATTACTACCATGGATGTGCTTGACAATCACCCACCCAAAATCAGGCACCATATCCAGAGAGCCTAGGGATTAATTGGAACAAGGCAGAAATATAAAGAGTTTCTTGGACAATGTTGCATTAACTCATTCACATTTGGGACACCCATCAACATGATTTAAACCAACATAGGCATTGCATTGGCACCATAGAAACATTAATTCCTAAAATCGGCACTTGAGAAGGTACACAATTTTTAAACATACATATAACAGCTTACTTATCTTGTAGCCATCCTTCCTCTAAAATAAAAAAAAACAAGTACCAGGCATAAGGCTTCGATAGACTGGGACATTGCACAATGAAGTGCTATAATGGGTGAGACGCATTTTTGAAGGTCTCATTGCACAAACTCCTCATACTGAGCAGTGTATTGCAACAACTTGGTCCTGAAGAGCCTCGATGTCTTTAAACAGATGGTAGATAGCACGGAAGCCACTGTTCCTTTCAGATATGGAGCTATCCATGTACACTGGAATGCCTCTCCTCCAATGAATGGCAACAAACTTTTGTTTTGTTTTTAAAGGGCGGGTGTTGACCGCTGAATGATGCAGATGCCTCCCCCTCAGTGAGGCTGTCTAAAAAAAATGAATATTGGGGCGGGTAAGGGCGAAGACACAAGCGAGACTATATCAGAGGAGACAGGTGGCAGTGGGGAAGGAAAAAAGATTACTAGCGGAGAATTGGATGCCTTCGGTGATGATTAGATGTAGATTTTCAGATTGTAGATATAATACCCTAAGTTTAAGCTTTGTAAGAATTACTGTGCCTTATGCCCAAGTACACAGTCACCAAGCTGGTAACTAGGTACCTGGGCAAAAGGCAAGGTAATCTTACATAGCTTAAAATTAAGATAGATTAAAAACCAAAATATAAAGAAAGGAAAAAGGAAAGAATCAAGCTCTGGAGAATGAACATGCAACCACACTAACGAGACTTAAATGCAAAGGAGGAGGCCAGCCTTCTCCAAAAAGTCAGAAGTCAAGTCTCAGCCCATTAACTTGTCCACAGTAAAGGGGACAAACGGTAGCAAACCCCTTGTCTCGATACATGCACAGGTGTCATACAAGAAGATCACCCAGACCTACATTCAAAAAGAATGTAGTGTACAGTCTGAGGGAGAACGCAGTCATTGCAGTAAGGTGAGGGGAAGCTCCCCATCATATGGTGTTCGTCAGGCGAATGCCCAATTCGATCCATGTGAACAGACGCTGCGCAATGGTATGCAACTGTAGTTCCCCCGGGCCATCTCTCATCTTCTCTGCCAGGCAGCTGGGAGGACTGCACTGATTCCTGACATGTATTTGGTGTGAGGAAGAGGCAAACGTTGGTCTGGTCATCCAGTTCTTACAGAATCTTTAGCCCCCTCATTCCCCGCAATTCCCACATGTCCAGGGACCGAGCCAAAGATAATTTTTATATCCAACCATCTTGTGATGAATATGTGAGCAAGGGTGTGGAGATTCCAATGATCTGGGAACACTCAGAGGACTTTCTGAGTTGCTAAGGATCACAATCCCATCTCCGACCAGGCACAGCATTATCCCCTGTAATAAGTGGTGTATTGCAACCAGCTCAGCCAAGAAGCCAGATGCAGGGCCTGCATAAGCCCTGCTGCCTTAAAAGGGGAAATATAGCGTGGAAGCACATCCACTCCTCAGTGGAAGGAATAAAGCGTGACAAGTGTGCTCCCATAAGGTTGAACGCAATACTCTCGGCGGGGTGTAAGCTTTGGGAGCAGAGGTGTGGCGACAAATAGTCAAACGTGGTGCCCTCTAGGGTGGCATCTTGGAGAGGATATGAGTAGGCACTGAGACGAGGGCAACACCAAGCTCTCCAGAGTTTCCTAGCCTTAAACCCAAAGGGCCAAGAGTATGACTGGCATCTCTCGGCAGCAAAGGCATAGTCAAGTTGCACTGCAGATGCAGTGAGAGCCATTGGTGACTGGGGGAGGGGCCAGGTTCATAATACACTGTGTATTGTGCAGAGCAAGTAACACCTCCCTGGAATTGATGAGTAAGCTCTGAATGGGGGATGTGCGGAAAGCACCAGTTGCCAGGTGGAGACTGGTGTTGTTGATTGAATCCACCTTCTGCAATACACACTTGGCTCCAGCTGTATAAAACTTTCATCTGTAATCAAGCTTCGAACGTACAAAGTATCGGTAGAAAAGGCAGTAATCCTGCCAGCACCCCAAGTGCTAAACCTCACATAACGAAGAATGTCCATTGGCACGGGTTCAAGAGAACCTACGGCTGCATATATGAGCCTCCCAGACGAGGCATCAATCGAAAACAAGACTGAGGAAACAGTGCGAATCCACCACTTATAGGTAAACCTGTTTAGGAACAACTCTGGGTCAGGGTGAAGCCATAGATGGTGGTATAAGTGCAAAATCTTAGTCTTGAAAAAGAAAAACTCAAACCTGTGTGCTTTAGTATATCAAGAGATGCAGTTTAATGCCTGTAGGAGTCAATACTCCTGGGTAGCAATCTGGTATAAATCATGTGGAGTCTCCATATCTTATCACCATTTGATATCATCGGCCTTCTCCAGACCCAACAATAGAGTTATGCTGTACTGTCTATGAAGGAAAGCCTTGCAGATGGCATTTTCCAATTGGAACAGATCATCAAACACAGTGAAACTTGCGGAAACAGCACTGTGCATAAGACAGGCCATCTTCTTTGTCTAGGAAAAAGACTAATCTAAAAGTTGCCAGTTTCTCCATCAACTTGCACACGCAGGTTGGATAGATTGGGAGGAAACCATCTAGGGTAGAGTGATCTCTCCCCAGATTAAGGAAAGTGAGCACAGTAGCTAATGGTCATGAGTCTGAGAGGATGCCCCTAGTTCCAGACTAGGGGCAATGTCCATGCAAGAAGCAAGAGTGGAACACAACTCACTCAATGTAAGCATGTGATTGAAGGGTTCTCTGCCTCTGGAGGTAAAGTCCAGTCAGCAGCCTTCAGCGATATCACAACATGCTTTGAATGCTGGCGGAGCAGCATTAGGCTAGAGAATGCGGAGAAAGCATTCATGAATGTCTCCGTCCTTGTGGTCTTATTCTAGTGGAGAATGCGAGGGGGATCCTGCAAGATCATGCCTCAAATACTTTACTCTTTTTCACACCTCTGCAAGAAGGGTCTTTCCCATTAAGTGTGGAGAAGTATGTCTGACAGGAAGAACAGTACGCATGCTTCCAAACCTACTGGAACCTAGCCCTAGCTCGGCAAAATTCACTGACAGTGAAATCATTCAGGCAAGCCCTTATAGAGCATGTAGGTATAACACTTTTTTTAGGCCTGTCTTACACTCAATGACTACCATGGAAGCAGTTGTATGCAAAATGGCCAGAGGTTCTAGAAATAGTAGTTAGGACAATAGTGATGAGCTTGCTGGAGAAGAACACAATGGCCTCATCCACCAACCTAAACTCTTCAACTGCGATAAAGAAATCAGTAATTTCCTGAAATGCAGAACATCCCACCTGAGCAAGCACTACCAGAGTCTTTTGGGCGGAAAGTGATCACTACCATGGATCTCATCGAACAGGTCAGCAAGTATCTGAACCATGGTAGTCTCCTCAGAGGGGGTGTGTGTCTACCTTTTAAATCCCTGAGAAGAAGAAAGGGTATCAGCAGATGTGTCACAACTCACAAGGCAGAATTTGCCTGCATCGAAGATGGCTGATGGTGAAACATACACAGAAATTACAGAATAACTTTTATCCAGGTTTAGCTGCACTGTCACTGCCTGAAAGGTATTTTTAACAAATACAAGAACAGAAACCATGCTGGGTGTAAATCACGCATCACCTTACCCACCCCCTATCCCATGGTGGTTGGGTAACAAAACATTATACCTGAGGAAGGTGTGCAGGAGGCACACGTCCAGCATGGTCTTCTGTTGAAATATAGCTAAGGGGGCAGAGGAGATGCGTCTCTGCAGCTCCTCCCAGTTGTTCTCATTCCTTGACCAATTCATTGAAGTAATATGCCCGAAGGAATAGCTCAAGTCACATGCGGGAGCACTCATCGAAGAGAAGACCCTCATGGCAATGGCAGTATGTTCTTTGGAGGAAGATTTCAGGCAATTTCACCTTCAAGGAGTTGTCGTTGGACTTGCTATGCAAGTCTTTTTCACCATCTGCCTAGAAACCTTGGGCTCACTCTAGTTTTAGCTGAGGCTAGGTATGAACCCTTTGTGCTGCCAGCACTACCAGGAATGCTTGGGTGAGTAAAACCTGCAGAAGGATTCCTAATGGGTGCAGAAGCGACCATGCTTGTAGGCCTGGATGGGCCAGGAGCAGAGGGTGCTTTTCTTCTCTAGAAGATACGTGCCACACTACTTTGAGGAATCAGTGTGTAGCTATCCACAATTGGCACACTTGGCCATACACAATAAGAAATGTCAGGGCTTATGAAAGCCTACTAACAATCAAAAATACCTAAGCTTAGACAAATAAGAGAAAACTAAATGGGTTGGCTATATTCCACGTTCATCAGCTCAATTTACGAGTGTATCATGATTCATGCCTTATCCCTTTACTCCTCTTCCTTAAATTATCTTTTCCAACCATTTTTATTTCTTTCTTCATAACAATTGAGCCTGGAAAATCTTGTGCAGCCATCTTGAACTTAGAGACATTTCACCCCAGAATGCCTTCACACAAGGCGATGCATGCCATCTCTCTGATGCTGTGATTGTCTTTAAACAACAACTGCAAGCTTGAGATGCACCACGATGGAATCAAGAATAGGTTTCAGGCTACAATGGAACCATTCTCTTTCCTCGCTAACATGACTCATCCAAGACACCGGGGTGTTGTATACTGCATCAGTTTTAATAAGTGGGTATTTGAAGCCTCAAGCAAGAGTAATGAGACAATTATACTTTTGCCCCCATTTCATCAAATATTATCATTTCCGATGAAGTAACTGTGTTAAGTCACTTGTACTGACGCAAATTTATTATCTTCTCTTCAGAAACTATCTGCAGAAGATGAAGCTGCCTAAAATTGGTTTGATCTTTACTTGCTTGATTATGTTCCTGGGAGTCTTCTTTTCAAGTTACAGGAACCTTAAGCAATCTCAACTTAGATGTTTAAGGGTATTTGGTAGGAGTGATAGAGAATTTTCTCAACTTTTGTTTTGGTTTGGTTTGGTCTAAAGTTAGAAATAGACTAGGAGTTAGCTCAAAAACTTGTAAAGATATAGCAACCACTACACAGTGACTGATGATCTGAATTAATTATGGTTCCTAAGCATTGTGTAATGTGGACATCCTTTTGTTGAAATATCCAGCTGTCTTTTATGACCAACAATCTGAGTGTATCAGTGTAATACCACATGCAAGTTCTGATTTTTTCATTTACCTTTTTTGGGGTCTTTTTCTAATGAAAGAAAAACTAGATATACTAATTAAATGTTATACCAATGGATAAAACTGTTTACATTTCCATCATATAACTAATAGGTTTTCCATTGTTTGGATTATTTGCAGTTGTATGAAGAAACCAAATGAGAGGTACCAAACTAATAAAGGTGTATTTTTACTTTCTAAGAACTTCTTTGATTCAAAATTTCCACAGGGCTTCTTTCTAATTTCTGTTGAAATACTCTGAACCTGTCAAGGTCCATTTAGGCAGTTTTCTGTGAAACCAAAATAATAAAACACATTTTGATTACTGGTACAATATCAATGACCAGTAGTTATTATTTTAGGTGTTTAATTTTGTTTTTTGGGGGGGTTGTGAGAGTTAAATGACAAGCCTGGTGATCTTCAACATATTACCAGTACCTGGATGATCAGGGTCTCTACCACTTGTCCCTTGTACTCAGGATGGTTCATACACACAGACTTGCAGACTATTTGACTTTCTTTGGAGTTAGTTGATGCTCCTGCGCCGGGGAGGCTGCCTCTGATGCTGGAACAGACTTCTTCTTCTTCATGCTTTTGTTTTGACTCTTGTTTGTTAGTGGTTGTGTTTTTTTAGGGGGGGGGGTCATGTTTTAATTCTAACCTTGTATTAGGCTACAAATTAACTGCAACGACTTGTACCCTTGGAGGCAGTTGCTAGAGAGGCGTTATAAAGAAAAAAATGGTTGAGGGAAAGTCTCAGAAAAAGAATAATGCAAGGAGGAAGCACACCAACAAAGTCCCCAAGCAAGCCCTGTCAGTTTAAGGCAACCCATTGATGGGGATACCCTAATTTCCACTCAGGTCAGGAGAATATGTGGCTCCTCTGAGTTCCAGGCATAATTGGCTACACAGAGTCCCCAGCAGAAGGGGGGTACAGTTGGGAAATCTTATTCATAAGGGAGGGATGGCACAATTTCCTTGCTGCCATTTTATATATACTCCACACAGTTCACCCCTTCACTTGGCTTATACATTGATGCAGAATAACTGCCATGCCTGAACAATGTACATATATATATACAATATTGGAGGAATTATTTTAAAATTGATCAAAATTTGACTTTGTTCTACAAAAAAAAAAAAGATTTATGCCCCCAAACCAACCAAGCAACCATTTAACTTATTTTCAAGAGCCTCAGGTTACTTTCTTTTATTTTCAAGAGCCTCAGGTTACTTTGTCTTATTTTCAAGATTCTCAGGTTACTTTGTTTTACTTTCAAGAGCCTCAAGTTACTTTGTAAGTATAATTGGTAAGAGTGAAGGAACAACACTGCATTGGACCATTTCAATAAAGTCACAGCCAGTTGGTATCTCGGCTTTAGAGTGCAAATGGGATGTGTTCTGTTATTAAGATGATTGTTAACAATAGTGTTTTTGTGTGTCTCAGATAGTTTGATTTTGTGTGCTTCAGGTAGTTTTTAGCTATAAATGAATTAAACCAAAATGGGTAAACAGAGTTATTTGAGTCCTCAAAAAATTGGACAAATAAACGTTTTGCTGAAAGAAACTAAATTAAAACATAAAGAAATAGCAAAGAAACTAGATGTTTAAACCCAAACTGTCAGAATAAGAAAATAAATTATAATGGTCAAGTTTTAAACTCAAAAGAGGTGGGAAAATATGGTCGAAAACAAAAAACAACTCCAAGAACAGATAGAAAATTAATACAACAGACTCTTAGAACAAAAGAACATCTTGCAGAATGATTTCTATTGAGCTGGCAGCAGAGGGTGTTAGCCTTGGCAGAAGAAGAGTGAATGGCAGGATTTTGGAAGCTGAATTGAAATCATATTGCCTGAGAAAGAAACCTCAACTCACAGAAACAATGATGAAGGCACACTATTCCTGGGTAAAGAATCACCTAGAGTGGACTGAAGAATAATGGAAAAGGTAAGAATGACAATCTAGCTAACCAGTTACCTGTAATTCATAAAAAAGCAATTATACCTACTAACTTTAACAGTGCTGCATATTTGTAATGGCTCCAATCTTTTCAAACCATAAAGTTTATTTGATGATTCATTACTTCACTGGCTTTTCCAATAACTTTATGCCTGTCCAACTACTTATGTTGTATTTTCTACTATTGAAGGTAGTTTTCTCTGACAAATCAACCATTGCAGTGCTAGATGAATGTAGGCAGAGTGTAAAAAGACGGCCTGGAGAAGAATTTATGGCTGAATGTCTGAGGAAAACAAGTCTTTTGCACATTATAAGAAAACTATGAACCAAGAGAAGTATATAGAAGTTCTTAAAAGACATTCACTGCCTCAAATAAGGGAATAGTATGGCGATAGACCTTGGATATTCCAGCAAGACTCAGTCCCATGTCATACAGCAAAATCAGTGAAGGCATGGTGTGCACAAAATGGAGTTCAGCTGCTCGCTTGGGCCAGAAATTCCTCAGACATGAATCCGATTGAGACTTTATGGCGTGTGTTGAAAGATGAAATACACACAGAGCCCATTAAGACCAAAACAACAACTCATATGCTGGCAAGTTGAAGTTTGGTTCAGATCTAAGTGAATCCAGGAAATGTGGAAAACATTGATCAATATCATGCCAAGCACTCATGGATGCTAAAGGTAACCTAACTGCTTACTAACTAATGTAGAAGACTGCGCCAATGTGTCAAAATAACTATTTGCAATCAATATAATTGGTTTTATTAGCATTTTTATAGAAAATTTTAATTTTTTTTAGAAAAATCCATAATAATTTTGCCAATACTGTAGTGTTCATAGTATAAACTCTTTGTTGCACAGCTTCCCTGGCCAGCAACTACATATCTTAATGTAGTTATCTTTTAATTAACATTTGTTAGATTTTTATTATGAGGCTTTACAGGAAGTATTTTTTGAATAAATTTAGTATTAAATATTAAAGATGGCAAAATTACCTTTTCTTGAAGGCAGTTTTGTAGGACTGTTTCGGTAGAGGATTTTGGTATTGAGTTTTCTTCTTGAGAATTCTGCGTCACTTCATCAAGGAGAGGACTTTCATCTTCCAGGGGTTCTTCTTTAATCTCCTCTTTCATTAAAATCTTTCCTGACCACTCCTACAATAAATAAAGTTGTTTTTATTTAAGTACTCAAGGACTGCTTGATGGTGACCAATATTTTTATTAATATAGAAGGTAGGAAATAGAACCAAAAGAGCTACCACCAATATTCAAGTTTATGACCCTCATATTTATGTCCCACCATGCAGTAGTAGTGTAAATGGCCAACAAATAAACATTTCAAACATTTTTACTTGCTCCAGTTTTCCTGTTTTCTCAGCGAGCTACTTTCTAAGATTCCATTTTAAATAAAAGCAAAATACACAAACTAGGCAAATGACTCACAGCCATCATCACATCCAATTGATTATCCATCGCATTCATTGGTTTTATCTCTTATGATAACAGGAGATGTATTAGGGTCTCAGAGTGTCATACTATGGCACTCAGCTGCCTTCAGAACCATAATGTGAGAAGTTAATGCACAAAAATTGGCAATAAATACCCAGGGATTACCAACAATAACAACATAAGCATGTACCTTCTGGTATAGGAGCATTCCTTTCTTTTCCATATATTTCATAAACAATTTTTATTTTTTTAGGAATTCACTAACCAATCCTCTTTAGAGTTACATAGCTATATCATTTTTAAGACTCACTAACTGAGTAGTCTGATGCAGTGGGGATTCCAAGATAGCTATCATTGATATTGACTCAACAATTGAAATGCAAAGGAAAATATCAATAAAATTACCTCTTTGAGTTGTCCAATTTGGCTTATTGTTTCAGAGGAACAAAATGCTTGTTCTTGATCATTTGATCCATGTTCATTTCCCTCACAGGAATCAAAAAATTCTTCCTTGATCTTTTGGGCTGGGCTATCTATGCAATAAACCTAATATAAAATAAAATCCAAAGCTTAGTTAAAACAATCTAATTTTCATAAAATTTAAGCTTATAGTGAATTAAACAAGACAAATGAAATTAACTGAATAATTAGGACAATTTTGTATCTTTTTATCATCAAAATTAGTGCATGTAGATCTTCACAGAATTCTTGATTTATTTCCTTAATCTCTCCTGAAGTATCCTGGTATGGATAAAAGATACTTTCCACATTTTATGATTATTAATCTTGTAAAATTCCCAAAGCAGAGTGTCTACTTGTTTGGTGATTTTGAACTCAAGGACTTTTCAAGGTTTTCAAGGACTTTTAAAATAATCAAGGACAGGGTTTTTTCTTTAAATTAAAAAAGTGCAACAAACATTATGGGACATTGATGAAGGTGAGGTATTTAAGGGAAAAATGGGTTATAAGCAAAGCATAACCAATATCAACTCACCAGAGCAAAATAAAACAATAACAACGTATCCAAGCGACAGTCACAGAAGTATAGTGAGCATCGAGAGTATGCCAGCATCCATCATAAAATATAATGCATCCAAAGCATACATATATTCCCTCACATTAGTGAGAAGATTAACTTAAATATTACTATATTCCTAATAGACATTAAAAAGTACATAAATAATGAATTTGAAAATTCATTTGAAAAATCACTCAATGATTTATTTTTTAAATTCAAGGACCATCTACCTTTTTCATCAAATGCAAGGACTTTTCAAGGATTTCAAGGGCAAACAATAAATTCAAGGGCTTTTCAAGGACTTCAAGGATTTCAAGGGCAGTAGACACCCTGCAAAGCTCATTATACAGGAAATTATTGATATGTATTAACATAATATAATTTCATGAATGACAAAAGCCACAAGGGTCTATCAAAGGTCATCTACATCTGTCAAAAATCACCCACAAAATGCATCTATAGGATTATGTCAGATCATGCATCTACAATATACAATTTGAACAATCCATAGAATTGTGTCGGATCATGCATCTACAATATATAATTAGAACCATTGACAGGAATGAATCAAAAACAAAAAGCATCATCATCAAGACTCATCAAAATCCAAATCAATCATAATATATAATAAAAAAACTGCTTCTACAAGAATGATTCCAGAATAAGCCCCTCCCTCCCCATATAATCATCTAATCTGCATTTGAAAACAATTCAAGTTTGGACTGTCTACCTCTCAGATGGCAAACTCTTCCAGTAATCTACCACTCTATTGGTGAAAAAGTATTTTCTAACATCCAACCTCCACCCATTTTTTAAATTTTTAAGTGGTGACTCCCTAGTCTTATTACTATCTTCTAACTCAAATAACTTGCTAAAATCGAACTTATCCATCCCAGAATAGATTTTAAAAAGCTCAATCATATCTCATCTCACACATCTTCTTTCAAATGAGAACATATTTAATACCCTCAGTGTATCTTCATATTCAATGTGCTTCAGGAGAGGTATTATTTTTGTTGCCCTCCTTTGTACTGACTCTAGCAGGTTGATGTCATGTCTAAAATGTGGTGATCATGCTTGTATACAGTACTCTTGTAGCTAATATTTCTCTCAATGTATCCTAGCACCCTATTTACTCTATTTTTAGCCTCAATAGACTGCTTTGAAAACTTCAATGACCTATCTACTACTACGCCTAAATCTTTCTCATTCTCAACTGAATTCAGCCAATGCCCATCCATTTCATAGCTAAATTCCCTATTATCCCTTCCCATGTTAAGAACTTTGCCTTTTTTTATGGTTAAAAGTCATCTGACACTTCTGAGCCCAAGCTAATAACTTATTTAAGTCGCTGTGCACTTTAAAGCTACCCTCAACTTCTTTGACTACAGCTGCCAATTTAGTGTCATCAAAAAAATTGACACTTTGCTATTTACAGCCTGCCCAAGATCATTTATATAAACTTATTCCCATAAAACCCATTCCAAACATCTAAAAACACTAATCCTGACTCCTCACGCAGGCATTTCACATACTCATTCAGTCCAATTGCATGAGACAACCATTCCATCCCAATATCCAATCTCGGCAGCACACCTGAAACAACGCCTTTCACTCTACTTTCACTCATCCTTTCAACTAATTTTTTGTACATGTCTCATAACTCAATGAACCCACCTTCTTTACATCATTTACTCCCACATTCGTAATCAAACTGCATCTCTCTCACACCTAGACACCAGACTATTATACTTCTCAGACACATCATTTACACCAGCACCCGGCAAACAAACTTGCACTCCCTTCCATTTGCTTGCACTCAACTTCCTATCTAAATATCAAATATGAGAGTCACTCATCACAAGCACCTCAGTCATCTTCCTAGTCCCCCTAGGCATAGCATTACCCTCCCTCCTGTTCTCATTCAAACTACCATTTATTTCACTTTCTGCCACAACCACCAGACAAATCACTTTCAACCTCTTCCTCTCTCAGGGCATCAAATCTTTTAGTCAACCTACCAGGTTCCAAGTCCCTCTTACTCTCACACCTAACCTGTCATAACCTATCTATTCTATCCATATTCACCCACCATTCATCTTCACTTACATCAGTCACTTCTTTCGCTCCAGTCCCCAGTCTAGGCCTATCTTCCACCCTCCTGGTCTCAGCCACATTCTTCATGCATATAGTCGCATCCCTTCTCACTTCATGCACCAACTCACCACCTCTACCAAAGCCACATTTGCATGAGTCACACTATACAAGGGGCATTCAGGTACATTTGCTCTTCTTTCAACACCATAATAATAAACTACATACACACTACTTACATCAACAGGCATACTCACTTCATCCAAAGCAACAGCCATACTGAGAAAACTTTTCAAAACCCTTTAATTAAGCAATAAGAAAAAGTGTGGACAAAAGGGGAGAGAAAATTAGGTGGCTCTGAAATGTAAACAAATGGGAGCTATTTTGCAATTTAATTTAAAATATAATTAAAAATTCCTCGAATATTTTGTCTAACACTCAATGTTAATTATCTTCCCAAACTTAAATATATTATACTGAAAAACCAAAAAAATATCACTGAATAAAGAGTTCACTGAGAATATGTCCGATCGCTACCGACGTTCAATCCTATCAGGCTGAATAAAAATGGTGACAAAAATAACACTGGCCTGTGTCTCAAAACCTTTTTTAAAAGATCAAGGTTTTCCAACTAATTTAGAATAATTTTTGCATGCTGAATTTATGAATATAATTAGTTTTCTTTGCTCAGGTCTTGTTTCTAAGATATGCTGGATTTATATTAGAACATATATTTCCAAAATGGTGCTATCATCCAACCATTTATTACTTCTGTCTGGTCAGGTCTAGTAATGAGTAACCATACATAACCTATTTTAGTCATCTTTTCAGGACTAGATTTGCATTGCAATGGATGGTACATGTAAGAATCATCCAAATAAGTTTTAGTACATCTGCAGACATGGCACTCTTCCAGACCATCAAGCAAAAATCAGGGATTTTGTGAAAAAGGCAAATTATGCTTACTTTGGAGTGCAACCACGGGACCAGAATAAGCCTTTTGCTGTAAAACATTGTAGTAGAGTGGTTGTCCACCTTCCCTCTCCTGGCTCTAATCCCTTTTTTTTTCATGGTGCAGCCTGAGAAGAGGGATGCTTCATTCCGAGAGGGGCACTCGATAGACCTCTATCATGCCTCCCCATTCATTTTTGTTCTCCCACAGGCTAGAGTTAATAATAAATTAGAATAGTGATTTTGGACATTGTGCAAATCAAAGGTGAAATTAATGAACTCGAGTGGTTGATGTTTATTTATTGAATTGCCTGAATTGGTAGAGCAAAGAACAAGCTGGAGTCATTCAGGTGAGAGTTGTTGTGAACGGTTGTGTGTGTGCGGATGTTGGGTTTGATGATGTTTAAGTGTGGCAGTGAATTTATGATAGAAGATGCCTTCTCCTTTCCAGCTTCTTGGTGCCAGCTAGTCAAGAGTCATCTGGCTTTGTGAAGAAGTGGGGACCAGCCTTGACTCTCAGTTGTTCTGATACATAAAAGGGACTGTCCTGAAGTGTGGGTCTTGAAGAGTGCCTCTCAGCCTTCTACAGGAAGGTTGGAGTCAAGTCCCCTCCCACAATCCACCTTGGATGGAACCCATACATCCCAGGTTCCTGAAGTCGGAATGCTTTGCCATTTCCAGAAGAAGTGCGGGCCTGCTTCCCCTTCCCTTTCCCCCAACTTGTAAGCTCTGGTTATAAACTTTAGTTTGAGGGTGCACCCAATATTCTTCTTTGTTGGCCAATAGATTTGTAAGGCCCCATATATCGTTGGGTGTGTTAACTATTTACTTTGCATTGGCTAAAATATTGATAAAGCGCTATATATAACAGACTAGTGTGTATATATATATATATTTAATTTTTAGTTGTAAGATTGTATATAATTTGTTTACATTTATACTCATGATTGGTGATTAAAAATTAATTTTATTATTTACTGGGTTATTTAATAAAATTAAGATTAAACAGCTCATTACCCTCTCTTTGGACAACCGGGTTGGCCTTGTCTGGGCGGCGGGGATAGTTAGTGAGGGGCTTATGACCCTGCCACCAGAGCATATGTGAACAATTTACGGGATTGGAGTAATAAGAAAACGAAGAGTATGCCATTTGGTGTTCCAAAAGTGTGGAGGGAAGGCAAAGCTCACATCATCGACTGCTATTTCTGCATGACAAATTTGAAAGGCATCAATCGCAAGAACAAACAACATGTTCAATACCTCAATGTTCCTTCACCTATAAAACCATGGGTTTTAGCTCTGATTCTGAGGCTAGTGTCACTACCAATACAGGTGAGTTTGATGTATACAAACCAGAAGAGGGAGACCAACTGGTGCAATTTATGCAAGTCAAACTCAACAACTGTCTGTTGTCTGCTCTCAACTACTAGGAACACAAATGGCTGATCTGAGGAGATCTTAAAGTTTTTAGACTCATCCTAGACCTTCAATGTGGGTACACAAAGTATCCATGCTTTATGTGTTTGTGGGACAGTCAGGCTGATAACTAGCATTATGTCAGATAAGGAATAGAACCTAGTTCATGCAACATTTTGTCCCACCCTCTGGTTGAACCAAGCAAGATATTGCTTCTATCCCTGCACATCCAATTTGGTTTGGTAAGAACTTTGTCAAGGCAATGGATAGGGAAGGTAGAGGATTTACTTTGCTCAGTCAGAAGTTTCCACGAGTCAACATGGAAAAACTGAAGGCAGATGTATTTGATGGTTCTCAAATGAGGGAGCTCATCAAGGACAAGTAGTGATGAAGCGCTGAATCCTACTGAACTCTCTGTCTGGTTTTCCCTAATAAGTCATTGAAAACTTCCTTGTCAACCACAGAAGTACTCAGTATGAGAAAGCGTATGATGAGTTAATGGAGAATTGCTGCAAACTTGGTGTGAACAAGTCGGTGAAAATGCAATTCCTTCTGTCTCACCTGGACTATTTTCCTTGAGAATTGTGGAGACTTCAGTGAAGAACAGGGTAAGCACTTTTGCCAAGATATCCATGTGATGGAGGAATGGTAACAAGGGCGTTGGGATGTCAACTTTCTGGCTGACTACTGCTGGTCTGTGAAAAGGGATTTGCTGTCTGCTAGGCACAAAGGGAAGTCCATGAAGAGACTATTCATCCATGAATACCATCTTTGTATGTTGAACTCTTCTTGGTATCAATTAGAACATTCTGTAAACCTTCTAGGTATAAATTAGTTCAAAATTTATTACATTTGCCTACAAATAGACCAGAATATAAGAATTTCAGGATGTGCTTATATCTCAAAAACTTGGTCTGCTTAAATAAAATGTGCAGGATTTTCGGATTCAGCATGAAAAACTGGCCTAAAATCAGGTATTGTGTGTTAGACCTTGAAAAGAGTGCAGACCAGTGTAATTATCAAATATAACCTAGTAATTTACTACAAGTCATTCCATGCCATCTAACCAGATTTTAGAAATCAACCCCCACTTCACCATCGATTTTTGATGAAATTTTACACAGTTTGTCTGAGTCCTAAATGAAACCATGCACAATTTTAATTCAGTAGCTCTTATATTATGCTCCAAATGATTGCCTCTGCCTCGAGACACTGACGACATCTCTGTAACCAAAATCCATCTTTAGCTTCCTGCTGTGCAGCCATAAATGGGCCAAAAGAGACCCGTCATAATCAATTTTTGGCATAGATCTCAGAAATCACATCAATCTAACTCCAAACTTTTCTTGCAAATGTGGGGTAAAAATGGGGGTAAAAATCTCAAACTTACAAGTCTACTGGTGCTGTTTTTCCAGTTTGATTTAGTTATATAGATTAAAAGCACTAGTTTCTTGGTCCCGACTCAACGATCAGGTTGCCTTCTAGTGCTAACTAAGCTTGCTCACAATTGTAAAGAAGCAGGTGTGAATGCTTTAGCATGCACAGTGCAGAAGAGACATTGAAAAAGGTCTCAAGTCAGGAAAGACTGCGAAGAAGCCTCATTTCAACAATAAGCTTACAGATAGGCTCCACTTTTGTAGGAAATATAAAGACTGGAGCAAAGTGATATTCTTTGAGGTTCCCTTCTGCTTGTTTAGAGCATCTGGAGGATCCCATATTAGAAGAAAAATAGAATGCTGCCACATGTCCTATATCATGGCCGCAGTGAAGCCTCTGGGCACCTTTAAGTCTCAGGCTGCTTCTCATTTAACGGAAGTGGAGCAATAACAATTTTGCTCAAGAACTCTGCCATGAACTTAAATGGTACCAAAACAGGCATCATCAGACCTTTTTGAACAATTAAGGACAATTGGGGGATGATACCTATATTTTTCAGCATGATGGTGCACTTTGTCACAAAGCAAAAGCTGAAAATATCAAACTTTTGGGACCTTGCCCTGGGAATTTGCCAGATTTGAAGCTAATAAGAGAATTTCTGGGCAATAATTAAAGTAATGGTTGATGAACAGAATCCACCCAATTGTGAGCAGTTGCAGCTCCTTAAAATTGGAGCAATATCAGTAAAGATACCATCACAAATTTTGTCTGCAGTATAACAAAATAAATTGATGCAGGCTTGAAGAACAAGGATCATCATTGTAAATATTGACTGCATGTATCAATTGACTATATTTATTAATAAAATAAATTAGGGATATAAATTTTTGAAAATTTCACCCTCAAATTATGATACAAACATACTGAAACAAAAAGCAATGTTTTATTAGTTCTATTTTCTAATATGAAAAAAAGAGAGTACTCAAAACCTTTGGCCAGGAAGATACCTATGTTACTTTAACAATAATCCATTACTATCACAAATTTTATTTGGCCATTTGGAACAAGGGTTTAAAGATCTGTTGATATCAGAGATGCATTCTTTGAGCCTTATGAATCCAAGTACACCACCAAGTTTCCAATCATACAATATATTCCACATCTCATAAGGTGTCCAATCAGTGATGTAGAATTTGCTTAAGTTAGACTACCATGAGAGTGGCTTCCAAATTACCTAGATTTGAGTAACAATAAATGATTTTATATGAAGATTTTAAAAATTCTTTTGCATATAAGGCAATAAAAATGAAAGACCAATAAAACTCAATTGGCTATCACCCCTTCAAGTTCAAACTAAATTTCCCTTGTTCATTAATTATTTGCATCAGGGGAGTCAATTGATGGCAAAACATGCAACAATACTGAAGAGTAGAGCCATTTCATAATAGGTAAAATAAACTAAAAAATAAATAGTCTAGCTTAATTACAGAAAATACTTGAAAATAGGCAAGTAACTCACCCTTTTATTATCCAACATTTCATCAGCAAATAAAATCTTTTCATTACTCATGTTTATCTCCAGATTTGTTTCAAAAGTTCTATCTGGATGATGAATATAATGAATAACTATGGTTTCTGATAGATAAACTTCCTTCATATACCAGACTTTTAAGAAGCTTCAATAAATTTAGTCCAGCTTCCCTGCCTTGGCAAATAACCTTAGGGAGAGAGGAAAATAAGTGATAGAACCATCACTTAGTGGCATCCCACCATTTTTTTAAAAGAGGGAATCATTTAGCAACTGCCTCAAGGCATAAATGACTGTAAAAAAACCTAGTAATTAGGCATCATTAAAGCAAAACAATACAAAAACTTACCAAGCACAACAAAAATGTAAAAAATGCTTTCTCATTTCCAGCTTCTTGGTGCCGGCTAGTCAAGCGTCTTCTGGCTTTGAGAGGCAGTGGTAGCCAGCCCCGAATCTCAGTCATTCTTATGATGAGAAAGGGAATGCCTACAAGTGTGGGCCTTAGAGAGCACCTTCCAGGCTCCAGGAAATAATTGGAGCTAGTGTTCAAGAGACTACAACACAGAGGTTGGAACTAAGTGTGTCCCAGGTCTCTGAAGCCAGGGCACTTCGCTAAGTCCTGGACCTTACACTTCCCTCTGAAAGTCGGCCGCCCCCCCTTGTTCGACCTATCATAACTAGTTTATAGGTGCACCCATTATTCTTGATATTTTTGGCTGCTGATTCGAGTTAGCAATTAATATTGTCAACCCTATTTGAGTTTGTGTTGGCCAAGGTAACATTGTAAGCCACCTATAATTATTTGCATATATACATATATTTGAATTCGCATTGACCAAGAATATTGTAAGGCCACTTACATATATATTAGTGTACATATATTAGGTTGTACATATTGTATTTTGTATTTGCCAAAGGTTTGCTATTAGTTTGCATTATTTATTTGGTTTTTAATAAAATTAAGATTAGACCATCTCCTCAAACAACCGGGTTTGCCTTGTATGGGAAGCAGGGATAGTTGGTGAGAGGCTCACGACCCTGCTGCTGCACTCTTATGGATCATGTTGCCTTTGGCCAACATGCTGCAGTCTGTGGAGCAAATAACCAGAAAAAGGTTGATGCCAGTGGACTTGAAAATGCCAGGTAGTCTTTTAATGAGGGGCCCTGGTTTAATCAAGGCTCCTCTCAGCACACTTCAAGCTTTGATCATTGTCTGGGCCTACCCACCCAAGGGCTCCTTAGGGGTGGAAGTGGCAATCTTGTAGAAGCAGCAGCAGACCCATCCTTCCTCTTAGGCCCTATGGAGGGAGAGGAACCCCTAGTCCTCTTTGTCTTCCACTTCTACAAGAGGAGGGTGGGGAATGAACCGACTTCCCTCTATTTCCAGAAGGGGCCCCTAGGCTGGACAGACAGGAGTGAAAGGGATCCTTCTCTAAAATGGAGGTCTTAGCTGTCAAAGGGCAATAGTCCAGTCTGGGGAAGAAGTCCCTCCTCTCCTTGTAAGTTCTTGGGAGCCCAAGCCACCTGAGAAGCTAGCAGAGGGGTGGATTTAGGTTGAGTGTTTTGTATCGAAACTAGGTTCTATCTAATTGAAGATCCTGCTAACTGTAGCTGAGTCACCTCCATGATCATGTCCTGGGCTCCATTTTGCACCCTCCCCATCACCAAGACATCATGGATCTCGGTCAAGGTACCTTCATTAATTTTCAAGTTTCTGGCCAGTGAATCAATCTCTATTGGTAAAGAGAGGGGGGGGGGGGGGAGGCCACTACATCCTGCAAGGTGCATTTATTTGCATGCCTTTAAGATGGTAGGGGGCATGACCTGACAGGCCCTGCTATCCCTTGCCCCTCTAACGGGGCTGGACCTAACAAGCCACTCTCACCAGAAACAGTCAATTTTGGACTGCCTGCCCACTCTCTTGGCAGTCCCCTGTGATAGGAAACAGGGGTGGGGACTGCCACTGTTACTAAGGGCAGCTCCAAATATGGGAGTGGAAACACCTGAACCCTTCAAGAAAGGAGAGGGAGAAGTGCCCTCTTTGCTGAAGAAAGTTTGGAGGGACCCTGAAAAGTACTGGGCAACTCCTTTTTAGAGGTGATGCTGCAATTGGGAAGCTACAATGTTGGCAAAGGAGATGGCTATTTGATGCATGGGGAGGGTGAGAGAGGAGCCCCTCCCACCAGTCTAAGTTGGCCTTGTTTTACCTCATCCTGCCTAGGGCCTAGAGGGGATGGTGCTGAGCTTAGAAGAGGATCTCCATGTGCCCTTCACTTGTAGCCATAGTACCATTTATGAAAAAGAAAAATGCATGGAAAATAGATACTATAACCCCCTAATGGTTTGGGAGGTTAAAAGAAAATACTCCATAGGATCAGAAAATTCCAGAATATGATCATTTACACAGAGTTGGCCCAAGATAGGCTTTGACAACCCAAACCCAGACTGCCATTCAGGCAAAATTGCCCTTGAGCTTTAACCATAAAAGATGGTGCCAGCGTAGCCACCTTATATGTGTACTAGAACAAGGTGAGCAGAGTTGATGGCCCAATGCACCCTGTGCCTAAAAATTGCCTTAGCCAGTGGGCTTTCAGCACTCACAGCAGGTAGGTCCCTTATGGTATACAATGCCACTCAACTAAGGACCCATGAAAGATGAAATTGCACTGAGCAGCCAGAACCTCTGTGGATAGAAAAGCAAGTTTGGAAGGGGTAGGTGAATCCACTCTCAAACCCTGAAAATGCACTGGCAGAACACATGGAGTGAAGTGCAAAGAACATTGAGGAATCTACAGAATAACTGGTGGACAAGAAATTCAGGCATATGTAGATTCTCATGATGTGCACCAGTTCTACGATGCTGTGAAGATTTTATGGTCGCAAAAATTGTTCATTTACTCCAGTAAAAACAGCTGATGGGACTACACTAAAGAGAACAAAGTCAAATAATCAAAAGATGGGGCGAACACTTTCAAGACCTACTAAATCAAGCAAACTCAACTGATAACACTACGCTACTTGAATTAGATGAGCGTCCATTAACGCACAAGATGGATCTACCTCCTACCTTCAATGTATTGCTATGGGCAATTAAGTCACTCAAAGACAACAAATCCTCAGGCCCTGACAACATACCAGCAGACATTTTAAAGCAGGGGGAATACTTTCTTAATGATAACTTCTACAAATTCATTTTGGAAGTCTGGGACAAGGAGCAAGTTTCCCATCCTTAATCACATAAGATCTACTCCCAGAATCGCAATGTGGCTTCCGCAAGGATCAAGGTACAGTTGACATCATTTTCATAGCCCAGCAACTGCAAGAAAAGTCTAGAGAGCAGCAAAACAAAGATCTGTTTATGGATTTCATTGACCTCACAGAGGCCTTTGACACTGTAAAAAGGGAAACTCTCTGGGAGATTATACATATTTCTCATTGTCCACCAAAATTCGTAAAAATCTGGGGTCGGAAATCACATCAAAATCTGCTAAAATTGATATTTTTCTAGAAATTAAAACCCAAAATAAAGCGAAATCAAAATAATTGAAAACTGAAATTGATAAAAATTGAAGACATATAAAAATTGAATATGATGAAATATTGCAGTTTAAATTAGGATATTGGTTGAAAAATTGGAAGGAAATGAATTTAAGAAGAATGGCAAAATGAAGTTAGAAAATAAAGATGAATAATAAACTTTATGCCTTGCTAATATTTCTCCCTTTCAACTTTAGCAGGCATTAAATATATAAACAGGGGATAAAAAGATTTAAATTCAGAAATGAAGTGTGGATTTAGAAACAAAAATGAAAAAGATTGGAAGCGCTTATTGATTTTTTTGAGGATATCTTTTCTTTCAGTTCTTTATATTAAATATACATTAAGGGCTCAACACAGCTGAATTCAGAAGAGAATAAATTTATCAGTCAGTGTGGATTTAGACCCAGACCAAAATGATTTGAAGCTAAAGGATATCTTTTTTTTCACTTCTTCCTATTTAATATATATTAGGGGCTCAAAACAGTTAAATTCATTATAGATTTAGAAACAAGATAAAGGATCATTAAGAATTTACTGCTTTGTTTTTTAGCATATCTTATCTTACTGCAGGACTGTAGGACAGCAGGTAGATGCTGTCACTCATCTGCTGTAATTGTATCATAAGGTCAACAATGCCAGGCAAGACATCCCCAACTCTCCTAATGTAGAAATTAATGCAAATTCCTCAATAGGAGGCGATGCATTAGAAAACTTACTAAAATCTTCAGAAAAAATGAAACCAGTAACAGTAAGGTAAATTTCGGTACCATACATGAGGTTGACATTGACCATTTTTTAACTTTAACCAGCTGCCCGATTAAACTTACCTCTCATAACATGCATATAATAGCTCTACTACAGTACTTGTATTCACCATCAATGGAAGTTGTCTTGCATGCTTGGACTTCTTGCAATTCTTGAATAAGTGAATGGTCAATGTCACTCCGTAGTGTGGGGCATCATTGACCAGTGTGGTCGAAGTCACCCTCGGTGCACTGTTAACTTATATTTTTAGTAACTAAGTTTATTTTCAATTATTTATAGTCACATAATTAATAAAAGTCTACAGGGAGTGCACTAGCACAGCAAACAACTACCTACACATTTTTTTTCATTTTCACTTTTTTCCTTTTAACATATTCATACTGTGGTTCTTCCTAAGCTTAAAGGTCAACAGACAGAGCAGTATGGAATACATACTGCTCTCTAGTGTTAATTGTTGGTTTACATTCCACTTTCTCTACAATGTCTTCAAGTTTGATGTGGGAGGTATCATCAGCATTAATTTGAAAGATTGTTAGGTTCTCAGTTACAGGCTTTAGGAACATGACACAAATCTCACTTGTTTCAGCTTCAGTGACAACAGCAAGATACTGCCTGAAACATTGATCTTGCTTCTTGTTGGCAGTAAAGACCTTGATAATTACAGTCATTCATTGTTACTACTTTGTCTATTTCAAAGGCTTTCTGTTTCCTCTGAGGTAGTATCCCCACAACTACATGTACTAATTTACTTAAGAGACTTAAGAACTGGTTCCTCATCAGAGGGGCCACTGTCACTCTCATAGAGCCACCTCTTAGCTTGTTTTTTGGTAGGTGCTACTCAATGACCTCTTCTACCTCTGGAACTTGTTATCATTCAACAACTGCCCAAATGCTGTTGTCAGCAAGTCAGGTGAGGGCATGCCTGAGCCCATAGGTGTAGTGGCTATTGAGTATGTGGGTGGTATTGTAGGACTTGCTATTCCTACAGTAGCAGTCAGTCTGCAGTAGCTTCAACAGGTGATTGACATCAGTTGGGTAGATATCTGTTGCTCTGAAGTTACTCTTCAAGTAGGTGGCTATTTTTGGCTGGAATGACTGATGAGTGAGTAGATTAGTGACCATCAGAGTCAAGTAATGCTTGTCTACCATGCTATTAAATGGATATTTGGCCTTGAAGTCCATAAGCATTTTCTTCCAAGCCTCCTTAAGTGGTGCAAAGAAGGCTACATCCAGTGGCTGCATCTTGTCAGTTGAGTTGGGAAGTGGACAGATGAATTTAATATTTTCCTCAGCTACCTTAAGGACAGTCTCAGAGAAATGAGAAATTAAGTTGTCTCTAATCAAAGCCTTGGGGCTATCCAATTCGTTAAGGTGAGGCAACAAAAGTTCACAAAACCACTTCTTGAAAGTAGGCATGTCTTCTATCCAACCACTTGCTGTATGATGGAATGGGAACCTGCTTTGCATCACCTAACATTGCAAGATGGAGCTCCTCAAATCCATGATGCATAGATGTTACTGCTTTTATAGTTGATGAATGGCAGCAAGAGAGTACAACCAGCAGCACCGTTGGCTGTCTGGCTTTGTTCTGGAAGGTTGTCTTACAGGAAGCTCTTGATTCTCATTGTAAGATTGGGATATAATACTGATTTGGGTGTATAGTTTTTCTTGTATTTATTTAATACATCAATCACTGTGTAATAAATACATTAGTGATTAATACTTTTGGGGAAGATAACTGGCAGCAATCCTGAGCAAGAATTTTTTGGGGGGTGAGTGTTAACTTTTTCCTTAGTAAATTTCTGAGAGTATGGCTGTTTGTATAGATGGTGAGAGCATGCCGTTTGAAAGTAGTGTGTATGTGGTGTGTGATGCATGTGGAGTTGAAAGGAGAGTGAATGTAACTGAATGCCGTGTGTGTTTTCTGGAAGGGGAGGTTAGGAGGTTGAGTGGGGAATGTAAGAGATTGAATGATTTGGTGTTTGAGGTGAGAAGAGATGCAAGTGTGCGATTGAAGGGTGAGATTAGTGCTAAGAGGGTGGAAGATAGGGCTAGGACTGGGAACAGTGTGGAAGTTGTGAGTGATGATGAATGGTGGGTGAAAATGGATAGGATAGATAAATTAGGACAGGTTAGGTGTGTGAATGAGAGGGACATAGAACCTGTTAGGTTGACTAACAGATTCAATGTCCTGAGAGAGGAAGAGTGTGAAAGTGATTTGCCTGGTGTGATTGTGGATGAAAGCAGGATGGGTAGTAGTGTGACTGAGAGCAGGAGGGAGGGTAATGTTAGGCCAAGACAGAATAGGAGAATGACTGAGGTGCTAGTGATGGGTGACTCTCAGATTAGGTATTTAGATAGGAAGTTGAGTGATAGCAAGTGGAAGGGAATGAGAGTTTGTCTGCCGGGTGCTGGTGTAAGTGATGTTTGTGAGAGGTATGATAGGCTGGTTTCTGGGTGTGAGAGGGATGCAGTTGTGATTACGCATGTGGGAGTGAATGATGTAAAGAAGGTGGGTACATGTGAGTTACGTGAGCAGTATAAAAGTTTAGTTGAAAGGATGAGTAAAAGCAGGGTAAAAGGTGTTGTTTCTGGTGTGCTTCCGAGATTGGATGTGGGGGTAGAATGGTTGTCGCGTGCAATTGGTTTGAATGAATTTGTGAAAGGACTGTGTGATGAGTTAGGATTGGTGTTTGTAGATGTCTGGGGTGGGTTTTACGGGAATAGGAGGTTGTATGCGATGGATGGGCTCCATCTTAGTCGGGCAGGTGTTGAGGTTCTATGGGGGGAGCTGGCTAGTGTGATTAGGTCCTTACGGGTGGGAAACTAGAAGCTGTTAGAGGTAAGGGAATAACAGGAATAGAGGGCAGGTGTAGGAAATGGAAGGGATGCAGAGATAGAGGAATAGCTAGGGGAGAGGGCATACTGATGCGTTATAGGGGGACTAATGCACAAGTGAATGAGCAGATAACTAGGAATAGAAAAGCACGATGCAATGAAGATGGGAATAATAAAAAAACCTTAAAAATATACTACACAAATGGTCGGAGTATAAGGAATAAGATAGATCTCTTAAGAGCGTTAGCGAGTGAAGAGAATTTTGATATAATTGCGATAACAGAGTCATGGCTTGATTTGGCAGGAAATCACTTTAAACTTGAGGTTGAGATTGAGGGCTTTAACATGTTCCATACAGATAGGAATAGGAAGAGAGGAGGAGGGGTTATTATTTATATTAAAGATAATCTCCAGTGTTGTGTAAACAGTACAATTAAATTAGATGATAACACAGAGTCATTATGGCTAAATGTAAAGGAAGGTAAAAACAAGCTTGTCATAGGATTATTATACAGACCACCAAATCTTAGTAAGGAAGCTTCAAATCTTCTGTTGCAGGAGATTGAACGGGCATGTAGAAGTAAGCATGTGTGTATAATGGGCGATTTTAATTACAGAAATATAGACTGGGAAGCTCTTGTGGGTGATCAGGAGGCTGAGGAATTTTTGAATGATGTCCAAGGTAATTTTCTGAGGCAGATTATTAACGAACCCACTAGAGGTAATAATATACTGGATTTAGTTCTGACAAATAGGGAAGAAGTTATTAAGGATACTGAGATTGGAGGAAATTTGGGTAATAGTGACCATTGTGAAATTAGATTCAAGATGAAATGGAATGGTATTGATAGTAGCATGAACAATGTTAAAATTCCTGACTTTAGAAGAGCAAATTATAATGGGCTAAGGACTTACCTGGAGGCAGTTGTACAGAAACCAGGCAATGAAATCAATTCAGGAATAGATTCAATGATATCAGTTAGTGGAGACAATAATCACCAGGAGGAAGAGATTACAATTGAAGAGGAGTATGAAAGAATAATTGAGCAATTAATTACAGGTCAGATGATTAACATTCCTTATAAGGAGATTAGGACTAAAAATAATGACCCAAAATGGATGACAGATAAAATTAAGCATTATATTGGCATTAAAAAGGGCATTTATAGGAAAATAAAAAATGGAGAGGATCACTTAAGGCAGAGATATAATGAACTAGCAAGAGATGTTAAAAAGTTAGTTAGAGTAGCAAGGAGAAATTATGAAATTAAAGTGGCAAATAGGGCAAAGGAAGATCCTAAAAGTTTTTATCAATTATACAAAACTAAGGTTAGGGATAAAATAGGCCCACTTATAGATTCCAATGGAGAATTAGTGAGTGATAGGGACTCAATGGCTGGAATGCTAAATGACTTTTTTCTCTCAATATTTACACAGGAGGATACTCTAAA
Source organism: Ceratothoa steindachneri (assembly GCA_963969495.1). Classification (NCBI taxonomy): domain Eukaryota; kingdom Metazoa; phylum Arthropoda; class Malacostraca; order Isopoda; family Cymothoidae; genus Ceratothoa; species Ceratothoa steindachneri. The sequence goes on from OZ018333.1 coordinate 38,222,762, forward strand.
TTCTGGAACAAATTGCCGCAGAGGGTAGTAGGTAGTCCAAATCTAAATGTATTTAAGAGTAGGTTGGATGAGTTTATGGGAAGGGAAGGTTGTGATGGTTCCTAAGTTTTGTATATATTAATATTGTTTGTATATATCTATAGCTGCATGATTTAGTTCTTGACAAGCCTTGATTGGTGATACCCTTGTTTCTGGATGCAATCCTCTGGATGTAGTTTTCCTGGGAGTTTGGGTGCCTTGAAAAAGAGGCCGCTTGACTCGGATGACCTATGATGAGCCCTTGTGGCTTTTGTCATCCGTTATATTATATTGTGGGGGACTTTGATTTTGTCTTCCCCTGGTGATGGTGCTTTTTGTGGGTGGGTTTTGACGGAGGCAGATGACCTTTGATAGGCCCTTGTGGCTTTTGTCATCCGTGTAATTATGTTATGTTATGTTATGTTATGTTAAATATACCTGAGGTGTCAATGATCTTTCAGGGTAATGATGAAGAGAAATTAAAGGATATCTTGATCACAAAGGAGATAGTGACAAAGGAAATTGATAAAATCAAAAGTAGTAAAGCACCCGGTCCTGATGAGCTCTTTCCTAGAATTTTGAAAGAATGTAAGGATGTGTTAAGTGAGCCCCTAGCATGCATCTTTAGAAAATCATTGGAGAGTGGCATTGTGCCATGGAAGAAAGCCAATGTGATACCTATATTTAAGAAAGGGGATAAAACAAATATGTCTAATTACAGACCAGTAAGTTTGACATCAGTGGTAGGGAAAATGATGGAATCTATTATAGCAAGGAATATTAGGGATCACTTGGATAAGCATAAGTTGATAAAAGAATCACAGCATGGCTTTAGTAAGGGTAAATCCTGTCTGACTAATTTGCTGTCTTTTTATAGTAAGGTGTATGAAGCAGCAGATAATGATGAAAACTATGATATTTTATACTTGGACTTTAGTAAGGCTTTTGATCGAGTGCCACACTTACGGCTTCTGAGCAAAGTTAAAGCACACGGGATCGATGGCAGTATATTTAGGTGGATTCAGTCATGGCTTGGTGACAGACAGCAAAGAGTTAGTATAGATGGAGTTAAATCTGAGTGGGGGTGTGTTAGCAGTGGAGTTCCACAAGGATCTGTTTTGGGTCCCTTGCTATTCTTAATTTATATTAATGATCTTGACATAGGTATAAGTAGTGACCTGAGTAAATTTGCTGATGATAATAAGCGAGGTAGGGCCATTAGGGCTGATTCTGATGCTGTTGTAATGCAGGAGGAATTGACCATTCTGTCCAATTGGGCTGAGAAATGGCAAATGAAGTTTAACATAGACAAATGTAGTGTACTTAGTATAGGTAGAAATAATCCATTGAATAGTTATAAATTAAATGGGAGAAATTTAGGGAGGACCGATTGTGAGAGGGACTTGGATATTTTGGTAAGTTCAGACCTTTGTCCTAGAAAGCAATGCCTAAATGCTAAGAATAAAGCTAATAGGATATTGGGATTCATTAGGAGGAGTGTAAGCAATAAGAGTGCTGAAGTCATTCTAAAACTGTATCTGGCGCTAGTTAGGCCTCATCTAGACTATGCAGTACAATTTTGGTCAGAATATTATAGGAAGGATATTGATTTGCTTGAGTCTGTGCAGAGAAGGATGACAAAGATGATTGGTGGGCTAAGGAACTTACCTTATGGTGAAAGGCTCAGAAAACTAAATCTACATACATTGGAAAGGAGAAGAGTCAGAGGGGAATTGATTGAAGTCTTCAAATGGGTAAAAGGATATAATAAAGGGGATCTGGGTAAGGTTCTTATACTTAGTGAACATGACAGGACACGTAGCAATGGGTTTAAGCTTGATAAGTATAGGTTTAGGAAGGAGATTGGGAGGAATTGGTTTACAAATCGTGTGGTAGATGAATGGAATAGGCTCACTAGACATGTGATAGAAGCCTCCTCTCTGGGTACTTTTAAGAATAGATTAGATAAATATATGGATGAAGCTGCTAGATGGGACTGACTTTTTAATGTACATATGTATATATTTTTCTAAGGAGTGGGGAGATTATATTTTGCGGTTGCATGAATGGACATAATCCTCTGGATGCATTTTATGTATATTGTAGATTAGATCTGACGAACTCCTGTAAAGGGTGACAATGTTGATGACTTTTCTCTGGTAAGAAATCTTTTGTGTGTTGACTGGAACAGGAGCTGCCAAGTGTAGGCCATGAATGGTCTTTTGCAGTCTCCTTCTTTTCTTATGTTCTTATACATCATCAGAGTTACAGTGATAATTCTGCCAGGATACTTCACTCCTCCATGGAAGATCATCTTCTCAGCTGAGATCTCATCTGCAAGATTAGTCTCATCATAGTTGAAAATGTTAGCTGGTGGGATGCCTTTGAGCTCTTTGCTCAGCCCTCATGATATTGTGTGAACACCTCCTCAGTCACACAGGTTCTGCTTCTCTTCCTGTCATTGCTAATTTTCATTGTTAGTTGTTTATGGGGCTTTATGAAGCCAGTTGCTCGGTCATGCCTTGCAAGATTAATTGATAATTTGCTGAATATTCACCCTAATTTATCTAGGTAGCTTTTAAATATCAATCTTAGGTCATAAAGTAGTAAAGGCAAACCATAGTTACTGCGCAGAAAAGTCTGGTCACAATGAGTACTTCTTCCTCATTGCTGAGAACAATTTTCCCACTTGGTGACTTGCTACGTCTGACATGAATTCTGTTCATCAGGGTCCCTTTCACAATTCCATATGTCTTTGCAGCTTTCATGATACTCAGTTGACTACTAGTCACAGCTTCCACAGATTGCCCTACTGCATTAATAGGATAATCATTTTAGTGCCCTGCTCCTTTCTGTCTCATAGGGGTTTGAGGCATTGTGACTATATGTTAATTAATATCAACACTGAAATTAAAAGTTTTCTGCAAAGACAAATTTAATAAGAATACAAGGTAAATATGTAGATTATCGGCCCGGCCGATCCCGGCCGATAAACCGTAGTTTTTTCGTCCGTGTTCCAAAATGTTTCACGTTTTTGGAGTACATTTAAGGGGACGGCTCGTGTGGGGATAAGCACAACGGGGTGACCACACTACGATGATCCTGAGTTTCATTAAATTGGGCGGGGTCTGGGGGGCACAGCCCCCCAGTATATAATCCTAATTGTTATAATGTTCTGCCGTTTACAGAGGTGAATGCTTTAACTACATCATGTCAGCGTCTGTAATCGTTTTGCGAATTATAATAGGGGTGGGGGGGGGGGGTATGACGTCAGAAATGCTTGATATCAACTTTTCTTTCCTACTAAATAGCTTTTTATTATCCTCATTCGCAGTCATTTTTATTTTTCAATATATTTTTCCCCATTTTACTATTCTTGTTACCTTCTTTTATACATTTAAATGTAATTGGCTAGATCATTTCAAGGAACTACTTGTTTTTTAGCAGTTTGGGTGTCAAATATTCCCCTTTTACGCAGTTTGAAAATAATCATCGAATTCTGAATTTTGTCCGTCGGCTATTGCGGAATTATTAACCCTAGTTTCTGATAAAGATAAATTAAACACCTTTTTGGATGTGTATAATTTAGTGCGAATTAAAAGTGAATGCGACATTTGTGGCCAAGCATTAGATGGGAACCCTAACTTCGAATTTAGATGATCAAAAATAAAATGTGATTCAAGTCAGCTAGATTTCGAATAGGGCGCAGACGCGCAAAATAAATAGGCTTTCCTCCGCTATTTTGGAAGTATAACCACTGCATTTAAGTACGGGAAAAAAAGTGTTTCGTTTGGTTATTTTCGGGCAATTTGGTAACTAAAATGGCCTACGTTAACAGCATTTTCGGTCGGTTTAATTTCGAGATTTATAAAAAAAAAAAATGGCACCTAGCATTCGAACAAAACTCAAACGCGCATGAATATTCAAACACGGGTGAACGATAACGCGAACGAAGATTCAAACACGGGTGAACGATAATATTTACACAAAAATTTTTTTCAGGCCGAGCCGATAATCTACATGTTTACCAATTATTTTTGATGTCTTCCTTTGTACTGACTTTATCATGTTGATGTCATGTCTAAAATGTGGTGACCACGCTTATATACAGTACTCTAAATGTGGCCTAACATATGAGTTATAGAATGTAAGGATAACCTCTATACTATTGTAGCTAATATATCTCTTAATGCATCCTAGCACCCTATTTACTCTATTTTTTGCCTCAATACGCTACTTTGAAAACTTCAGTGACCTATTAACTGCTACGCCTAAGTCCTCATGCTAACCTGAATTCAGCCAATGCCCATTCATTTCAAAGCTAAATTCCCTATTATCTCTTCCCATGTTAAGAAGTTTGCATTTCTTAAGGTTAAAAGTTATTTGACACTTCTGAGCCCAAGCAAATAACTACTTTTGTAAAGAACAAAGAGGTGTACGCTTTTACTCGTTTTGCGAATTATAATAGGGGTTGGGGGTGGGGTATGACGTCAGAACTCAAACGCGCATGAATATTCAGACACGGGTAAATGATAATATTTATTAAACTATTTACAAAATACTATTTAAGAATTATGCAATCTATTTATCCATTATTATAACACAATTACTTATAAACTATTTACCAATTTAAATGCATTCCTGTTATTCATGCAAATTTAATTCACACATAAAAATTTCAATCCAATCATAAACTGTTACTGTATAAATTCACCTTTAAATCTAACTGTTTATTCAATAATATATATATATATATATATATATATATATATATATATATATATATATATATATATATATATATATATATATATATATATATATATATATATATTTATTAACTTCTTAACTCATTGTTTTTAATTTACGTATTCCCCTAACGTCGGCCAGATTTAGGCCTAAGAGAGTCATCTGAAAAATTTAGACTCTGCATTAGCATTTAATAATTTATTCCCTTGAATAACGAAATATAGGTTATTACGTTTATTGTGATCTGAGAGCTATCTAGGATATTGCCGCAATATTAATTTAAAATCTATAAGTGGTGCCCAGAATAGTTTAATTATCTCCCATCCATTCATTCATTTGTAAAATTAAATTAATATTCACTGTCACGTGTGTTGTATTTTCCGGACGATGCATTCCCCCTCTCTCGGTTTCATTTTTTTCTCGGGTAGATTGTTGACACGTGCTCGTTTTCAATCCTTAGTTAACCTTAACATCCTTAAGTGATCCCTTAGCAATTTCATAAAATTAATTATAATATACAGTAATAAATACAAAGTGACCAATTTTCAATATTTTTTTCAAATTTTTACGTTTAAGCACCTGAATTTAATTTATGCATAAACACACACTTTTATTTTTCTGTAAATGGATTATAACGGAGCCTCAAACTACGCCCCAACTTCGAGCACAGCAACAACGACCCAAGCATCCTCCCTCGCAACAACAACGACGTATTCATCCACCTTCGCCCCCATGCAAGCATCCTCCCTCATTTGCCTACTACTCAACAACGCCCTTTTCCCATTCCATCTTCGGTTCAGCTTCCGCCATTCGACCCACAAAATCCCATTAGCTGGTGGGAAATGGTGGAGCTCATCCTCCTACACCAAGCAGTTCCCGAGGACCATACAACAATCGTCGTAGCCCAGAGATTACCTCTTAAGTATTATTTATACTTTTAAGAGTATTCTTCTTGATGGGGGTATTTCTGGGTCTTGGGAAAGGTTCCAGAGGGCGTTCATGGAGGAATTTGGGAGGTCACAAATTGAAGACCTGCGTATCCTTCTTGATACACAGGAGATGAAGGATAGGTGCCCCACGCATTTTCTGTACCATCTCAAGGACCTGTCATATGCCAAAGGAGCACATCTCGACCAACTCGAGCCACTCATAACTGAGATATTCATGCGTGGAGAAGATGGTAGAGGCGGCTGATGCCCTGTATAACAATCCATTCGTCAGCTGGGGAAATGCAGGCACCAGGTCGTTAACCAATGAAAATAGGGGGCGTAGCACATCATACAACTCTGTTGAAATCCACTCAGATGTATCCATTTCACAGGTTAGGTCGCCGGCCGAGACTCCTTACAATCCACCAGGACTACGTCAGAATGCATCCTCCCAGGCGTCGGGTCTTTTATCCGTTTTGGAGAGGATTGAGATGGATATTTGTGCCCTAAAGGTGCGAACGGGTCTTAACCGGGAGCAAAATCGTGAGCAGGACGGAGGAGTCAGACGTCGTTTCCCCTCCCGAAAAAGGCAATACCAAGGAGGAAACAACAGCACAAAAGGTGAGGCACAGCAGTTTCATTTCCAACCTAGACCTAATTCCCCCCATCCTGACAACTCTCAGGTTAGCTGCTGGTACCATTATAATTAGGGGAGCAACGCTGTAAACTGTGTTCAGCCTTGCAGTTTTTACCGTGCATCATTTCATGCACACAACTTTAACCTTCTTTCTGGTTGTGCTGTTCATACTGCTATCTTTTAGCCTTCAGGCTTCTGTTGGTATCAGCTCAAATTTGGCGCCAGAGCAAAAAAAATGCTCTGCCCCATGTAACTACCAGCAAAATGCTCAATCTGCACCTCAATCTCAACCTACCCTAACCTCACCACCTCCGATTTTACAAAACTATACGGGTTCCCTTACTCAACTTTCACCTTCGGCAAAGGGAACTTTAAACTGAATTCGCAAGTGATACGTGGGTCTGTCACCTCTGCAGCCTCATCTCTTCAGACCGATCCTCCATCTAGTATTCATGACCCACTCTCTGGTTTCTCCTTCCTGGTTGACATTGGCGCTCAATGCAGTGTCATTTCAGCCTCTTCAGTCGAGAAAGCTTGCACTTCTGATCTTGCCCTTAAAGTTGCCAATTCATCGGACATAGGGACTTATGGGAGGTGTATCCTCGAGCTCTCTCTCTCGGGTTACGTCCTTTTTTCCCATGGACGTTCATCATTGCCGACGTCGACATTCCAATTTTAGGCCTAGATTTTCTTTCCGTGCACGCCATTCTCTTCGATTCTCGTCACCGCAAGCTTATCGACCGACCTACGACATCAACAGTCTCTGGGTCATTCTTTCCTTCCACCAGCTCTCTCCTCTCTGTTCGTCTCCCTACAACTGCTCCCCACTTCCATCAACTTTTGCGGGAGTTCCAAAGCATCTGCCTGCCTTCTTCTAAGGACAGAACTATTAGGCACAATGTGGTGCACTGAATAGAGACGACAGGAGGACCAGTTTTCTCACGTCCCCGTCGTCTGGCCTTGGATAGACTTGCCCTAATGAAGCAGGAATTTAAATACATGATGAAGGCCGGGATCGCTTCCCCATCCTTTTCCCCATGGGTTCCACCCCTTTATGTAGTACCTAAGTCTAGTCCGTGGGAATTCAGAGTTGTATGTGACTACAGGCGACTCAATCCTTGTATTGAAGGAAAGTACTCCCTAAAAGGCAGAGTCGAGTTCTCAGGGGAGACATAATGTGCTGAGCGGGTCAGCCGATCAGCCCTCTCGTTGCCTAGGGACTCAGCAAAAAATAATTCTATATCGGGACGCCTTTTGGATCGCCCAGTTGCAAATTTCTGTGATTAAGGGATGGGATGCATTAAAAGATCTAATTGACTGTAGGACACTCCTTGAGTCGGAAAAGATGACAAAATCATTAAAAGGTAAAATTTGGATGAGTCTAAAGGCTAAAAGGATTGCCAAAAGTTCAGCGGTAAAAATGGATGCTGCTGGCGGCAAAGATAGAGTTAGGAATTCTCCTCCTGGGAAGATGGCTGCGGCGACCACGCCACCGTCCGACTTAGAGCCACCCGTGTATAATGGGCAGCATTGTTTGTGTTGAGGTCGAATGCCCTAAGAACAGGCTCTTAATGATGCGAGGTTCCACGGAAGACTTCTCCTAGCTCCACATGTTGGTACATACTGTGGAGAGAGGAGCACGCCAACTAGGGGTCAGTAAGGATAGAAGGGTTAGGACCCTTGGAGCACCCAGGTTAGAGAGATGATCTCCTATGCAAAGGTTCAAGGGGCGGGGTAAAGATGGCAACTTATCATATGCCGCCGTTGATTCGGCAGCATACAGGCATCTGGGGACCTCTGATACAGGGGCTTGCTGTACTCGGTAGAGGAATCGCATGCAGATTTGAAGTCTATGGTAGGGCAAAGGGAGTACCCAACTCTCGCAGTAAAGGCTGGTGACAGGAGAAGTACGGAAGGCTCCACTGGAAAGGCGAACTCCGAGGTTTCGAATGGGGTTCAGCATTTTAAGGGCTGAAGGGGAAGCCAATGAGTAAATTTGACAGCCATAATCCAATTTGGATTGGACGAGGGCTGTGTATAATATCCACAATGTTTGTCGGTCGCTTCCCCCACGAAGTGTGGGACAGGACTTTCAAAATATCTAGATCCGGCATACAGCCCGTTCGAAGTCGGCGTAGGTGTGGTAACAAGGATAACTTTGGAGCGTGAGTTACTCCAAGAAACCGACACTCTGAGACACTCTATATCTTCACCTTGTAGGGAGATAGAAGGCTGAACAAGAACCCCTCTGCCTCGGTGGAAATACATTGCTTTGGTTTTGTTCGTAGAAAAGCGGAATCGCTTGAGTTGTGCTCTTTTGATTGCAATTGAAGCAGCGTCTGGGTAGTTCGATATAGGGACTTACCGGGGCACGAAGGTACCCAGCTTTAAAATAGTGCTGCAGTTCTTGTCGTCCGAATGTCAAAATCAGTGTGGCGGTTGGAACTCTAGTGGAGCCTAATGTTGTATCTACCCTGTGTACGTATGTGACACGTTTTGTACTAGGCTTACTCTGAAGGCGGGTGGGGTCGTAGTCCCTTAGTTCGTTTGAACGGACGACACCTTTGACAAAATTCAGAGGCGGATGAGGCGAGAGAGTTACTGGAATTTCAGCTATCGAAGATAGATTTCGAACAAAGTTGTGTTGAGAGTGGGATGACACCTCGACTACGACATCACCACTACCTTTTGACCACATCCGGCGGGGTTCACCACAGCGAGACTTAAAAGATTTATTGACGTCAAACACATCGACATTTGCAAGTGGGGCATCGGATGATGAATTTATGACAAGAAAGCGAGAATAATCTAGATCTGGGTCTACTTCGTTGGAATAGGGGTCCAACGAGCGAGGGAAGGCTGAAAGAGGAGCTAAGGAACGTTTGGCACGAGAACCCTTACGAGAAGGGAAGGTTTTTTGGTTTATGGCTAGCCATTGCAAAAAGAAAAAACTTGGCATTCTCCCCTGGGACTCCCCACCATGGAGGCCTACAAGGGCCCGTCACAACTGCAACTCTACAATCAATTACACCCGGTATGTCCTCTTGGAGAATGGATACTGATCCACCACACGATCTTTAGAAACCTAAGAGGCTGCCCGAGTTCTTCTCCTACGCACGGAAAACAAGGGCCAACGATGGGTTTCTCCTTAGGTCAGCCCTGGGCCCCTTAGGGGCCTTGGGCTGACCCCCTTCTCCATGAGAAGGCCAGAGCCTCTCTGGGAACAACCCCTAAACAAAAGGTCCCAGATAGGGAGGGGGTGTATGTATATATATATATATATATATATATATATATATATATATATATATATATATATATATATATATATATATATATATATATATATATATATATATATATATATATATATATATATATATATATATATATATATATATATATATATATATATATATATATATATATATATATATATATATATATATATATGAGGAATTAAACCACATTCTCCGAAGACAATTTAATTCAGAACAGTTTCGGTGTATCTCACACCCTTTTTCAACTGACACTGGGTAGAAAATATAAGAGAAGTGCATATAAGCATTACACACGATCCCCTCTTTTTTCCCCCAATCCCCTACTTGTGGCTAATCTGGGGGGGGGGGGGTTAGGCCTAAACATATTGAAGGGCTGACATTTTACTATTTTGTTTATTTGCTTTCTTATTACACGATTAAAAGAAAATTGACCCTCAGATAGATTTAAATTAGGAACTGACGATATCAAGCTCGATTCTACGATTCTTCTCTTAACATAGTTAGCCGATTAAAATACCATTTTACTTCCATTGAAATCGATCGTATGATTCTTGTCTCTAACATGGCAAAATATTCCACTGCTTTCGCTGCACACTCTAATATCTCTTTTGTGTTCGTACAATCTCTTGTCTAGATTTCTCCCCGTTTTCCCTATATAAACTTTATGGCAATCATTGCATGGTATTGCATATACTCCTATGTTATGATGTTCTTTGAGTTTCCTGGCCATCATCAATTGGTTTAAGGAATTATTATATTTAAAGGCTAGATTAATATCCGCTTTTCCAAATATGTCCTTTAAACTATTTAATTTATTATTAAATGGCAATGTTATACATTTGTTGAAGTCGTTAGTGCGGGAAGGCTCATTACCATAGAATGTTTTCCTAGCTGCAAAATGGACAGACGATATGAACCTATGGGTAATACAAATTAAAAAAAATGGGCCTGATAATGACAATTTCTTCATCTAAATAGGAAGGATGACATATTTTGTATGCTCAAAGGAAAAGGTTAGAAATTACCGATTTTTTAACAGTATTATCGTGAAACGAAAAATAATGTATATAGGCATTCGAGTGGGTTGGTTTCCTATACACGTCAAGTTTTAATTCATGGTGATCTTTATTAATGACGACATCTAAAAAGGGTAATCTATTATCATATTCCCATTCATTTTTTAATTTGATGGAGACATGCAAATTATTAAAATTATTAAAAAAGGTATCAAAATCATGGCCATTAGGCCATACAGAAAATACATCGTCAATGTACCTTAACCATATAAAGTTAGGGGGAGAAATTGTGGAGAGGAGTTCAGTCTCAAAATATTCCATGAAGAGACATGCCAATATCGGAGATAAACTATTTCCCATGCTAAGGCCAAATATTTGTCTATAAAACTCATTATTTACTCGAAACACATTGTCAGAGAGACATAATTCAACTAAATCGATAAATTTACTCGTAGAAATGGGAAAATCCAAATTAAGTCTAGGCATGATTTCCCGCAGAAGGCCCATGGTTTGGTCAACCGGAACCTTGGTAAACAAAGAGTTTACATCAAAGCTCACAAGTTTACCAAAGTTCCGGTTGACCAAACCATGGGCCTTCTGCGGGAAATCATGCCTAGACTTAATTTGGATCTTCCCATTTCTACGAGTAAATTTATCGATTTAGTTGAATTATGTCTCTCTGACAATGTGTTTCGAGTAAATAATGAGTTTTATAGACAAATATTTGGCCTTAGCATGGGAAATAGTTTATCTCCGATATTGGCATGTCTCTTCATGGAATATTTTGAGACTGAACTCCTCTCCACAATTTCTCCCCCTAACTTTATATGGTTAAGGTACATTGACGATGTATTTTCTGTATGGCCTAATGGCCATGATTTTGATACCTTTTTTAATAATTTTAATAATTTGCATGTCTCCATCAAATTAAAAAATGAATGGGAATATGATAATAGATTACCCTTTTTAGATGTCGTCATTAATAAAGATCACCATGAATTAAAACTTGACGTGTATAGGAAACCAACCCACTCGAATGCCTATATACATTATTTTTCGTTTCACGATAATACTGTTAAAAAATCGGTAATTTCTAACCTTTTCCTTAGAGCATACAAAATATGTCATCCTTCCTATTTAGATGAAGAAATTGTCATTATCAGGCCCATTTTTTTTAATTTGTACATATTACCCATAGGTTCATATCGTCTGTCCATTTTGCAGCTAGGAAAACATTCTATGGTAATGAGCCTTCCCGCACTAACGACTTCAACAAATGTATAACATTGCCATTTAATAATAAATTAAATAGTTTAAAGGACATATTTGGAAAAGCGGATATTAATCTAGCCTTTAAATATAATAATTCCTTAAACCAATTGATGATGGCCAGGAAACCCAAAGAACATCATAACATAGGAGTATATGCAATAACATGCAATGATTGCCATAAAGTTTATATTGGGGAAACGGGGAAAAATCTAGACAAGAGATTGTACGAACACAAAAGAGATATTAGAGTGGGCAGCGTAAGCAGTGGAATATTTTGCCATGTTAGAGACAAGAATCATACGATCGATTTCAATGGAAGTAAAATGGTATTTAAATCGGCTAACTATGTTAAGAGAAGAATCGTAGAATCGAGCTTGATATCGTCAGTTCCTAATTTAAATCTATCTGAGGGTCAATTTTCTTTTAATCGTGTAATAAGAAAGCAAATAAACAAAATAGTAAAATGTCAGTTCTTCAATATGTTTAGGCCTAACCTCCCCCCCACCAGATTAGCCACAAGTAGGGGATTGGGGGAAAAAAGAGGGGATCTTGTGTAATGCTTATATGCACTTCTCTTATATTTTCTACCCAGTGTCAGTTGAAAAAGGGTGTGAGATATACCGAAACTGTTCTGAATTAAATTGTCTTCGGAGAATGTGGTTTAATTCCTCATCTTTTCTTGCGATATTGCATTAATTTTCATCATATATATATATATATATATATATATATATATATATATATATATATATATATATAGTACAAGATGAATAAGATTTGGACGCGAATAAGATAAGAAACCGGAGTTTTTTAAACGCAAGAGAGAGGGACAGTAGAAGAATCCAGAATCAAAGGGAGCAGAGGGCGGCACAGTGAAGGCGATCCTTTACCGAGAAGACAGAAATAATGCCTGGATTCTTCTAATGTCCCTCTCTCTTGCCTTTAAAAAACTCAGGTTTCTTGTCTCATTTGCTCATTCGCGTCCAATTCTCATTTTCTCTTGTACTATATGTATTTATAGTCAGCTACTCCAGGTTTCTGGATCTTTCTTTCTGTCTTCAAATTTTATTTGAAAGACAGAAAATAAAAATGGCATACCCCTGTGGTGGTTGTATAATCACCGGCAGATCCTATAGTTGCTTTCTTTGTATTTGACATGGACAGTGAGCCTTTAAATTGTAAGCAGGTAAGAGGATGTGGTATAAAAATTCCTTGGAAGTTCCTAGCTTAGGGAGATATAGAGTTTGATTGGGTAACGCTTTGGGCGAAATATAGTTACTGTGCATGGTCACTTAGCGGTAAAGTATCTGACCGGCAATCAGCAGACCCGAGTTCGAGTACCGGCCATGAATTCAAAACTGTTTTCCCCAGGCGTTATTTCTGTCTTCTCGGGAAAGGATCGCCTTCATTGTGCCGCCATCTGCTCCCTTTGATTTTGGATTCTTCTAATGTCCCTCTCTCCTGCCTTTAAAAAACTCCGGTTTCTTGTTTCAATTGCTCATTCGCGTCCAAATCTTATTCCTCTTGTACTATATGTATTTATAGTCAGCTACACCAGGTTTCTGCATCTTTCTTTCTGTCTTCAAATTTTATTTGAAAGCTAGAAAATAAAAATTGCATAGCCCTGTGGTGGTTGTATTATCACCCGCAGATCCTGTAGTTTTTTTTTGTATATATATATAGTATATATATATATATATATATATATATATATATATATATATATATATATAGTATATATATATAGTATATATATATATATATATATATATATATATATATATATATATATATATATATATATATATATATATATATATATATATATATATATATATATATATATATATGTAGCAACCGACGTGTATTTCCAAAATAGGAGACACGCGATAGTCGCTACACACATAAAGTACACAGAGAGAGAAAAGTAAAGTTAGCGCCGTTTACGAGGATGTTATTCGGTTGTAAACGAAGCACAGTTATCTCTGTTAGAGTTGGTCGAGGCAATCTTTGGCAAACATAATAATCAAAGCAGAATCCAGAATAAACCGGTTAGTTATCACTGTTAAACAAATAGAAGCCGTGTCAGAAAGCTATCTCCATGGCAACATGCCACCGCCCACAGAGAATATGCCCAATAGTCGGAGTGCCTTCCTTATAGATATGTTCGGCAGTAGTCAATTAAAAGTCGAGTTATGTTAATACCGACAAATCAACAGCCCGGTACATAAGAGGGAGGTGTGTCTTAGTTGGACAAGGAACTTGTAGGGCGTAGCTTAAATTGAATATATATATAACTATGTGGAGCCAGAACAGGAAGGGAATTAGATTACCGTTTTATATAGCAATATATCGCGTTATAGATCGTTCAGTTCGTTCTCTCGGATTCGCGTAATTCATCTTTGTATATAGTCGTGTGCATAACGCAGACATTAAGGTGTAACTCATAAAGGCTTTATTCGTCCGGCCTCCTTTGAACTTTGCTCGCACTTGACCTCGAACTTAATTTGTCATAACTTACAACTTAAAACTTAATTAAAGACTTTTGTAAAGTGCAATAAGATCTAGTTTCAATAATAATTCTATTTTTGCTTTAGTGATTTCAATATCCTGACGTTGCTCCATCTTCATTCTTCAAGGCCTTATTAATCGGGAAAACAGCCGTTGCGCAATTTTCCTCATTAATCGCCATTCCTCGAGATCACATACTCGTAACTCACGAAATACCGGTGTTCTACCCTAGTGTGGTCTATCCTCCTCTTCCAGGCTATTTGACCCAGTCGTTAGAATAAGACCGCACCTCGTCTTAGGGCACCCCATAGCAATAAAAAAATAGCTCTCATGGGAAATAAGGAACGGCAACGGAAACCAACCGGGGCATATGTATTAACCGGAGCCCTTGCCAAAAGATTACACGATAACTCGATAATCTATCACCATTACTGGTAACCAGCGTCCCCCTCCAAGCCTCTTGGGCTGTCCTCACGATTACCTTTATGGGTCCTTCATAATTAGGGACGACCTTCAAGAGCCCTCTTTATCTATCTATCTAAATTATTAATAAAACTGGTGTCAGGTTTAGCATGGGTTTTAAAATATCATCTCTCAAGTCTTTTAAAAGTTGCTTTTTTGTATTTTTTATAAAGGCTGAACGCTCTGCTTGTTTAAATGTGCAGTAAAATAATATTTTCCATATTTATTTCTCTTTGTGTGTGTCCATTTTAACCGCGTAAGTTTTGGGTATAATTTTTGCTGTGAGACTACGTCTCAAATTTTATTCTTCAGCGGAATCGTCGCCTTTTTATCCGTGAAGAATCATTTAGGATTGTGTATTTTTTTGTGTGTGGGTTTTAATTGACAAGGCAAGACTCTCACATTAAATATTTCTTTTTGTTAGGCATTTTCTTTTCGTGCGTGCATACCACGTTAGACTAGGTTGTTAACTTTGTTGCATTGCTTGGTGTTAATTGGATTTTATTTTCATTGTGGGGTGGGTGTTAATTCCATTTTCACACGCAATATGTCATATTTTGAGCGTTTTGAGCTCCAAGGCAAGTACTTTGGCTTATCAGGCAAGGATCTTCTATCGTAGATCCAGGAAGAGGAAAGGAACGATAGAGCAGGAAGAGGAAAGGAACGATAGAGTAGGCAAAAGGGAACGAGAGAGTGAAGAAAGGAGACAAATGCTCCAGCATGAGCCTGAATTAAGTCGAGCGAGGGCCGAGACCCTCTATATTAATTTTCTTGCTGAAATTCCCCAGTCAGCATTGGTGAAGCTCCCCATTTTCAAAGAAGGCGAGGATTTTGGATTATACTTAATTCACTTCAAAAATCTTTTTGAAGCGAGATGGTGTCGCCAAGCTCTTCCCCTTACTTAGTTCGCATCTCCGGGACATTAATTTCCCTCCCTTCTGAAGTTACGCTTAATAATTCCACCTTGAAATCCGAGCTTCTGGCAGCGTATAATAGGACCCCCTGATTTTTATCGCTTTAAGTATCATCACACCCGAATCCAGCCAAAGCAAACTTTCCGTCAGTTTGGCTAAAATTTCCCATGACTAGCACTCCCTAGGTGACTTTGTCCTGAAGGACCAGTTCTTGGCTTCGCTCCTTTCAGAAATTCATTAATTCGTAAAGGATTGTAGATGTTACAACTTCAAATAATGCGTCTAAAAGGCTGATGTATACCCTAAGGAAAATAAGAAGACTTCCCCATTGTCCCCCAAGGAAAAAAGTAACAACCCAAAATTTCCTCCACGCAATCCAAGTAAGTTCATAAAAGTGACCGGCCCTTCAAAACCCAGAAATTTCTCCCAGTCAGAGCGCCAGGATATTAAACCATTTGCATCAAATTCCCCTCTGTCATCCTTCCCCAGGAGGCCCATTGTATGTTTCACCTGCGGCGTAGAGGGCCAGTTACAACCTAACTGCCCCCAGAACTCCCAACTCCGTAGTACATCTGTCACCTCTGTACACCAAGTGAGTGCCACCATCATCGCGAGCCGATTCCCCTAATTCTCTCTCTGCTCTCAATTGCTGCAGACATCGCGTCAATTTCTTATTCGATAAGAGCTCTCCTGGAAGTCTGAAATTCGAGACTGGAACAGTAAATAGCTGCCGAGTCTCCACCCTCGTCCGAAATACATGATGCACCTGTATAGTGGTCTCCGATCAGATGTTTCCCCCAGTAGCCCTGAACCACTACAAAATTTGAGATGGTCCATGACTACCTGGGACGCGTAAACCGCTTCCCCATAGTAAATTGCCATCTAGAATACCAATATTTCACCGGCTGTGCTGAAATGGTGTCAGACCCTATAAAATTCTGTTCCGTGCTAGGACAGTGGCCTCAGGTTTCTTCCAACCCTGTGGCTCAACCCATCGTCACACGAGCCCAATCAAGAAAGGAAAATGAGCCACCCGCTCTCCTTGAAGCACCCTGTGACTCCAAATTCAGTGGCGTTATGAGCGAAGGATGCCCTCAGAACCAGAAAAAAGTGTGAGTCCCTTCTTCCACTGTGGGAAAAAGCCAGGAGCAACGAACGAGAATCATCCGCGGCAATAAAATCATTTCTTACTTCGAGAGGTAAGGCACGTTGTACCGCGCTTGCCTGGAAGGAAATAGCACCAGGGCTCCTACATACTGCTCATTCTAAAAACTACCCACGACAGTTCGTTTTCTGGCCATTTTAGCTATAACAAAAGAGTGCAAAGAATTTTCAGGTATTTCTTTTGACCCCGTGGTGCAGAGTACATCTATAATTACTGCAGATAATGCGACATTTGCCAGACGACCACAGCAAAAGGACGCATCAAACCCGCTCCCCTTCAGAAGGGAACCATTCTTTCTGAGCCCTTCTCCTGTGTGGCCATCGAACTCATTGGCCACATTCACCCTCCATCCAGTGTAGGGCATATCTACGTGCTCACCCTCGTAGATTTTGCACTCGCTTTCCCGAAGCGGTCCCATTAAAGAGGATAGACAACGTCAAATGCGCGGAAGCCCTCATTTCCATCTTCTCTCGGGTTGGAAGACCGAAAGTGGTGTTATCGGACCAAGGTCGTCAATTTACCTCCGAGCTGATGTAATATGTAGGAAAATTGTTGATGGTAAAAGCCCTTTTACCAGCCCGTTCCACCCAGCCACAAACGGAATCTGTGAGATGATTAAATGGAACTCTGAAGTCTATTTTAAAGAAGCTATGAGCGGAGCGACCTCCAGAGTGGTATTTTTTGCCTACATAGAAATCTTCCACCGTGCCTTGGGATTTGCTACTTATGAGTTGTTGTACAGGCGAAATGTTCATGGTCCAATGAGCATCTTAAAGGAACTGTTCTCCAACCATGAACTCGATGATACAATCTTCGTACCTAGTGGATCTCCACCAAAGATTAGAGAAGTGCGCTGAGATAGCGTACCAGAACGCAGACCTCAATCTGGAGAAGTAAAAGACGTACTTCTACGTCAAATTGAAGGAACGAAGATTTAAGCCGGGTGACGAAGTGTTGTTGCTCCCAAATAAGAATAACAAACTACTCAGTCAATGGAAGGGCCCCTTTCCAGTCCTTGAGAGCCGTAGCCCAGTTGGCTACTTAATTCCAACACCCTCAGGAGAAAAACTCTTACACATTAATATGCTGTAGTAGTACCATCGCCGAACCTGTGTTAATAACATCGTGGCCCTCAACGAAGAGTCGGCTATGGAAGCCAACTACTCCCCAGATTCAATACATGTAATACAGTCGTCTGTGTGGAGCAGAACAAAGATTATTCGCTGTCCACCCTGCCCGGCACCGCCAAGTTACCACCTTCTGCCCTAGATATTGATGAGCGGCTAACATCAGAGAAGAAGAGTCAGCTGCAGTAGCTGCTGATCAGTTCGGGGATGTGGTTTCTCAAGTCCCGGGATGTGCCGCACAGTTTGGGTATGACAGTGCTCTAACCACCCAAAAACCAGTCCGCTCCAAGCCGCACCCAATCCCCATTCACTTAAGACTAGCATTCAACACCGAAGTAAATAATTTGCGTAGTTTAAATATTATTGAGCCTCCAATTCTAACCATTGTTCGCCCATAGAAATGTACAAAAATCAGACGGTTAAAATCGTATGTGCGTTAACTTTTGTAAACAACTCTGTGACGGTATTTGACACCGAACCTATCGATCAGAATCTCCTTTTTGAAGAGGCCAAATTTATTACAGAATTAGACTTTTGTAAGGCCTACTACCAAATTCACCTGAAAGAAAATGTAAAGAAATATACGGCTTTCCCCACGGATAAAGGCTCGATGCATTTCCGCCGGTTGCCCTTTGGCCTGGTTACGGCTTGTATTAACGACAACCGTATGATGCGCCGGATTTTGGATGGGTCGTCGATTATAGCTTTCTACTTCGACAAGATCTACGTCGCCACTCGAAGATTGAGACCAGCAGCTGGTCTCCCTACAAGCCCTGTTGCGTCGGCTGCGTGAGCACAGCCTCACGATCGCCCCCAGCAAATGCTATTTTACATATAGTACCATTAAGTAACTCGGGTTCCACATCGGAAATAACCACCTTGGCCCTCAAGAAGACAAAGTACGGGCCATCATGGACATGCCTCTCCCCTGTAATAAGAACAGTTCAGATCTTTCATGGAATCTGCTTCCTTTTATCGGCGGTTCGTTCCCAATTTCGAGTCGCTCTCGCCCCCTTATGCAACCTCCTTCAAAGGAATCTCCCAACCGCATTATTTGGACTCCGAAAACCACTCTTCACTTCCACCAACTAAAAGGTAAATTGGCGTCCGCCCCCATTCTTAGGTTACCTAATCCCACTAAGCCTTTTGGAAGCCGGACTGATATGAACAATGAGGGCATAGGCTGTGTCCTATTGCAATATGGAGACGATGGTAAAAGCCACCCGGTAGCGTACGTGATTAGCAAACACCTCCACGCAAAAAGACCTATGTTGTAATAGAGCGAGAAGCACTGCCATTCATTGTCTGGGGAGTGCAGAAATTCAAATTTTAACTTGTAGGAAAAAAAAAAAAAGAGTTCTTGATCGAGACAGATCACCGATTTCTCGCATATTTACATAATGTTAAGAACAGCAACGGGAGAATCATGCGTTCGAGTTTACTTATACAGGAGTATCAGTATAATATTATGTACATAAAAGGGTCGGAAAATTATCTAGCCGACAGCCTCAGCCCTTGTGGCTTTTGTCATCCATGAAATTATGTTATGTTATGTTATGTTATGAAACCACTTGGGTCCTAACCTGAGCTAAGTGCAAAAGAGGAGACATTTTCTTTCTTTCTTTGTCCTGATTGATTCCTTGTATATATATTTATGTATGTTTATCGCATATCGGCAAGAAGTCACCCTTGTAATTTTGTCTTTGTACTGTATACCTTTATTGCCTAGTAACCTTCTATACATATATCTCCGTTTATAGTTGTACGATCCTATTTATTTTTTTATATGTTTGTATGATGTTATTATGTACCATGTATTTATGTCATTTTTTTCTTTTCCTCTATAATTTTGGTCACTAATGAACCGAGGCGAGTGAGCCTCCTCTTTTATTGTAGTTTAAATTAAATTCTTTGGCTACTCGGATTAGTCTTGCTCTTTAGCTATGTAAATCTGTATCGACACAGGTTAGGTATTTCCCCATTGATTGTACCCTCATCGCTGGAAATTTGGAATGTGCTTTTCCCACACTAACATTTTTTTCATGCCCCTTTTCCCCAAAGCTGAAAGGCGTCATTTTTCGGAAGAGAGATGTGAAATAATAGATTCAAGAAGGCCCACGTGGGCCCTAGAAACCCACGTGGCCACCAAACACAGGATCAAAGGATGAGAGAAATGGGCCGAAGAATCAAGCAAAGAGGCTTTCAGAACGCAGCTGTATTTATTCATGAGGCAATCTTGCCTCCCGCCTACCATCTGGAAGCACGCGAGAGCGAGAAAGGACATATGTTATCGCAAAATCCTGGCTGGCAGACGTCTCTCCCCCAGCCCTGCGTTTACCTTGTGAGAATGCCATCCTTGGCCGGAAGCGATTTCACCCCATCATCATCCGGTATTTAACGCCAGGTTTAGCCGGCCATTAAGAGGGTTTTTACCCTCGTTTGTGGTTCATCATGGATGTGTTGTAGGATCTTGTCATGTCCCTCTTGAAGGATTCCACTGGGCAGTTTGTGATGTTCCTTTGGATTTTGGGCAGTGTGTTGAATATTCTTGGATCGCTTTGACCGAGGCTGGTCATTAAGAGGGTTTTTACCCTCTCTGGTGCTTGAGTAGGTATAGTTTTTCTCATGCATGTCCGGCCAAAGCGTTCCAAGTGTTTAGGGAGCATATAATCATTCGTGGAATTAGACACAAGCTTCTCTAGGATCTTTCATGTGTATATGGCTATGTACCTCTCTCGCCTTTGTTGAGAGTACAACCCGAGGTATTTCAGGTGGTCCCAGTAATTTATATGTTTAACCTCCAGGATTTTTTGTTGAACACCCTTTTGACTGCTTCAGGATTTGGGATTTCTCCTCTTTTGTGTGGTGACCACAGTAGTCAAGTACTAGCTGTACTAGGGTTTTCCAGATGGTGAGGAAACAGTCTTTGTCTTTTGTGTGAAAGACACTTAGAATCTAACCGCTATTTTCTTTGCTTTATTTTTTCCTGAATGTGGTGTTCGAATATGGCATTGCCACTCAAGTGAACACCGAAGTATATGATGTTATGTTTGATTGGTATTTGTAGGCCTCTTCCAGTGTGTAGTGATATTTCTTCAGCACCGCATCTGAGCATTTCAAATTTCTCATTGAATGCTATGTTTTCTCTGGCACAGGCGTATCTTGTTGAGGTCTTCCTGTAGTTGGGTTATGTCTTCTTGGGTGTTGATGCCTGCTAGTGTCATCAGCAAAGGAAGATAGGTAGGAGTGTGTAATTCCTTCATTAATGTCTCTCAGTATTAAGAACAGAAGTGGGCCCAACACTGTTCCTTCGAGCACTCCACAATCAACTGGGCCCTTTTTGGATTTGCAGCCAATTATGGTTACAAATTGTGTCCTTTTTGTTAGGAAGTTGTGTAGCCATATTCCTAGTTTTTCCGATATCCCAAGGCATTTTACGTTATGCAGGATGATGCTGTGGTCTACTTTGTCAAATGCTTTGGCAAAGTCTAGGAAAACTATGTAAACTCCATTTTTGTCCACAAGCTGGGGGAGCATCCACTCGTAGTGTCCTAGCAAATTCGAAAGACATGACCTACTCTATTGGAATCCATGTTAGGAGTTTTTTTAGTAGGTTGTTTGTTCTAGGTAGACGGTAATTTTATTCCTGATAATCTTTTCAAATATTTTTATTTTATGGGAGGTTAGAGCAATTGGTTTGTAGTTTTGGGGTTGGTGAGCTTCACTAGGCTTCTTTTAGGGTAGTTGGTATGATTCTAAAGTCCATGGAGCAGCGCCATAATAGGTATATTGGGTGGACAGGTGACTTTACATTTTAGGAGCTGCCTAGTTGGTATTCCATCTGGACCAGGGGCAGTGTTTGGTTTGAGTTATTATTATTTGAGATAATAAACAAAAAATTCTTGTGGGAAAAAAAGCTTAGCGGCCATAAACTTGAAAACAAGCTCCCACAGAACACAGTGTCCATATGTCAAGTAAGAAAAAATGAATGCTAGAAGAAAGAAATTGAAATGTGGAAATAAATAAGTTTAAAATTATTAAAATCAAATCAATATTAAAATTATGAGGCAGTAGCACCCACCCTTAATCTAGTATTGCAACCTCGTTTGAAGATATTAAGATCTTCCTGCATAACTTCTGCAGGAAGATCATTCCATTGCTTTACCGTACTTGGCAAAAAGCAACACTGAAACTGAGAAGTGCAGCAGCGGAGAATACATAGTGCATGTGGATGTTGTCCATCCGCAAACCTTGTTGCTCTAGCAAGAGGCAGGGGCTCAGGAATTAAAAATGATGGCAATTCCCTACTGAAGTAGTATTTATGGAACATCGACAAACATGAAATCATCCGTCGATGATCCAAGTCATAATAGCTAGCCCCATCAGTAAAAAGGAACCTGCTTCCACGAGCAACCCTATCTAAGAGAGACAGATCTCTGGCTGATGCAGATATCCAAACTGGAGAACAATACTCAAGAAGAGGGAGAACAAAGGACCTAAAACAAGTGGCATTAATATCTTCATTATTATAGATATATGAAGATATTAATGCCACTTGTTTCAGGGTTTTATTCTGGCTTTTTTCAAATCTTGGTTTTTTCAATAAACAAATGCTACAAGCAATAGAAAAACATAGAAAAAAAATAGCTATCTCTATTTATATATAATATTAATAACTATATTATAGTAAGAAAAGATCACAGTAACAGATCACTGATCGAGAATTGTGGGTACCCATGATAGCCATAACCTGTAGAAGGAGAGATGAATTAAAAGTCAGTATCAGAGAAATTATCTTAAATTGATACATATTTGTTGAAATAATAAACATAAATATGAATTTTGAATAAAATAATGATAAGTAGCTTTCATTTCTTGAAAAAAAAGTGTAATTTTGAAACAAACCCCCAAGACCTGGGTTTTTTTATTTTCCAACCCTGACATGGATGGCTTTCTTGAACAAATCGAAAGAACCCAGAGAAACATCATGATCTGGAAGAGAATTCCAATCATTTATGAATCTCAAACTAAAGTACCTGCAGCGACACTCCAATGTGCTCAGAACATGAGCAAATTTAAACCTGTGTCCTTTTGTGCCAATTCTAGGAGAGAGGTCAAAGATTTCATTAGGAGATATCCCACATTTATTATTAAATATCTTCCAATATTTAATAATGTCAGCTCTCAATAGCCTTCCTTTTACTGAATAAAGATTCAGGGCAAGTAATCTGTTACCATAAGATAAATCAGAGAAACCATCAATCTGCTTTGTCCATCTCTTCACAGATTCAAGTAGCCGCAGATGACCCAAATTTCCTGTGTTCCACACACGATACATTTAAAAAAAAAAATAAAAAAATTAGGAGCCTATCTGGCGATAACCCACTAGGGCACAAGTCGCTGGACTCACGACAGCCTAGCACTAGACGATTTTAAAATAAGAATACGCAAAAAACAACAACAACAATAAAAAAGGGAAAATCGCAACAAGGAGGAAGCAAGCTCCAGCTTCAGGGGGAGGTCAGCCTCCCCTCCGGCGCGGGAATGTGCGGCCTACAAAGAAAAAAAAACAAAAAACCTAGTTAAATAAAGGGAAGAAGGCCAAACTCCCCCCAAAAGTTTATAAGTCCACCAGTCAATGTGCAGGAACTCGTCACGAGTACAAGGGACAGGCGGTAGCGACCCCGCCATACCGGTACCGGGACAGGTAACGTGCGCAGAGATCGCTCAGACTGGGACATTCACAAGAATGTGCCGACCAGTCTGGGGGACAATGCAGTCTTCACAGTAGGGCGCTAACGAGCGCTCCATCAAATGGCAGTGCGTCCCGCGAGTGTGTCCAATTCGGATATGACAGAAACAACCTAAAGCCTTCGCGCCATTTTGGGGAAGGTCACGGGGAAACAGTAAGGGCGCAATGGCATGAAACTTTAAGTTTCCTTCGACCGTCTCCCATCTTCTTTGTCAAACAGCCCGAAGAGCTGCCCGTATTCCTGTCATGTAGTCGGTGTGAGGAAGAGCGAAACGCTGGTCCGGTCGCCCAAGTCTCGCGGACTCTTTGGCAGCCTAATTCCCCGCAAATCCTACATGTCCAGGAGCCCAGCCTAAGATAATCGCGACATCCGTCCGGCTTGCCAAAACCGTGGCGTCACGGATATTGCGAACCAGGGAAGGCGGAGATTCCAATGCACCGAGAGCACTCAGGGCGCTTTGTGAGTTGCTTTAGATCACAATCCGGTCTCCAAACCGGGCACTTCGCGTAATCTCCCGTACCGAGTGGTGCATTGCCACCAGCTCGGCCGTGAAGACAGAAGCAGCGCCTGGGAGAGCCCTGCTGACTTCAGACAGAGGGGGTACGGCGTGGATGACACACGAGGTATGCTGCCAAAAGGTCAAACGCAATACTCCCGGCGCTGTACAAGCTTTGGGAGCAGAGGTGTGGCGACAAATAGCCAAATGTGGTACCCTCAATGGTGGCGTCCTGGGCAGAACCAGGGGCGCCACCGGCCCGAGAGCTAAACCTAGCTCTCGAAGGAGTTTCCTAGCCGTAAACCCAAAGGGTTTAGGGTATGACTGGCGTCTCTCGGCGGCATAGGCACCGTCGAAATCAGCTGCAGATGCGTTGAGAGCTGTTGGCGACTGAGGGAAGGACTGGGCTAAGCGTACAGGAAAATAATGCACTGTGCACGGCGTAGAGCGATTGGCATTCCCGGCGTAGACTAGTAGGCTATCAATGGGGGAAGTGTGGAAGGCACCGGTCGACAGGCGAAGGTCGGTTTGGTGGATCGAGTCCACCTTCTGCAATACACGCTCAGCTGCGGATGCATAAAACTCGCATCAGTAGGCGAGCTTCGAACGAACAGAGGATTGATAAAAAGTAAGTCAGTAGCGTGTTCCTTCGAGAACAGGCGGTAGCGACACCGCCCATCCCGGTACCGGGATAGGTAACGTGCGCTAAGATCACCCAGACTGGGACATTCAACAAGAATGTGCCAAACAGGCTGGGGGACAACGCAGTTCTCACAATAGGGCGCTGGCGAGCGCTCCATCAAATGGCGGTGAGTCACACGAGGTTGCCCGATGCGGAGACGACAGAAAGCGACCTGAAGCCGTCGCGGTATTGGGGGATAGGTCCATAGGAAGAGTCACGGCGCAATGGCACGAAACTTTAAGTTTCCCTGGACCGTCTCCCATCTTCCTTGGCAAGCAGTCCGAAGAGCTGCCCGTATTCCTGCCATGTAGTCTGTGTGTGGAAGAGCGAAACGCTGGTCCAGTTGCCCGGTCCTCGCGGAATCTTTGGCGCCCTCATTCCCTCCAATTCCTACATGTCCAGGAACCCAGCAGAAGATGATCTCGACATCCTACACCCGGCTCACTAAAAACGTGGCATCATGGATATCGCGAACCAGAGGGTGCGGAGATTCCAATGCCCCGAGAGCACTCAGGGCGCCCTGTGAGTCGCTATAAATCACGATCCGGGCACGTCGCGTAATCTCCCGTACCGAGTGGTGTATTGCCACCAAATCAGACGTGAAGACAGATGCTGCGCCTGCCAGAGCTCCGCTGACTTCAGACAGAGGGGATACGGCGTGGAAACCGACCCCCTCTTAAGACTTGGCGCCATCCGTATACACTGGCACGGTTCCAGAGTGACGCGAGATGTGCTCCAAAAAGGCCGAACGCAAAGGGCTTAGGGTATGACTTGAGTCTCTCGGCGGAATAGGCAGCGTAGAGATCAGCTGCGGATGTTTTGAGAGCCGTTGGCGACAAAGCGAGACGCTGTGCTAGTGCGTACAGATGAGTAATGCACTGTGCATAGATAATGACATCTCTCCAGCATCGACAAGCAGGCTCTCAATAGGGGAATTGCGGAAGGCACCGGTCGCCAGGCGAAGGCCGGTGTGGTGGATCGAGTCCACCTTCTGCAATAGACTTTCGGCTGCGGATGCATAAAACACATCCGTAGTCGAGCTTTGAACGAACAAAGGATCGATAAAAAAGTAAGGCCGTAGCCCTATCAGCGCCACAAGTGCTGAAAGTCACCGAACGAAGAATATCCATGGCGCGGGTACAAGAGACCCTAAGGCTGCGAATATGAGCCTCGATGGTGAGGCGTCGTTCAAATACAAGACCAAAGAAACGGTGCGATTCAACCACTTCCAGGCGCACCCGAAACAAGTCTGGGTCGGGGTGGAGCCGTGGATGGCAGAAGAAGTGCACCACCTTAGTCTTGGCCAAAAAAACCCGAAACCTGTGCGCTTCAGCGTAGCGAGAGACGCGGTTTAATGCCTGTTGGAGTCGATGATCCAGAGTTGGCATCTGGGCCGCGCCAAAAGAGATCGAAAGGTCGTCCACGTAGAGCGTAGCAAGAACATCTTCCGGCAGCACCGAGGTGATGCCGTTGATGCTCAGGGCAAAGAATGTGACACCGAGGACACTTCCCTGCGGGACATCCTCTTCCTGCTCCTTTGGGCCGGAGAGGGCTCCCCCACAAGTACGCGGAATCGGCAATCTTGCAAAAATTCAATATAAAGACCGGGACGCGTCCCCTCGCCCTCTTCGTATGGAAGGTCTCCATGATACATTATCGCCATGCGGTATCATAGGCCTTCTCCAGATTGAAAAACACCGTGGCGAAGTGCTGTCTACGAAGGAAGTCCTCGCAGACGGCATTTTCCAGTCGAAGCAGAGCATCCAACGTGGAATAGAACTCACCGAAGCCGCAATGAGCAGAACACAAATGGCCTCTTCTGTCCAGAAAAACGGCTAATCTAACATTTACCAATTTCTCCATCCACTTGCACACGCAGGAGGTTAGAGAAATTGGACGGAAACCGGCCGGGGTAGAATGATCTCTCTCCCCGGTTTGCGAAAAGCTAGCACAGTAGCGATTCGCCATGAGTCTGGGGGGGTTGAAGAAATCTAACAGAAAAGCCATGCCTCGCTCACCCAGGTGTCCAAGCATGGCGTACTGGACATCGTCCGGACCATGGGAGGTGTCCGCGCACGAAGAAAGAACGGAACGCAACTCACTAGGGAGTAAACCTGTCGTTGAAGGGTTTTCCGCCTCTGGAGGTAAAGTCCAGCCGGCGGCCTTCCGCGACATGAAGACGTGCATTGAATGGTGGCGAAGCAGCATCCCGGCGCTAGAGAATGCGGAGAAAGCGGTCGCGAAGGATTCCGCCACGGACGCGGGGTCCGAGATTGCGGTGCCATTCTCCTGGAGAACGGGAGGGGTGTCCTGCGAGAACTTGCCCCAAATCCTTTTTACTCGCTTCCAAAACTCTGCTAGACGGGTCTTCCAGTTAAGTGAAGACACGTATGCCCGCCAAGAAGAGCGGCGGACGTGCTTCGAAATATACCGGAACCTAGCCCAACGAAATCGTTCGGGCGGCGCTTATAGCGTATGTAGGCATAACGCTTCTGTTTGAATGCCGTCTCACACTTGGCCGACCACCACAGGAGTGGTCGGTGTGCAAAGAGGCCAGACGTTCTGAGAATAGTAGTCAGCCCACGGCGATGAGGTTGCCGGAGAAGAACTCAACAGCCTCATCTACCGACCTAAACTCCTCGATTGATATAGCGAATTCAGTCCTTTCCTGAAATGCAGGCCACTGCGCCAGGGCCAAGTACCACCGAGGTGGGCTCTCAGGCGGCAGCGGCCCCTGAAAATGATATTTGAATGGGAAAGTGATCACTACCATGGAGGTCATCGACACCCCACAAATCAAAATCAGGCTGTGCATTAGGAGAGCACAGAGGTATATCAAGGCAAGAAAATGAAGCGGTTCTCGGGCAGTGATGCCTAAACTCATCCACATTTAGGACACCTATCTCAAGCTCTTCGATCAGATCGGCAAGGACTTGTCCCCTGCGATTTATTGAGTAGCCTCTCCAGAGAAGATTCAGGGGTGTTGTGGTGGAGCGAATGTGTGTGTGTGTGTGTTAAGGGCCATTCTCTCACCCTTTTTCCCTATACCCTCTCCCTCCCTCTGTAAGAATGTGTCTGTGTGAATGGGAATGGGTTTTTCTTTGTACAGTAATATAAATTGATTTTCATGTTTGTCTAAAATCTTTTTTTTCTCCCCCAGCTATTTAAATTTGATATTGTTTTTCTGAAAGACCACTCTAGTAAATTATAAATACTATTACATGCCAAATTTGTACCGAGTGGTGTAGAGACAGTATGGCTTGAGGTACACCAGAGGTTGTGCGTCCTGTTGGGACAGAAGAGCTGTTTGTAGCCCCGAAAGTACAACTAGATCCATATATATATTGTATCAAGCTCAGAGGCACCAGCTTTGTTTAATAGCCTAAAGACGCCAATATCGTGAAGAAAATTGAGCTCAGAGGTGCCAGGCCCCATAAGACGCGCAGACCCAATTTTTGTCACAAGAGTGACTGTCGGCAAGATTCCCCCCCCCCCTCCGGGGGATCCAGCAGATCGTAAACCATGGTACCACGTAAGATAACTCCTCTTTTTGTTGTCTCTTCTTTTGTATTTTCAACTGATAGAATTTCAAGATAGGATTGTTTTATTTATATATAAATAGGCTCATGTGCATATTTACCCTATATTTTTGTAATTATTATTGTACTTTTTTTTGTAAGTAAATGGAGTGTATATACAATCAGTTTCATTCTCCTTCAATTTCTCATGTCCGGATTAGTGTAGGAAGTGGGTTGGATCGATTGGGGTTAGTCTAGATTTTCGGCCCGCTACAGTGTTGCCTCCTGTGAGTCTTACAACTCAGTGGAGGCGCGTGGCCATTTCGCCTTACGGGAAACGGTCAGGCTGGGGTAAAGCCCTGGTTTTAGCCGGGGCTGGGTGTGGAACCTTTGTGCCGCCAGCTTTACCAGGGGAGCGCCGGGGTGGGTAGAACCCGCAGAAGGGTTTCGAATGGGCGCAGAAATGACCGTGCTCGTAGGACTGGAGCAAAGGGTGTTTTTTTCAACATTGAGGCATAGGACGTCCAGGGTAGTGTCGGGCACGCCAGGACCAAGTCCTTAGGCTCGTAAAATCATAGACTATCCTGAGCCTGAATGGCCAGGATTTGCTTCTCAAGGAGATACACCTCACATTGCTTCGAAGCAGCGGGGTGAGGCTCTCCGCAATTCTTTTCTGTGGAGCTGCCTCAGGGCAGTTCCGACGGTGGATTAGGGGAAATTGAGGAGAGATTTTTGTTTTTCTCATCATTGGGCATGGTGACCCCTATTTCTTTAAGGGATGCAGACGCTAATCACCCCATGCAGTAGCCCGCTCTGCAAGGGGTGCGTACGGGGCTGGCAGAGCCAGGTGAGGCCATTTAAGGCCACCCCTCCCACCTGGTGACCTGGCAGCCCTTCAGCATGTAGGCTCCACCTTGGACACGGCGTAAAATTGATAGAGTGTGAAGTGAGAAGGAAAGGGGATGTGAGGAAGGTATGGGTGGTGATGAAGCAGCTTGTTAAGAACCCACCATCCCAAACCTGAGCTCAGGGGTTAGGGAACATTGTCCCCTCCCCCCTCAGCCCCGATCCAAGATAATTGGCTGAGAAGAAGGTCAGCATCTACCCTTTGAAAATAGAGGCCGACCAGAGAAAGTTGTAGGAGAGGTTGTAGGGGAAGTGAGGATGTAGAGGAGAAATACAGGCTTTCTGAAAGAAGAGGCTGAGCTGGGGCCAGACGGGGCGCTGAGTCCCGTCAGCATGGCGGCCAGGAAGGCAAATTGCCGCGCCCCTTATGAGGTACACAGGAAGCAAATTCCAACATTTTTCTAAGATGTTATAGGTAGAACGTTACCATAAATTCACTAAATCGACACACAAGTAGAGCCTAGTATGTTAGCTGACAATCCTGCTGCCTTGTTAACAATTTGGCGCACATGGGTGTGGAACTTCAAGTCTTTACTTACAGTTACACCAAGATCCTTAGCTGTTTCAGCATATCTCATACCCACACCATCAAGTTTAGATTTCTGCAGTGGATCGAATTCATCCCACAGAACATCTCTCCTATCAAAACGCAACACAACACACTTATTATTTAGGTTCAGTCCCCAAGATCTAGCTACATTTACTCTCATAACGATATCTCTATGGCAACACAAGATATCTTCAGCCTTATCAAAGTGCGAGGGAGCTATATCAAACTCGTAAGTAGATCTTCAGATCATCTGCAAAAAGTTTACACTTTGACTGCACATAGTTTGGCAAAAAGTTTAGATATATAGTAAAAAGCGGAGGTCTCAGAACACTCCATTGGGAAACCCCACTCTTTACCTCTCTGTTTCTACTGCTTGACCCAGAAACAGATATTCATAGTTCGACCCATCAGAAAATCAGACAACCAATCCAACAGTCTACCCGCAACACCCAACATCTACAATTTAAAAATTAACAACACATGTGACACAGCATCAAAAGCCTTGGCAAAATCAAACAACACAACATCAACAACAAATCAAGAATCAAACCACTTGGTTACACAATCATAGGTCAAAAGCAGTTGGTCTTCAATGCCAACTCCTTTTTTAAAATCAAACTGTTCTGATGAGAATAAGCCATTGTTTTCAAAATACTCGTACAGCTTATCAGCATTGATTCGCTTAATAGTTTTACAACAAACTGAGGTCAAACTTATTGGTCTGTAGTTGAGGGGGCTGTATCTAGAACCACTCTTAAATATAGGAACCAACAGTGATCTCTTCCATTGTGCAGAAAGCACTCCAAAGATTCTGATGAGTGGATAGGACAGTGACCTACAAGAACGCAACAAAAGTGGATGGGAATCATCTAGACCCATACTTGAATTCACATTCAGCAGAGATAGCCTTTTTGCAACATCTTCAAGTGCGATATGAACTTGATCAATCATACCATCATACCTCTGATGGGGTAATAGATGATCAAGGTCTCTTACAGAAGACACCGAAGAGAAACCATCTACAAAAAGCTCTGACATCACCTGGCAATCTTCAACTAATGAGCCATCAACCATTTTCAAGGGACCCACCGAAGGAGCACCAATCTTTTTTTTCTGCATATATAAGAATGGAAAAACTTTGGTGACTCCTTAAACCTGTCAATCAAAGATTGCTCCTCCTCCACCCAAGGATATATGTGATAATTATGATATCTCTCATTTATTACATTATAGTTTGCAAGAGCTTGCAAAACAACATCAGAGTGTCTACATAATTTAATCTTAACACCTTAAAAGTGTTCCATGCATCTCTTCTGCTATGCCTAAGTTCAGCAGGTGGATTAAAATTTCTTGGAGAAAAATGACCATAAAGTGGTACAAACATCTGTACAAGAGATGTTACAATTGTCTGGAGTCTACCAAATATATCAGTCACAGACAGACCAGCAAACTCAAAATCCCAATCAATTTCAATCAACTGCCTCTCGATAGCATTATACTTCCACTTTCTCCAGGCTCTTCTAGGTTTACAAGGCATGCCATCATCCAACTCAAACAAAAAATTGTAGTCAAATTTAACAGCATCATGACTGCTTCTTTCCGGTTTTCCAGATGGGGAATGTCAGTGGAATGTTTTGGATTATATGCCAGTAAGTTTGGGAGACATTTCTAAGGTGTTGTGACCATTTTGTTTGAAAATGTTGCATCAAGGGTCGTAAGATTTCATTCTTAGATTTAGGAATATTTGTAAGATGTCCATGTAGATTGGTTGATTTGGCAATCTTGTCTGTCTGTTCATTGCCTGGGATATCCTTGTATCCTGGGATTCAGATGAAGAAAAATTTGGCATATGGGATTTCAGTTATAATTTTTTATATTCGTCTGACTAAAAAGTGATCACCATTTGATTGAACTGCTAAGATGTATGCCAGGGAATCAGAACAAATTGCAGTGTTTTCTTCATGTTGCTCTGCAGCTAGGATTGCTCCATGATATATAGCATATAATTCTGCTGTAAAAACTGAGCTGTTGCGGGGTAACATATATGAGCAATTCATTGTGTTAAACAAGATTCCTGAGCTTGTGTTTCCATTAACGTCCTTAGACCCATCAGTGTAAATTAAGGTGATGGGTTGTGGGAGGGATTCTATTAATTCAGAGAAAAGCTGGTTATACATACAGGAGGGTGTTGAGTTTATAAGATAATGGGTTAGCTCAAGATGGAAAGTGATATTTGATGGTGGTAACTCGTATAACTTATGGGCAGCATATGGGGGGATATCTCCATAAGGAAGGCTTGATAAATTCAATAGTTCCTTGAATCTCTCAATAAAAGGTAAGGGAAAGGGTCTTGTAGAATAGAAATTATAACTATATGATTTTGAGAAGAGGGATCTTATTGTGTGATTTTCAATTAAAAGGCAATGGAGAAAATATCTATAGCCAAGTTGTTGTCTTCTTATTGCAAGGGGCATTATATTGGCTTCAGGTTCTAGACGCTTGCTTGGTGTGCACTTTAATGCACCCAAGGCAACATATAACAGGCATACTGGATTTGATCCAATTTTGGAAGATGAGTCTTAGCTGCTGTATCAAAGAGAAATGAACCATAGTCCATTATAGATCAGACAGGAGATGTGTACAGGTAGATAAGGCTTTTCCTGTGGCTCCCTTAAATTGGACCTGAAAAGGATTTCATGATATTCATGCCACTTGAACACCGATTTTGATATGCGAGATATGTGGGCCCCAGGTGAAGCTACAGTCCCAAATAAGGCCAAGAAATTTATGGGTAAAGGCTCACTCAATTTTTTCTCCATACAGAGTTAGGGGAGGATGTATACAGATAGGTCTTTTACTAAAGATTAAGTATTTGGATTTTTCTTTGGAAAAGTTCAACCCACAGTGCTCAGATCAGTCTTGAAGGGTTTGTAGGGAATGCTGGAGCAAGTTCATACATTCTTCTATATGTTGTCCAGAAACCGAAAGGGCACAATCATCTGCATAAATTGATTTTTTAACTCTGCCAGCCAATGAGTCAAATATATTATTGATATAAATTAGGAAAAGAGTGGGGCTGAGGATACTTCCTTGGGGTAAACCAGTTTCTGTATGGTACAACTCTGATAAAGCTGTAGGAAGTTTCACTTGTACTAGCCTATTTTTTATAAAATTTTGTATGAAAATGGCAAGATTTCCTCGTAAGTTAAGATGATGTATTTTTCGTAGCAGACCAAAATGACAAATGAAATCATAAGCCTTGTTTATGTCCAAAAAAGGGGCAACTGTATATGTACACTGGAGAAAAATTTCTCACACTGAGAATTCTAAGGATGTTAAATGGTCATAAGTAGAGTGACCTTCGATAAAGCTACTTTGGGAATTTTTGATTATATCCTTCTTAATGAGGAACTTTAGTAACCTTCTATTAATCATTTTTTCCATTGTTTCACTTAAGGTGTTGGTTAGAGCTATTGGGCGATATGATTCCTTTTATGTGGGAACTTTACCTTGTTTAAGGATGGGGAAAAGTACCAGTTTTCCAAAGAGTTGTAATATTCAAGAAGTTTACAGAGTTCTCTATGTGGAAGATGTTGGAGGAATTCATAGGGAATGATCTTTTCCTGGAATTGAAGAGCTGGCATTGTTCAATGCATTCTGAAGTTCATTTAAGTTGAAAGGAAGATTGTACAGATGGCTTTCTTGGGTTGCAAAGTCTAGTGTGTGTATTTCCTCTTCTGCAATATGGGAGGCAAAAGGTTGGGTAAAGTTTCTTTTACTGTTGGTGGCTGGGAAATGGATTGCTAGTATTTATGCAACCTCCTGCTGTTCTGAAATTAACTGTCCATTGGAGTTTTGGGAGATGGGGCTATGTGTCTTTGTTTTAGAAATGGTCTCACCTTATTCCAAACAAAGCTTAAAAGGCCTGTTGGGTGAGACGTAGGCTTTCTTTTGGATATACAGGTTTTGGCAGCGTTGTGAAAACTTGTGACCATATTCTGATATATGGTAGAGAGATCAGACTGCAAATTGGGAAGACTAATATTAGTTTCGAAAGCACTCCAAACTGCTTTCTTTAGGATCCATCTAGCTGGGAGAGGAGAGACTTGAATTTTGGTTGGTTCTATGAATGAGATAGAGATGGGGAAGTAAACATTATCTATTGGAGTTGCAAAAGCTTTACATGAAAACTTAGGGTAGATATCATTTGAACATATAGATAAATCAATATGGGAAAATTTATAAGATTCTGAGGTATATGTTGGGAAACCGTCATTTAGAATGGTTAAATTTTCTTTGTTTAAGAAATCTACTATGAGAGAGCCAAAGGGGTCACATTTTGGGAAGCCCCAGAGGTGGTGATGGTCATTAAAGTCACACAGAAGGAGGAAGGGTCTTAAGAGTTGTGAAATTATATTTTTTAGATCTCTATACAATATGTTTGTAGGGTTGGGGATATAGACAAAGCAATCATTAATGTATATTCCTTGATAGAATATTTGGGCACACATAACTACTAGGTTGGTTTGAATTGCTAAAGGAGTGGAAGAGACACTCCTATGGACTAGGATAGCCACCCTTCCACCATGGTTGCCTCTGTCTTTACGGTAAATCCCATAATTATGAAGATTATAATTAAAGTTTTTATTGAGAAATGTTTCTTGGAAAGCAGCTAAGAGGATTGATATTTGAGAAAAAATATGTTGAACCGAAGTCAACCAATATAAAAAACCTCGTATATTCCACTGTAAGATAGACATTAGAGTTTATTAAGAAAGATTGAAAGATCTTCCTTTGGTTCTTTTATTTAATAATTAGGTTGTATTGACATATTGAGCAATTTTCCTAGCTAATTGTTGTGGTGTTAGGTTGAGCCCATGATTTTTGGCATTTCTGTGACAAATTCCAAGAAAACATCGTTGTCTAAACCCTTTGAAGGTTGTTTATTTTTGGTTGTAAGGCTAGTATGAGATGTGGTAGGGAGATGAGATGGGGTGGTGGAGTGTTTTTCTATAGGGACATTGGATGGGTTAGAGTTATCTAATCTCTCATTTATTCTTTGAATTTCATTCATTAAGAATTTATTTTGTTCTTAGATAGCTTCAGTGAGTTCTGATGTAGGAAGAGAGATTTGGGGATGGGGCAGTAATGTTGGCATAAGTATTTTTGAAATTTGGAGACTGGTGGTTTTGTCAATACATTTCCCTTGCTTTTCCATATGATATTCTTTGCGAATGTTTTAGATATGTGATCTCTTTTTCTTAGATATAGATGGGACATTTTAGGTTATTGGCTTTATGATTCAAATTGCAGTTAGGGAAATTATCTGTTGTAGCAGTGTAGTTATTATTCAGGCTGGTTTTATTACCATGGCAAGTCTTTGAACCATGGCCAAATTTTTGACATTTATAACATCGTAACAGATGGGGTATATAGAGTTTTACAGAATAACTAATGTAGTCAAGTAGAATATTTTGGGGAAGATTCTTGCCTCCAAAAGTTAATATTAAAATATTAGTTGGAATTTTTTCTTTACCTTTTGTTATTCTTCTGCATGCCAAAACACTTTGGTTAGCCAGTTCTTAAACTATTTCCTCATTAGTACCTGTAAGGAGTTCTGGAGTGTAAATTGATCCTTGTGATTAGTCCAAGTTAACAGCAAGGGCACCGTTAATTAAAATGGAATTTCCTTTACTATCAGGAAAGGTTTTAAGTTTTAGAAGGGTCCTAAGCTGTGACTGATTTGAAGTTTCAATCAAAAGTTTACCTGATGGACAATGGGTGATATTTTTTTACTTTGCCACAAATATTGTAGATGGAATATTTTGGTCAAGTTGAGTTAGGATGGAAAAGGAGTTTGAAATAGGTTATGACAAAAATATGTCAGCATTATCCTCTATTTCCAGGCTTTCTTGCGAGACATGGTTTTTTAATTTTTTGGCAAGGTAATGGAGTTTGCCACTCCCCTTGAGAGCTAACCTCTGGGACTCCCGAGGACGAAGCCATGGGTGAACCGAGGAAGCTTAGCACACCCTCGTGGATCTTAGTATGGGGGCACTTCACGTTTGTTATTTAAAAAGGGTAGGTTATTATCAGTGTTTGGGATTGAAGTTAACAGAAATCGTTAAGTTCGCAGCTAAGGAAGTCCAAAAAAGGCACAACGGCACACTTTGAAGGTTGAAACCTGAATCTGCGAATAGTGATGACACACCATTATACCAGTTCAGTAGTAGGTGTAGGATAAGCCTTGGCTTCAGCTCCCACTAATCTGTTTCTTGTCTTGTTGCAATTCTTCCGATTTTTTATATCTTGTTTTACAGATAGTCAATGTATTCTTTTTTTCTTGTATATCTTTGTTTCTTTGGTCACGAAAAAGTAATGTTTCTGCTAATACTTCTTCTTTATCTGTTTGTAAGTTAAATTTCTTTCTTATACAGTCATAACCTTTACATTCAGAAAGAAAATGTTCTAATGTTTCCTTATCACTGTCATCATAGACTCACTGGTAAGAAAGAGCTGGAGTCACCTCCAAAGGGGAGTGAGGGAAAAGCTACCAAGCTCATAGTTTTCTAAGAGGACCTTTTTCAGATCAGGATGCCACTTGACAAAGGACCCATAAGAGGATGAAAGTGCACCAGGCACCCAAAACCTCTGTGGATAGAAGAGCAAGCTTGGTAGGCAGATAAAGATAAGTAGAGACAGGTGGGCCACTGAGGATTAGAGTGAGTGATCATCTCTCTTATTATACCCGAGACAGGCATTATTTAAAGAGCTTCTCATCTGTTCTGACAGCATGAGATAGCTGTTCAGGTCATTAGGCATAAACAGAGGGTTGAGGGGATAAATCATAGAATAAAAAGAAAATGAGGATTGCTGAGAGAGAACGAGGGGGAAGCGCAACTTGCACAGCCCCATCCAAGTTAAAGTTAACCCAGTGACGTGGCTTCCTGAATTTTCACTTGGTTTGTGAGAAAGCAGTTTCCCCTTATACCAAATAAAGGTAGTAAAATGGTTGTGAGGATAGTCATCGAGTAAAAAAAAAAATGTAGCGCCGAGACAGAGCAAGGAGAAGGTGCATTAACTTCCCCAGGCATGGTAAAAGTGCTTAAGTCAATCCAGTGATAGGGTTTTCCATATTTTCACTTGGGCAGGGAGAATATGCAGCTTCTTGTACTTCCCTGCAGGCTTCTAAAATATGAATCTCATATAGCGTTTACTTATTACTTTCTTTTGACCTACAAAGTATTTAAAATCTCTAATTCAACCTTACATAGGAGAAAAATAGCTTATGAAGCAATAACAAAGGTTTAGACAAATTTGAGGCTGCTGTGTTTCAATAGTACTATAATAAAATTAGTGTTATTAAAACATTTGCATAATTTTCTTGCTTTCTCCTCATATTCAAATAATGATAAGTTATGGTTTAAATGATTAAAAAAGAAACACCAATTTAATTTATTTTACTGATTAAAATCAAATACCCGTGGTCATTTCATTTATCTTAAGAGGCAACATTTGGGGTGCTTAATAAGAACATGAAATAAATTTGAAAGACTTTTCATCCATGTAGATTCATGTGTTCGTAGATCTCCAATTCGTGCTGCTGAGCGGGACAGGAACTGCGGTGGAGGGATTCTTAGCTTCGTTGTTTCATGTTAAGATGTCTCCTTTCCATTGATTGGAGAGACTGAATTTGAATGGTTTTTACCTACATGGGTTCGTTTGTGCGCCTGAAGATTACACATTTGGGTTGCTTGATAGAGACAGGAACTGCATTTGAAAGGCTTTTCACCAGTGTGAGTTCTTTTGTGTCTCTTAAGAGCCCCTAAATGCACTGTCTGATAGGGACAGGCACTGCATTTGAAAGGCTTTTCACCTGTGTGGGTTTTTTCATGTTGCTTAAGATTTCCCCGAGCGGCAGCTTGATAAGGACAGGAACTGCATTTGAAAGGCTTTTCACCAGTGTGACTTCTTTTGTGTATCTTAAGAGCCCCTATATGCGTCGCCTGATAGGAACAGGAGCTGCATATAAAGGGCTTTTCATCCATGTGGATTTTTTTATGTATCCGAAGGTTCCTCATTTGAATTGCTCGATAGGAACAGGTACTGCATTTGAAAGGCCTTTCACCAGTGTGAGTTCTTTCATGTACCTGAAGCCTACACATATGGATTGCTTGATAGGGACAGGAACTACATTTGAAAAGCTTTTCATCTGTATGGTTTCTTTCATGTACCCGAAGATTACCCATATAGTTTGTTTGATGAGGACAGAGATTGCATTTGAAAAGCTTTTCACCAGGGTGAATTATTTTGTGTTTTCTAAGATCTCCCATTCCTGTTGCTGTATAGGGGCAGGAACTGCATTTCAAATGCCTTGCTATAGTTCGAAACTTCTTAATCTTTCCTTTCCTGTCACACAAAAGTGCTTCAGAGTTAGTGTGTGACATACAAACTTCAGTGACATTTGATTGCTGACATTCAATCTGAAATAGTTTTTGTGAGTTAACAAATAGAGATTATGATTTCAGGTCAAAGTCATTTCAACGAAATTTTAGCCGCACCCTCATGTTATACATTTCCTATTTTAGTTTCACATCCATCTTTTCTCATCCAACTCACCATAATTCTCC
The DNA here is from genome assembly GCA_963969495.1 of Ceratothoa steindachneri. Lineage (NCBI taxonomy): Eukaryota > Metazoa > Arthropoda > Malacostraca > Isopoda > Cymothoidae > Ceratothoa > Ceratothoa steindachneri. The sequence goes on from OZ018333.1 coordinate 38,261,378, forward strand.
TGTCATTAATGATCTATTAGAAAAACAAGCGCAATGATTATGTCATGTGCATCGCCAACAGAGTTTGTGACCAAAGAGGAAGGTGATAATCTTCAATTGATGCTGGTGGGTTGCTAAAGGATAGTATGTTATTAAGATTCGAGACATGAAGAATATAGAAGAAGCTGATATACACTTTGAGAAGAGAAGAGCAAATCTATTTGTTTAAAGATACCAACATGACAGAAACCAACAAGGCATTACATCAGAGGAAAACTCAATCTACTGACCTCAACTAGGACAGATAAACCTCATTTCCTCAAATTCAGACCACTGTGCCCACTCCAAGCACCACCAGGGTATTCTTTCAGGCAGCAATGGCCCAGAAAATAATAGTTGCGAGGGAAAGTGATCACTACCATGGATGTGCTTGACAATCACCCACCCAAAATCAGGCACCATATCCAGAGAGCCTAGGGATTAATTGGAACAAGGCAGAAATATAAAGTTTCTTGGACAATGTTGCATTAAAACATTCACATTTGGGACACCCATCAACATGATTTAAACCAACATAGGCATTGCATTGGAACCATAGAAACATTAATTCCTAAAATCGGCACTTGAGAAGGTACACAATTTTTAAACATACATATAACAGCTTACTTATCTTGTAGCCATCCTTCCTCTAAAATAAAAAAAAACAAGTACCAGGCATAAGGCTTCGATAGACTGGGACATTGCACAATGAAGTGCAATAATGGGTGAGACGCTTTTTTGAAGGTCTCATTGCACAAACTCCTCATACTGAGCAGTGTATTGCAACAACCTTGGTCCTGAAGAGCCTCGATGTCTTTAAATAGATGGTAGATAGCACGGAAGCCACTGTTCCTTTCAGATATGGAGCTATCCATGTACACTGGAATGCCTCTCCTCGAATGAATGGCAACAAACTTTTGTTTTGTTTTTAAAGGGCGGGTGTTGACTGCTGAATGATGCAGATGCCTCCCTCTCAGTGAGGCTGACTAAAAAGAAATGAATATTGGGGCGGGTAAGGGCGAAGACACAAGCGAGACTATATCAGAGGAGACAGGTGGCAGTGGAGAAGGAAAAGAGATTACTGAATTGGATGCCTTCGGTGATGATTAGATGTAGATTTTCAGATTGTAGATATAATATCCTAAGTTTAAGCTTTGTAAGAATTACTGTGCCTTATGCCCAAGTATACAGTCACCAGGTCACCCAGCTGGTAACTAGGTACTTGGGCATAAGGCAAGGTAATCTTACATAGCTTAAAATTAAGATAGATTAAAAACCAAAATATAAAGAAAGGAAAAAGGAAAGAATCAAGCTCTGGAGAATGAACATGCAACCACACTAACGAGACTTAAATGCAAAGGAGGAGGCCAGCCTTCTCCAAAAAGTCAGAAGTCAAGTCTCAGCCCATTAACTTGTCCTGAGTAAAGGGGACAAACGGTAGCAAACCGCTTGTCTCGATACATGCACAGGTGTCATACAAGAAGATCACCTAGACCTACATTCAAAAAGAATGTAGTGTACAGTCTGAGGGACAACGCAGTCATTGCAGTAAGGTGAGGGGAAGCTCCCCATCATATGGTGTTCGTCAGGCGAATGCCCAATTCGATCCATGTGAACAGACGCTGCGCAATGGTATGCAACTGTAGTTTCCCCGGGCCATCTCTCATCTTCTCTGCCAGGCAGCTGGAAGGACTGCACTGATTCCTGACATGTATTTGGTGTGAGGAAGAGGCAAACGTTGGTCTGGTCATCCAGTTCTTACAGAATCTTTAGCCCCCTCATTCCCCGCAATTCCCACATGTCCAGGGACCGAGCCAAAGATAATTTTTACATCCAACCATCTTGTGATAAATACGTGAGCAAGGGTGTGGAGATTCCAATGATCTGGGAACACTCAGAGGACTTTCTGAGTTGCTAACGATCACAATCCCATCTCCGACCAGGCACAGCATTATCCCCTGTAATAAGTGGTGTATTGCAACCAGCTCAGCCAAGAAGCCAGATGCAGGGCCTGCATAAGCCCTGCTGCCTTAAAAGAGGGGATATAGCGTGGAAGCACATCCACTCCTCAGTGGAAGGAATAAAGCGTGACAAGTGTGCTCCCATAAGATTGAACGCAATACTCTTGGCGGTGTGTAAGCTTTGGGAGCAGAGGTGTGGCGACAAATAGTCAAACGTGGTGCCCTCTAGGGAGTCATCTTGGAGAGGATATGAGTAGGCACTGAGACGAGGGCAACGCCAAGCTCTCCAGAGTTTCCTAGCCTTAAACCCAAAGGGCCAAGAGTATGACTGGCATCTCTCGGCAGCAAAGGCATAGTCAAGTTGCACTGCGGATGCAGTGAGAGCCATTGGTGACTGGGGAGGGGCCAGGTTCATAATACACTGTGTATTGTGCAGAGCAAGTAACACCTCCCTGGAATTGATGAGTAAGCTCTGAATGGGGGATGTGCGGAAAGCACCAGTTGCCAGGTGGAGACCGGTGTTGTTGATTGAATCCACCTTCTGCAATACACACTCGGCTCCAGCTGCATAAAACTTTCATCTGTAATCAAGCTTCGAACGTACAAAGTATCGGTAGAAAAGGCAGTAATCCTGCCAGCACCCCAAGTGCTAAACCTCACATAACGAAGAATGTCCATTGGCACGGGTTCAAGAGAACCTACGGCTGCATATATGAGCCTCCCAGACGAGGCATCAATCGAAAACAAGACTGAGGAAACAGTGCGAATCCACCACTTATAGGTAAACCTGTTTAGGAACAACTCTGGGTCAGGGTGAAGCCATAGATGGTGGTATAAGTGCAAAATCTTAGTCTTGAAAAAGAAAAACTCAAACCTGTGTGCTTTAGTATATCAAGAGATGCAGTTTAATGCCTGTAGGAGTCAATACTCCTGAGTAGCAATCTGGTATAAATCATGTGGAGTCTCCATATCTTATCACCATTTGATATCATCGGCCTTCTCCAGACCTAACAATAGAGTTATGCTGTACTGTCTATGAAGGAAAGCCTTGCAGATGGCATTTTCCAATTGGAACAGATCATCAAACACAGTGAAACTTGCGGAAACAGCACTGTGCATAAGACAGGCCATCTTCTTTGTCTAGGAAAAAGACTAATCTAAAAGTTGCCAGTTTCTCCATCAACTTGCACACGCAGGTTGGATAGATTGGGAGGAAACCATCTAGGGTAGAGTGATCTCTCCTCAGATTAAGGAAAGTGAGCACAGTAGCTAATGGCCATGAGTCTGGGAGGATGCCCTCTGTCTAGTTCCTGTTGAACAATTCTAACATAAAGGCCATGCCTTACTCACCTAGGTGTCAAACCAGCAAATACTGGACATGGTCCAGACTAGGGGCAATGTCCATGCAAGAAGCAAGAGTGGAACACAACTCACTCAATGTAAGCATGTGATTGAAGGGTTCTTTGCCTCTGGAGGTAAAGTCCAGTCAGCAGCCTTTAGCGATATCACAACATGCTTTGAATGCTGGCGGAGCAGCATTAGGCTAGAGAATGCGGAGAAAGCATTCATCAATGTCTCTGTCCTTGTGGTCTTATTCTAGTGGAGAATGTGAGGGGGATCCTGCCTCAAATACTTTACTCTTTTTTACACCTCTGCAAGAAGGGTCTTTCCCATTAAGTGTAGAGAAGTATGTCTGACAGGAAGAACAGTACGCATGCTTCCAAACCTACTGGAACCTAGCCCTAGCTCCAGCAAAATTCACTGACAGTGAAATCATTCAGGCAAGCCCTTATAGAGCATGTAGGTATAACACTTTTTTTAGGCCTGTCTTACACTCAATGACTACCATGGAAGCAGTTGTATGCAAAATGGCCAGAGGTTCTAGAAATAGTAGTTAGGACAACAGTGATGAGCTTGCTGGAGAAGAACACAATGGCCTCATCCACCAACCTAAACTCTTCAACTGCGATAAAGAAATCAGTAATTTCCTGAAATGCAGAACATCCCACCTGAGCAAGCACTACCAGAGTCTTTTGGGCGGAAAGTGATCACTACCATGGATCTCATTGAACAGGTCAGCAAGTATCTGAACCATGGTAGTCTCCTCAGAGGGGGTGTGTGTCTACCTTTTAAATCCCTGATAAGAAGAAAGGGCATCAGCAGATGTGTCACAACTCACAACAAGGCAGAATTTGCCTGCATCGAAGATGGCTGATGGTGAAATGTACACAGAAATTACAGAATAACTTTTATCCAGGTTTAGCTGCACTGTCACTGCCTGAAAGGTATTTTTAACAAATACAAGAACAGAAACCATGCTGGGTGTAAATCACGCATCACCTTACCCACCCCTTATCCCATGGTGGTTGGGTAACAAAACATTATACCCGAGGAAGGTGTGCAGGAGGCACACATCCAGCATGGTCTTCTGTTGAAATATAGCTAAGGGGGCAGAGGAGATGAGTCTCTGCAGCTCCTCCCAGTTATTCTCATTCCTTGACCAATTCATTGAAGTAATATGCCCGAAGGAATAGCTCAAGTCACATGCGGGAGCACTCATCGAAGAGAAGACCCTCATGGCAATGGCAGTATGTTCTTTGGAGGAAGATTTCAGGCAATTTCACCTTCAAGGAGTTGTCGTTGGACTTGCTATGCAAGTCTTTTTCACCATCTGCCTAGAAACCTTGGGCTCACTCTAGTTTTAGCTGAGGCTAGGTATGAACCCTTTGTGCTGCCAGCACTACCAGGAATGCTTGGGTGAGTAAAACCTGTAGAAGGATTCCTAATGGGTGCAGAAGCGACCATGCTTGTAGGCCTGGATGGGCCAGGAGCAGAGGGTGCTTTTCTTCTCTAGAAGATACGTGCCACACTACTTTGAGGAAGCAGTGTGTAGCTATCCACAATTGGCACACTTGGCCATACACAATAAGAAATTTCAGAGCTTATAAAAGCTTACTAACAATCAAAAATACCTAAGCTTAGACAAATAAGAGAAAACTAAATGGGTTGGCTATATTCCACGTTCATCAGCTCAATTTACGAGTGTATCATGATTCATGCCCTATCACTTTACTCCTCTTCCTTAAATTATCTTTTCCAACCATTTTTATTTCTTTCTTCATAACAATTGAGCCTGGAAAATCTTGTGCAGCCATCTTGAACTTAGAGACATTTCACCCCACAATGCCTTCACACAAGGCGATGCATGCCATCTCTCTGATGCTGTAATTGTCTTTAAACAACAACTACAAGCTTGAGATGCACCACGATGGAATCAAGAATAGGTTTCAGGCTACAATGGAATCAGTGTAATACCACATGCAAGTTCTGATTTTTTCATTTACCTTTTTTGGGGTCTTTTTCTAATGAAAGAAAAACTAGATATACTAATTAAATGTTATACCAATGGATAAAACTGTTTACATTTCCATCATATAACTAATAGGTTTTCCATTGTTTGGATTATTTGCAGTTGTATGAAGAAACCAAAGGAGAGGTACCAAACTAATAAAGGTGTATTTTTACTTTCTAAGAACTTCTTTGATTCAAAATTTCCATAGGGCTTCTTTCTAATTTCTGTTGAAATACTCTGAACCTGTCAAGGTCCATTTAGGCAGTTTTCTGTGAAACCAGAGTAATAAAACACATTTTGATTACTGGTACAATATCAATGACCAGTAGTTATTATTTTAGGTGTTTAATTTTGTTTTTTGGGGGGTTGTGGGAGTTAAATGACAAGCCTGGTGATCTTCAACATATTACCAGTACCTGGATGATCAGGGTCTCTACCACTTGTCCCTTGTACTCAGGATGGTTCATACACACAGACTTGCAGACTATTTGACTTTCTTTGGAGTTAGTTGAACCTCCTGCGCCAGGGAGGCTGCCTCTGATGCTGGAACAGACTTCTTCTTCTTCATGCTTTTGTTTTGACTCTTGTTTTTTAGTGGTTGTGTTTTTTTAGGGGGGTGGGGGGTCATGTTTTAATTCTAACCTTGTATTAGGTTACAAATTAACTGCAGCGACTTGTACCCTTGGAGGCAGTTGTTAGAGAGGCGCTATAAAGAAAAAAATGGTTGAGGAAAAGTTTCAGAAAAAGAATAATGCAAGGAGGAAGCACACCAACAATGTCCCAATATAATAATTTATGTTTGATGTCATTGTCATTTTCATTATTCTATATATTTCAATCATTAATTTAAATATAAAATATTCATTAATTTTTCTAGGGGAATGATAATTTGCTTGGCTAAACTTTTATGTTAACCAGGTAACAGTTTTTTCACTAAAATTTAATATTGCGTGACTCATGACAAAGGCTCCGGCACAGAAGAAAACGGTTGGCTCTCTCAGTTCTCACAAAAGGGTCAACTTTCACGTATTCATAACTAAAGGCATTCTGGACGTCTTTTTTCAATAAATTTTTAGTTACAAGAGAAAGTTAAAGATAGCTTACCCAAAATACTAACAAGAGGAATAATCTACTCCAGACGGCAACGATATTCTCTGGAACAAAATATCATAAATCCCTGGATACAGTATTAGTCCTTTTCCCAAGGTAAGCCAATCTTTTATCATTCTCTTTGCTCATGTTAAGTTTAACTCATTAAAAGTTCTTATATTAAAACTTCCAGAGAATATCGAATTATTGATTCATTTCCATTTGGTTATCAAACACATCTTATAATATTTTCTCTCTCGCCCTCCCAATTTTTAATGAAACCCAGTGTTTCTTGATTGTTAAGATACCCAAGTGCTAATTTTGTTTTTTATATTTATTAGTTTTCCTTGTATAATTTGAGTTAGAGTAAAATTTATTTTGTTATATTGCACTTTGTTCTAAATCTAGTATGATATCGTATTAAAATATGTAAAAAATTTAAAGCCTATTGTTTATACTTATAAGTGATCTATTTTATTTGTTCTTGACATAGATGTTACAAATTAGGAATAATTTACTGCCGAAATCGCTATAATTATTTGAATTTAACCTAGTTAATATAACCTAGTAGAAAGGTTAATGGGTAATAGTTTATTTCTATATTTTGTTTTGATTATTACAAATGCTATAGATCGTACTATAGTGCATAATTTGTTTGTATTTTCATTGTTTAAAGAGTTAGTTAGGACCTTTGTTTTCTCTATTGCATCGGCTTGTTATAATTAATTAAGATTACTCTGTGCAGAATAGTGTGCCTAATTTATTTGCGGTATTTTTTAGTTACTTTATAGTAAATTGCCTTGATTTCTTCACCATGTCATCTAAATCAGAGTTAGAAACTCGACTCAATGCATTAGTTAAGAAAAGAGCTGGATTTAAAGGTAGGATTACAGCTGCCTTAAAGAATTTAGATACTATAGATATAAATGAACTTTCTCAAGATATCTTTGTTAGTAGAAAGGAAGATATGTTGAAATTTTTGGTTAAAGTTGATGAAGTGAATGATTTAATTATTGACTTGTTTGACGAAGGTGAATTGCCAGAAGATGATGAAAATAGAGTTAAGGAAATGGACAGTCAAGTTGCCTATAGGGTAGGTATAATGGATAAGTTAGCTAAAATTTCCACAGCTTTAAAAAGGGGTGAAAACCCTATTAAATCAGTTAATGAGCACAAATATTGACAAGTTAAAATGCCTGAACTTAAATGTAAAACATTTAGTGGTAAATCATGTGATAAATTTGAATTCAAGAACTTTTTACAACAGTTTCAAGATTGTATAGATGCTTGCGAATCTTTATCAGATGCTGGGAAACTCACTTATCTAAGAAGCTTTCTTTCTGATTATGCCTTCAATACCATTTCTCATTTATCAATAACAGATGATAACTATGAAATAGCACTTAAAATGCTTAAAGAGGAGTTTTTGGATATCGAGTACATTGTAGATGAAATCTTCAAACAATTAATTTGTTGATATCCTAAGTTTGATAATACATTTGCTAATGTTAAAATGTATATAAGTGAAAGTAGAGCTCTATTATATGATCTTAAAACTTATAATATAGATCTTTTGGAGGAAGATTCGTCAGGCTGCAAACTTATCAGTCACATATTATTCTTCAAGTTACCTTCCTCCATAAAAAGAGAATTAGTGCACAAAGTAAATTCTAATTACCCTACAGTGGTGAATCTTTTTGATCATTATAATGACATAATCAAAACTCTACTTAGGACTTCTTCTTCTAGTAGTTATAAAATTGCTGCTGAACATAAAGATTTTTCGGCTAATTCCAAGAATAATTTCAATTGGAAACCAAACAAGCCCTCCTTTAACTTTAACTCTGGGCAAAACAAGCCACCCTTTGACTTCAAATCAATGTAGAGTCACCCTAAGTCATCTACTCTAGAAAATTTTAAAACCTCAGTAACCTTTGCCAAGGAAACGGATAAATTTTGTAAATTTTGTGCAGTTCAGGGACATTCTATGTTTCTTTGCTCCAAGTATAAGACTTTAGATTCTAGAAAGGCTAGATGTAAAGAATTAAAACTCTGTTATTTTTGTACTAGCAATAAACATTTAAGCGAGACATGTCCAGGAAAATATAATAAACTTAGTTTTCCATGTTATTACTGTAAATGTTATAGTCACATATCAGCACTTTGTCACAAACCCAAAAATGATACATCTCTGCATTCAAATCTTTGCATCAACATGAGTGCTTCTACATATCAACCATATTTGTTGCCTATAATTGAATTAAGATTTAAAAGGGGAGGAAATTCTTACAACGTTAAATGCTTATTGGATGATGGCAGTCAGAGATCTTATTTAATTCAGGAGGTAATGGATGTTCTTAAATGTGATACCTTTGATTGGGCATATTTGAATTATGATGTAAAAACTTTTCTCGGAACATATAAGAGAAAATTCCAAGAATGTGTTATGGACATTAATATTCCTGGCTATAAAGATCTTCCATTGCCTATCTTAATTGATAGTGAATTTGATATCCATCTCCCCATAGCTGTTAACAACATAATATCTGAAGGTTTTAAAATGGCAGATCAATCTCTAGCAGAACATGGTGAAAATATCACATTACAAGGACTTCTTGGAGTTGATGTGATTCAATTTATTCCTAAAATGGAAAAAATAAAATGTATAAATGGAACAGCATGGCTTATGTCTACAGGTATTGTGCCCTTTGGGAACATAATGCATTTTTTAAATCCATCTCAAGTAACTAGTCATGCAACTGTGGATAAATCTTCAGTAACAAATACTTCAATTAATTTCATGGATGCTGTTGAACTTTATGGGGTTGAGGAGCCCTCTACTCATGTAAATTTTGTCTTGGAACCCAGGAAAACATATTTCAATCCATTTGATACTGCATTTACAGATTGTTCTGTAGAACAAGGATTAGAACAAGGATTAGAGTCGGTTGGATGCACTGAATTGAGTGAAGATCAAAGTAAATACGACGCTAAGAAAATTGAAGATTTTAAATCCAAGATTGAGTTCAAGGACAATAAATATTTTGTAGCCCTGCCTTGGCATGATAATATCATAAAAGAAGTTCCATCAAATGGAGGCATTGCTATCACAATCCTCAACAAAGTAGTTGATAAACTTCAAAAGAATGGCCAATTGGAGGCCTATCAAGAGGTCTTTAAAAGACAATTAGAGGATGGAATCATTGAAAAGGTTGATATCTCACCAGAAATGTATCACAAACATATATGGATTCCTCATAGACCAGTCATAAAATCTGAACCCAATGTTGCTACCAAAATCCGTCCGGTTTTCAATTGTTCTCTTAAAGTTAATAACAAGCCATCTTTAAATGAAGCAGCATATGCTGGAATAAATTTAATGAATAACCTCACCCAACTAATGTTACAATTTAGATCTAATAGGTACACCATGCTTAGTGATATAAAACAAGCATTTTTGCAAATTCAATTGGCAAATGAGAAAGATAAAAATCGTTTTTCATTTTTCATGATGGAAGATGGCAAATTAGTTACATAGAGATATAGAACTATTATTTTTGGATTTAATGCCAGCCCATTCATTTTAAATTATATAATTAAACATCATGTTAACCAATACCCCAAGGATTATTGCACAAGTATCTTAAACTCAAATTTTTATGTAGATAACTTGATACTCACTGGAAATTCTGAAGAAGAACTACTTGATCTCTATAAGGAATCTGATGCAAGGATGAAGGAAGGTGGATTCCAGTTGCGTTCTTGGAACTCTAATTGCAAAGGACTAAGAGATGCATTTACTAGACAACTGCATGATCCAACATTATAATGATTGTGAGAAAGTGCTTGGTTATAAGTACTTAATAAATGAAGATGCTCTTCAGTTAGCAGCTATTGATATCAATCAAGCTGCAAACACCAAACGGAATATTTTATCTCAAATTTCAAAGTTATTTGATCCACTTGGATTGATTTTGCCTATAACAACTCGGGGTAAAATTCTAATGCAAAAGCTTTGGGCAGAGAAACTTTCATGGGATCAAGCCATTCCAGAACAATATAAAAAACTGTGGCAAGAACTTCAGGCTGATTTTAAGCAAATCTTTCACTTTAACTTTTCCTAGATCTTGCATCTCTGAAGATAACATTAATAATTTATTCATATTTTGTGATGCTTCTAAGCTATGTTATGGTTTCACTGTATACAATGTAAGCAATGGAAACTCACAACTTCTGTATGCAAAGGCTAAAGTGGCTCCATTAAAACCAAGAACTCTGCCTACTTTGGAACTAATGGCGGTTTACTTAGCCTTAAAATGTCTTCCTACAATCTTGGATTCCTTCCCTGACATAAAGTTTAAAGATATATGTATATCAGTTGATTCACAGATAGTATTATCTTGGTTACTAACGGAAAATGTGAAAACAAAAAGTGTATTTACTATGAACAGAATCAAAGATATTAGAGTTTTCAAGAAAGTTATCATAGAAAATTATCAAGTTAATATGAACTTTGAATTTGTTAATTCAGAAAATAATCCTGCAGATTTGCTCACCAGAGGATTAACTGTCAAAGAATTTGAAAGTAAGCAAGAATTATGGTTCAAAGGACCATCATGGCTCTCTACTGTTCCCATTTCATGGCCCGTCAATTCCTTAGGTTGTTTATCAGAAAAGAGCAAACAACTTGTTAAGGTTTATCATACTACTAATATATTAAAAGTCAACGATAATATAGAAACCCCTATTTTGGATATCAATAGGTTTTCTTCTCTAAATAAACTCTTCGGTGTAACTAAATATATTTTCCATTTTATTAACTTGAGCCAGAAAATTATTTTGGAACCTATGGAAACAGGAAAGATCTATTGGATTAAATATATGCAGAAATCTAAAATTCACCCGGAATTGCAATATTTGGAAAATGTCAATCAAAATAAGAAGAAAGTGCCTGAACTAGTCAATAGACTTGATTTATTTTTAGATGAAAAGGGGGTTATAAGATCCAAAGGTAGAATTGGGAAAACAGCTATGTATGATTACAACATTGTAAATCCTATTTTGCTGGCCAAGGATCACCATCTCACACATTAATTGTAGAATCTTACCATCGCAGATGTAAACATCTTGGAATACAATCAACGTTGAATGCTGTTCGAATGGGAGGATTTTGGATTCCACGTATGAGACAGATTGTCAAAAAAATACTGCGTCAATGCATGATTTGTCATAAATTCAATTCACTATCTTTCAAATATCCTAAGATGACTAATCTTTCCAAACATAGAGTAAATTTTGTTAAACCCTTTAATCATACAGGGATAGATTATACTGGTCATCTTTGGGTAAATGATTCAACTGGCAAGAACATCAAAATGTATTTATTAGTCTTTACGTGTTTAAATGTTAGAGCTGTTCACATTGAATTAGTCCCAGATATGTCTACACGTAGCTTCATCCTAGCATTCTTTAGGTTTGTTAATTTGTATGGTGTCCCATCTACTCTCTATAGTGATAATGCTAGGTCATTCGTATCTGGTGGAAATATATTAGAAAAGGCAATGGGCACAGATGAATTTAATAATCAATTTAGAAACTTTAATATCAAACATATTAGGATACCAGTTTACTCAGCTTGGGTTTGTTCCACCTGGGAACGTCTCATCCGTACTATTAAGACTTGTTTATATAAAAGCATAGGAAGAGCAAGACTCTCTTATTTTGAGCTTCTGACTGTGATTGCAGATATTCAATCTGCTATTAACTCCCGACCATTGACATATAGGTCATCTGATAATGACTTAGAAATCATTACCCCTAATTCCTTTTTGAAAATAAATACAAATCCTTTCATATTATCAAGAGACTCTAATGATAATAGTATATGGGATGGAGATCCTCCTACCAGAGAGGGACTACTTGAGTCTCTTGAACTTCGCAATAAAGTTTTTTTATATTTTAAAGATTTATGGTATGAAAATTACCTATTAAGCCTTAGAGAGCATTATAGAGAACTTCATGAAAATAATTGGTTTAATAGAATAAAATCTGGTGATGTAGTTTTAATAAAATTGCCTAATAAACCACGCCCATACTGGTTATTGGGTAGAATAATAGAACTAGTTGTCGGATGTGACAATAAAGTTAGAAGTGTTAAAGTTAAAAGAGGAGATGGACAAATTGTTCATCATTCTATTAATCATTTATATCCTCTGGAATTATCACTGACACATGCTCACAATGACTCGTCAGGTGTCAGCGATCAATTCTGCGAGAAATTTGTTACTGGAGATGATGTAGTAGTTGATCTTGAAATGAGTAAGGATGATGTTCCTTCCGGTTATTCTGCAACAGATTCTTTAAATATTTCAAATCAAAGTCTATCTAATCAAAGTTCAGTAAATGATTTGGTTAATGGAACAATTAATATTAAGGATAACAACTCAAGAAATGTTAATGATACTCCATCAGTTAATGCACTAGGTACTCGATCTAAACGGTTAGCTGCTAAAGCATGCGTTGACAGAATGCACGAATGGTGCAAAACCTTGAGAGAGTAGCTATAATGGAGTGTTCTTTAAATTCTTTTTTTTTTGTCAACTTTACCTTCCTTTAACATATGTTCATTTGTGCAATGGTTCATTGCACTTCTGTTGAGGGAAAATATAATAATTTATGTTTGATGTCATTGTCATTTTCATTATTCTATATATTTCAATCATTAATTTAAATATAAAATATTCATTAATTTTTCTAGAGAATGATAATTTGCTTGGCTAAACTTTTATGTTAACCAGGTAACAGTTTTTTCACTAAAATTTAATATTGCGTGACTCATGACAGAGGCTCCGGCGCAGAAGAAAAAGCGTCGGCTCTCTCAGTTCTCACAAAAGGGTCAACTTTCACGTATTCATAACTAAAGGCATTCTGGACGTCTTTTTTCAATAAATTTTTAGTTACAAGAGAAAGTTAAAGATAGCTTACCCAAAATACTAACAAGAGGAATAAGCTACTCCAGACAGCAACGATATTCTCTGGAATGAAATATCATAAATCCCTGGATACAGTATTAGTCCTTTTCCCAAGGTAAGCCAATCTTTTATCCTTCTCTTTGCTCATGCTAAGTGTAACTCATTAAAAGTTCTTATACCCCAGCAAGCCCTTTCAGTTTAAGGCAACCCATTGATGGGGATACCCTAATTTCCACTCAGGTCAGGAGAATATGTGGCTCCTCTGAGTTCCAGGCATAATTGGCTACACAGAGTCCCCAGCAGAAGGGGGGTACAGTTGGGGAATCTTATTCATAAGGGAGGGATGGCACAATTTCCTTGCTGCCATTTTATATATACTCCACACAGTTCACCCCTTCACTTGGCTTATAGATTGATGCAGAATAATTGCCATGCCTGAACAATGTACATATATATATACAATATTGGAGGAATTATTTTAAAATTTATCAAAATTTGACTTTGTTTTACAAAAAAAAAAAAGATTTATGCCCCAAAACCAACCGAGCAACCATTTAACTTATTTTCAAGATTCTCAGGTTACTTTGTTTTACTTTCAAGAGCCTCAAGTTACTTTGTAAGTATAATTGGTAACCGTGAAGGAAGAACACTGCATTGGACCATTTCAATGAAGTCACAGCCAGTTGTGCCAGTCAGTTGGTATCTCGGCTTTAGAGTGCAAATGGGATGTGTTCTGTTATTAAGATGATTGTTAACAATAGTGTTTTTGTGTGTCTCAGATAGTTTGACTTTGTGTGCTTCAGGTAGTTTTTAGCTATAAATGAATTAAACCAAAATGGGTAAACAGAGTTATTTGAGTCCTCAAAAAATTGGACAAATAAACGTTTTGCTGAAAGAAACTAAATTAAAACATAAAGAAATAGCAAAGAAACTAGATGTTTAAACCCAAACTGTCAGAATAAGAAAATAAATTATAATGGTCAAGTTTTAAACTCAAAAGAGGTGGGAAAATATGGTCAAAAACAAAAAACAACTCCAAGAACAGATAGAAAATTAATACAACAGACTCTTAGAACAAAAGAACATCTTGCAGAATGATTTCTATTGAGCTGGCAGCAGAGGGTGTTAGCCTTGGCAGAAGAAGAGTGAATAGCAGGATTTTGGAAGCTGAATTGAAATCATATTGCCTGAAAAAGAAACCTCAACTCACAGAAACAATGATGAAGGCACACTATTCCTGGGTAAAGAATCACCTAGAGTTGACTGCAGAATAATGGAAAAGGTAAGAATGACATCTAGCTAACCAGTTACCTGTAATTCATAAAAAAGCAATTATACCTACTAAATTTAACAGTGCTGCATATTTGTAATGGCTCCAATCTTTTCAAACCATAAAGTTTATTTGATGATTCATTACTTCACTGGCTTTTCCAATAACTTTATGCCTGTCCAACTACTTATGTTGTATTTTCTACTATTGCAGGTAGTTTTCTCTGACAAATCAACCATTGCAGTGCTAGATGAATGTAGGCAGAGTGTAAAAAGACGGCCTGGAGAAGAATTTATGGCTGAATGTCTGAGGAAAACAAGTCTTTTGCACATTATTAAGAAAACTATGAACCAAGAGAAGTATATAGAAGTTCTTAAAGGACATTCACTGTCTCAAATAAGGGAATAGTATGGCGATAGACCTTGGATATTCCAGCAAGACTCAGTCCCATGTCATACAGCAAAATCAGTGAAGGCATGGTGTGCACAAAATGGAATTCAGCTGCTTGCTTGGACCAGAAATTCCTCAGATATGAATCCGATTGAGACTTTATGGTGTGTTGAAAGATGAAATACACACAGAGCCCATTAAGACCAAAACAACAACTCATATGCTGGCTCATTGAAGTTTAGTTCAGATCTAAGTGAATCTAGGAAATGTGGAAAACATTGATCAATATCATGCCAAGATATATTAAAGCACTCATGGATGCTAAGGGTAACCTAACTGCTTACTAACTAATGTAGAAGACTGCGCCAATGTGTCAAAATAACTATTTGCAATCAATATAATTGGTTTTATTAGCATTTTTATAGAAAATTTTAATTTTTTTATAAAAATCCATAATAATTCTGCCAATACTGTAGTGTTCATAGTATAAACTCTTTGTTGCACAACTTCCCTGGCCAGCAACTACATATCTTAATGTAGTTATCTTTTAATTAACATTTGTTAGATTTTCATTATGAGGCTTTGCAGGAAGTATTTTTTGAATAAATTTAGTATTAAATATTAAAGATGGCAAAATTACCTTTTCTTGAAGGCAGTTTTGTAGGACTGTTTCGGTAGAGGATTTTGGTATTGAGTTTTCTTCTTGAGAATTCTGCGTCACTTCATCAAGGAGAGGACTTTCATCTTCCAGGGATTCTTCTTTAATCTCCTCTTTCATTAAAATCTCTCCTAACCACTCCTACAATAAATAAAGTACTCAAGGACTGCTTGATGGTGACCAATATTTTTATTAATATAGAAGGTAGGAAATAGAACCAAAAGAGCTACCACCAATTCTTGATTTATTTCCTTAATCTCTCCTGAAGTATCCTGTTATGGATAAAAGATACTTTCCACATTTTATGATTATTAATCTTGTAAAATTCCCAAAGCAGGGTGTCTACTTGTTTGGTGATTTTGAACTCAAGGACTTTTCAAGGTTTTCAAGGACTTTTAAAATAATCAAGGACAGGGTTTTTTTCTTTAAATTAAAAAAGTGCAACAAACATTATGGGACATTGATGAAGGTGAGGTACTTAAGGGAAAAATGGGTTATAAGCAAAGCATAACCAATATCAACTCACCAGAGCAAAAAAAAACAATAACAACATATCCAAGCGACAGTCACAGAAGTATAGTGAGCATTGGGAGTATGCCAGCATCCATCATAAAATACAATGCATCCAAAGCATACATATATTCCCTCACATTAGTGAGAAGATTAACTTAAATATTACTATATTCCTAATAGACATTAAAAAGTACATAAATAATGAATTTGAAAATTCATTTGAAAAATCACTCAATGATTTATTTTTTATATTCAAGGACCATCTACCTTTTTCATCAAATGCAAGGACTTTTCAAGGATTTCAAGGGCAAACAATAAATTCAAGGGCTTTTCAAGGACTTCAAGGATTTCAAGGGCAGTAGACACCCTGCAAAGCTCATTATACAGGAAATTATTGATATGTATTAACATAATATAATTTCATGAATGACAAAAGCCACAAGGGTCTATCAAAGGTCATCTACATCTGTCAAAAATCACCCACAAAATGCATCCATAGGATTGTGTCAGATCATGCATCTACAATATACAATTTAAACAATCCATAGTATTGTGTCAGCTTATGCATTTACAATATATAATTAGAACCATTGACAGGAATGAATCAAAAACAAAAAGCATCATCATCAAGACTCATCAAAATCCAAATCAATCATAATAAATAATAATAAAAAAACTGCTTCTACAAGAATGAGTCCGGAATAAGCCCCTCCCTCCCCATATAATCATCTAATCTGCATTTGAAAACGATTCAAGTTTGGACTGTCTACTCTCTCAGATGGCAAACTTTGCCAGTAATCTACCACTCTATTGGTGAAAAAGTATTTTCTAACATCCAACCTCCACCCATTTTTTAAATTTTTAAGTGGTGACCCCCTAGTCTTATTACTATCTTCTAACTCAAATAACTTGCTAAAATCGAACTTATCCATCCCAGAATAGATTTTAAAAAGCTCAATCATATCTCATCTCACACATCTTTTTCAAATGAGAACATATTTAATACCCTCAGTGTATCTTCATATTCAATTTGCTTCAGGAAAGGTATTATTTTTGTTGCCCTCCTTTGTACTGACTCTAGCAGGTTGATGTCATGTCTAAAATGTGGTGATCATGCTTGTATACAGTACTCTTGTAGCTAACATTTCTCTCAATGTATCCTAGCACCCTATTTACTCTATTTTTAGCCTCAATAGACTGCTATGAAAACTTCAATGACCTATCTACTACTACACCTAAATCTTTCTCATTCTCAACTGAATTCAGCCAATGCCCATCCATTTCATAGCTAAATTCCCTATTATCCCTTCCCATGTTAAGAACTTTGCCTTTTTTACGGTTAAAAGTCATCTGAAACTTCTCAGCCCAAGCTAATAACTTATTTAAGTCGCTCTGCACTTTAAAGCTACCCTCAACTTCTTTGACTACAGCTGCCAATTTAGTGTCATCAACAAAAATTGACACTTTGCTATTTACAGCCTGCCCAAGATCATTTATATAAACTTATTCCCATAAAACCCATTCCAAACATCTAAAAACACTAATCCCTACTCCTCACCAGGCATTTCACATACTCATTCAGTCCAATTGCATGAGACAACCATTCCATCCCAATATCCAAACTCGGAAGCACACCTGAAACAACGCCTTTCACTCTACTTTCACCTAACTTTTTGTACCTCTCTCGTAACTCAAATGAACCCACCTTCTTTACATCATTTACTCCCACATTCGTAATCAAACTGCATCTCTCTCACACTCAGACACCAGACTATCATACTTCTCAGACACATCATTTACACCAGCACCCGGCAAACAAACTTGCACTCCCTTCCATTTGCTTTCATTCAACTTCCTATCTAAATATCTAATATGAGAGTCACTCATCACAAGCACCTCAGTCATCTTCCTAGTCCCCCTAGGCCTAGCATTACCCTCCCTCCTGTTCTTATTCAAACTACCATTTATTTCACTTTCTGCCACAACCACCAGACAAATCACTTTCAACCTCTTCCTCTCTCAGGGCATCAAATCTTTTACTCAACCTAACAGGTTCCATGTCCCTCTTACTCTCACACCTAACCTGTCATAACCTATCTATTCTATCCATATTCACCCACCATTGATCTTCACTTACATCAGTCACTTCTTTCGCTCCAGTCCCCAGTCTAGGCCTATCTTCCACCCTCCTGGTCTCAGCCACACTCTTCATGCATATAGTCGCATCCCTTCTCACTTCATGCACCAACTCACCTCCTCTACCAAAGCCACATTTGCATGAGTCACACTATACAAGGGGCATTCAGGTACATTTGCTCTTCTTTCAACACCCTAAAATAATAAACTAAATACACACTACTTACATCAACAGGCATACTCACTTCATCGAAAGCAACAGCCATACTGAGAAAACTTTTTAAAACCCTTTAATTAAGCAATAAGAAAAAGTGTAAATAAAAAGGGGGGAGAAAATTAGGCCCTCTGAAATGTAAACAAACTGGAGCTATTTTGCAATTTAATTGAAAATATAATTAAAAACTCCTTGAATATTTTGTCTGACACTCAGTCTTAACTGTCTTCCCAAACTTAAATATATTACACCGAAAAACCAAAAAAAATGTCACTTCAATAAAGCAGGATGGAGTTGAGTCACTTTGGATAGATATTAGGTTCAGTAAAAATAGAATGGTGCATTTGGGAGCTTTTTACAGGCCACCTGGGCAGACTGATGATATAGATGAACTAATGATAAGGGAAATAAGTAAGGGATGTGAAACAGATGCAGTTATTATTGGGGACTTCAACTTAAACTCTGTGGACTGGGAAAATATGATAGGTAGGGATAGAACAAGTGGCAGGTTCATAGAATGCTTTGAGGATAATTTTTTGAATCAATTTGTTAATGAGCCAACGAGGGGGGACAATATATTAGATTTAGTACTTTCTAACAGTGATCATTTAGTTCAAGAATTGACTGTTGGGGAAGCATTGGGAAATAGTGACCATCAGATAGTTCGTTTTAACTTGGGAATTGAGAAGGGTAAAATAACTGAGAATGCTGAAAAAGTTCCAAATTTTCATAAGGGAGATTATGTAAAACTTCGAAGCTTGCTAAATTTGGTAGACTGGGATATAGAATTCAGAGGTAAAAATGCTTATGGGATGTGGGATACTTTCAAGCATATAATAAATGTAGTCCAAGAACAATGTATCCCAATGAAGACCATTAGGAACAAAAGTAGGAAACCATTATGGTGGAATCAGGAGATAGCTAGAAAAATTTCAGAGAAGAAAAGGGCATATAAAAAATTACAGGTACAAAATAATATTCAAAATTTAAGTGATTATAGAATGGCTAGGAATGAGTTAAATAAGATTATAAAGAAGAACAAAAGGGTGTCAGAAATTAAATTAGCTCAGGATAGCAACAAAGATCCTAGAAAGTTCTTTAGTTACTATAAAATTAATAACAAGTGTGGCAGAGTTAAAATAGGACCTATCAAATATGAAGGGTTTGTGAGAGAAACTGATGAGGAAATAGTTGAGGTACTAAATGGTCATTTTGCATCAGTATTTACAAAAGAGAAACTAAATAGTCCTATGTATAGTACTCATAGGTCAGGAAAAGAGGTGTTTACTAACATTTGTGTGGATCGGAGGATGATAAAAGGACTAATAGGTGATTTAGATACTACCAAGGCCTCCGGCCCTGATAATATTCATTCTAGGATACTTAAAGAAGGGGTAGAAAGTATCTCAATAGCTCTGGACAAGTTATATACTAGGTCATTGGAATATGGAGAAATACCCGATGATTGGAAGAGAGCAAATGTAGTCCCCATTTTCAAGAAGGGTAGTAAAGAGGATCCAAATAACTTTAGACCGGTTAGCCTAACTCCTGTAGTCTGTAAAATTCTTGAGAAAATAGTTAAAAAAGGGATTTGCCAACATCTAGAGAGGGAGGGGTTAATCAGCGATGCTCAGCATGGGTTTAGATCAGGTAGATCATGTTTGACTAACTTACTAGACTTTCTGGAGTTTGTAACAGATCAAGTAGATAAGGGAGAGAATGTAGATATAATTTACTTAGATTTTAGTAAAGCATTTGATAAGGTACCACATAGGAGACTAGTTCATAAATTAAAAATGATTGGGATATGTGGGGGTGTTTCAAATTGGATAGCTGAGTGGCTGAAAGACAGGAAGCAAAGGGTAGTGCTAAATGGTGTAAAGTCAGAGTGGAGGGATGTTATCAGTGGGGTTCCTCAGGGATCAGTTCTCGGTCCATTATTATTTGTCATCTATATAAACGATCTTGGGGAGGCAGTTAATAATAAAGTGTCAATTTTTGCGGATGATACCAAATGAGCAGCTGTAGTTAAAGATATTGATGATAATTTTAAAGTGCAGGGGGACTTAAATAAATTGTTATCCTGGGCACATAAGTGGCAAATGACTTTCAACCTTGATAAGTGCAAAGTTATTAACATGGGAAAAGATAATAGAGAATTTAACTATGAAATGGATGGGCATTGGCTGAGCTCAGTAGAGGATGAGAAAGATCTAGGAGTAGTAATAGATAAGTCATTAAGGTTTTCTAAGCAGTGTATTGAAGCAAGAAATAGGGCAAATAGAGTGCTGGGTTTTATTAAGAGAAATGTCAGTTACAAAAGTAAGGAGGTTATTCTTAAACTCTATAACTCTTATGTTAGGCCACATCTAGAGTACTGTATACAGGCATGGTCCCCACATTTTAGACACGATATTAACCTTCTTGAGTCAGTGCAACGGAGGGCAACAAAGATTATTCCTTCCCTGAGGCACCTTGAATATGAAGATAGACTGAGGGTATTAAATATGTTCTCGTTCGAAAGGAGGTGTGTGAGAGGGGATATGATTGAGCTGTTTAAAATTTTTTCCGGGATAGATAAATTGGATGTTAGCAAGTTTTTTGAGTTAGATGATGGAAATCGGACTAGAGGTCACCACTTGAAAATTAAAAAGCAAGGGTGTAGGTTGGATTTAAGAAAATATTTTTTCACCAATAGAGTGGTAGACTTTTGGAACAAATTGCCGCAGAGGGTAGTAGGTAGTCCAAATCTAAATGTATTTAAGAGTAGGTTGGATGAGTTTATGGGAAGGGAAGGTTGTAATGGTTCCTAAGTTTTGTATATATTAATATTGTTTGTATATATCTATAGCTGCATGATTTAGTTCTTGACAAGCCTTGATTGGTGATACCCTTGTTTCTGGATGCAATCCTCTGGATGTAGTTTTCCTGGGAGTTTGGGTGCCTTGAAAAAGAGGCCGCTTGACTCGGATGACCTATGATGAGCCCTTGTGGCTTTTGTCATCCGTTATATTATATTGTGGGGGACTTTGATTTTGTCTTCCCCTGGTGATGGTGCTTTTTGTGGGTGGGTTTTGACGGAGTCGGATGACCTTTGATAGGCCCTTGTGGCTTTTGTCATCCGTGTAATTATGTTATGTTATGTTATGTTATGTTATAAAGAGTTCACTGAGAATATGTCCGATCGCTACCGACGTTCAATCCTATCAGGCTGAATAAAAATGGTGACAAAAATAACACTGGCCTGTGTCTCAAAACCTTTTTTCAAAGATCAAGGTTTTCCAACTAATTTAGAATAATTTTTGCATGCTGAATTTATGAATATAATTAGTTTTCTTTGCTCAGGTCTTGTTTCTAAGATATGCTGGATTTATATTAGAACATATATTTCCAAAATGGCACTGTCATCCAACCATTTATTACTTCTTTTTGGTCAGGTCTAGTAATGAGTAACCATACATAACCTATTTTAGTCATCTTTTCAGGACTAGATTTGCATTGCAATGGATGGTACATGTAAGAAACATCCAAATAAGTTTTAGTACATCTGCAGACATGGCACTCTTCCAGACCATCAAGCAAAAATCAGGGATTTTGTGAAAAAGGCAAATCATGCTTACTTTGGAGTGCAACCACGGGACCAGAATAAGCCTTTTGCTGTAAAACATTGAGGAAGAGTGGTTGTCCACCTCCCCTCTCCTGGCTCTAATCCCTTTTTTTTTCATGGTGCAGCCTGAGAAGAGGGATGCTTCATTCCGAGAGGGGCACTCGATAGACCTCTATCATGCCTCCCCATTCATTTTTGTTCTCCCACAGGCTAGAGTTAATAATAAATTAGAATAGTGATTTTGGACATTGTGCAAATCAAAGGTGAAATTAATGAACTTGAGTGGTTGATGTTTATTTATTGAATTGCCTGAATTGGTAGAGCAAAGAACAAGCTGGAGTCATTCAGGTGAGAGTTGTTGTGAACGGTTGTGTGTGTGCAGATGTTCGGTTTGATGATGTTTAAGTGTGGCAGTGAATTTATGATAGAAGATGCCTTCTCCTTTCCAGCTTCTTGGTGCCAGCTAGTCAAGAGTCATCTGGCTTTGTGAAGAAGTGGGGACCAGCCTTGACTCTCAGTTGTTCTGATACATAAAAGGGACTGTCCGGAAGTGTGGGTCTTGAAGAGTGCCTTTCAGCCTTCTACAGGAAGGTTGGAGTCAAGTCCTCCCCCACAATCCACCTTGGATGGAACCCATACATCCCAGGTTCCTGAAGTCGGAATGCTTTGCCATTTCCAGAAGAAGTGCAGGCCTGCTTCCCCTTCCCTTTCCCCCAACTTGTAAGCTCTGGTTATAAACTATAGTTTGAGGGTGCACCCAATATTCTTCTTTGTTGGCCAATAGATTTGTAAGGCCCCATATATCGTTGGGTGTGTTAACTATTCACTATGCATTGGCTAAGATATTGATAAAGCGCTATATATAACAGACTAGTGTGTATATATATATATATATATATATATATATATATATATATTTAATTTTTAGTTGTAAGATTGTATATAATTTGTTTACATTTATACTCATTATTGGTGATTAGAAATTAATTTGATTATTTACTGGGTTATTTAATAAAATTAAGATTAAACTATCTCATTACCCTCTCTTTGAACAACCGGGTTGGCCTTGTCTGGGCGGCGGGGATAGTTAGTGAGGGGCTTATGACCCTGCCACCAGAGCATATGTGAACAATTTACGGGATTAGAGTAATAAGAAAACCAAGAGTATTCCATTTGGTGTCCCAATAGTGTGGAGGGAAGTCAAAGCTCACATCATCGACTGCTATTTCTGCATGACAAATTTGAAAGGCATCAATCGCAAGAACAAACAACATGTTCAATACCTCAATGTTCCTTCACCTATAAAACCATGGGTTTTAGCTCTGATTCTGAGGCTAGTGTCACTACCAATACAGGTGAGTTTGATGTACACAAACCAGAAGAGGGAGACCAACTGGTGCAATTTATGCAAGCCAAACTCAACAACCTGACACGAGATTTAAACCTTTCCAAAGAATCTGCTCAGTTATTGGGTTCGCATTTTTGAAACTAATGTATTTTGACACCAGGGAAAACATTCTATTGGTATCGGGGCCGTGACAATATTGCTGACCTGCTCACTTTAATGGGCTTGAAGTATGATGATATGGAATGGATACTTTTCATTTACTCATTTAACAGAAGTCTCAAGGCAGTTCTTAATAATGGCAATAAGTTTTCATCGATCCCTATTGGACACTCAGCTGCAATAAAAGAAACCTAAAACATCATGGACTGTCTGTTGTCTGCTCTCAACTACTAGGAACACAAATGGCTGATCTGAGGAGATTTTAAAGTTTTTGGACTCATCCTAGACCTTCAATGTGGGTACACAAAGTATCCATGCTTTATGTGTTTGTGGGACAGTCAGGCTGATAACTAGCATTATGTCAGATAAGGAATAGAACCTAGTTCACGCAACATTTTGTCCCACCCTCTGGTTGAACCGAGCAAGATATTGCTTCTAT
Organism: Ceratothoa steindachneri; assembly: GCA_963969495.1. Taxonomy (NCBI): domain Eukaryota; kingdom Metazoa; phylum Arthropoda; class Malacostraca; order Isopoda; family Cymothoidae; genus Ceratothoa; species Ceratothoa steindachneri. The sequence continues at coordinate 38,285,503 of OZ018333.1, forward strand.
CCCTGCACATCCAATTTGGTTTGGTAAGAACTTTGTCAAGGCAATGGAGAGGGAAGGTAGAGGATTTACTTTGCTCAGTCAGAAGTTTCCACGAGTCAACATGGAAAAACTGAAGGCAGATGTATTTGATGGTTCTCAAATGAGGGAGCTCATCAAGGACAAGTAGTGATGAAGCGCTGAATCCTACTGAACTCTGTCTGGTTTTCCCTAATAAGTCATTGAAAACTTCCTTGTCAACCACAGAAGTACTCAGTATGAGAAAGAGTTTGATGAGTTAATGGAGAATTGCTGCAAACTTGGTGTGAACAAGTCTGTGAAAATGCAATTCCTTCTGTCTCACCTGGACTATTTTCCTTGAGAATTGTGGAGACTTCAGTGAAGAACAGGGTGAGCACTTTTGCCAAGATATCCATGTGATGGAGGAATGGTAACAAGGGCATTGGGATGTCAACTTTCTGGCTGACTACTGCTGGTCTGTGAAAAGGGATTTGGTGTCTGCTAGGCACAAAGGGAAGTCCATGAAGAGACTATTCATCCATGAATACCATCTTTGTATGTTGTACTCTTCTTGGTATCAATTAGAACATTCTGTAAACCTTCTAGGTATAAATTAGTTCAAAATTTATTACATTTGCCTACAAATAGACCAGAATATAAGAATTTCAGGATGTGCTTATATCTCAAAAACTTGGTCTGCTTAAATAAAATGTGCATGATTTTTGGATTCAGCATGAAAAACTGGCCTAAAATCAGGTATTGTGTGTTAGACCTTGAAAAGAGTGCAGACCAGTGTAATTATCAAATATAACCTAGTAATTTACTACAAGTCATTCCATGCCATCTAACCAGATTTTAGAAATCAACCCCTCCTTCACCATCGATTTTTGATGAAATTTTACACAGTTTGTCTGAGTCCTAAATGAAACCATGCACAAATTTAGTTCAATAGCTCTTATATTATGCTCCAAATGATTGCCTCTACCTCGAGACACTGACGACATCTCTGTAAACAAAATTCATGTTTAGCTGCCCGCTGTGCAGCCATAAATGGGCCAAAAGAGACCTGTCATAATCAAATTTTTGGCGTAGATCTCAGAAATCACATCAATCTAACTCCAAACTTTTCTTGCAAATGTCGAGTAAAAATGGGGTAAAATTCTCAAACTTACAAGTCTACTGGTGCTGTTTTCACAGTTTGATTTAGTTATATAGATTAAAAGCACTAGTTTCTTGGTCCCAACTCAACGATCAGGTTGCCTTTTAGTGCTAACTAAGCTTGCTCACAATTGTAAAGAAGCAGGTGTGAATGCTTTAGCATGCACAGTGCAGAAGGGACTTTGAAAAAGGTCTCAAGTCAGGAAAGACTGTGAAGAAGCCTCATTTCAACAATAAGCTTACAGATAGGCTCCACTTTTGTAGAAAATATAAAGACTGGAGCAAAGTGATATTCTTTGAAGGTCCCTTCTGCTTGTTTGGAGGATCTGGAGGATCCCATATTAGAAGAAAAATAGAATGCTGCCACATGTCCTGTATTATGGCCGCAGTGAAGCATCTGAGTACCTCTAAGTCTCAGGCTGCTTTTCATTTAAAGGAAGTGAAGCAATAACAATTTTGCTCAAGAACTCTGCCATGAACTTAAAATGGTACCAAACATGCATCATCAGACCATTTTGAACAATTCAGGACAATTGGAGGATGATACCTATATTTTTCAGCATGATGGTGCACTTTGTCACAAAGCAAAAGCTGAAAATATCAAACTTTTGGGACCTTGCCATGGGAATTCCCAGATTTGAAGGTAATAGAGAATTTCTGGGCAATAATTAAAGTAATGGTTGATGAACAGAATCCACCCAATTGTGAGCAGTTGCAGCTCCTTAAAATTGGAGCAATATTAGTAAAGATACCAGGGTTTAAAGATCTGTTGATATCAGAGATGCATTCTTTGAGCCTTATGAATCCAAGTACACCACCAAGTTTCCAATCATACAATATATTCCACATCTCATAAGGTGCCCAATCAGTGATGTAGAATTTGTTAAAGTTAGACTACCATGAGAGTGGTTTCCAAATTACCTAGATTTGAGTAACAATAAAATGATTTTATATGAAGATTTTAAAAATTCTTTTGCATATAAGGCAATAAAAATGAGAGACCAATAAAACTCAATTGGCTATCACCCCTTCAAGTTCAAACTAAATTTCCCTTGTTCATTAATTATTTGCATCAGGGGAGTCAATTGATGGCAAAACATGCAACAATACTGAAGAGCAGAGCCATTTCATAATAGGTAAAATAAACTAAAAAATAAATAGTCTAGCTTAATTACAGAAAATACTTGAAAATAGGCAAGTAACTCACCCTTTTATTATCCAACATTTCATCAGCAAATAAAATCTTTTCATTACTCATGTTTATCTCCAGATTTGTTTAAAAAGTTCTATCTGGATGATGAATATAATGAATAACTAAGGTTTCTGATAGATAAACTTCCTTCATATACCAGACTTTTAAGAAGCTTCAATAAATTTAGCCAAGCTTCCCTGCCTTGGCAAATAACCTTAGGGAGAGAGGAAAATAAGTGATAGAACCATCACTTAGTGGCATCCCACCATTTTTTTAAAAGAGGGACTCATCTAGCAACTGCCTCAAGGCATAAATGACTGTAAAAAAACCTAGTAATTAGGCATCATTAAAGCAAAACAATAAACAATTATGATTATATACTGGGGGCTGTGCCCCCCAGACCCCCCAATTGATTGAAACTCAGGATCATCATAGGGAGGTCCCCATGCAGTGATAAGCCCCCTACGAGCAGCCCCCTTGAATTTACTCTAAAAAGGTGAAACATATTGGAACAGGGACAAAATATTTTACATCCCATCATTCGCGCCACCGATCTTCATGTTTTCCAAAGTGACAATGGGTAGTCTGGAGTAAACCCCTTTCACTGTTTACTCTGGAGTTAGACAAGGGTGTGTGATGGGCCCAGTATTGTTCAATGTGGATAATTTCTAGCTACTCTTTTTTTGTCTCACTTCATTGTTGAGTCAATAAATGTATTTTTTTTAGAATTTGGGGCAGTCACCCCCATACAAACCTATAATTGTAGGGGGTTGCACTCCCCACATTCACAAATGACAAAAGCCACAAAGGCCTATCAAAGGTCATCCGCATCTGTTAAAACCAAAACATAAAATGCAACCATAGGATTGTCAGATCATGCCCCTACAATATACAATTAGAACCATACACAGGAATGTGTCAAAAACAAAAAGCATCATCATCAAGACTCATTAAAACTAGAATAATCCCCCCCCCACAAAATTAATCCTCCCTACTCGTATAAAAAAATATAATCTGCATTTGAATACATTCAAGTTTGGACTGTCTCCTGTCTCAGATGGCAAACTATTCCAGTAATCTAGCACTCTATTGGTAACAAAATATTTTCTAACATCCAACCTGCACCTCTGTTTCTTATTTTTAAGTGGTGGCCTCTAGTCCTATAACTACCTTCCAACTCAAATAACTTGCTAAAATCGAACTTATCCATCCCAGAACAGATTTTAAAAGCTCAATCATATCTCCCCTCACACATCTCTCAAACGAGAACATATTTAGTACCCTCAGTCTATCTTCATATTCAAGGTGCTTCAGGAAAGGTATTATTTTTGATGTCTTCCTTTGTACTGACTTTAGCATGTTGATGTCATGTCTAAAATGTGGTGACCATGCTTATATACAGTACTCTAAATGTGGCCTAACATACGAGTTATAGAATGTAAGGATAACCTCTTTACTATTGTAGCTAATATTCCTCTTAATGTATCCTGGCACCCTATTTGCTCTATTTTTTGCCTCAATACGCTACTTTGAAAACTTCAGTGACCTATCTATTACTATGCCTAAGTCCTCATGCAAACCTGAATTCAGCCAATGCCCATTCATTTCAAAGCTAAATTCCCTATTATCTCTTCCCATGTTAAGAACTTTGCATTTCTTAAGGTTAAAAATAATTTGACACTTCTGAGCCCAAGAAAATAACTACTTTTTTAAAGAACAAAGAGGTCTGCGTGAGAGGGGGGGAGGTGGTAGCACTGATGAGAAGGAAATGACTACAGGAAGATGGTCACTTTCAATGTAAGGGCCAGTACTGGTAGTGGTGTGGAGGAGGGGGGCCATTCCCCAGACATAGCTCCAAGGTAGAGGGGTTCCCTGGAAGTAGATGGATCCTGGTAGGGAGGCAAGTGGAGGGGGGGGGGGGGGTGATAAGAGAGTAGAAGTCACTGTCTGTCTAGAAGTTCGATAGGGAATGGCCTGAATGGTTCCTCCAGCTACTTAGGACGGTTGGTCACCAGAAGTCGTGATGGGCATTAAAATCGCCCATTATTAGCGTTGGGAAGGAGAGCTGCGATAATAAAAATTTAAGATCACGAAGAGAGAGATACAAAAATGGATTATATATTAATAGGATCTGAACAAGTCCAGAATTTTTTGTTTCTAAGAGCTCACCTGGTGACTGCCTCCTTGATCATAAGTCCCGGGTAAATATGTAGACGAGGGCCCGGCCGATAAGATGTACTATTTCGTCCGTGTTCCAAAATGTTTCATGTTTTTGGAGTACATTTACAGGGGACGGCTCATGGGGGGGTAAACACGATGCGTGGACCGCACTACGATGATCCTGAGTTTCACTAAATTGGGCGGGAGGGGGGGGGTTCTGGGGGGCATAATCCGATTTTTTATAATGTTCTGACGTTTACAGAGGTGAATGTTTTAACTACATCATGTTAGCGCCTTTAATCGTTTTGCGAATTAAAATAGGGGTTGGGGGTGGGGTATGACGTCAGAACTCAAACGCGCATGAATATTCAGACACGGGTGAACGATAATATTTATTAAACTATTTACAAAATACTATTTAAGAATTATACAATCTATTTATCCATTATTATAACACAATTACTTAGAAACTATTTACCAATTTAATTACAATCAACCAATTACTATCAATTATCTATTTGCCAATTACTAATTACCAATTATCCAATTACCAATTATCAATCATCATTTTTTTTGCCCTAATTACCAAACCAAATATACCCATTTAAATGCATTCCTGTTAACTCATGCAAATTTAATTCACACATAAATATTTGAATACAATCATAAACTGTTACTGTATAAATTAACCTTTAAATCTAACTGTTTATTCAATAATATATATATATATATATATATATATATATATATATATATATATATATATATATATATATATAAACTTCTTAACTCATTGTTTTTAATTAACGTAGTCCCCTAACGTCGGCCAGATTTAGGCCTAAGGAGGTCATCTGAAAAATTTAGACTCTGCATTAGCATTTAATAATTTATTCCCTTGAATAACGAAATATAGGTTATTATGTTTATTGTGATCTGAGAGCTATCTAGGATATTGCCGCAATATTAATTTAAAATCTATAAGTGGTGCCCAGAATAGTATAATTATCTCTCATCCATTCATTCATTTGTAAGATTAAATTAATATTCACTGTCACGTGTGTTGTATTTTCCGGACGATTCATTCCCCCTCTCTCGGTTTCATTTTTTTCTCGCGTAGATTGTTGACACGTGCTCGTTTTCAATCCTTAGTTAACCTTAACATCCTTAAGTGATCCCTTAGCAATTTCATAAAATTAATTATAATATACAGTAATAAATATAAAGTGACGTATTTTCAATATTTTTTTTCAAATTTTTACGTTTAAGCACCTGAATTTAATTTGTGCATAAACACACACTTTTATTTTTCTGTAAATGGATTATAACGGAGCCCCAAGCTACGCCTCAACTTCAGGCACAGTACCAACGACCCAAGCATCTTCCCTCGCAACAACAACGACGTATTTATCCACCTTCGCCCCCATGCAAGCATCCTCCCTCATTTTCCTACTACTCAACAACACCCTTTTTCCATTCCATCTTCGGTTCAGCTTCCGCCATTCGACCCGCAAAATCCCATTGGCTGGTGGGAAATGGTGGAGCTCATCCTCCTACACCAGGCAGTTCCCGAGGACCATGCAACAATCGTCGTAGCCCAGAGATTACCTCTTAAGTATTTTTTATACTTTTAAGAGTATTCTGCTTGATGCGGGTATTTCTGGGTATTGGGGAAGGTTCCAGAGGGTGTTCATGGAGGAATTTGGGAGGTCACAAATTGAAGACCTGCGTATCCTTCTTGATACACAGGAGATGAAGGATAGGTGCCCCACGCATTTTCTGTACCGTCTCAAGGACCTGTCATATGCCAAAGGAGCACATCTCGACCAACTCGACCAACTCATAACTGAGATATTCATGCGTGGAGAAGTGGAGAAGATGGCAAAGGCGGCTGATGCCCTGTATAACCATCCATTCGTCATCTGGGGAAATGCAGGCACCAGGTCGTTAACCAAAGAAAATAGGGGGCGTAGCACATCATACAACTCTGTTAAAATCCACTCACATGTATCCATTTCACAGGTTAGGTCGCCGGCCGAGACTCCTTACAATCCGCCAGGACTACGTCAGATTCATCCTCCCAGGCGTCGGGTCTTTTATCCGTTCTCGAGCGGATTGAGATGGATATTTGTGCCCTAAAGGTGCGAACGGGTCTTAACCGGGAGCAAAATCGTGAGCAGGACGGGGGAGTCAGACGTCGTTTTCCCTCCCGAAAAAGGCAATACCAAGGAGAAAACAACAGCACGAAAGGTGAGGCACAGCAGTTTCATTTCCAACCTAGACCTAATTCCCCCTATCCTGACAACTCTCAGGGTAGCTGCTGGTACCATTATAATTAGGAGAGCAACGCTGTAAGCTGTGTGCAGCCTTGCAGTTTTTACCGTGCATCATTTCATGCACACAACTTTAACCTTCTTTCTGGTTGTGCTGTTCATACTGCTATCTTTTAGCCTTCAGGCTTCTGTTGGTATCACCTCAAATTTGGCGCCAGAGCAAAAAAAAAATGCTCTGCCCCATGTAACTACCAGCAAAATGCTCAATCTGCACCTCAATCTCAACCTACCCTTACCTCACCAACTCCGATTTTACAAAACTATACGGGTTTCATTACTCAACTTTCACCTTCAGCAAAGGGAACTCTAAACTGAATTCACAAGTGATACGTGGGTCTGTCACCTCTGCAGCCTCATCTCTTCAGACCGATCCTCCATCTAGTATTCATGACCCACTCTCTGGTTTCTCCTTCCTGGTTGACATTGGCGCTCAATGCAGTGTCATTCCAGCCTCTTCAGTCGAGAAAGCTTGCACTTCTGATCTTGTCCTTAAAGATGCCAATTCATTGGACATAAAGACTTATGGGAGGCGTATCCTCGAGCTCTCTCTCGGGTTACGTCGTTTTTTCCCATGGACGTTCATCATTGCCGACGTCGACATTCCAATTTTAGGCCTAGATTATCTTTCTGTGCACGACATTCTCGTCGATTCTCGTCACTGCAAACTTATCGACCGAACTACGATATCAACAGTTGCTAGGTCATTCTTTCCTTCCACCAGCTCTCTCCTCTTCGTTCGTCTCCCTACAACTGCTCCCCACTTCCATCAACTTTTGCGGGAGTTCCAAAGCCTCTGCCTGCCTTCTTCTAAGGACAGAACTATTAAGCACAATGTGGTGCACTGAATAGATACGACAGGAGGACCAGTTTTCTCACGTCCCCGTCGTCTGGCCCCGGATAGACTTGCCCCAATGAAGCAGGAATTCAAATACATGATGGAGGCCGGGATCGCAACCCCATCCGTTTCCCCATGGGTTTCACCGCTTTATGTAGTACCTAAGTCTAGTCCGTGGGAATTCAGAGTTGTAGGTGACTACAGGCGACTCGATCCCTGTATTGAAGGAAAGTACTCCCTAAAAGGCAGAGTCGAGTTCTCAGGGGAGACATAATGTGCTGAGCGGGCCAGCCGACCAGCCCTCTCGTTGCCTATGGACCCAGCAAAAAATAATTTTACATCGGGACGCCTTTTGGATCGCCCAGTTGCAAATTTCTGTGATTAAGGGATGGGATGCATTAAAAGATCTAATTGACTGTAAGACACTCCTGAGTCGGAAAAGATGACAAAATCACTAAAAGGTCAAATTTGGATGAGCCTAAAGGCTAAAAGGATTGCCGAAAGTTCAGCGGTAAAAATGGATGCTACTGGCGGCAAAGATAGAGTTAGGAATTCTCCTCCTGGGTAGATAACTGCGGCGCCCACGCCACCGTCCGACTTAGAACCATCCGTGTATCATGGGCAGCATTGTTTGTGTTGGGGTCGAATACTCTAAGAACAGGCTCTTAATGATGCGAGATTCCATGGAAGACTTCTCCTAGCTCCACATGTTGGTATATACTGTGGAGAGAGGAGCATGCCAACTAGAGGTCAGTAAGGATGGAAGGGTAAGGACCCTTGGAGCACCCAGGTTAGAGAGATGATCTACTATGCAAAGGTTCAAGGGGCGGGGTAAAGATGGCAACTTATCATATGCCACCGTTGATTCGGCAGTATACAAGCATCTGGGGACCTCTGATACAGGGGCTTGCTGTATTCGGCAGAGGTATCGCATGCAGATTTGAAGTCTATGGTAGGGCAAAGGGAGTACCTAACTCTCGCAGTAAAGGCTGGTGACAGGAGAAGTACGGAAGGCTCCACTGGAAAGGCGAACTCCGAGGTTTCGAATGGGGTTCAACATTTTAAGGGGTGAAGGGGAAGCCGATGAGTAAATTTGACAGCCATAATCCAATTTGGATTGGACGAGGGCTGTGTAAAATATCCACGAAGTGTGTGAGAGGACTTTCAAAATGTCTAGATCCGGCATACAGCCCGTTCGAAGTCGGCGTAGGTGTGGTAACAAGGATAACTTTGGAGCGTGAGTTACGCCAAGAAACCGACACTCTGAGACACTCTATATCTTCACCTTGTAGGGAGATAGATGGCCGAACAAGAACCCCTCTTCCCCGGTGGAAATGCATTGCTTTGGTTTTGTTCGTGGAAAAGCGGAATCGCTTAAGCTGTGCCCTTTTAGATACAGCATCGACCGCCAGTCGTAGCCGACCTGCTGCTGATGGCAGGCGAGGGAAGCAATAGTATAGTGCTAAATCATCGACAAACAGAGTTGCCGATACAGCCTCTGGGAGAGACGAAATAATATCATTGATGACAATTATAAAATACTCAAAACACTGCCCGGAGGAATTCCTCCTCTTGGGGTTCCACGTCAGAATATGCGTCTCAAACACGTACCTTGAAGGATCGAGATGCTAAAAAAGTGACGGTAAAAGACCTTTTATCCCTCAGAGGTGTAGCTGATTCAAGATGCCGTATCTCCATGTTGTGTCGTAGGTTTTATCAATAGCGAAAAATATGGCCAGGACTTGGTGCTTTAATGAAAAATCTTTCCGGACCGATCCCTCGAAACGTACTAGTAGGTCAAGGGTACTATGACCTTTGCGGAAGCCACATTGAAATGGAGAGAGAAGGTAATTGGTTTCTAGGAACCAGTTTAATGCTCCAACACCATTTTTTCCCGCAACTTACTCAAACAGCTGGTGAGAGCTATAGGGCGGTAGTGATCTGCCTCCAACTCGTCCCTGCCCGGTTTAACAAAGGGAAGGATGATCCCAATGTGCCATGATGAGGGGTAAAAACCCTTCACCCATATAAGGTTGTACAAATCAAGTAAGAAGAGAGTAGAGTGTGGGTGTAGGTGCCGAATCATATCGATATGGATCTCGTCAAGGTCAGGGTAAGTAGATCTGCAAAGGAACAAAGCGCTACGCAGCTCATGGATGCTGAATAGAGCGTTATATGGAAGATTAGATTTTGTTGAGAGTTGTGAGAATGAGACTTCCTTTGATTCGTAGGATAGAAAAGCCTTAGGGTAACGGCCGACACTGCTGACGGCGCGGAAATGGTCAGCAAAAGCATTGCTGACCCCCAGGCTGTCCTTCTCCAAGGAACCGTGTAAGTTGATTGTGGGGGTATGATGATCAGCATAACGGCCCCTGATCTTATTAATCCTCTCCCACATCTTAGCGGTAGGTGTCATAGAGGAAATTGATGAAACGTAACGGCGCCATGCATTTCGGCGAGCCTGACGAAGGGTTATTTGGCGAAGCGCACGAGCTCGGTTTCGGTCGACCTTGTTGCACAAAGTTGGGTTCTTTTCAGAATCGTGCATGGGCTAACTTGTAGTTTTTGATAGCTTTTGCACACGCAGAGATCTACCAGGGCACGGTTGAGCGGCCCGTGGTGGGTCGCCTCCGTGGATGGTGTGTGTTGCTGCATTGTAGATAGCCGATGTAAAGTATTCTACTGCCGCGTCCACTTCCTTGAAGGTCCCCAAGGTTGCACTTGTGAAGGACGCCTCTTGGAAACCTTCCCAATCTGCATGACCTAAGTCTCACTTAAGGGGCATGGTTGTATGAGGGCTAACTTGAAGGGCCGACAAAACAATAGGGAAGTGGTCACTCCCATGGAGATCGTCTAGAATTCACCATCGAAACTCCGTGAAGCAATCCGGGAAACAGACAGGTCAACACAGCTAAAAGAGTCCGTCTGGACATGAAAAGACGTAAAATCGGCAGTATTTAAAACACCAAGAAAGTCAGATAATAAAAGAGACTCTAAAACACTGCCTTTGGCATTTCGAGTGATGTCACCCCAGTATGGGTGACGGGCGTTAAAATCTCCTAGTAATAAAAATGGGGAGGGCAACTGGTCTATAAGTTCTAAAAGGTCGGGTCTTGACAATAATAAACAGAGGGTAGCTAAATAGAGCAGACGGTAAAAAGCTCAGTAAGAAAAACCCTCACGGCAACAGCTTGGAGGGTAGTATGTAGGGGGATGGGAGAAACATGGTGGGATGAAGATACCATGATTGACACCCCTCCATGAGAGGGGCTTCCAGCAGGAGCAATAGAGTTGAAAGTGAGAAGCCGGGTACCTGCGGAAAGGGCCGTATACCCAGGTTTATTCTCCTGAAGACAAATAACAGCGGGTTGGATAATCGTCAAAAGAATTTTAAGTTCTTCCCACTTTGGAAGAATGCCTTGACAATTCCATTGTAAAATGGAAAATATTATGTGGGACAATAGATACCACTGTGGATATCTTTTTCTCTTTTGTGGCTGATATTGTATTTGAGGTTCGACCCTAAAAGCTTGGGAGACAGAGATCAGATTTTGATGAGCCTGCTTTTGCAGGGGGAGAGATCCTAGAAGAAGCAGTAACTTGGGCTTTTTTCGAGGCTTTTGGAGAACCAACCGAGGACCTTGACTGTAATTCGAGCTCACAACCTGGCGGAAAACGAAGCTTGAGAAGGGATTTTCGGCCGGTAGATCCGGATTCATGGGTCGAGGGTATTTTCGGTGTCTGAGGAGTTGGCCTAAGTCCTGTAAAAGGTGGGACGGACTTAAGGGCATAGAATGTTCAGCTATAGGGGGAGAGTCCCTGGGAGATTCTCGGGGTTCAGCCGAGTTAGCTCTAGAGGCTGCCCGCTTATTGGTGATCGATTACCCAGGTGAGGAATCCTCCCTCTTACCACTGGGCTTTGGGTCTCGGGGCTGGGTGGATGAACATTCACTGGTCGATGTTGAGGATTCTTTCAAATAGCGTCTGATGTCTTCAAGTGCCTCCCCCTGAGCGTCTCTCCCATCTAGAGCTGCTGGAGAGAGGGGTGCTGAATTGCTTATCTCGGTGTGAGAGCGATGCTTCGACTGCATATTCTAAATGTTTCTGACGCTGCGAGTAGATTTAGGATGCAGTACTTCAGGCTGTTTTGAACTCGAGCGTGATGGTCGGTTTCTTCCAGCGTCACGTAAAACGTCAGAGAAGAGCCGGCCGAGTGGTGAGGTTTGTGCTCGAGCACGCTGGCGGGCCTCTCTTATATCTAGACGTAGGGAGTCGAGCAAAGCGATCACCTCCTTTTCCTATAAAAATATAGAGCAAAGTTTTGATGCAGTACTGTGGGTACCTTCGCAGTTGGCACAGCGAGATGTTTTGGTTCATTCGGGGCAATGGTAGTCAGGGCTACAATTCACGCCGATGGACACGACCAACATGTCCAAATTGATTCCAATTGAAGCAACGTCTGGGTAGTTCGATATAGGGACTTACCGGGGCACGAAGGTACCCAGCTTTAATATAGTGCGGCAGTTCTTGTCGTCCAAATGTCAAAATCAGTGTGGCGGTTGGAACTCTAGTGGAGCCTAATGTGGTATCTACCCTGTGTACGTATGTGACACGTTTTGTACTAAGCTTACTCTGAAGGCGGGTGGGGTCGTAGTCCCTTAGTTCGTTTGAACGGACGACACCTTTGACAAAATTCAGAGGCGGATGAGGCGAGACAGTTACTGGAATTTCAGCTATCGAGGATAGATTTCGAACATGGTTGTGTTGAGAGTGGGATGACACCTCGACTACGACATCACCACTACCTTTTGACTACATCCGGCGGGGTTCACCACAGCGAGACTCAAAAGATTTATTGACGTCAAACACATCGACTTTTGCAAGTGGGGCATCGGATGATTTATTCATGACAAGAAAGCGAGAATAATCTAGATCTGGGTCTACTTCGTTGGAATAGGGGTCCAACGAGCGAGGGAAGGCTGAAAGGGGAGCTAAGGAAAGTTTGGCACAAAAACCCTTACGAGAAGGGAAGGTTTTTGGTTTATGGCTAGCCATTGCAAAGAGAAAAAACTTCGTATTCTCTCTCGGAACTCCCCACCATGGAGGCCTACAAGGGCCCGGCACTACTGCAAATCTACAATCAATTACACCCAGTATGTCCTCTTGGAGATTGGATACTGATCCACCACACGATCTTTAGAAACCTAAGAGGCTGCCCAAGTTTTTCTCCTACGCACGGAAAACAAGGGCCAACGATGGGTTTCTCCTTAGGTCAGCCCTGTGCCCCTTAGGGGCCTGGGGCTGACCCCCTTCTCCACGAGAAGGCCAGAGCCTCTCTGGGAACAACTCCTGAACAAAAGGTCCCAGATAGGGAGGGGGTGTATGTATATATATATATATATATATATATATATATATATATATATATATATATATATATATATATATATATATATATATATATATATAGTACAAGAGGAATAAGATTTGGACGCGAATGACCAAATGAGATAAGAAACCGGAGTTTTTTAAAGGCAAGAGAAGGCGGCACAGTGAAGGCGATCCTTTACCAAGATGACAGAAATAACGCCAGGATTCTTCTAATGTCCCTCTCTCTTGCCTTTAAAAAACTCAGGTTTCTTGTCTTATTTGCTCATTCGCGTCCAAATCTTATTCCTCTTGTACTATATGTATTTATAGTCAGCTGCACCAGGTTTCTGAATTTTTCTTTCTGTCTTCAAATTTTATTTGAAATACAGAAAATAAAAATGGCATAGCCCTGTGGTGGTTGTATAATCACCGGCAGATCCTGTAGTTGCTTTCTTTGTATGTGACATGGACAGTGAGCCTTTAAATTGTGAGCGGGTAAGAGGATGTGGTATAAAAATTCCTTGGAAGTTACTAGCTTAGGTAGATACTGAGTTTGAATGGGTAACGCTTTGGGCGAAATATAGTTACTGTGCCTGGTCGCTTAGCGGTAAGGCATCTGACCGGCAATCAGCATACCCGAGTTCGAGTTTCGACCAGGAATTCAAAACTGTTTTGCCCTGGCGTTATTTCTGTCTTCTCGGGAAAGGATCGCCTTCATTGTGCCGCTATCTGCTTCCTTTGATTCTGGATTCTTCTAATGTCCCTCTCTCTTGCCTTTAAAAAACTCAGGTTTCTTGTCTCATTTGCTCATTCGCGTCCAAATCTTATTCCTCTTGTACTATATGTATTTATAGTCAGCTACACCAGGTTTCTGAATCTTTCTTTCTGTCTTCAAATTTTATTTGAAAGATAGAAAATAAAAATGGCATAGCCCTGTGGTGGTTGTATAATCACCCACAGATCCTGTAGTTGCTTTCTTTGTATATATATATATATATATATATATATATATATATATATATATATATATATATATATATATATATATATATATATATATATATATATATATATATAGCAACCGACGTGTATTTCCAAAATAGGAGACGCGATAGTCGCTACACACATAAAGTACACCGAGAGAGAAAAGTAAAGTTAGCGCCGTTTACGAGGATGTTATACGGTTGTAAACGAAGCACAGTTATCTCTGTTAGAGTTGGTCAAGGCAATCTTTGGCAAACATAATAATCAAAGCAGAATCCAGAATAAACCGGTTAGTTCTCACTGTTAAACAAATAGAAGCCAGGTCAGAAAGCTGTCTCCACGGCAACATGCCACCGCCCACAGAGAATTGGCCCAATAGTCGGAGTGACTTCCTAATAAATATGTTCGGCAGTAGTCAATCAAAAGTCGAGTTATGTTAATACCGACAAATCAACAGCCCGGTACATATGAGGGAGGTGTGTCTTAGTTGGACAAGGAACTTGTAGGGCGTGGCTTAAATTGAATATATATAACTATGTGGAGCCAAAACAGGAAGGGAATTAGATTACCATTTTATAAAGCAATATATCGCGTTATAAATCTTTCAGTTCGTGCTCTCGGATTCGCGTAATTCATCTTTGTATATAGTCGTGTACATAACGCAGACATTAAGGTGTAACTCATAAAGGCTTTATTCGTCCGGCCTCCTTTGAACTTTGCTCGCACTTGACCTCGAACTTAATTTGTGATAACTTACAACTTAAAACTTAATTAAAGACTTTTGTAAAGTGCAATAAGATCTAGTTTCAATAATAATTCTAGTTTTGCTTTAGTGATTTCAATATCCTGACGTTGCCCCATCTTCCTTCTTCAAGGCCTTATTAATCGGGAAAACAACCATTGCGCAATTTTCCTCATTAATCGCCATTCCTCGAGATCACATACTCGTAACTCACGAAATATCGGTGTTCTACCCTAGTGTGGTCTATCTTCCTCTTCCAGGCGATTTGACCCAGTCGTTAGAATAAGACCGCACCTCGTCTTAGGGCACCCCATAGCAATCAACAAATAACTCTCATGGGAAATAAGGAAGGGCAACGCAAACCAACCGGTGCATATGTATTAACCAGAGCCGTTGCCAAAAGATTACACGATAACTCGATAATCTATCACCATTACTCGTAACCAGCGTCCCCCCTCCAAGCCTCTTGGGCTGTCCTCACGATTACCTTTATGGGTCCCTCATAATTAGGGACGACCTTCAAGAGCCCTCTTTATTTATCTATCTATATTATTAATAAAACTGGTGTCAGGTTTAGCATCATCTCTTAAAGAATCATCTCTTAAGTCCTTTAAAAGTTGCTTTTTTGTATTTTCGATAAAGGCTTAACGTTCTGGCTGTTTAAATGTGCAGTAAAATAATATTTTCTATATTTATTTCTCTTTGTGTGTGTCCATTTTAACCGCGTAAGTTTTGGGGGATAATTTTTGCTGTGAGAATACGTCTCAAATTTTATTCTTCAGCGGAATCGTCGCCTTTTTATCCGTGAAGAATCATTTAGGATTGTGTATTTTTTTGTGTGTGGATTTTAATTGACAAGGCAAGACTCTCGCATTAAATATTTCTTTTTGTTAGGCATTTTCTTTTCGTGCGTGCATACCACGTTAGACTAGGTTGTCAATTTTGTTGCATTGCTTGGTGTTAATTGGATTTTATTTTCATTGTGGGGTGGGTGTTAATTCCATTTTCACCCGCAATATGTCATATTTTAAGCGTTTTAAGCTCCAAGGCAAGTACTTTGGCTTATCAGGCAAGGATCTTCTATCGTAGATCCAGGAAGAGGAAAGGAACGATAGAGCAGGAAGAGAAAAGGAACGATAGAGTAGGGAAAAGGGAACGAGAGAGTGAAGAAAGGAGACAAATACTCCAGCATGGTCCTGAATTAAGTCGAGCGAGGGCCGAGACCCTCTATATTAATTTTTTTGCTGAAATTCCCCAGTCAGCATTGGTGAAGCTCCGCATTATTAAAGAAAGCGAGGATTTTGGATTATACTTAATTCATTTCAAAAATCTTTTTGAAGCGAGATGGTGTCGCCAAGCTCCTTCCCTTATACTTAGTTCGCATCTCCGGGACATTAATTTCCCTCCCTTCTGAAGTTACGCTTGATTATTCCACCTTGAAATCCGAGCTTCTGGCAGCGTATAATATGACCCCCTGATTTTTATAGTTTTAAGTATCATCACGCCCGAATCCAGCCAAAGCAAACTTTCTGTCAGTTTGGCTACACCCTCCAAAGCTTTTTTAGCTTCTGGTTGAACTAGCCTAAAATTGCCCATGACTAGCACTCCCTAGGTGACTTTGTCCTGAAGGACCAGTTCTTGGCTTCGCTCCTTTCAGAAATTCGTTAATTCGTAAAGGATTGTAGATGCTACAACTTCAAATAATGCGTCGAAAAGGCTGATGTATACCCTAAGGAAAATAAGAAGACTTCCCCATTGTCCCCCAAGGAAAAAAGTAGCAACCCAAAATTTCCTCCACGCAATCCAAGTAAGTTCGTTAAGGTGACCGGCCCTTCAAAACCCAGAAATTTCTCCCAGTCAGAGCGCCAGGATATGAAACCATTTGCATCAAATTCCCCTCTGTCATCCTTCCCCAGGAGGCCCATTGTATGTTTCACCTGCGGCGTAGAGGGCCAGTTACAACCTAACTGCCCCCAGAACTCCCAACTCCGTAGTACATCTGTCATCTCTGTACACCAAGTGAGTGCCACCATCATCGCGAGCCGATTCCCCTAATTCTCTCTCTGCTCTCAATTGCTGCAGACATCGCGTCAATTTCTTATTCGATAAGAGCTCTCCTGGAAGTCTGAAGTTCGAGACTGGAACAGTAAATAGCTGCCGAGTCTCCACCCTCGTCCGAAATACATGATGCACCTGTATAGTGGTCTCCGATCTGCTGTTTCCCCCAGTAGCCCTGAACCACAACGAAATTTGAGATGGTCCATGACTACCTCGGACGCGTAAACCGCTTCCCCATAGTAAATTGCCATCTAGAATACCAATATTTCACCGGCTGTGCTGAAGTGATGTCAGACCCTATAAAATTGTGTTCCGTGCTAGGACAGTGGCCTCAGGTTTCTTCCAACCCTGTGGCTCAACCCATCGTCACACGAGCCCAATCAAGAAAGGAAAATGAGCCACCCGCTCTCCTTGAAGCACCCTGTGACTCCAAATTCAGTGACGTTATGAGCGAAGGATGCCCTCAGAACCAGAAAAAGTGTGAATCCCTTCTTCCACTGTGGGAAAAAGCCAGGAGTAACGAACGAGAATCATCCGCGGCAATAAAATCATTTCTTACTCGAGGTAAGGCACGTTGTACCGCGCTTGCCTGGGAGGAAATAGCACCAGGGCTCCTACATACTGCTCATTCTAAAAACTACCCACGACAGTTCGTTTTCTGGCCATTTTAGCTATAACAAAAGAGTGCAAAGAATTTTCAGGTATTTCTTTTGACCCCGTGGTGCAGAGTACATCTATAATTACTGCAGATAATGCGACATTTGCCAGACGACCACAGCAAAAGGACGCATCAAACCCGCTCCCCTTCAGAAGGGAACCATTCTTTCTGAGCCCTTCTCCTGTGTGGCCATCGAACTCATTGGCCACATTCACCCTCCATCCAGTGTAGGGCATATCTACGTGCTCACCCTCGTAGATTTTGCACTCGCTTTCCCGAAGCGGTTCTATTAAAGAGGATAGACAGCGTCACATGCGCGGAAGCCCTCATTTCCATCTTCTCTCGGGTTGGAAGACCGAAAGTGGTGTTATCGGAACAAGGCCGTCAATTTACCTCCGAGCTGATGTAATATGTAGAAAAATTGTTGATGGTAAAAGCCCTTTTACCAGCCCGTTCCACCCAGCCACAAACGGAATCGTTGAGATTAAAATGGAACTCTGAAGTCCATTTTAAAGAAGCTATGAGCGGAGCGACCTCCAGAGTGGTATTATTTGCCTACATAGAAATCCTCCACCATGCCTTTTGATTTGCTACTTATGAGTTGTTGTACAGGCGAAATGTTCATGGTCCAATGAGCATCTTAAAGGAACTGTTCTCCAAACATGAACTCGATGATATAATCTTCGTACCTAGAGGATCTCCGCCAAAGATTAGAGAAGTGCGCTGAGATAGCGTACCAGAACGCAGACCTTAATCTGGAGTAGTAAGACGTACTTCTACGTCAAATTGAAGGAACGAAGATTTAAGCCGGGTGACGAAGTGTTGTTGCTCCCAAATAAGTATAACAAACTACTTAGTCAATGGAAGGGCCCCTTTCCGGTCCTTGAGAGCCGTAGCCCAGTTGGCTACTTAATTCCAACACCCTCAGGAGAAAAACTCTTACACATTAATATGCTGTAGTAATACCCTCACCGAACCTGTGTTAATAACATCGTGGCACTCAACGAAGAGTCGGCTATGGAAGCCAACTACTCCCCAGATCCAATACATGTAATACAGTCATCTGTGTGGAGCACAACAAAGATTATTCGCTGTCCACCCTGTCCGGCACCGCCGAGTTACCACCCTCTGCCCTAGATATTGATAAGCGGCTTACATCATAGAAGAAGAGTCAGCTGCAGTAGCTGCTGATCAGTTCGGGGATGTGGTTTCTCAAGTCCCGGGATGTGCCGCACAGTTTGGGTACGACAGTGCTCTAACCACCCAAGAACCAGTCCGCTCCAAGCCGTACCCAATCCCCATTCACTTAAGACTAGCATACAACACCAAAGTAAATAATTTGCTTAGTTTAAATATTATTGAGCCCTCCAATTCTAACCATTGTTCGTCCATAGTAATGTACAAAAATCAGACGGTTAATATCGTATGTGCGTTGACTTTTGTAAACAATTCTGTGACGGCATTTGACACCGACCCTATCGATCAGAATCTCCTTTTTAAAGAGGCCAAATTTATTACAGAATTAGACCTTTGTAAGGCCTACTACCAAATTCACCTGAAAGAAAATGTAAAGAAATATACGGCTTTCCCCACGGATAAAGGCTCGATGCATTTCCGCCGGTTGCCCTTTGGCCTGGTTACAGCTTGTATTAACGACAATTATATGATGCGCCGGTTTTTGGATGGGTCGTCGAACATAACTTTCTACCTCGAGAAGATCTACGTCGCCACTCAAGATTGAGACCAGCAACTGGTCTCCCTACAAGCCCTGTTGCGTCGGCTGCGTGAGCACGGCCTCACGACCGCCCACAGCGAATGCTATTTTGCATATAGTACCATTAAGTAACTCGGGTTCCACATCGGAAATAACCACCTTGGCCCTCAAGAAGACAAAGTACGGGCCATCGTGGACATGCCTCTCCCCTGTAATAAGAACGGTTCAGATCTTTCATGGAATCTGCTTCCTTTTATCGGCGGTTCGTTCCCAATTTCGCGTCGCTCTCGCCCCCTTATGCAACCTCCTTCAAAGGAATCTCCCAACCGCATTGTTTGGACTCTGAAAACCCCTCTTCACTTCCACCAACTAAAAGGTAAATTGGCGTCCGCCCCCATTCTTAGGTTACCTAATCCCAGTAAGCCTTTCGGAAGCCGGACTGATATGAACAATGAGGGCATAGGCTGTGTCCTATTGCAATATGGAGACGATGGTAAAAGCCACCCGGTAGCGCACGTGAGTAGCAAACACCTCCACGCACAAATAACTATGTTGTAATAGAGCGAGAAGCACTGCCATTGTCTGGGGAGTGCAGAAATTCAAATTTTAACTTGTAGGAAAAAAAAAAGAGTTCTTGATCGAGACAGATCACTCACTTCTTGCATATTTACATAATGTTAAGAACAGCAACGGGAAAATCATGCGTTCGAGTTTACTTATACAGGAGTATCAGTATATTATGTACATAAAAGGGTCGGAAAATTATCTAGCCGACAGCCTCAGCCCTTGTGGCTTTTGTCATCCGTGAAATTATGTTATGTTATGAAACCATTTGGGTCCTAACCTGAGCTAAGTGTAAAAAAGGAGACATTTTCTTTTTTTGTTTGTCCTGATTGATTCCTTGTATATATATATATTTATGTATGTTCATCGCATATTGGCAAGAAGTCACCCTTGTAATTTTGTCTTTGTACTGTATACCTTTATTGCCTAGTAACCTTCTATACAGATATCTCCGTTTATAGTTATAGGATCCTATTTATTTTTTTATATGTTTGTATGATGTTATTATGTACCATGTATTTATGTCATTTTTTTTTCTTTTCCTGTATAATTTTGGTCACTAATGAAACGAGGCGAGTGAGCCTCCTCTTTTATTGTACCTTAAATTAAATTCTTTGGATACTCGGATTAGTCATGAGCTTTAGCTATGTAAATCTGTATCGACACAGGTTAGGTATTTCCCCATTGATTGTACCCTCATCGCTGGAAATTTGGACTGTGCCTTTCCCACACTAACATTTTTTTCATGCCCCTTTTCCCCAAAGCTGAAAGGCGTCATTTTTCGGAAGAGAGATGTGAAAGAATAGACTCCAGAAGGCCCACGTTGGCCCTAGAAACCCACGTGGCCACCAAACACAGGATCAAAGGATGAGAGAAATGGGCCGAAGAATCAAGCAAAGAGGCTTTCAGAACGCAGCTGTGTTTATTCATGAGGCAATCTTGCCTCCCGCCTACCATCTGGAAGCACGCGAGAGCGAGGAAGGACATATGTTATCGCAAAATCCTGGCAGGCCTACGTCTCTCCCCCAGCCCTGCGTTTACCTTGTGAAAATGCCATCGTTGGCCGGAAGCGATTTTACCCCATCATCATCCGGTATTTAACGCCAGGTTCAGCCGGCCATTAAGAGGGTTTTTACCCTTGTTTGTGGTTCATCATGGATGTGTTGTAGGATCTTGTCATGTCCCTCTTGAAGGATTCCACTGGGCAGTTTGTGATGTTCCTTAGGATTTTGGGCAGTCTGTTGAATATTCTTGGATCGCTTTGACTGAGGCTTGTCATTAAGAGGGTTGTACCCTCTCTGGTGCTTGAGTAGGTATGTTTTTTCTCATGCATGTCCGGCCAAAGCGTTCCAAGTGTTTAGGGAGCATATAATCATTTGTGGAATTAGACACAAGCTTCTCTAGTATCTTTCATGTGTATATGGCTATGTACCTCTCTCGCCTTTGTTGAGAGTACAACCCGAGGTATTTCAGGCGGTCCCAGTAGTTTATATGTTTAACCTCCAGGATTTTTTGTTGAACACTCTTTTGACTGCTTCAGGATTTGGGATTTCTCCCTTTTTGTGTGGTAACCACAGATTGTAGTAGTTTGGTTGTCCGCCTCCCCTCCCCTATGTCTAATCTCTTTCTTCTTTTGGAGAATGTGTGTGTGTGTGGATCGTGTGATCACCGTCTTTACTTTGTGTGGGGGGACTCAATGGATCTCTATTGTACTCCCCCATTCATCTCCTGTTTTATTTTTAGGCGGATTCTTTCAGCATAACTATAACGTGTTAGGTAAAAGTTTGGAAGTAAAGTTTGTGACTAAGGAAGGAAGAGCCGCCTAGACGGAGGATAGGTGAGTGAAGATTGTGTGAGAGTGCATATGGTTGAATGTGTTACGAGTAAAGATGTTTGAGTGTGGCAGTGAATAGGTGACTGAATGTGCCTTCTCTTTTTCAGTTCTGTGGTACCAATTGTCGCCGACATCTGGCTTTAGGAGACGGCTGAAGCCAATCCTGACCCTCGCAAGTGCGCCTACCTTTTGGGGCAATTTTCTAAGGTGTGGACCTTGGAGAGCACCTCCCAGTCTCCAGGGAGTAATTGGAGTAGCGCCCAACCGACTGTGACCCAGCAGTTGGGACCAACAAGCATCCCAGCTACCTGAAATCCTTCGCTTTGCCGAGCCTGGGGCCCCTCAGAATCCCGCAGAAAGTGAGCCACCTCCCACTTTCTCCAACACGTCTCACTCCATTAGTTAGATAAGGGTGCACCCGTCTTTCGCGATATCTTGGTTTTATTATTCGTTTGCGTGGCCAAGATCTTATGTAAGGCCTTTTGGTAAATATATACGTGTGGTGGTTGGCCAGAGTATTGTAAGGCCAACTGTATATATATATATATATATATATATATATATATATATATATATATATATATATATATATATATATATATATATATATATATATATATATATATGTAATGTATTTTGGTTTAGGTTAAGGGTTATATAATATTTGCTATAATTACGGTTTCTAAATTAAATTTAGAAAATACTCTCTCTCCTCAATACCCTCTTCTTGAACCACCGAGCGGACCTTGTCAGGGCGGCGGGAATCTTTGGCTGGGGAATCGCGATCCCGCCGCTACATATTTTTGGCGCCCGAATAGGGACTGCCCGGTGGTTTGAGGAAGGAAAGGAGTGAGAGCCTGTGTTTTTTGTCCCTAATGGAGGAGGAACAGATTGGGGCCATGGAGTTGGAGATGAGAAGACTAAATGAGTTAGTGCGGCAGAAAGACAGAGAAAATGCGCATTTGAGAGAAGAGAATGATAGTTTGAAAAGGAAAATGAGGTAGATGGAAGTGAGAATGGAAGAGAGGATTAAAGACAGTGAGGTGCAAATGGAGGAAAGATTGATGCGAATGCTGAATGAAAAAATAGGAGAATCAGATGCAATTGGTAGGGGTGTGGCCTCGAATCCACTTGGAATAAACATGACTGATAAAAAGGGATTGACAGGCATAAACGAACCCCCGCAAATGACTAGGCACCGAAAAAACAAGACCCCAAAGACTAGATGCCCAGACCGACAGGAAACGACCGAACTGGCTAGTATTGACTCCTTGTATTTCAGCTCGAATGAAGGCATGAGTGAAAGTGGGAGAGAAGTGAGTGATGCTGAGGTTCATCGGAGTATACTGATCAGAGAAGTGCCAAAGTTAAGTAAGTTTAGAGTGGAAGGAGCAAAAGATGTGTCTTTTGAAAGAGTATGAAAATTATTGTAAGGAAAAATTTGGAGAGAATCATAGGTTTTGGGTGAAAGAGTTGTGCGAGTTTCTGGATGGGCCTATGAAGGATTTTTACGGGACGATTATGAGTGTGGGTGAGCCTAAGTGGGAGGTTATGAAAGAGAGAATAATAGAGCACTGTAAGAGGATGAAGACAAGTGTGAAACATAAGAAAACAAATGGGTTTGAGGAAGCGAGAATGGGGAAGAATGAGGAAGTGAATTCTTATGCGCATCGCTTAGAGTCCTTGGCACGAATGAGATTTGGAGATGATGGAATAAATGGGAATAAGGAGCTGATGAAGAAGTTTTTAAATACGGTTCCGAATGAAGTGAGTGAGTATGTGACGTATAAGAGGAAAGAGAAGATGAAATGGGCTGGTGAAAGATTGCTATGGAAGGATGTACTGGAGATGTTAGAGGACTGTGAATTTGAGGATTATGGAAGGGAGGAGGCCTCGATTCACACTGTGCGCAACTCACGTAGAAGTAGGTTGCCCCAGTTCCGGTCGTATCGGGACGCATTGACAGAGAACCCGATCGAAGTGATGTCGAGATTTTTGGAAAATTATTATAGCGGGCAGAATGAACAACAGAGTATCTTGTTGAGGTCTTCCTGTAGTTGAGTTATGTCTTCTTGGGTGTTGATGCCTGCTAGTGTCATCAGCAAAGGAAGATAGGTAGGAGTGTGTAATTCCTTCATTAATGTCTCTCATTAGTATTAAGAACAAAAATGGGTCCAACACTGTTCCTTCGGGCACCCCACAATCAACTGGGCCCTTTTTGGATTTGCAGCCAATTATGGTTACAAATTGTGTCCTTTTTGTTAGGAAGTTGTGTAGCCATATTCCTAGTTTTTCCGATATCACAAGGCATTTTACTTTATGCAGGATGATACTGTGGTCTACTTTGTCAAATGCTTTGGCAAAGTCTAGGAAAACTATGTCAACTCCATTTTTGTCCACAAGCTGGGGGAGCATCCACTCGTAGTGTCCTAGCTAATTGAAAAGACATGACCTACTCTATTGGAATCCATGTTAGGAGTTTTTTAGTAGTTGTTTTGTTCTAGGTAGACTGTAATTTTATTCCTGATAATCTTTTCAAATATTTTTATTTTATGGGAGGTTAGAGCAATTGGTTTGTAGTTTTGGGGTTGGTGAGCTTCACCAGGCTTCTTTTAGGGTAGTTGGTATGATTCTAAATTTCATGGAGTAGCGCCATAATAGGTATATTGGGTGGACAGGTGACTTTACATTTTAGGAGCTGCCTAGTTGGTATTCCATCTGGACCAGGGGCAGTGTTTGGTTCGAGTTATTATTATTTGAGATAATAAACAAAAAATTCTTGTGGGAAAAAAAGCTTAGCGGCCATAAACTTGAAAACAAGCTCCCACAGAACACAGTGTCCATATGTCAAGTAAGAAAAAATGAATGCTAGAAGAAAGAAATTGAAATGTGGAAATAAATAAGTTTAAAATTATTAAAATCAAATCAATATTAAAATTATGAGGCAGTAGCACCCACCCTTAATCTAGTATTGCAACCTCGTTTGAAGATATTAAGATCTTCCTGCATAACTTCTGCAGGAAGATCATTCCATTGCTTTACAGCAGCGGAGAATGCAAAGTGCATGTGGATGTTGTCCATCCGCAAACCTTGTTGCTCTAGCAAGAGGCAGGGGCTCAGGAATTAAAAATGATGGCAATTCCCTACTGAAGTAGTATTTATGGAACATCGACAAACATGAAATCATCCGTCGATGATCCAAGTCATAATAGCTAGCCCCATCAGTAAAACAACCTGTTCCACGAGCAACCCTATCTAAGAGAGACAGACCTCTGGCTGATGCAGATATCCAAACTGGAGAACAGTACTCAAGAAGAGGGAGAACAAAGGACCTAAAACAAGTGGCATTAATATCTTCATTATTATAGATATATGAAGATATTAATGCCACTTGTTTCAGGTCCTTTGTTCTCCCTCTTCTATATTGCTTAAACAATGTCTTTTTCAGTGAATAGTATGTCCGTTAGTGTGTTGGGTGGGGATATTACGCTGGTTTTGAAGAAGCATTCAAGGTTTCTGATTTCCTTATCGGCATCTGGGCTACTGAAGGAGGTTTCATATTGTTGAAGGAGTATATTTCCCATTGCCTATGTATCTTGACTCATGCCCTCTTGGCTTAGGAGCTGACCAATTTAGTTTGTTTTTTTTTCTTAATTTCTTGGCATAGGCAAAGAAGTACTTTTGATTTTGTTTAATGTTGTTGACTGCTCTGGTTTCATTTTGGAGACGTTCTTGTTGCCGTGAATCTTTTAGTTCCTTTCTATTTCTAGGAAAGAATTCCCCCTCTCAATTATTTTTGAATCCCTTAAACTATCGGGTCTCTAACCATAAAACTTGAACTGTTTTGAACTTTAATCTAATTTGTTTAAACTTTATTCTCAGTTTTTGTTTCTGTTTTTAGCCTATACATACAGGAGTGCCTCACTCTCTCTGTACTAACATGGCTCCTAGGTCTTTTCATGCTTTAAGTGTTGTAGGGTGGAGCCCTACAATTGAAGTTCTCCCATTCTAATTTCTCTTTTCAACATAATCTTTGTCCTCCTGAGCATAATCTTTGCTTAGGAGGCCAAAGATTATGTTGAAAGGAGAGGAATAAGAATGGAGGAGCCATGTTAGTACAGAGAGAGTGAGGCACTCCTGTATGTATAGGCTAAAAACAGAAACAAAAACTGAGAATAAAGTTTAAACAAATTAGATTAAAGTTCAAAACAGTTCCAATTTTGTGGTAGAAACCCGATAGTTTAAGGAATTAAAAAATAATTGAGAGGGGGGAAATCTTTCTTAAAGAATATCTCACTGGACAGGGTTATGCCTTTTTTGTTGGCATGACATGTGAGAGAGTTCTTGCCCTGCTGAGTTTTGGGCATTCCAAAATTAGATGGGGTAGAGTCATGTTTTTGTAAGAAACATGACAGATTGGAGGAGGGTCACCTCTAAAGATGTGATTGTGAAAAATAAGGATAACATTAAGCCTCATTTGGGTTTCTTCTCATTAGCTACCCATAACAGTTTCAGCCACTACAAAGGTGGGTACTACATATACGAAGGCACGCCAGCTCTCAACGGATGACAATGACAATGAAAGTTTTATCAGTTTACAACAAGCTGAGTTGTATGCCATAACGCAACAAAGAAAAATTAAACAACAACAAACAAACGAAGATACAGACAACAAACCAATATGGCTTTCCAAATGTGGATTCAGCCAAGCTGTTCTGAAATCTATGCAATGTTGAGTAGCAAATAACTACAGACAGGAGATATCAAGCGTAGATCTATTCCACATACTCCAATAGTCTGTGCCCTAAACATACATGGGTCAAGGTTGGTAAAACCCCCCAAATTTTGAAAAAGTCCAATAAAACCCGGGTTTTTTCAAAACACAAATGCTACAAGCATTAGAATGACATAGAAAAAGAAAGCTATCTCTATTTTTCTATAGTATTAATAAGTATTTAGTTTAATAATTATATTATAGTGAGAAAAGATTACAGTAAGAGATAACTGATCAAGAAGAATTGTGGGTACCCATAATAGCCCTAACCTGTAGAACGAGAGATGAATTATGAGTTAGTATCTGAGAAATAATCTTAATTTGATACATATTTGTCGAAATTATAAACATAAATATGAATTTTGAATAAAATAATAATAAGTGTCATTCATTTCTTGAAAAGAAAAGTGTAATTTTGAAAAAAACAAACAAACCTGAGTTTTATTCTGGCTTTTTCAAATCTTGGTTTTTTCAATAAACAAATGCTACAAGCATTAGAAAAACATAGGAAAAAAATAGCTATCTCTATTTATATATAATATTAATAACTATATTATAGTAAGAAAAGATCACAGTAACAGATCACTGATCGAGAATTGTGGGTACCCATGATAGCCATAACCTGTAGAAGCAGAGATGAATTAAAAGTCAGTATCAGAGAAATTATCTTAATTTGATACATATTTGTTGAAATAATAAACATAAATATGAATTTTGAATAAAATAATGATAAGTAGCTTTCATTTCTTGAAAAAAAAAGTGTAATTTTGAAACAAACCCCCCAAACCTGGGTTTTTTTATTTTCCAACCCTGACATGGATGGCTTTCTTGAACAAATCGAAAGAACCCAGAGAAACATCATGATCTGGAAGAGAATTCCAATCATTTATGAATCTCAAACTAAAGGACCTGTAGCGACACTCCAATGTGCTCAGAACATGAGCAAATTTAAACCTGTGTCCTTTTGTGCCAATTCTAGGAGAGAGGTCAAAAATTTCATTAGGAGATATTCCACATTTATTATTAAATATCTTCCAATATTTAATAATGTCAGCTCTCAATAGCCTTCCTTTTACTGAATAAAGATTCAGGGCAAGTAATCTGTTACCATAAGATAAATCAGAGAAACCATCAATCTGCTTTGTCCATCTCTTCACAGATTCAAGTAGCCGCAGATTACCCAAATTTCCTGTGTTCCACACACGATACATTTAAAAAAAAATAAAAAAATTAGGAGCCTATCTGGCGATAACCCACTAGGGCACAAGTCGCTGGACTCACGACAGCCTAGCACTAGACAATTTTAAAATAAGAATACGCAAAAAACAACAACAATAAAAAAGGGAAAATCGCAACAAGGAGGAAGCAAGCTCCAGCTTCAGGGGAAGGTCAGCCTCCCCTCTGGCGCGGGAATGTGCGGCCTACAAAAAAACAAAACAAAAAACCTAGTTAAATAGAGGGGAGAAGGCCAGCCTCCCCCCAAAAGTCTATAAGTCCACCAGTCAATGTGCAGAAACTCGTCACGAGTACAAGGGACAGGCGGTAGCGACCCCACAGACCGGTACCGGGATAGATAACATGCGCAGAGATCGCTCAGACTGGGACATTCACAAGAATGTGCCGACTAGTCTGGGGGACAATGCAGTCTTCACAATAGGGCGCTGGCGAGCGCTCCATCAAAAGGTGGTGCGTCCCGCGAGTGTGTCCAATTCGGATATGACAGAAACAACCTAAAGCCTTCGCGCCATTTTGGGGAAGGTCACGGGGAAACAGTCAGGGCGCAATGGCATGCAACTTTAAGTTCCCTTCGACCGTCTCCCATCTTCTTTGTCAAGCAGCCCGAAGAGCTGCCCGTATTCCTGTCATGTAATCGGTGTGAGGAAGAGCGAAACGCTGGTCCGGTCGCCCAAGTCTCGCGGACTCTTTGGCAGCCTAATTCCCCGCAAATCCTACATGTCCAGGAGCCCAGCCAAAGATAATCTTGACATCCACCAGGCTTGCCAAAACCGTGGCGTCACGGATATTGCGAACCAGGGAATGCGGAGATTCCAATGCACCGAGAGCACTCAGGGCGCTTTGTGAGTTGCTTTAGACATACAATCCGGTCTCCAAACCGGGCACTTCGCGTAATCTCCCGTACCGAGTGGTGCATTGCCACCAGCTCGGCCGTGAAGACAGAAGATAATCTCGACATCCGCCCGGCTTGCCAAAACCGTGGCGTCACGGATATTGCGAACCAGGGAATGCGGAGATTCCAATGCACCGAGAGCACTCAGGGCGCTTTGTGAGTTGCTTTAGACATACAATCCGGTCTCCAAACCGGGCACTTCGCGTAATCTCCCGTACCGAGTGGTGCATTGCCACCAGCTCGGCCGTGAAGACAGAAGCAGCGCCTGGAAGAGCCCTGCTGACTTCAGACAGAGGGGGTACGGCGTGGATGACACACGAGATGTGCTGCAAAAAGGTCGAACGCAATACTCTCGCCGCTGTACAAGCTTTGGTAGAAGAGATGTGGCGACAAATAGCCAAATGTGGTACCCTCAATGGTGCCGTCCTGGGCAGAACCAGGGGCGCCACCGGCCCGAGAGCTATACCTAGTTCTCGAAGTAGTTTCCTAGCCGTAAACCCAAAGGGTTTAGGGTATGACTGGCGTCTCTCGGCGGCATAAGCACCGTCGAAATCAGCTGCAGATGCAGTGAGAGCTGTTGGCGACTGAGGGAAGGACTGGGCTCAGCGTACAGGAAAATAATGCACTGTGCACGGCGTAGAGCGATTGGCATTGCCGGCATAGACTAGTAGGCTATCAATGAGGAAGTGCGGAAGGCACCGGTCGACAGGCGAAGGCCGGTTTGGTGGATCAAGTCCACCTTCTGCAATACACGCTCAGCTGCGGATGCATAAAACTCGCATCAGTAGGCGGGCTTCGAACGAACATAGGATTGATAAAAAGTCAGTAGCCCTATCAGCAGCTCAAGCGCTGAACATGACGGAATGAAGGATATCCATGGCGCGGGTACAAGAGACCCTAAGGCTGGGGATATGAGCCTCCCAGGCGAGGCATTGGTCAAATACAACACTGAGGAAACGGTGAGATTCAACCACTTCCAGGCGTACCCCATTAGGAAACAAGCCTGGGTCAGGGTGGAGACGTGGATGGCGGCAGAAGTAGACCACCTTATTCTTGGCCAAGAAAAACCGAAATCTGTGCGCTCCGGCATAGGGAGAGACGCGGTTCAATGCCTGTTGGAGTCGATGCACCAGAGTTGGCATCTGGGCCGCGCCAAAAGAGATCGAAAGGTCGTCCACGTAGAGCGTAGCGAGTACATCTTCAAGCAGCACCGAGGTAATGCCGATAATGCTTAGGGCAAAAAGTGTGACACTGAGGACACTTCCCTGCGGGACACCCTCTTCCTGCCCCATTGGGACGGAGAGGGCTCTCCCCACCTGTACGCGGAATCGACGATCTCGCAAAAATTCAGATATAAAGATTACGAGGCGTTCCCTCGCCCCCGTGTGGCGAGTCGTCATGATACCGTATCGCCATCCGGAAGGAAGGCCTCGCAGACGGCATTTTCCAGTCGGAACAGAGCATCAGACGTGGAGTGGAACTTGTGGAAGCCGCACTGTGCAGAATACAGATGGCCTCCGCTGGCCAGAAAAAAGCTAATCAAACATTTACCAATATCTCCATCAAATTGCACACGCAGGAGGTTAGAGAAATTGGGCGGGAACCGGCCTGGGTAGAATGATCTCTCCCCGGTTTGCGAAAAGCTAGCACAGTAGCGATTCGCCAGGAGTCTGGTCGGTTACCCTCTACCCAGATCATGTTGAACAAATCTAAGAGAAATGTTATGCCTCGCTCACCCAAGCGTCCAAGCAAGGCGTATGGGAC
Organism: Ceratothoa steindachneri; assembly: GCA_963969495.1. Taxonomy (NCBI): domain Eukaryota; kingdom Metazoa; phylum Arthropoda; class Malacostraca; order Isopoda; family Cymothoidae; genus Ceratothoa; species Ceratothoa steindachneri. Next base: position 38,315,765 of record OZ018333.1, read on the forward strand.
ATCGTCCGGACCATGGGCGGTGTCCGCGCACGAAGCAAAAGCAGAACTCAACTCGCTCACACTAAACCTGTTGTGGAAGGGTTCTCCGCCTCTGGAGGTAAAGTCCAGCCGGCGGCCTTCCGCGATATCACGACGGCATTGAATGCTGGCGGAGCAGCATCCAGGCTAGAGAATGCAGTTGCGAAGGATTCGGCCAAGGAGGTGAGGTCCGAGATTGCGGTCCCATTCTCCTTGAGAACGGGCGTGGGTTTCTTCGAGAACTTGCCCCGAATCCTTTTGACTCGCCTCCACACCTCTGCCTGAGGGGTCTTCCTGTTAAGTGAAGACACATATGCCAGTCAAGAAGAGCGGCGGGCGTGCTTCGAAATATACCGGAACCTAGCCCTCTTAGCACGATGAAATTCAGCGAAGGTGAAATCGTTCGAGCGGCATTTATAGCGCATGTAGGCATAACGCTTCTGTTTGAGGGCCCTCTCACACTCGGCCGACCACCATTGGAGTGGTCGGCGTGCAGAACCTCAGACCCTCTTGAATAGTTGCTAGGCCCAAGGCGATGAGGTTGCCGGCGAAAGGTCAAAGGCCTCATCTACCAACCTAAACTCGTTGACTGAAATACAGAATTCAGTCATTTCCTGAAATCCAGACCACCGCGCCAGGGCCAAGCACCACTGTGGGTGGCTCTCAGGCGGAGGCGGCCCAGAAAATGATATTTGAAAGGGAAAGTGATCACTACCATGGGTTCAACCACTACCCCCAATCAATATCAGGCTGTGCATCCGGAGAGCATAAGAATAGATTGAGGCAGGAAAATGAAGCGGTTCTCGAGCAGTGATGCGTAAACTCATCCACATTTAGGACACCCATTTCAAGCTCGTCAATCAGGTCGGCAAGGAGATGACCCCGGGGATTAATAGAGTAGTCTCCCCAGGGAGGGTGTCTACAATTTAGATCTCCGAGCAAGAGAAAGGGCCTCGGCATCCGTGCCATTACGCGGCGGAAGTCCCCCGCGTCAAAGTCGGCTGATGGTGGAATGTACGCGGAAATAACAGTCTACCTCCTATCCAGGTGAAGCTGCACAGCCACTGCCTGAAAGGAGGAATCTAAAGTGAAAAGAAGAACGGAGACATCATGCCGGGTGTAAACCACGCATCCTCCAGCCCGGCCGCCATCGCGTGGTGGCAGGGTCGCAAAATCCTTATACCCTGGGAGGGTGGGCAAGGGGCAGGCGCCCAGCACGGCTCATGCAAAAAGATAGCTAACGGGAAATGGGAGGAGACGAGCTTCCCCACCTCCTCCTAGTTGGCCCAGAGTCAGCGGTAATTCCATTGAAGGAATATGCCATCCAGGCCTAGCTCGGATGAGACGCAGGAACCCTCTTTGAAGAGAAGAATCTCACGGGAATGGCTGTACGCTTCCCGGGCGTAGTTAACCGGACAATGCGCTGCCGCCTTCGAGGACTTATTGGGTGAGGTTGGCTCGCCATGCAAGTCTTTTCCTTCCACAGCTTCGAAACCTTAGGTGGGCGGGGCGGGGCGGCTTCGAAGGAAGGGGGCTCTCTTTTCGAGCAACTACCTCTCTGAGCCACCCAGCCCCCCACTGGGCGGGGCGAAGGAGCCAAAGCTCCTTTCGGCGGGCAGCTTTAGGAACCCCAGAAGATGACCTGGCGACCAACTTCAGGTTTTTTTTTTAAGAGCCTACCTGGCAACCACCAACTTGGGCATAAGTCGCCACACTCACGACAGCCTAGCACTAGGCTACTTTAAAATTAGAATAAAAAACAATAACAAAAATAATAAGGAAAAATCGTAACAAGGAGAAAGCAAGCTCCTGCGTTGGGGGGGGGGGAGCCCCCCCCCCCCCGGCGCCGGAACTTGCCACCTATAAAGAAAACAATAATGAAAAAACTACTTGAATAAAAGGGCCTCCCCCCAAAAGTCTACAAGTCCATCAGTCAATGTGCACGCACTCATTCCGAGTACAAGGGACAGGCGGTAGCGACACCACCCATCCCGGTACCGGGATAGGTAACGTGCGCTAAGATCACCCAGACTGGGACATTCAACAAGAATGTGCCAAACAGGCTGGGGGACAACGCAGTCCTCACAATAGGGCGCTGGCGCGCGCTCCATCAAATGGCGGTGAGTCCCACGAGGTTGCCCGATGCGGAGACGACAGAAAGCGACCTGAAGCTGTCGCGGCATTGAGGGATAGGTCCATGGGAAGAGTCACGGCGCAATGGCACGCAACTTTCAGTTTCCCTGGACCGTCTCCCATCTTCCTTGGCAAGCAGTCCGAAGAGCTGCCCCTATTCCTGCCATGTAGTCTGTGTGTGGGAGAGCGAAACGCTGGTCCAGTTGCCCGGTCCTCGCGGACTCTTTGGCGCCCTCATTCCCTTCAATTCCTACATGTCCAGGAACCCAGCAGAAGATGATCTCGACACCCTACACCCGGCTCACTAAAAACCTGGCATCATGGATATCGCGAACGAGAGGGTGCGGAGATTCCAATGCCCCGAGAGCATTCAGGGCGCCCTGTGAGTCGCTATAAATCAAGATCCGGCACGTCGCGTAATCTCTCGTACGGAGTGGTGTATTGCCACCAAATCAGCAGTGAAGACAGATGCAGCGCCTGCCAGAGCTCCGCTGACTTCAGACAGAGGGGATACGGCGTGGAAACCGACCCTTTCTTAAGACTTGGCGCCATCCGTATACACTGGCACGGTTCCAGAGTGACGCGAGATGTGCTCCAAAAAGGCCGAACGCAAAGGGCTTAGGGTATGACTTGAGTCTCTCGGCGGAATAGGCAGCGTCGAGATCAGCTGCGGATGTTTTGAGAGCAGTTGGCGACAAAGGGAGACGCTGCGCTAGTGCGTATAGGTGAGTAATGCACTGTGCATAGATAATGGCATCTCTCCAGCATCGACAAGCAGGCTCTCAATAGGGTAATTGCGGAAGGCACCGGTCGCCAGGCGAAGGCCGGTGTGGTGGATCGAGTCCACTTTCCGCAATACACTTTCGGCTGCGGATGCATAAAACTAACATCCGTAGTCGAGCTTCGAACGGATAACGGATCGATAAAAAAGTAAGGCCGAAGCCCTATCAGCGCCATAAGTGGTGAAAGTCACCGAACGAAGAATATCCATGGCGCGGGTACAAGAGACCCTAAGGCTGCGAATATGAGCCTCGATGGTGAGGCGTCGTTCAAATACAAGACCAAAGAAACGGTGCGATTCAACCACTTCCAGGCGCACCCGAAACAAGTCTGGGTCGGGGTGGAGCCGTGGATGGCAGCAGAAGTGCACCACCTTAGTCTTGGCCAAAGAAAACCGAAACCGGTGCACTTCGGCGTAGCGAGAGACGCGGTTCAATGCCTGTTGGAGTCGATGATCCAGAGTTGGCATCTGGGCCGCGCCAAAAGAGATCGAAATGTCGTCCACGTAGAGCGTAGCGAGAACATCTTCCGGCAGCACCGAGGTGATGCCATTGATGCTCAATGCAAAGAATGTAACGCTGAGGACAGTTCCCTGCAGGACACCCTCTTCCTGCTTCATTAGACCGGAGAGGGTTCCCCCACAAGTACGCGGAATCGGCAATCTTGCAAAAATTCAATATAAAGACCGGGATGCGTCCCCTCACCCCCTTAGTGTGGAGGGTCTCCATGATACAGTATCGCCATGCGGTATCATAGGCCTTCTACAGATCGAAAAACACCGTGGCGAAATGCTGTCTACGAAGGAAGAACTCGCAGACGGCATTTTCCAGTCAAAGCAGAGCATTCAACGTGGAATGGAACTCACCGAAGCCACAATGAGCAGAACACAAATAGCCTATGCTGTCCAGAAAAAAAGGCTAATCTAACATTTATCAATTTCTCCATCAACTTGCATACGCAGGACGTTAGAGAAATTGGACGGAATCCGGCTGGAGTAGAATGATCTCTCTCCCCGTTTTTTTTTTTTAATTAAGGGGCTATCTGGCGACTGCCGACTTAGGCCTCTCTCCCTGGTTTGCGAAAAGCTAGCACAGTAGCGATTCGCCATGAGTCTGGGAGGTTACCCTCTACCCAGATCCTGTTGAAGAAATCTAACAGAAAAGCCATGCCTCGCTCACCCAGGTGTCCAAGCATGGCGTACTGGACATCATCCGGACCATGGGAGGTGTCCGCGCACGAAGCAAGAGCGGAACGCAACTCACTAGGGAGTAAACCTGTCGTTGAAGGGTTTTCGCCTCTGGAAGTAAAGTCCAGCCGGCGGCCTTCCGTGACATCCCGACGTGCATTGAATGCTGGCGGAGCAGCATCCCGGCTAGAGAATGCGGAGAAAGCTGTCGCGAAGGATTCCGCCCCGGACGCGGGGTCCGAGATTGCGGAGCCATTCTCCTGGAGAACGGGAGGGGTGTCCTGCGAGAACTTGCCCCAAATCCTTTTTACTCGCTTCCAAAACTCTGCTAGACGGGTCTTCCCGTTAAGCGAAGACACGTATGCCCGCCAAGAAGAGCAGCGGACGTGCTTCGAAATATTCCGGAACCTAGCCGAACGAAATCGTTCGGGCGGCGCTTATAGCGCATGTAGGCATAACACTTCTGTTTGAATGCCGTCTCACACTTGGCCGACCACCACAGGAGTGGTCGGCGTGCAAAGCGGCCAGACGTTCTGGGAATAGTAGTCAGCCCGCGGCGATGAGCTTGCCGGAGAAGAACTTAACAGCCTCATCTACCGACCTAAACTCCTCGATTATTGATATAGAGAATTCAGTCCTTTCCTGAAATGCAGGCCACTGCGCCAGGACCAAGTACCACCGAGGTGGGGTCTCAGGCGGCAGCGGCTCCTTAAAATGATATTTGAATGGGAAAGTGATCACTACCATGGAGGTAATCGACACCCTACAAATCAAATTCAGGCTGTGCATTAGGAGAGCACAGAGGTATATCAAGGCAAGAAAATGAAGCGGTTCTCGGGCAGTGATGCCTAAACTCATCCACATTTAAGACACCTATCTCAAGCTCTTCGATCAGATCGGCAAGGACTTGTCCCCTGCGATTTATTGAGTAGCCTCTCCAGAGAAGATGTCTGCCGTTAAAATCTCCAAACAAGAGAAAGGGCCTCGGCAACTGTGCCACGACGCGGCGGGAGTCCCCCACATCTAAGCTAGCTGACGGTGGAATGTACCCAGAGATAACAGTATACCTCCTCTCCAGGTGAAGCTGTACAGCCACTGCCTGAAAGGAGGTATTTAAAGTGAAAAGATGACCAGAGACATCAGGCGGGGTGCAAACCGCGCAACCCCCAACCCGCCTCCATATGGTGGTGGTGGGGTTGCAAAATCCTTATACCCCGGGAGGGCGGGCAGGGGCACGTGCCTACCATGGTCTGCTACAGAAAAATAGCTAATGGGGAACTGGACTAGACGAGCCTCTGCAGCTCCTCCAAGTTGGCCCGGAATCCACGGCAATTCCATGGAATATGCCCTCCAGGCAAATCTCGGGGGAGACGCGGGGGCCCTCTTCGAACAGGACTCTTACGGGCATGGCCGTACGCTTCCCGGAGGCAGAACCCTGGGCGCTTTTGGTCAGACAATGGGCTGTCGCTTTTGAGGGTTATTTTGGGAGGTTTAGCTTGCCATCCGAGTCTTTTCCTCCCTCCGCCTCGAAACCTTGGGAGTGCGTTGCGGCTTCGGAGGCGGGGGGACCTCTTTTCGAGGACTCAGCGTCTCCGAGTCACCCAGCCCACCACTAAGCGTGGGCGAAGGAGCCGAAGCTCCTTTCTTGCTGTCCTCCTTTCGGGGATCAGCTTTAGGAACCCCGGAAGATGGACTGTGACTAAATTCAGGGGTGTTGTGGTGGAGCGAATGTGTGTGTGTACAGGGCCATTCTCTCACCCTTTTTCCCAATACCCTCTCCCTCCCTCTGTAAGAATGTGTCTGTGTGAATGGGAATGCGGTTTTTTTTTGTACAGTAATATAAATTGATTTTCATGTTTGTCTAAAAAAATTTTTTTCTCCCCCAGCTATTTAAATTTTATATTGTTTTCTGAAAGACCACTCTAGTAAATTATAAATACTATTACATGCCAAATTTGTACCGAGTGGTGTAGAGACAGTATGGCTTGAGGTGCACCAGAAGTTGTGTGTCCTGTTTGGACAGAAGAGCTGTTTGTAGCCCCGAAGGTACAACCAGATCCATATATATATATATATATATATATATATATATATATATATATATATTGTATCAAGCTCAGAGGCACCAGCTTTCTTTAATAGCCTAAAGACGCCAATATCGTGAAGAAAATTGAGCTCTGAGGCGCCAGGCCCCATAAGACGCGCAAACCCAATTTTTGTCACAAGAGTGACTGCCAGCAAGATTTCCCCCCCCCCATCGTAAACCGAGGTACCACGTAAGATAACTCCTCTTTTTGTTTTCTCTTCTTTTGTATTTTCGACTGATAGAATTCTAAGTTAGGATTGTTCTTTAGTATTTGTGTATATATTTTTGATTGGTAGGATTTCAAGATAGGATTGTTTTATTTATATATAAATAGGCTCGTGTGCATATTTACCCCACATTTTTGTAATTATTAATGTACTTTTTTTTGTTAGTAGAGGGACTGTATATACAATCCGTTTCATTCTCCTTCGATTTCTCACGTCGGGATTAGTGTAGGAAGCGGGTTTGATCGATTGGGGTTAGTCTAGATTTTCGGCCTGCTACATTTGGCGCCCGAATAGGGACGTGAGATCTCGAAACCGGGAGCGTGACGCGGGATTGGATTGCAGTCCACACCCAATTAGAGTCATATGTAGTTGGTTGTTTTTCACCTTTTTCTATTTCTTTACTAACCTGGGAGGATGGCTTCTGTGGAACAGGGCTTCTATGATGAGATCATGAGACTGAGGCTGGAATTGAGGCAGAAAGAGAAGGAATGTATGATGTTAAGGAACGTGATTGATGGATATGATGAGTATGGATGAGAAGACAGACAGGAGGAGGAAAGAATGGACGAGAGACAGAAGCAGGTCGACCAATGGATGAAGGACTTGTATAACATGATAAAGAGGTCACGACCAGCCCCAGGACCCTCGACCTTGACCCCTGCTCCGACTGAAGGGGATAAGACTAATGGGATCAATGGGAGTGTGTGCGAGTCTGGAGAGGATAGGGTGATTATGAGTGATAGGCAGACGGAGAATGGAAGAGAATTGAACGCAAGAGAAGAAAGAAGACTGGGGAAGGATAGGAAGGTAAGAGGAAAGAGTGTGGACTCATTGTACTCGGATGAAGGAGAGAGTGATGGTATGATTGGTATGAGTGAGAGTGAATATGGGAAGTGAAGTGAATATGGGAAAGGGTATTTTGATAAGGAAAGTGCCAAAGGTAGATAGGTTTAAGTTGCATGGTGGGAAAAGTGTGGAAGAATTCTTTGGGGAATTTGAGCGATATTGTCAGTTCAAGTACTTGGAGAATAAGGGATACTGGATAAATGTTTTGGGGGAATGTTTGGAGGGAAAAGTATTGGAGTTTTTCTGCGTGATTACATGTGTGGACGGGAGATTGATTGGGCAGGTGAAACGAATGAAAGAGAGTGTGAAGTATAAAAGGGTGAATGAATTTGAGAAGGCTCGAATGGGAAAGAGTGAAAGTGTGAACATGTATGCACATAGGCTCGAGTATGGTGAGAAAGAGGTATGGTGATGATGATGTGAATGAATGTAAACCACTGATGAAGTTTCTGGACACGATCCCGCGAAAGGTGAGTGAATGGCTGAGTGGAAAGAGAAAGGAGAGAATGAGACTGACAGGTGAACGGTTGATGTGGGAGGATGTGTTGGAGCTGTTGGAAGATGGACGATTTGATGATGAAAGCGATCTAGAAGAGGAGGGATGGTACAGTGTGAATGTTGGGGGTAAGGAGCCTAGGAGCTTTCCTCCACCCCAAGAGTTTGTCAGCTACAGGGATGCCCTGAAGGCTGCACCAGCTGGAGTGATGTCGAGCTTCCTGGGCCGGCAGAATAGATGGGTAAATGGAGGGTGGTTGAATGGAAGGGGACAGATGAATGTCAAGCGTGGGAACGGGTATATGAGGGAGCAACCGAGGTATGTCCCAGCAAATGAGAGACCGAATGGTGTGAAAAAGATTGTGGAATGTCGTAGGTGTGGAAGGAAGGGTCATATGTTGGTGGAATGTAGATGGACGTCTGGTGCATGTTTTGGGTGTGGTAAGAAGGGGCATATGATAAAGGATTGCCGGGAAAGTGTGAAAGAGTGCTTCGAGTGTAAAGAAAAAGGCCATTTGAAGAAAGATTGTCCGAGGTTGAATGGTCGAGCAACTGCTGGAGGAAGTATGAAGTATGCTTGGGGAAATTGTAGAAAGGCTGGTCATTATACGAGGATGTGTCGTGACCAGAGGAATGTATGTAGCTATTGTGCGATGGAAGTACATTCGAGTGAAAAGTGTTGGATTAGACTGAAAGCGCAAGGTGTGAATGGAAAGTCTGAAGCGGGAAACTGAATTGTAAGAGGGTACCTGCTGAAGTATCCTCTGGGTGCATGAGTGTGAGCAATGTGTTGGTAAGTCTGTCTAGTGCGAAAGTGCTGTTTGGTAGGAGGTATGAGTGTCTGAGTGTGAAAGTGGAATTGAGTGTTTGGCTTTAATAGATTCTGGATGCATGACGAGCTTGGTGTATAAAGATGTGTATGACAAGGTGAGCAATAAAGCCCTCCTGTCTGAGTGTAAGGGTAGTTTGGTAGGTATTGGTAGTATGAGAGTCCTGTGATTAGAATGATAAGACCAGCTACTCGAATGCATGGTATGTAGATGAATGAATGTGAATTCTCTGTGATTGATAAGGTGAGTAGTAAGTATGGTGTGATTTTGGGCTATGATTTTATGAAAGTTAATCATATGGATGTGCATCCTGCGAGTGCTCAGATTGAGAGAAAGATTGGTAAAAATGGGGTGTATAAGTTGTATGTAGGGAAAGATGGTAGTGTTTTGAGGAGTGTGTTTACTGGTATTGAGGTGACTGCTATGGAGAATGTAAGGCTTGTGAATGGTGAAAGGGTGTCTGTTAGAGTGAGTTGGAGTAAGGATGTTAGTTTGGATGTGGGTGAGAACACCGTGATATTGAATGGAAAGGATGTGTGTTATAAGGTAGGGCATGTTGCTTGTGTGTTTGATGGCTTGATGAGAATGAATGATCCTTTTGTATGTGTGCAGGCGGACCCCAGTGTGAAAGGGCAAGTGAGGGGGGTCCAAGTTGGAGATGTACTGGGTCACCTCTCCACTGTCACTGAGGTAGGTATGGATGATAGTACGGATGTGAGGGTGAATGTGGCAAATGAAAAGACGTGTGAATGGATGTATAATGAAATGAGGAGCATGGTGGAATTGGATGGATGTTTGACTGAGTATGAAAGGGAGGATGTGTATCGAATGATATTTGATCAAAAGGGAGCCCTCAGTAAGGGTGATCTGGATTTTGGGGTTGCAAAACTCCCGGAATTCAAGATTGTCCTGAAGGAGGATGCCCCAAACTTTTAGCGGCCGAGGCATTTCCCACGTCCGGTTGCTGAAGAGATTGAGGAGCAGTGTTTGGAATTGGAGCAATTGGGGGTGATTGAGGAGAGTGAGAGTGCATGGAATAGTCCAATTGTACCTGTACGTAAGCCGGATGGAAGATTGCGTCTGTGTGTGGATTATCGAAAGGTGAATGAAAGGACTGTGAAAGAAAGGTTTCCGATGTGTGTGGTATCTGAGTGTGTGTATAGTATGCATGGGATGGAGTGGTTTACGAAGCTGGATCTGGTACGGGGGTATTACCAGATGCCCATTGCTGAGGAGAGCCGGCCAGTAACTGCCTTCTCTTCCTCAAAGAGGCATTACCAGTTCCGGAACCTCAGCTTTGGGTTGGCTAATGCTCCCGGAGCCTTCCAGCGGGCAATGAATGTTGTGTTGAGTAAGTTTGCGAGTAAGAATGTGATTGCGTTTATAGATGATATTTTGATTATGACTGAGACTTTTGAGGAGCATATGAGATTGGTGAATGATGTGTTGAGAACGTTGGAGAGTGTTGGTGTGAAGGTGAAAGTGGCGAAGTGTGAATGGTTTGCGAAAGAAGTGGAATTCCTTGGGCATATGGTAAGTGAGAATGGATTGCGTAAATCATCGAAGTATGTTGAGAAGGTGCGAATGTTTCCTAAACCGGTGACTGTGAAGCAACTGAAGTCATTTTTGGGTTTGATTGAGTTCCAGCGAAAGTTTATATGTGATTGTTCTGGTGTGAATAAGCCTCTGACTGATTAGATGGGCAAGAAAGTTAGTACGGTTGTCAGGTGGAATGATAAGATGAATGTGGTGTATGAGAAACTGAAAGAGGCAGCAGCTGAAGATGTTGAATTGGCACACCCAGATTATAGTGAATGGTAAAATGCTTGAATTGTATACATATGCGAGTGGGTATTGTATGGGAGGTTTTCTGATGCAAGAGCAGTGTTTGAATGGAGAGAATGTCAGGCGAATAATTGGGTATGTATCCAAGGCTATGAATGTTGCAGAACGAAAGTATTCGACTGCGGAGCGAGAGTTGGCTGCGATAAGGTATTGTTTGAAAGTGTTGCGCCCGTTTTTGTATGGTGTGAGGTTTGTGATCAAAACAGATCATCAACCTCTTGTGCATCTGCAGCGTATGGAGTGAGCTGATAGTAGGATTGCGAGAACTTTGGAAGATTTAAGTGACTTTGACTATGTGATTGAGTACATGCCTGGTGAATGAAATGGAGTGGCTGATTTGATGTCAAGGTATCCTGGTATGAATGATGAAAATGTGTGTGGAGTGAGTGATCCTGAGTATTTGCCAAAAGGGATTATGAATGGAAAGGAGAATAAGGGTGGTGGTGATTCCTTGTTTGAGAGTGTATGGAATGGTTTGCAAGATTTGATAAGTGATGGAGTAGATGTGAGAGTGCCTGATAGTGTGGAAGACTTAAGGAAGGAGGTAATGAGTGAAGTATGTAGGAAGCCTGAAAGTATTGGTATTGTAAGGATGCGGAACTTCATGAAAGAATTGAGAGCGATGTGTATGCAAGGGGTCCCGCCATTTAAGGAAGTGTTAATTGTAGTGAGTCGTTTGTATGGAGTGATTGTTTATGTGCACTTTGGTGGTGAGAGGCCGATTGTGTACCTAGATGAGAAGATGAAGGATTTAAAGCTAGTGTGGTGCATCTGCAGTGTTTGAGCAGTGTGCACTACAATTAGGTGATTGAAAAGTGTTCATATATGAGAGAGAAGAATGATTGTCTGGATGAAGATGAGTGTGTGATGAGTGAAGAAGTGGGAGTTGATGATGGTGTGGATGTCAGTGGTGATGTTGGTGTGCTTGATCCTTCGGTGTATTGCGAACATGGTGGACCTAATATGATGGAAGCAAGAGTGAAAGTTGGTAAAAGGTTCTTCTGTGGTTTGATTGATACTGGTGCGCAATTGTCATTAATGAATGAGAGGATTTTGAGTAAGTATAATGAGTTTAGATGTTGAGAGCATACACCTGTGAAGTTATGGATAAGTCGATTGGGGAATGGAATGATAGTTGCATGGGAACAGGTTAGTCTGAAAGTGAGTTTGGGTAGTGGTGTGAATGTGAAGTATGATTTTGTGATTCTGAAAGATGAGCACATGCCATGTTGTTCTTGCTTGGTGTAGAATTTATGAGACTGAATGATTTGTCTTTGGATGCTGATAAGGATTGTCTTATGAAAGGCGAATGTGAGGTGATGAGGTTGAATGAGTGTGCAAAGAATGTTGTCAAGTTTTGCGGCATAATTGAGTTGGCATGGATGATGAAAATGAGGTTTTGAGTGATGATGATATTCTAGATATGCAAGAGATGTGTCTTTTTGTTAGTGAGTTGAAGAGGTGTGTAATGAAACGTGTTGATTTGAATGAATGGCTTGAGTGTTCAAGTGATTTTAAAAGGTATGCTAAAGATTTTGTTATTTGTATGAATGATGTATATTTTGTGAGGCATATAAAGGATAGGGATGATATGTTTGTACCTGTGATGTCCTTGATTGGTATGATTGGTCTGGTCAAGGTTGTGCATGATAATTATGGGCATATGGGCAAGTTTAAGCTGTGGGAGTGTATGTTCCATCCATTCTGAGAACTGCTGTGAATGATGTTGCAACAACGTGTGAAAGGTGTCAGAAGCGAAAGGTGCAAGGTGTGCAAGTGAAACCACCGATGTTGAAAGTTGATGCAAAAGAACCGTTTGAATCGGTAGTGATTGATTGTGTGTTTTTGCCGCGTACAAGTGCTGGGAATGTTGGTATGGTTGTTATGGTTGATCATAAAAGTAAGTTTGTGTATGCAGCACCTGTGAGAGATAAAAAGTAGTGTGACTGTTATGCGTGTGGTTGAGCAGTTGTTTTTTCCTATGTGTGTATGGAAGCCTATAAGATATCTGAGTGATAATGGGCCTGAATTTGTAGAAGTGTTTGAACGGATGTTGAGAGAGAATGGTGTGAGAATGACTCCGTATGTACCGTCTTCAAATGGGTTGGCTGAACGTACGATAAGAACCTTGTGTAAGATGTTGAGAATGATGAGTACGACATTGAATGACTGAGATGTATGGCTGAGAAGAGTGTTGTGGGTGTATAATTTGACTGTGCATAGTGCAATGGGAGTGTCCCCGTGTCAGTTTGTGATGAATTTTGAAAGGCGAGTGAAAGATAGGTTTCGTTTGAGTGAAAGTGAGCAGAGTGTATGGAGTGAAGCATATGAAAAGTTCTGTTCATTTGAATTAGGTGCAAAAGTATTGAAGGTGAAAGAAGTGAAGGGTAGATTGAATGTGTCAAAGATGAGTGAAAAGTTTGATAGACCTTATAGAGTTGTGAGAGTTTAGGAAAATGGGGTGACATATGTTTTGGAGAGTTTGAATGAAGGTATGACTGAGAGAGTGCGGGCTCATCAGAGTCAGTTATGGAGATGGAGAGAACCTCCTGACTACCTGGTGAGTCATCCAGTGTATGAACTGTGCAGAGAGAGAGGCTAAGTGCATGATGATGAGATTAAATGTGATAGTATGGATCTGTCTGGGAAAGAGCTTGTCTTGGTCTCAAGGAGTAGAAAGCGTACAAAGAAGAGTGAAAGGAAGAAGGTAAGTATGAATAAAAGTAAGTCTGAGCAGAGCCTTTCTGGTATGGGGGAGCTTGAAAGAAAGATTGAATGTTTGCATAACAGGTGAGTGATTTGGCTGGTATAAGTAGACTAGTGAGTGAGCTGCCTGTGCCTGATTTTTTTTGGTTTTGGGAACAGTATGAATGATAGTGTGTTTGGGCAGAATGAATCTAGTGTGGCTGATTTTTCGGGTTTTAGGAATGGTAATAGTAGGGAAGAGTTTGATGTAGTGAATGATGAAGTGGCTGATTTTTCAGGTTTCTGGTGGGAACCATTTGAAGAGGTTTCCAGTGTAGCCGCTGAGAGTAAAGTGGATGTGAGTGATTTGTCTGTTTGGCAAGAGTGTACCTTGAGTTGGATGAGAGCTGTGAGTGAGGAGCTGATGAATGGGGGCATGGAGAGTGAAGGTTCTGAACGGAAGAGTATGAAAGAGTTCTGTCATGAGATGAGAGAACTGGTAATGAGGGCTAAGAGTATGGTGGACGATATGATCAATAGTGATGATGAGACTGACAGGATGACTGATGAACAACCCTGACAGATTGCTACGCGTAGCCAGGGACCAGTAGACGAGTGTGAATGGGTGCAGAAGGGTGCGATTGAGTATAAAAGGTACAGTAAGTAAGGATTTGAGAGTGTATTGTGAGTGACTGTGGTCGAATGGCTTAAGAAAGGAGGGGTGTAGTGGAGCGAATGTGAGTGTGTGTGTAAAGGGTCATTCTCCCACCCTTTTTCCCAATATCCTCTCCCTACCTCTGTAAGAAAGTGTCTGTGTGAATGGGAATGGGTTTTTTTTTGTACAGTAATATAAATTGATTTTCATGTTTGTCTAAAAATCTTTTTTCTCCCCCAGCTATTTAAATTTGATATTGTTTTTCTGAAAGACCACTCTAGTAAATTATAAATACTATTACCTGCCAAATTTGTACAGAGTGGCAGAGACAGTAGGGCTTGAGGTACATCAGAAGTTGTGTATCCTGTTGGGACAGAAGAGCTATTTGTAGTCCTGAAGGTACAACTGGATCCATATATATATTGTATCAAGCTCAGAGGCACCAGCTTTCTTTAATAGCCTAAAGACGCCAAGATCATGAAGAAAATTGAGCTCGGAGGCACCAGGCCCCATAAGATGCGCACACCCAATTTTTGTCACAAGAGTGACTGCCTGGCTAGATTTCTCCCCTGGGGGGCCGGCAGATCGTAAACCGTGGTACCACATAAGATAACTCCTCCTTTTGTATTTTCAACTGATAGAATTTCAAGATAGGATTGTTTTATTTATATATAAATAGGCTCATGTGCATATTTACCCTATATTTTTATAATTATTATTGTACTTTTTTTTGTAAGTAAATGGACTGTACATACAATCAGTTTCATTCTCCTTCAATTTCTCATTTCCGGATTAGTGTAGGAAGCGGGTTTGATCGATTGGGGTTAGTGTAGATTTTCGGCCTGCTACAGTGTTGCCTCCTGTGAGTCTTACAACTCAGTGGAGGCGCGTGGCCATTTCGCCTTACGGGAAACGGTCAGGCTGGGGGAAAGCCCTGGTTTTAGCCGGAGTTGGGTGTGGAACCTTTGTGCCGCCAGCTTTACCAGGGAAGCGCCCGGGGTGGGTATAACCCGCAGAAGGGTTTCGAATGGGCGCAGAAATGACCGTGCTCGTAGGACTGGAGCAAAGGGTGCTTTTTTCATCATTGAGGCATAGGACGTCCAAGGTAGCGTCGGGCACGCCAGGACCAAGTCCTTAGGCTCGTAAAATCATAGACTATCCTGAGCCTGAATGGCCAGGATTTGCTTCTCAAGGAGATACGCCTCACATTGCTTCGAAGCAGCGGGGTGAGGCTCTCCGCAATTCTTTTCTGTGGAGCTGCCTCAGGGTGGTTCCGACAGTGGATTAGGGAAAATTGAGAAGAGATTTTTGTTTTTCTCATCATTGGGCATGGTGACCCCTATTTCTTTAAGGGATGCAGATGCTAATCACCCCATGCAGTAGCCCGCTCTGCAAGGGGTGCGTACGGGGCTGGCAGAGCCAGGTGAGGCCATTTAAGGCCACCCCTCCCACCTGGTGACCTGGCAGCCCTTCAGCATGTAGGCTCCACCTTGGCCACGGCGTAAAATTGATAGAGTGTGAAGTGAGAAGGAAAGGGGATGTGAAGAAGGTATGGGTGGTGATGAAGCAGCTTGTTAAGAACCCACCATCCCAAACCGGAGCTCAGGGGTTAGGGAACATTGTCCCCTTCCCCCTCAGCCCCGATCCAAGATAATTGGCTGAGAAGAAGGTCAGCATCTACCCTTTGAAAATAGAGGCCAACGAAAGAAAGTTGTGGGAGAGGTTGTAGGGGAAGTGAGGATGTAGGGAAGAAATACAGGCTTTCTGAAAGAAGAGGCTAAGCTGGGGTCAGACGGGGCGCTGAGTCCTGTCAGCATGGCAGCCATGAAGGCAAATCGCCGCGCCCCTTACGAGGTACACAAGAAGCAAATTCCAACATTTTTCTAAGATGTTTTAGGAAGAACGTTACCATAAATTCACTAGATCGACACAGAGTAGAGCCTAGTATGTTAGCTGACAATCCTGCTGCCTTGTTAACAATATGGCACACATGGGTGTGGAACTTCAAGTCTTTACTTACAGTTACACCAGGATCCTTAGCTGTTTCAGCATATCTCATACCCACACCATCAAGTTTAGATTTCTGCGGGCGATCGAATTCATCCCACAGAACACCTCTCCTATCAAAACGCAACACAACACATTATTTAGGTTCAGTCCCCAAGATCTAGCTACATTTACTCTCATAATGATATCTCTCTGGCAGCACAAGATATCTTCAGCCCTATCAAAGTGCGAGGGAGCTATATCAAACTCGTAAGTAGATCTTCAGATCATCGGCAAAAAGTTTACACTTTGACTGCACATAGTTTGGCAAAAAATTTAGATATATAGTAAAAAGCGGAGGTCTCAGAACACTCCATTGGGAAACCCCACTCTTTACCTCTCTGTTTCTACTGCTTGACCCAGAAACAAATATTCATAGTTCGACCCATCAGAAAATCAGACAACCAATCCAACAGTCTACCCGCAACACCCAACATCTACAATTTAACAATTAACAACCCATGTAACACAGCATCAAAAGCCTTGGCAAAATCAAACAACACAACATCAACAACAAATCAAGAATCAAACCACTTGGTTACACAATCATAGGTCAAAAGCAGTTGGTCTTCAATGCCAACTCCTTTTTTAAAATCAAACTGTTCTGATGAGAATAAGCCATTGTTTTCAAAATACTCGTACAGCTTATCAGCATTGATTCGCTTAATAGTTTTACAACAAACTGAGGCCAAACTTATTGGTCTGTAGTTGAGGGGGCTGTATCTAGAACCACTCTTAAATATAGGAACCAACAGTGATCTCTTCCATTGTGCAGGAAGCACTCCAAAGATTCTGATGAGTGGATAGGACAGTGACCTACAAGAACGCAACAAAAGTGGATGGGAATCATCTAGACCCATACTTGGATTCACATCCAGCAGAGATAGCCTCTTTGCAACATCTTCAAGTGCGATATGAACTTGATTAATCATACCATCATACCTCTGATGGGGTAATAGATGATCAAGGTCTCTTACAGAAGACACTGAAGAGAAACCATCTGCAAAAAGCTCTGACATCACCTGGCAATCTTCAACCAATGAGCCATCAACTATTTTCAAGGGACCCACCGAAGGAGCACCAATCTTTTTTTTCTGCATATATAAGAATGGAAAAACTTTGGTGACTCCTTAAACCTGTCAATCAAAAACTGCTCCTCCTCCACCCGAGGATATATGTGATAATTATGATATCTCTCACTTATTACATTATAGTTTGCAAGAGCTTGCAAAACAACATCAGAGTGTCTACATAATTTAATCTTAACACCTTAAAAGTGTTCCATGCATCTCTTCTGCTATGCCTAAGTTCAGCAGGTGGATTAAAATTTCTTGGAGAAAAATGACCATAAGTGATACAAACATCTGTACAAGAGATGTTACAATTGTCTGGAGTCTACCAAATATATCAGTCACAGACAGACCAGCAAACTCAAAATCCCAATCAATTTCAATCAACTGCCTCTCGATAGCATTATACTTCCACTTTCTCCAGGCTCTTCTAAGTTTACAAGGCATGCCATCATCCAACTCAAACAAAAAATTGTAGCCAAATTTAACAGCATCATGACTGCTTCTTTCTGGTTTTCCAAATGGGGAATGTCAGCGGAAAGTTTTGGATTATATGCCAGTAAGTTTGGGAGACATTTCTAAGGTGTTGTGACCATTTTGTTTGAAAATGTTGCATCAAGGGTCGTAAGATTTCATTCTTAGATTTAGGAATATTTGTAAGATGTCCATGTAGATTGGCTGATTTGGCAATCTTGTCTGTCTGTTCATTGCCTGGGATATTCTTGTATCCTGGGATTCAGATGAAGAAAAATTTGGCATATGGGATTTCAGTTATAATTTTGTATATTTGTCTGACTAAAAAGTGATCACCATTTGATTGAATTGATAAGATGTATGCCAGGGAATCAGAACAAATTGCAGTGTTTTCTTCATGTTGCTCTGCAGCTAGGATTGCTCCATGATATATAGCATATAATTCTGCTGTAAAAACTGAGCTGTTGCAGGGTAACATATATGAGCAATCATTGTGTTAAACAAGATTCCTGAGCTTGTGTTTCCATTAATGTCCTTAGACCCATCAGTGTAAATTAAGGTGATGGGTTGTGGGAGGAATTCTATTAATTCAGAGAAAAGCTGGTTATACATACAGGAGGGTGTTGAGTTTATAAGATAATGGGTTAGCTCAAGATGGAAAGTGATATTTGATGGTGGTAACTCGTATAACTTATGGGCAGCATATGGGGGGATATCTCCATAAGGAAGGCTTGATAAATTCAATAGTTCCTTGAATCTCTCAATAAAAGGTAAGGGAAAGGGTCTTGTAGAATAGAAATTATAACTATATGATTTTGAGAAGAGGGATCTTATTGTGTGATTTTCAATTAAAAGGCAATGGAGAAAATATCTATAGCCAAGTTGTTGTCTTCTTATTGCAAGGGGCATTATATTGGCTTCAGGTTCTAGACGCTTGCTTGGTGTGCACTTTAATGCACCCAAGGCAACATATAACAGGCATACTGGATTTGATCCAATTTTGGAAGATGAGTCTTAGCTGCTGTATCAAAGAGAAATGAACCATAGTCCATTATAGATCAGACAGGAGATGTGTACAGGTAGATAAGGCTTTTCCTGTGGCTCCCTTAAATTGGACCTGAAAAGGATTTCATGATATTCATGCCACTTGAACACCGATTTTGATATGCGAGATATGTGGGCCCCAGGTGAAGCTACAGTCCCAAATAAGGCCAAGAAATTTATGGGTAAAGGCTCACTCAATTTTTTCTCCATACAGAGTTAGGGGAGGATGTATACAGATAGGTCTTTTACTAAAGATTAAGTATTTGGATTTTTCTTTGGAAAAGTTCAACCCACAGTGCTCAGATCAGTCTTGAAGGGTTTGTAGGGAATGCTGGAGCAAGTTCATACATTCTTCTATATGTTGTCCAGAAACCTAAAGGGCACAATCATCTGCATAAATTGATTTTTTAACTCTGCCAGCCAATGAGTCAAATATATTATTGATATAAATTAGGAAAGGAGTGGAGCTGAGGATACTTCCTTGGGGTAAACCAGTTTCTGTATGGTACAACTCTGATAAAGCTGTAGGAAGTTTCACTTGTACTAGCCTATTTTTTATAAAATTTTGTATCAAAATGGCAAGATTTCCTCGTAAGTTAAGATGATGTATTTTTCGTAGCAGACCAAAATGACAAATGAAATCATAAGCCTTGTTTATGTCCAAAAAAGGGGCAACTGTATATGTACACTGGAGAAAAATTCTCACACTGAGAATTCTAAGGATGTTAAATGGTCATAAGTAGAGTGACCTTCGATAAAGCTACTTTGGGAATTTTTGCTTATATCATTCTTAATGAGTAACTTTAGTTCTATTTTACCATTTTTTCCATTATTTCACTTAAGGTGTTGGTTAGAGCTATTGGACGATATGATTCCTTTTATATGGGAACTTTACCTTGTTTAAGGATGGGGAAAAGTACCAGTTTTCTAACGAGTTGTAATATTCAAGAAGTTTACAGAGTTCTCTATGTGGAAGATGTTGGAGGAATTCATAGGGAATGGTCTTTTCCTGGAATTGAAGAACTGGCATTGTTCAATGCATTCTGAAGTTCATTTAAGTTGAAAGGAAGATTGTACAGATGGCTTTCTTGGGTTGCAAAGTCTAGTGTATGTATTTCCTCTTCTGCAATATGGGAGGCAAAAGGTTGGGTAAAGTTTCTTTTACTGTTGGTGGCTAGGAAATGGATTGCTAGTATTTATGCAACCTCCTGCTGTTCTTAAATTAACTGTCCATTGGAGTTGTGGGAGATGGGGCTATGTGTCTTTGTTTTAGAAATGGTCTCACCTTATTCCAAACAAAGCTTAAGAGTCTGTTGGGTGAGACGTAGGCTTTCTTTTGGATATACAGGTTTTGGCAGCGTTGTGAAAACTTGTGACCATATTCTGATATATGGTAGAGAGATCAGACTGCAAATTGGAGAGACTAATATTAGTTTTGAAAGCACTGAAAACTGCTTTCTTTAGGATCCATCTAGCTGGGAGAGGAGAGACTTGAATTTTGGTTGGTTCTATGAATGAGATAGAGATGGGGAAGTAAACATTATCTATTTGAGTTGCAAAAGCTTCACATGAAAACTTAGGTAGATATCATTTGAACATATAGATAAATCAATATGGGAAAATTTATAAGATTCTGAAGTATATGTTGGGGAACCATCATTTAGAATGGTTAAATTTTCTTTGTTTAAGAAATCTACTATGAGAGAGCCAAAGGGGTCACATTTTGGGGAGCCCCAGAGGTAGTGATGGGCATTAAAGTCATCCAGAAGGAGGAAGGGTCTTGGAGTTGTGAAATTATATTTTTTAGATCTCTATACAATATGTTTGTAGGGTTGGGGATATAGACAAAGCAATCATTAATGTATATTCCTTGATAGAATATTTGGGCACCCATAACTACTAGGTTGGTTTGAATTGCTAAGGGAGTGGAAGGGACACTCCTATGGACTAGGATAGCCACCCTTCCACCATGGTTGTCTCTCTCTCTTTCGGTAAATCCCCTAATTATGAAGATTATAATTAAAGTTTTTATTGAGAAATGTTTCTTGGAAAGCAGCTAAGAGGATTGATTTTTGAGAAAAAATATGTTGAACTGAAGTCAACCGATATAAAAAACCTCTTATATTTCACTGTAAGATAGACATTAGAGTTTATTAAGAAAGATTGAAAGATCTTCCTTTGGTTCTTTTATTTAATAATTAGGTTGTATTGACATAATGAACAATTTCCCTAGCTAATTGTTGTGGTGTTGAGTTAGAGCCCATGATTTTTGGCATTTCTGTGACAAATTCCAAGAAAACATCGTTGTCTAAACCCTTTGAAGGTTGTTTATTTTTGGTTGTAAGGCTGGTATGAGATGTGGTAGGGAGATGAGATGGGGTGGTGGAGTGTTTTTCTATAGGGACATTGGATGGGTTAGAGTTATCTAATCTCTCATTTATTCTTTGAATTTCATTCATTAAGAATTTATTTTGTTCTTAGATAGCTTCAGTGAGTTCTGATGTAGGAAGAGAGATTTGGGGATGGGGCAGTAATGTTGGCATAAGTATTTTTGAAATTTGGAGACTGGTGGTTTTGTCTATACATTTCCCTTGCTTTTCTATATGAAATTCTTTGCAAATGTTTTAGATATGTGATCTCTTTTTCTTGGATATAGATGGGACATTTTAGGTTATTGGCTTTATGATTCAAATTGCAGTTAGGGAAATTATCTGTTGTAGCAGTGTAGTTATTAGATCTATGTTGACCTCCACAATTCAGGCTGGTATTATAACCATGGCAAGTCTTTGAACCATGGCCAAATTTTTGACATTTATAACATCGTAACAGATGGGGTATATAGAGTTTTACAGAATAACTAATGTAGTCAAGTAGAATATTTTGGGGAAGATTCTTGCCTCCAAAAGTTAATATTAAAATATTAGTTGGAATTTTTTATTTACCTTTTGTTATTCTTCTGCATGCCAAGACACTTTGGTTAGCCAGTGCTTCAACTATTTACTCATTAGTACCTGTAAGGAGTTCTGGAGTGTAAATTGATCCTTGTGATTAGTCCAAGTTAACAGCAAGGGCACTGTTAATTAAAATGGAATTTCCTTTACTATCAGGGAAGGTTTTAAGTTTCAGAAGGGTCCTAAGCTGTGACTGATTTGAAGTGGGTGATATTTTTTTACTTTGCCACAAATATTGTGGATTATTTTAGCTGAAAGAATGGCATGTATGTATTTTGACAAATGAATTCTCGAGTCTGAAGCGGAGAGGAAAATGATGGTATATCTTCTTTGTTAAGAGAGATATTAGACCTATCCTTTAAAGGCTGAGACCTAATTAGGATATTTGATTTAGACTTTTTGTTTACAAGTGAGCGAGAGGCTGTAGGGGGAGAAAGTAACATAGGGCTCAGGTCAAATTGGTCTGATTCTAGTGATGGAATATTTTGGTCAAATTGAGTTAGGATGGAAAAGGAGTTTGAAATAGGTTATGACAAAAATATGTCAGCATTATCCTCTATTTCCAGGCTTTCTTGCGAGACATGGTTTTTTAATTTTTTGGCAAGGTAATGGAGTTTGTCACTCCCCTTGAGAGCTAACCTCTGGGACTCCCGAGGACGAAGCCATGGGTGAACCGAGGAAGCTTAGCACACCCTCGTGGATCTTAGTATGGGGGCACTTCACGTTTGTTATTTAAAAAGGGTAGGTTACTTATCAGTGTTTGGGATTGAAGTTAACAGAAATCGTTAAGTTCGCAGCTAAGGAAGTCCAAAAAAGGCACAACGGCACACTTTGAAGGTTGAAACCTGAATCTACGAATAGTGATGACACACCATTATACCAGTTCAGTAGTAGGTGTGGGATAAGCCTTGGCTTCAGCTCCCACTAATCTGTTTCTCGTCTTGTTGCAATTCTTGCAATTTTCTATATCTTGTTTTACAGATAGTCAATGTATTCTTTTTTTCTTGTATATCTTTGTTTCTTTGGTCACCAAAAAGTAATATTTCTGCTAATACTTCTTCTTTATCTGTTTGTAAGTTAAATTTCTTTCTTATACTCTCATAACCTTTACAATCTGAAAGAAAATGTTCTAATGTTTCCTTATCACTGTCATCATAGACTCACTGGTAAGAAAGAGCTGGAGTCACCTCCAAAGGAAAGTGAGAGCAAAGCTACCAAGCCCATAGTTTTCTACGAGGACCTTTTTCGGATCAGGATGGTGAGAGGAGTCTCTCTCCATGGTTTGAAGGTGTCTCAATTTCCCTCGCCCTCCCTGACACCTTGGGAGGGTGAGGCCGTGCTTGGAGGCAGATCTCCATTCACATTTCCACTCTTCTTTTCACTTGTGCCTATAGTTGTAAAGAAAGAAAGTAGATACTATGAACACTCAATTCCTCGGGATGTTGAGAGAAAAGTCTCTGTAGGATAAAAAAAAATCAAGAATATGATCATTTATATATACTCACTCAAAGGGTCATGTAGTGATGGGCTTTAACAACCCAGCCCATCATTCAGGCAAAATTGTCCTCAGCTTTAAAGGATGGTGCCAGCATAGCCACCTTATATGTGTACTGAAAAAAGGTGAGCAGAGTCAATAGACCAATACTTGCCTTAGCCAGTAGGCTTTGACCCCTGACAGGTTTATACACTGCCACTTGACTAAGGATCCATAAGAGGATGAAAGTGCACCAGGCCCCCCAAACCTCTGTGGATAGAAGAGCAAGTTTGGTAGGCAGATAAAGATAAATAGAGACAGGTGGGCCACTGAGGATTAGAGTGAGTGATCATCTCTCTTATTATACCCGAGACAGGCATTATTTAAAGAGCTTCTCATCTGTTCTGACAGCATGAGATAGCTGTTCAGGTCATTAGGCATAAACAGAGGGTTGAGGGGATAAATCATAGAATAAAAAGAAAATGAGGATTGCTGAGAGAGAACGAGGGGGAAGCGCAACTTGCACAGCCCCATCCAAGTTAAAGTAAACCCAGTGACGTGGCTTCCCGAATTTTCACTTGGTTTGTGAGAAAGCAGTTCCCCCTTATACCAAATAAAGGTAGTAAAATGGTTGAGAAGATAGTCATCAAGTAAAAAAAAATGTACGGCCGAGACAGAGCAAGGAGGAGGTGCATTAACTTTCCCAGGCATGGTAAAAGTGTTTAAGTCAATCCAGTAATAGGGTTTTCCTAATTTTCACTTGGACAGGGAGAATATGCAGCTTCTTGTCTGGCAAGTGTAACAAGCTACACAGTGTATTTCTCTGCAGGGTTCTGAAATATGAATCTCATATAGCGTTTACTTATTACTTTCTTTTGACCTCCAAAGTATCTAAAATTCTAATTCAACCTTACATGGAAGGAGAAAAATAGCTTATGAAGCAATAACAAAGGTTTAGACAAATTTGAGGCTGCTGTGTTTCAATAGTACTATTATAAAATTAGTGTTATTAAAACATTTGCATAATTTTCTTGCTTTCTCCTCATATTCAAATAATGATAAGTTATGGTTTAAATGATTAAAAAAGAAACACCCGTTTAATTTATTTTACTGATTAAAATCAAATACCCGTGGTCATTTCATTTATCTTAAGAGGCAACATTTGGGGTGCTTAATAAGAACATGAAATAAATTTGAAAGACTTTTCATCCATGTAGATTCATGTGTTCGTAGATCTCCAATTCATGCTGCTGAGCAGGACAGGAACTTCAGTTGGAAGGATTCTTAGCTTCGTTGTTTCATGTTAAGATGTCTCCTTTCCATTGATTGGAGAGACTAAATTTGAATGGTTTTTACCTACATGGGTTCGTTTGTGTGCCTGAAGATTACACATTTGGGCTGCTTGATAGGGACAGGAACTGCATTTGAAAGGCTTTTCACCAGTGTGAGTTCTTTTGTGTCTCTTAAGAGCCCCTATATGCACTGTCTGATAGGGACAGGCATTGCATTTCAAAGGCTTTTCACCTGTGTGGGTTTTTTCATGTTGCTTAAGATTTCCCCGAGCAGCAGCTTGATACGGACAGGAACTGCATTTGAAAGGCTTTTCACCAGTGTGAGTTCTTTTGTGTTCCTTAAGAGCCCCTTTATGTGCTGTCTGATAAGGACAAGAACTGCATTTGAAAGGCTTTTCATCAGTGTGAGTTCTTTTGTGTCTCTTAAGAGCCCCTATATGTGCTGTCTGATAGGGACAGGAACTGCATTTGAAAGGCTTTTCACCAGTGTGAGTTCTTTTGTGTATCTTAAGAGCCCCTATATGCGTTGCCTGATAGGAACAGGAGCTGCATATAAAGGGCTTTTCATCCATGTGGGTTTTTTCATGTATCCGAAGCTGCCCCATTTGAATTGCTTGATAAGGACAGGAATTGCATTTGAAAGGTCTTTCACCAGTGTGAGTTCTTTTGTGTCTCTTAAGAGCCCCTATATGTGCTGTCTGATAGGGACAGGAACTGCATTTGAAAGGCTTTTCATCAGTGTGAGTTCTTTTGTGTACCTTAAGAGCCCCTATATGTGCTGTCTGATAGGGACATGAACTGCATTTGAAAGGCTTCTCACCAGTGTGAGTTCTTTGATGTACCTGAAGCCTACACATATGGATTGCTTGATAGGGACAGGAACTACATTGGAAAGGCTTTTCACCTGTATGGGTTCTTTCATGTACCCGAAGATTACCCATATAGTTTGTTTGATGAGGACAGTGATTGCATTTGAAAAGCTTTTCACCTGTGTGAATTATTTTGTGTTTTCTAAGATCTCCCATTCCTGTTGCTGTATAGGGGCAGGAACTGCATTTCAAATGCCTTGCTATAGTTCGCAACTTCTTAATCTTTCCTTTCCTGTCACACAAAAGTGCTTCAGTTTTAGTGTGTGACATACCAACTTCAGTGACATTTGATTGCTGACCATCAATCTGAAATAGTTTTTGTGAGTTAACAAATAGAGATTATGATTTCAGGTCAAAGTCATTTCAACGAAATTTTAGCCGCACCCTCATGTTATATGTTTCCTATTTTAGTTTCACATCCATCTTTTCTCATCCAACTCACCATAATTCTCCTGTCATTAATGATCTATGAGGAAAACAAGCGTAAAGATTATGTCATGTGCATTGCCAACAGAGTTTGTGACCAAAGAGGAAGAAAGTGATAATCAATTGATGCTGGTGGGTTGCTCAATGATAGTACGTTATTGAGGTTCGAGACATGAAGAATATAGAGGAGGCTGATACACACTTTGAGAAGAGAAGAGCGACTCTATTTGTTTAAAGATACCAAAATGACAGAAACCAACAAGGCATTACATCAGAGAAAAACGCAATCTACTGACCTAAACTACGGCAGAGAAACCTCATTTCCTCAAAGTCAGACCACTATGCTTACTCCAAGCACTGCCAGGTTATTCTTTCAGGCAGCAATGGCCCAGAAAATGATAGGTGTGAGAGAAAGTGATTACTACCATGGATGTGATTGACAACTACCCACCCAAAATCAGGCACCATATCCAGAGAGCCTAGGGATTAATTAGAGCAAGGCAGGAATATAAAGAGTTTCTTGGACAATGTTGCATTAACTCAATCACATTTGGGACACCCATTAACATGATTTAAACCAACAAAGGCATTGCAATGGCACCACAGAAACATTAATTCCTAAAATCGACACTTGAGAAGGTACAAAATTTTTAAACATACATATAACAGCTTACTTATCTTGTAGCCATCCTTCCTCCAAAATAAAAAAAAACAAGTACCAAGCATAAGGCTTCGATAGACTGGGACATTGCACAATGAAGTGCTATAATGGGTGAGACACTTTTTTGAAGGTCTCATTGCACAAACTCCTCATACTGAGCAGTGTATTGCAACAACCTTGGTCCTGAAGAGCCTCGATGTCTTTAAACAGATGGTAGATAGCACGGAAGCCACTGTTCTTTTCAGATATGGAGCTATCCATGTACACTGGAATGACTCCCCTCAAAAGAATTGCAACAAACTTTTGATTTGTTTTTAAAGGGCGGGTGTTGACCGATGAATGATGCAGATGCCTCCCCCTCAGTGAGGCTGACTAAAAAGAAATGAATATTGGGGCGGGTAAGGGCGAAGACACAAGCGAGACTATATCAGATGAGACAGGTGGCAGTGGGGAAGGAAAAAAGATTACTAGCGGAGAATTAAATGCCTTCGGTGATTATTAGATGTAGATTTTCAGACTGTAAAAATAATATCCTAAGTTTAAGCTTTGTAAGAATTACTGTACCTTATGCCCAAGTACCCAGTCACCAGGTAGGTGATAAAAAAAGGGGTGACATAAGGAACTCATTTTTTTTATCACCAGCTGGTAACTAGGCACTTGGGTAGAAGGCAAAGTAATCTTACATAGCTTACAATTAAGATAGATTAAAAACCAAAATATAAAGAAAGGAAAAAGGAAAGAATCAAACTCTGGAGAATGAACATGCAACCACACTCAGACCTACATTCAAAAAGAATGTGGTGTACAGTCTGAGGGACAATACAGTCATTGCAGTAAGGTAAGGGGAAGCTCCCCATCATATGGTGTTCATCAGGCGAGTGCCCAATTCGATCCATGTGAACAGACGCTGCGCAATGGTATGCAACTGTAGTTGCCAGGTGAAGACCGGTCTTGTTGATTGAATCCCCTTTCTGAAATACACACTCGGCTCCAGCTGCATAAAACTTTCATCTGTAATCAAGCTTCGAACGTACAAAGTATCGGTAGAAAAGGCAGTAATATTGCCAGCACCCCAAGTGCTAAACCTCACATAACGAAGAATGTCCATTGGCCCGGGTTCAAGAAAACCTAAGGCTGCATATATGAGCCTCCCAGACGAGGCATCAATCGAAAAAATGACTGAGGAAACAGTGCGAATCTACCACTTCTAGGCAAACCTGTTTAGGAACAACTCTGGGTCAGGGTGAAGCCATAGATGGTAGTATAAGTGCCAAATCTTAGTCTTGAAAAAGAAAAACTGAAACCTGTGTGCTTTAGTATATCAAGAGATGCAGTTTAATGCCTGTAGGGTTCAATACTCCTGAGTAGCAAGCTGGTATGCATCATGTGGAGTCTCCATATCTTATCACCATTTGATATCATCAGCCTTCTCCAGACCCAACAATAGAGTTATGATGTACTGTCTATGAAGGAAAGCCTTGCACATGTCATTTTCCAATTGGAACAGATCATCAAACAGAGTGAAACTTGCAGAAACAGCACTGTGCATAAGACAGGCCATCTCCTTTGTCTAGGAAAAAGCCTAATCTAAAAGTTGCCAGTTTCTACATCAATTTGCACACGCAGGTTGGATAACATAACATAACATAATTTCATGGGTGACAAAAGCCACTAGGGCCTATCAAAGGTCACCTGCATCCATCACCCCCCCCCCAACATAATATAGCAGATGACAAAAGCCACAAGGCCCCATCAAAGGTCATCCGAGTCAAACGGCCTCTTTTTTAAGGCACCCAAACTCCCAGGAAAACTACATCCAGAGGATTGCGTCTACAAACAAGGGTATCACAAATCAAGGCTTGTCAAGAAATAAATCATGCAGCTATAGATATATACAAATGTACTTAGTATAGGTAGAAATAATCCATTGAGTAGCTATAAATTAAATGGGAGAATTTTAGGGAGGACCGATTGTGAGAGGGACTTGGGTATTTTGGTAAGTTCAGACCTTCGTCCTAGAAAGCAATGCCTGAATGCTAAGAATAAAGCTAATAGGATATTGGGATTCATTAGGAGGAGTGTAAGCAATAAGAGTGCTGAAGTCATTCCAAAACTGTATCTGGTGCTAGTTAGGCCTTATCTAGACTATGCAGTACAATTTTGGTCACCATATTATAGGAAGGATATTGATTTGCTTGAGTCTGTGCAGAGAAGAATGACAAAGATGATTGGTGAGCTAAGGAACTTAACTTATGGTGAAAGGCTCAGAAAACTAAATCTACATACATTGGAAAGGAGAAGAGTCAGAGGGGAATTGATTGAAGTCTTCAAATGGGTAAAAGGATATAATAAAGGGGATCTGGGTAAGGTTCTTATACTTAGTGAACATGACAGGACACGTAGCAATGGGTTTAAGCTTGATAAGTATAGGTTTAGGAAGGAGATTGGGAGGAATTGGTTTACAAATCGTGTGGTAGATGAATAGAATAGGCTCACTAGACATGTGATAGAAGCCTCCTCTCTGGGTAGTTTTAAGAATAGGTTAGATAAATATATGGATGAAGCTGCTAGATGGGACTGACTTTTTTTTATGTACATATGTATATATTTTTCTAAGGAGTAGGGAGATTATATTTTGCGTTTGCATGAATGGACATAATCCTCTGGATGCATTTTATGTATATTGTAGATTAGATCTGACGAACTCCTGTAAAGGGTGACAATGTTGATGACTTTTCTCTAGTAAGAAATCTTTTGTGTGTTGTCTGAAACAGGAGCTGCCAAGTGTAGGCCATGGATGGTCTTTTGCAGTCTCCTTCTTTTCTTATGTTCTTATGTAATATATACAAAACTTAGGAACCATCACAACCTTTCCTCCCCATAAACTCATCCAATCTACTCTTAAATACATTTAAATTTGGACTACATACTACCCTCGGCAGGAATTTGTTCCAGAAGTCTACCACTCTATTAGTGAAAAAATATCTTCTTAAATCTAACCTACACCTTTGCTTTTTAATTTTCAAGTGGTGACCTCTAGTCCGATTTCCATCATGTAAATCAAAAAACTTGCTAACATCCAATTTATCTAGCCCAGAAAAAATTTTAAAGAGCTCAATCATATCCCCTCTCACACACCTCCTTTCAAACGAGAACATATTTAATACACTCAGTCTATCTATATATTCAAGGTACCTCAAGGAAGGAATAATCTTTATTGCCCTCCGTTGCACTGACTCGAGAAGGTTAATATCGTGTCTAAAATGTGGGGACCATGCCTGTATACAGTACTCTAGATGTGGCCTAACATAAGAGTTATAGAGTTTAAGAATAACCTCCTTACTTTTGTAACTGACATTTCTCTTAATGAAACCCAGCACTCTATTTGCCCTATTTCTTGCTTTAATACACTGATTAGAAAACCTTACTACTCCTAGATCTTTCTAATCCTTTACTGTACTGAGCTCAGCCAATGCCCATCCATTTCATAGTTAAATTCTCTATTATCTTTTCCCATGTTAATAACTTTGCACTTATCAAGGTTGAAAGTCATTTGCCACTTATGTGCCCAGGATAACAATTTATTTAAATCCCCCTGCACTTTAAAATTATCATCAATATCTTTAACTACAGCTGCTAATTTGGTATTATCCGCAAAAATTGACACTTTATTATTAACTGCCTCCCCAAGATCGTTTATATAGATGACAAATAATAATGGATCGAGAACTGATCCCTGAGGAACCCCACTGATAACATCCCTCCACTCTGACTTTACACCATTTAGCACTACCCTTTGCTTCCTGTCTTTCAGCCACTCAGCTATCCAATTTGAAACACCCCCACATATCCCAATCATTTTTAATTTATGAACTAGTCTTCTATGTGGTACCTTAACAAATGCTTTACTAAAATCCAAGTAAATTACATCTACATTCTCTCCCTTATCTACTTGATTTGTTACGAACTCCAGAAAGTCTAGTAAATTAGTCAAACATGATCTACCTGATCTAAACCCATGCTGAGCATCGCTGATTAACCCCCCCTCTCTAGATGTTGGCAAATCCCTTTTTTAACTATTTTCTCAAGAATTTTACAGACTACAGGAGTTAGGCTAACCGGTCTAAAGTTATTTGGATCCTCTTTACTACCCTTCTTGAAAATGGGGACTACATTCGCTCTCTTCCAATCCTCGGGTATTTCTCCATATTCCAGTGACCTAGTATACAACTTCTTCAGAGCTATTGAGATACTTTCTACCCCTTCTTTAAGTATCCTAGAATGAATATTATCAGAGCCGGAGGCCTTGGTAGCATCTAACTCGCCTATTAGTCTTTTTATCTTCCTCCAATCCACACTAATGGTAGTAAACACCTCTTTCCCTGACCTGTGAGTACTATACATAAGACTATTTAGTTTCTCCTTTGTAAATACTGATGCAAAATGACCATTTAGTACCTCAACTATTTCCTTATCAGTTTCTCTCACAACCCCTTCATATTTGATAGGTCCTATTTTAACTCTGCCAGACTTGTTATTAATTTTATAGTAACTAAAGAACTTTCTAGGATCTTTGTTGCTATACTGAGCTAATTTAATTTCTGACACCCTTTTGTTCTTCTTTATAATCTTATTTAACTCATTCCTAGCCATTCTATAATCACTTAAATTTTGAATATTATTTTCTACCTGTAATTTATTGTATGCCCTTTTTTTCTCTGAAATTTTTCTAGCTGTCTCCTGATTCCACCATAATGGTTTCCTACTTTTGTCCCTAATGGCCTTCATTGGGATACATTTCTCTTGGACTACATTTATTATGTGCTTGAAAGTATCCCACATCCCATAAGCATTTTTACCTCTGAATTCTACATCCCAGTCTACCAAATTTAGCAAGCTTTGAAGTTTTACATAATCTCCCTTATGAAAATTTGGAACTTTTACAGCATTCTCGGTTATTTTAACCTTCTCAATTCCCAAGTTAAAACAAACTATCTGATGGTCACTATTTCCCAATGCTTCCCCAACAGTCAATTCTTGAAATAAATGATCACTGTTAGAAAGTACTAAATCTAATATATTGTGCTCCCTCGTTGGCTCATTAACAAATTGATTAAAAAAATTATCAAAGCATTCTATGAACCTGCCACTTGTTCTATCCCTACCTATCATATTTACCCAGTCTACGGAGTTTAAGTTGAAGTCCCCAATAATAACTGCATCTGTTTCACATCCCCTACTTATTTCCCTTATCATTAGTTCATCTATATCATCATTCTGCCCAGGTGGCCTGTAAAAAGCTCCCAAATGCACCATTCTATTTTTACTGAACCTAATATCTATCCAAAGTGACTCAACTCCATCCTGCTTTATTGAAGTATTTAAACTTGAAACAATGTTGTTTTTTATATAGATAATTATTCCTCCACCAATCCTACCTGTCCTTTGACTAATGTACATATTATAGCCCTGTAAATCAAATTCACTTATAGTGTCACTAAATTCTATTTCATTAACCCATGATTCAGTAACACATAATATATCTATATCCTCATTGCTAATATAACTAAATAGCTAATCCTTCTTGTTTCTAAGACTCTGAGCATTTGTATAGAAACAATTTAACCCCCCTATCCCTGAAGCACCTCTTCCAACCCTAATGACCTCATCTCTATCACCTTGGAACCTATTTCTGTTATCTGCCAAGTCCATTCTACTTTCTGTACTATAATGTCCACTCATAATTCCCTGACCACTATTACTATCTAGTTTCCCACCTGCAAAGACCTAATAACACGATCATACTCCTCCCACAACACATCTACCCCACTCCTACTCAAATGCAGTCCATCCATCGCATACATTTCTTTCATTCCAACAAAGCTATCCCACACATCCACAAACATGACACCTTCCATCTCACACATCCTCCTCACATAATCATTCAGCCCAATCGCACGAGACATCCATTCTACCCCAACATCTATTCTTGGAAGCACACCTGTCACAACACCTTTCCTTCTACTTTCTTTCACCTTTTCAATCAACCTCTTGTACCTCTCACGTAACTCACATGCACCCACTTTCTTCACATCATTCACTCCTACATGTGTAATCACAACCGCATCCCTTGCACAGTCAGACACCAGCTCCTCATACCTATCAGACAGATCTCTGACTCCAGCACCCGGCAAACACACCCTCAAACCATTCAATCTACTTGCATTCAACTTCCTATCTAAATATCTAACTCGCAAATCACCCATCACAAGCACTTAAGTCAGACTCCTATTCCTAACCCCCACAGACCTAACTCCATCCCCACTCCTATTCTCATTCAAACTACCAGTCACTCTACCTCCACCCCCACCCCCATCAGTCATATCACTTCCAGTTACTTCTTCTCTTAGGGCACTGAATCTATTAGTCAAGCTAATAAGTTCTGTGTCCCTCTTACTCACACACCTATTCTCCCCCTGGCTAACCACCTCAACAGAGGCAACCCTATTCTCACAAAGAACAGGAGAAGCCTCCCTAGCTACACATTTTCTAACCACTCTCCACTGTCCCTCAACCTCACTAGGCCTATTTCTAACTAATCTAAGGGGGCTAACTTCACTATCCCTAGAACTATCATATCCTACCTCCTCCGCCGGCCCTCTACCTTAACCTGAAACATCTATCTGGCCTACCTCACCACCTAACCTATTCCCAGCCCTAGGCCTAACACTAAGTTCCCTCCTGAGCTCAGAAAGTAACCCCTCCAGCCTACATATCCTGTCTAATTCCTGCATTCTCATCCCCACTAAATCTCCAATGCATTCACGCAGCCCACATACAACACATGTATACCCCTCACCAACTACACCACAAGCAATGCATACATTCTGACACTCATGCTCACTTTAATCCCCAAACTCCATCACTTATTCAAACAAAGAAATAACTTAAGTAGTAATAAGAATAAAAAAGAAGAGCAACTTAGCTTTAGCTGATTCTGTGAATTTATGCAGGCAAGTTTAAAACCTGCTAATCAAGATGGCCACCGAAGTAAACAAAAGTCGCTTTCTCACCGAAACAAAATAAAACAATTTATACCGAGTTTAGAATCTATTTAACTGTATTTGTTAACAATTATAATCCTTTCTAAATACACCTTTTGCACAACTTCCAAACAACAAAAAAATAAAATCTCAAAAATATGAAAAACTTATCTCCCCAAAAATGCTAGTGAAATGAGAGCTCGCCGTTAGCATGTCCAATCGCCGCGATCTTCAGGTAAAGTTGGGAGGAAACCATCTGGGGTAGAGTGATCTCAACCCAGATTAAGAAAGGTGAGCACAGTAGCTAATCGCCATGAGTCTGGGAGGATGCCCTCTGTCTAGTTCCTGTTGAACAATTCTAACATAAAGGCCATGCCTTGCTAACCTAGGTGTCAAACCAGGAAATACAGGACATCATCCAGAGTAGGGGCAATGCCCACGCAAGAAGCAAGAGTGGAACACAACTCACTCAATGTAAGCGTGTGATTGAAGGGTTCTCTACCTCTGGAGGTAAAGTCCAGTCAGCAGCCTTCAGAGATATCACAACATGCTTTGAATGCTGGCGGAGCAGCATTAGGCTAGAGAATGCAAGGAAAGCATTCACGAATGTCTCCGTCCTTGTGGTCTTATTCTAGTGGAGAATGCGAGGGGGATCCTGCAAGATCATGCCTCAAATACTTTAGACTCTTTTCCACACCTCTGCAAGAAGGGTCTTTCCCATTAAGTGTAAAGAAGTATGTCTGACAGGAAGAACAGTACGTATGCTTCCAAACCTACTGGAACCTAGCCCTAGCTCGGCAAAATTCACTGACAGTGAAATCATTCGGGCAAGCCATAAATAGAGCATGTAGGTATAACACTTTTTTAGGCCTATCTTACACTCAATGACTACCATGGAAGCAGTTGTATGCAAAATGGCCAGAGGTTCTAGAAATAGTAGTTAGGACAACAGTGATGAGCTTGCTGGAGAACACAATGGCCTCATCTACCAACCTAAACTCTTCAACTGCGATGAAGAAATCAGTAATTTCATGAAATACAGAATATCCCACCCTAGCAAGCACTATCAGGGTCTTTTGGGTGGAAAGTGATCACTACCATGGATCTCATCAATCACCTCATAGCAAAAATCGAGCTGAGATATGTAAACACATCCACTTATAGAACACCTAGCTCAAGCTCATCGAACAGGTCAGCAAGTATTTGAACCATGGTAGTCTCCTCAGAGGGGGTGGGTGTCTACCTTTTAAATCCCTGAGAAGAAGAAAGGGCATCAGCAGATGTGTCAACTCACAACAAGGCATATTTTTTTTTTTTTTTAATTATAGAGCCAATCTGGCAACTGCGCACTTGGGCATAAGTCGCCGGAAACACGACACAGCCTAGAACTAGGCTACTTTAAAATAAAAATATGAAAACATAACAATGATAAAAATGAGAAAAACTTAACAATTAGGAAGCAATCTCCGGCAATGGGGAAAGGTCCCCCTCACCCCGATGCAGGAGCGTGCAACCTACAAAAAAAACAATAACAAATAAAAAAATTACAAAAAAGGAATCTTATTAAATAAAGGGGAGAAGCCCAGCCTCCACCAAAAAGTCAACAAGTCCACAAGTCAATGTGCATGAACTCGTCCCAAGCACAAGGGACAGGTGGTAGCGACCCAGACCATCCTGGTACCGGGACAGGTATCGTGCGTGAAGATCACCCAGAATGGGACATTCAACAAGAATGTGCCAAACAGTCTGGGAAACGACGCAGGCGTCGCAATAGGGCGCTGGCGAGCGCTCCATCAGATAGCGATGCGTCACACGAGTATGTCCGATTCGGAGACGACAAAAAGCGACCTGAAGCCGTCGCGGCATTGGGGGATAGGTTCATGGGAACAGTCGCGGCACAATTTCACGTAACTTTAAGTTCCCTTCGACCGTCTCCCATCTTCTTTGCCAACCAGTCCGAAGAGCTGCCCGTATTCCTGCCATGTAATCGGTGTAAGGAAGAGCGAAACGCTGGGCAGGTCGCAGACTCTTTGGCGCCCTCATCAGCGCGCTCATTCCCCGCAATTCCTACATGTCCAGGAACCCAGCAGAAGATAATCTAGACATTCGCCCAGCTCGCACAAGCCGTGGCGTCACGGATATCGCGAACCAGGGGATGCGGAGATTCCAATGCCCCGAGAGCACTCAGGGCGCTTTGTCAGTCGCTATAGATCAAAATCGGGTCTCCGAACCGGGCACGTCGGGTAATCTCCCGTAGCGAGTGGTGTATTGCCACCAGCTCAGCCGTGGCAGAGCCCCGGTGACTTCCAACAGAGGAGATACAGCGTGGAAGCCGCGTTCCTCTTCGGACTTGGAGCCATCCGTATGCACTGGAACGGTTCCAGCGTGACACGAGGTGTGCTCCAAAAAGGTCGAATGCAATACTCCCAGCGCCGTACAAGCTTTGGGAGCAGAGGCGTGGCGACAAATAGCCAAATGTTGTACCCTCCAGGGTGGCGTCCTGGGCAGAACCAGGGCAAGCACCGGCCCGATAGCTATATCTAGCTCTCGAATGAGTTTCCAGGCCCTAAATCCAAAGGGCTTAGGGTATGACTGGCGTCTCTCGCCGGCATAGGAACCGTCGAGATCAGCTGCGGATGCAGTGAAAGCTGTTGGCGACTGAGGGAGGCGCCGTGCTCGCGCGTGCAGGTAAGTGATGCACTGCACGTGGCATAAGCGAGTGGCATCTCCCCAGCATCGACCAACAGGCTCTCAATGGGAAAAGTGCGGAAGGCACCGGTCGCAAGGCGGAGGCCGGTGTGGTGGATCGAATCCACCTTCCGCAATAAACGCTCGGCTGCGGATGCATAAAACTCGCCTCCGTAGTCGAGCTTTGAACGAACAAAGGATCGATAAAAAAGTAGGGCAGTAGCCCTATCAGCGCCCCAAGCGCTGAACGTCACGGAACGGAGAATATCCATGGCGCGGGTACAAGAGACCCTAAAGCTGCGAATATGAGCCCCCCAGGTGAGTCCTCGGTCGAATACAAGACCAAGGAAACGGTGCGACTCAACCACATCCAGGCGCACCCCATTAAGAAACAAATATGGGTCGGGGTGGATCCGTGGATGGCGGCAGAAGTGCACCACCTTAGTCTTGGCCAAAGAAAACCGAAACCTGTGCGCTTCGGCATAGCGAGAGACGCGGTTTAATGCCTGTTGGAGTCCACGCTCCAAAGATGGCATCTGGGCCGCGCCAAAAGAGATCGAAAGGTCGTCCACGTAGAGCGTAGCGAGAACATCTTCTGGCAGCACCGAGGTGATGCCGTTGATGCTCAGGGCAAAGAGTGCGACACTGAGGACACTTCCCTGTGGGACACCCTCTTCCTGCTCCTTTGGGCCGGAGAGAGATACCCCCACCCATACGCGGAATCGACGATCTCGCAAAAATTCAGATATAAAGACTGGGAGGCGTCCCCTCGCCCCCATCGTGTGGAGAGTCTCCATGATACTGTATCGCCATGCGGTATCATAGGCCTTCTCCAGATCGAAAAAGACCGAGGCGTAGTGCTGTCTACGAAGGAAAGCCTCGCAGACGGCATTTTCCAGTCGGAGCAGAGCATCCGACGTGGAGTTGAACTTGCGGAAGCCGCACTGTGCAGAAGACAGATTGCCTCCGCTGTCCACGAAACAGGCTAGTCTAACATTTACCAATTTCTCCAACAACTTACACACACAAGAGGTTAGAGAGATTGGGCGGAAACCAGTCCGGGAAGAAGGATCTCTCCCCGATTTGCGAAAGGCGAGCACAGTAGCGATTCGCCAGGAATCTGGGAGGAGACCCTCCACCCAGATCCTGTTGAACAAATCTAACAGAAAGGACATGCCTCGCTCACACAGGTGTCAAATCATGGCGTACGGGACATCGTCCGGACCATGGGCGGTGTCTGCGCACGAAGCGAGAGCGGAGCGCAACTCACTCCCAGTAAACCTGTCGTTGAAGGGTTCTCCACCTCTGGAGGTAAAGTCCAGCCGGCGGCCTTCCGCGACATCACGACGTGCATTGAATACTGGCAGAGCAGCATCCCGGCTAAAGAATGCGGAAAAACGGTCGCGAAGGATTCCGAAACGGACGCGGATTCCAAGATTGCGGCGCCATTCTCCTGAGAACGGAAGGGGGAGTCCTGCGAGAACTTGCCCCGAATCCTTTTGCCTCGCCTCCACACCTCTGCTAAAGGGGTCTTCCCGTTGAGTGAACACACGTATGCTCGCCAAGAGGAGCAGCGGGCGTGCTTCGAAATATACAGGAACCTAGCTCTCCTAGCATGACGAAATTCAGCGACAGTGAAATCGTTCGAGCGGCGCTTATAGCGCATGTAAGCATAACGTTTCTGTTTGAGGGCCTTCTCACACTCGGCCGACCACCATGCAGGTGGTCGGCGTGCAAAACGGCCAGACGTCATAGGAATAGTAGTCCGGCCCGCGGCGATGAGGTTGCCGGAGAACTAAACGGCCTCATCTACCGACCTAAACTCCTCGACTGAGATAGAAAATTCAGTCATTTCCTGAAATGCAGGCCACAACGCCCGCGCCAAGTACCACCCAAGTGGGCTCTCAGGCGGCAGTTGCCCTGAAAATGATATTTGAATGGGAAAGTGATCACTACCATGGAGGTCATCGACCACCACCCAATCAAAATCAGGCTGTGCATTCGAAGAGCACAAAGATAGGTCAAGGCAAGAAAATGAAGCGGTTCTCGGACAGTGATGCGTAAAGTCATCCACGTTTAGGACACCCATCTCAAGCTCTTCGATCAGATCGGCAAGAACTTGTCCCCTGGGATTTATGGAGTAATCTTCCCAGAGAGGATGCCTGCCGTTCAGATCTCCAAGCAAGAGATAGGGCCTCGGCAACCGTGCCACGACGCGGCGGAAGTCCCCCGCGTCGAAGTCAGCTGACGGTGGAATGTACGCAGAAATCAGAGTATACCTCCTATCCAGGTGCAGCTGCACAGCCACTGCCTGAAAGGAGGTATCTAAAGAGAAAGGAAGAACGGAGACATCATGCCGGGTGTAAACTGCACATCCAGCAGCCCGGCTATCCCGCGGTGTTGGGGTCGCAAGACCCTTATACCCCGGGAGGGCGGGCAGGGGGCACGCGCCTAGCATACTCTCCTGCAAAAAGATAGCTAACGGGGAACCGGACGAGACGAGTCTCCGCAGCTCCTCCCAGTTGGCCCGGAGTCCACGGCAATTCCATTAAAGGAATATGCCCTCCAGGCCTAGCTCGGAGACGCGGGGGCCCTCCTCGAACAGAAGACCCTCACGGGAATGGCCGTATGCTTTCCGGAGGCAGAACCCCAAGTGCTTTTGGCCGGACAAAGCGCTGAAGGCGCTGTCGCCTTCGAGGACTTATTGGGGGAGGTTGGGCTCGCCATGCGAGTCTTTTCATCCCTCCGCCTCGAAACCTTAGGCGTTGCGGCTTCGGAGGCGGGGAGCCCTCTTTTCGAGGAACCACCGTCTCCGAGCCACTCGCATCACCACTAGGCGTGGGCGAAGGAGCCGAAGCTCCTTTCTTACTCTCTTCCTTTCGGGAAACAGCTTTAGGAACCCCGGAAGATGGCCTAGCAACCATCTTCAGGGGTGTTGCATCCTGTGAGTCTAACGACTCGGTGGAGGCGCGTGGCTGTTTCGCCTTACGGAAAACGATCACGCTGGGGGAAGAGGGGGGAGCCCTGGTTTTAGCCAGGGCTGGGTGTGAACCCTTTTTGCTGCCAGCTTTACCAGGGGAGCGCCCTGGTTGAGTAGGGCCCGTAGAAGGGCTCCGAATTGACACGGAAACAACCGTGCTCGTTGGCCTGGATGGGCCAGAAGCAGAGGGTGCCTTTCTAACTATTGAGGCATATGACGTCCCAGTCAGAGCCGGGCGCGCCAGGACCAAGTCCTTAGCCTCGCGGAATGAGAGTCAATCCTGGGACTGAACGGCCAGGATTTCTTTCTCAAGGAGATATGCACCACATTGCTCTGAAGAAGCGGGGTGCGGCTCTCCGCAATTGACACACTTGACCACACACGATTTGGACTTATCGTGTGCGGCCTTGGAGCAATTTACACAAACTTCGGGTGACCCCGACTTTGCATGTCTACAAGAACGATTCGTATGGCCGAGGCGGTGACAGTAATAGCACCGCCGCGGCAGTGGCACGAATGCCTTCACGCGGTAGCGGTACCAACCGGCACGCACCGACTCAGCGAGCTTGTCACAGTCGAACGTGATGAGTGTAGAGGTGGGTCTCGAGGCCCCTCCCTGTTTTCTCATCACACGTTCAACATTGACTGCCCCATGGTCGGCCAGCTCTAGGGTGATGTCCTCAATGGAGTAGTCAATGAGTTCCCTTGCATAAACTATTCCTTTCACAAAGTTCATGGTAGAGTGCGGCGTCACATTCACTAGGGGTGCCATTAAGTGTCCGAAGAGCACTTATCTTGTCCGCCTCGGCGGGATTCACCGCATTCGCCAGAAGGCTCCCGTCCGAGAAACGGGTCACCTTCGGCTCTCTACCAATTGCACTAGCTAATGCTCTCCTCTGATGGATCATGTTGCCCTTGGGCAACATGCTGCCATCAGTGGAGCGAATAACTAGAAAGCGTTTGAAGCCAGCGGGCTCGAAAATGCCAGGTAACCTCTGAATCAGGGGCCTCGATGTCATCGAGGCTCCACCCTGTGCACTTTTAGTCTTAGTCAGGGGCTCCGCAACCAGGGGGGCAGAGGGGCCGGATTAGCTGATCTTGCCTTGGTCACCTATCAAAGTGGCAGCAGACCCATCCGTCCCCGCAGCACCTGCGGATGGAGAGGAGCCCCGAGTCTTTTCTGGCTTTATTGTCTTTTTATTCTTCTTTTTAGGAGAGGAGGGCGGGGAATGAACCCGCTTCTCACCTCCGCCGGCAGAAGCCCCCAGGCCAGATGGACCAGCCTCAGCCAGGTCCTTCTCCGAAATGGAGAAGGTCCTGGTAGTCGTAGGGGCACCTGTCGGAGGAGATCCCTCCCCTCCTTGTACTGCCTCAAAAACCCTAGCCGTTTGAGGATGACCTTGCATACGGGCGGATTCAGGTTCGGTGTTTGGCGCCGAGCCCGGATTCCCCCCATGGAAGGCCCTACCGTCTGAGGCTGGGCTTCTTCAAGGACCATGTCTATCAGAGGAGGGGCCTCCAGTTGGCCATCCCCTCCCAGGACATCGCAGGTCCCCTTGGCAGTGTCACAAGTCTTCTGTGGGGAGGCACAGGCCTTGACCCCCACAAGGTTTAATTTTCTTGCCAGTAGGTCTTTTGAGGGAAGCGACCCAAGGGGCCTGGCTTCCCTCTCCCCCCTAAGGGGGTTTGCCCTACCGAGCCGCTTACATGAGGGGCGGTCGGCAATGGGCTGCCTGCTGGCTTTCTTGGCAGTCCCCTTAGAAAGAAAAGGAGCGACTGCCGCTGGAAATAGGGAGGTGCCCGAAAGCACGTCCAGAGAAGGGGGTGAGGGGGAGTCCCCTTCACCCATAGGCGTAGGAGATGAGTAAGCCTCCTCTCCAGTTGAAGAAATATGGAGGGTCCCCTGCGCAAGCACAGGAGGTGGAACCTCCATTTTTCCTGTGGAGCTGCCTTCCTTGAAGGGCGGCTCCGTCATTTGTACAGGAGGAGTTTAGAGGGTTTTGTGGGAAGACTCATCTGTGGGCATGGTGACCCTCTTTTTATTACGGGATGCAACCGCTCATCACCTCTCACAGTTGCCCGCACTGCAAGAGGTGCTTACAGGCCTGGCAGAGCCAGGTGCCGCCATTTGGGACCACCCCTCCCGCCTGGTGGCCTGGCAGTCCACCGGCATAGCGGCTCCACCTTAGACGCGGCGTAAAAATGGATAGAATGTAAAGAGGAGAGGAAAAGGGGTGTGAGGAGTGTATGGGTGGGGATGAAGCAGGTTGTTAAAAAAAAAAACATCCCGAACCGGAGCTCAGGGGTTAGGAAATGTTGTCCCCTTTCCCCTCAGCCCCGATCTGGGATGATTGGCTTGAGAAGAAGGTCAGCATCTACCCTGTGAAATTAGAGGGTGACCAGAGAAAGTTGTGGGAGAGGTTGTATGAAAAGCGAGGAAACAGGTGTTTTGATGGAAGAAGAAGAGGCTAAGCTGGGGCCGGATGGAGCGCTGGATCCCGTCAGCACGGCGGCCAGGATGGCAAATCGCCACGCCCCTTATGGGGCAACAAGGTAGAATAACTTTTATCCAGGTTTAGCTGCACTGCCACTGCCTGAAAGGCATTTTTAACAAATACAAGAACAGAAACCATGCTGGGTGTAAATCACGCATCACCTTACCCACCCCCTATCCCATGGTGGTTGGGTAACAAAACATTATACCTGAGGAAGGTGTGCAGGAGGCACACGTCCAGCATGGTCTTCTGTTGAAATATAGCTAAGGGGGCAGAGGAGATGCGTCTCTGCAGCTCCTCCCAGTTGTTCTCATTCCTT
Source organism: Ceratothoa steindachneri (assembly GCA_963969495.1). Taxonomy (NCBI): domain Eukaryota; kingdom Metazoa; phylum Arthropoda; class Malacostraca; order Isopoda; family Cymothoidae; genus Ceratothoa; species Ceratothoa steindachneri. Next base: position 38,357,383 of record OZ018333.1, read on the forward strand.
GACCAATTCATTGAAGTAATATGCCCGAAGGAATAGCTCAAGTCACATGCGGGAGCACTCATCGAAGAGAAGACCCTCATGGCAATGGCAGTATGTTCTTTGGAGGAAGATTTCAGGCAATTTCACCTTCAAGGAGTTGTCGTTGGACTTGCTATGCAAGTCTTTTTCACCATCTGCCTAGAAACCTTGGGCTCACTCTAGTTTTAGCTGAGGCTAGGTATGAACCCTTTGTGCTGCCAGCACTACCAGGAATGCTTGGGTGAGTAAAACCTGCAGAAGGATTCCTAATGGGTGCAGAAGCGACCATGCTTGTAGGCCTGGATGGGCCAGGAGCAGAGGGTGCTTTTCTTCTCTAGAAGATACGTGCCACACTACTTTGAGGAAGCAGTGTGTAGCTATCCACAATTGGCACACTTGGCCATACACAATAAGAAATGTCAGGGCTTATGAAAGCCTACTAACAATCAAAAATACCTAAGCTTAGACAAATAAGAGAAAACTAAATGGGTTGGCTATATTCCACGTTCATCAGCTCAATTTACGAGTGTATCATGATTCATGCCTTATCCCTTTACTCCTCTTCCTTAAATTATCTTTTCCAACCATTTTTATTTCTTTCTTCATAACAATTGAGCCTGGAAAATCTTGTGCAGCCATCTTGAACTTAGAGACATTTCACCCCACAATGCCTTCACACAATATAAATGACCAGTAGGTATTATTTTAGGTGTTTAATTTTGTTTTTGGGGGGTTGTGAGAGTTAAATGACAAGCCTGGTGATCTTCAACATATTACCAGTACCTGGATGATCAGGGTCTCTACCACTTGTCCCTTGTACTCAGGATGGTTCATACACACAGACTTGCAGACTATTTGACTTTCTTTGGAGTTAGTTGATGCTCCTGCGCCGGGGAGGCTGCCTCTGATGCTGGAACAGACTTCTTCTTCTTCATGCTTTTGTTTTGACTCTTGTTTGTTAGTGGTTGTGTTTTTTTTAGGGGGGGGGGGGTCATGTTTTAATTCTAACCTTGTATTAGGCTACAAATTAACTGCAGTGACTTGTACCCTTGGAGGCAGTTGCTAGAGAGGAGCTATAAAGAGAAAAATGGTTGAGGGAAAGTCTCAGAAAAAGAATAATGCGAGGAGGAAGCACACCAACACTGTCCCCAAGCAAGCCCTGTCAGTTTAAGGCAACCCATTGATGGGGATACCCTAATTTCCACTCAGGTCAGGAGAATATGTGGCTCCTCTGAGTTCCAGGCATAATTGGCTACACAGAGTCCCCAGCAGAAGGGGGGGTACAGTTGGGGAATCTTATTCATAAGGGAGGGATGGCACAATTTCCTTGCTGCCATTTTATATATACTCCACACAGTTCACCCCTTCACTTGGCTTATACATTGATGCAGAATAACTGCCATGCCTGAACAATGTACATATATATATACAATATTGGAGGAATTATTTTAAAATTGATCAAAATTTGACTTTGTTCTACAAAAAAAAAAAAGATTTATGCCCCCAAACCAACCAAGCAACCATTTAACTTATTTTCAAGAGCCTCAGGTTACTTTCTTTTATTTTCAAGAGCCTCAGGTTACTTTGTCTTATTTTCAAGATTCTCAGGTTACTTTGTTTTACTTTCAAGAGCCTCAAGTTACTTTGTAAGTATAATTGGTAAGAGTGAAGGAACAACACTGCATTGGACCATTTCAATAAAGTCACAGCCAGTTGGTATCTCGGCTTTAGAGTGCAAATGGGATGTGTTCTGTTATTAAGATGATTGTTAACAATAGTGTTTTTGTGTGTCTCAGATAGTTTGATTTTGTGTGCTTCAGGTAGTTTTTAGCTATAAATGAATTAAACCAAAATGGGTAAACCGAGTTATTTGAGTCCTCAAAAAATTGGACAAATAAACGTTTTGCTGAAAGAAACTAAATTAAAACATAAAGAAATAGCAAAGAAACTAGATGTTTAAACCCAAACTGTCAGAATAAGAAAATAAATTATAATGGTCAAGTTTTAAACTCAAAAGAGGTGGGAAAATGTGGTCGAAAACAAAAAACAACTCCAAGAACAGATAGAAAATTAATACAACAGACTCTTAGAACAAAAGAACATCTTGCCAAATGATTACTATTGAGCTGGCAGCAGAGGGTGTTAGCCTTGGCAGAAGAAGAGTGAATGACAGGATTTTGGAAGCTGAATTGAAATCATATTGCCTGAAAAAGAAACCTCAACTCCTAGAAACAATGATGAAGGCACACTATTCCTGGGTAAAGAATCACCTAGAGTGGACTTCAGAATAATGGGAAAAGGAAAGAATGACAATCTAGCTAACCAGTTACCTGTAATTCATAAAAAAGCAATTATACCTACTAACTTTAACAGTGCTGCATATTTGTAATGGCTCCAATCTTTTCAAACCATAAAGTTTATTTGATGATTCATTACTTCACTGGCTTTTCCAATAATTTTATGCCTGTCCAACTACTTATGTTGTATTTTCTACTATTGCAGGTAGTTTTCTCTGACAAATCAACCATTGCAATGCTAGATGAATGTAGGCAGTGTAAAAAGACGGCCTGGAGAAGAATTTATGGCTGAATGTCTGAGGAAAACAAGTCTTTTGCACATTATTAAGAAAACTATGAAGCAAGAAAAGTATATAGAAGTTCTTAAAGGACATTCACTGCCTCAAATAAGGGAATAGTATGGCGATAGACCTTGGATATTCCAGCAAGACTCAGCCTTGGCAGAAGAAGAGTGAATGACAGGATTTTGGAAGCTGAATTGAAATCATATCGCCTGAAAAAGAAACCTCAACTCACAGAAACAATGATGAAGGCCGGCTATTCCTGGGTAAAGAATCACCTAGAGTGGACTTCAGAATAATGGGAAAAGGAAAGAATGACAATCTAGCTAACCAGTTACCTGTAATTCATAAAAAAGCAATTATACCTACTAACTTTAACAGTGCTGCATATTTGTAATGGCTCCAATCTTTTCAAACCATAAAGTTTATTTGATGATTCATTACTTCACTGGCTTTTCCAATAATTTTATGCCTGTCCAACTACGTATGTTGTATTTTCTACTATTGCAGGTAGTTTTCTCTGACAAATCAACCATTGCAATGCTAGATGAATATAGGCAGTGTAAAAAGACGGCCTGGAGAAGAATTTATGGCTGAATGTCTGAGGAAAACAAGTCTTTTGCACATTATTAAGAAAACTATGAAGCAAGAAAAGTATATAGAAGTTCTTAAAGGACATTCACTGCCTCAAATAAGGGAATAGTATGGCGATAGACCTTGGATATTCCAGCAAGACTCAGTCCCATGTCATACAGCAAAATCAGTGAAGGCATGGTGTGCACAAAATGGAGTTCAGCTGCTCGCTTGGGCCAGAAATTCCTCAGACATGAATCCGATTGAGACTTTATGGTGTGTTGAAAGATGAAATACACACAGAGCCCATTAAGACCAAAACAGCATCTTATATGCTGGCTCATTGAAGTTTAGTTCAGATCTAAGTGAATCCAGGAAATGTGGAAAACATTGATCAATATCATGCCAAGATATATTAAAGCACTCATGGATGCTAAGGGTAACCTAACTGCTTACTAACTAATGTAGAAGACTGCGCCAATGTGTCAAAATAACTATTTGCAATCAATATAATTGGTTTTATTAGCATTTTTATAGAAAATTTTAATTTTTTTATAAAAATCCATAATAATTCTGCCAATACTGTAGTGTTCATAGTATAAACTCTTTGTTGCACAGCTTCCCTGGCCAGCAACTACATATCTTAATGTAGTTATCTTTTAATTAACATTTGTTAGATTTTTATTATAAGGCTTTGCAGGAAGTATTTTTTAAATAAATTTAGTATTAAATATTAAAGATGGCAAAATTACCTTTTCTTGAAGGCAGTTTTGTAGGACTGTTTCGGTAGAGGATTTTGGTATTGAGTTTTCTCCTTGAGAATTCTGCGTCACTTCATCAAGGAGAGGACTTTCATCTTCCAGGGGTTCTTCTTTAATCTCCTCTTTCATTAAAATCTCTCCTAACCACTCCTACAATAAATAAAGTTGTTTTTATTTAAGTACTCAAGGACTGCTTGATGGTGACAATATTTTTATTAATATAGAAGGTAGGAAATAGAACCAAAAGAGCTACCACCAATATTCAAGTTTATGACCCTCATATTTATGTCCCACCATGCAGTAGTAGTGTAATTGGCCAATAAATGAACATTTCAAACATTTTTAATTGCTCCAGGTTTGCTGTTTTCTCAGCAAGCTACTTTCTAAGATTCCATTTTACATAAAAGCAAAATACACAAACTAGGCAAATGACTCTCAGCCAGCACATCCAATTGATTATCCATTGCATTCATTGGTTTTATCTCTTATAACAGGAGATGTATTAGGGTCTCAGTGTCATACTATGGCACTCAGCTGCCTTCAGAACCATAATGTGAGAAGTTAATGCACAAAAATTGGCAATAAATACCCAGGGACTACCAACAATAACAACATAAGCATGTACCTTCTGGTATAAGAGCATTCCTTTCTTTTCCATATATTTCATAAACAATTTTTATTTTTTTAGGAATTCACTAACCAATCCTCTTTAGAGTTACATAGCTATATCATTTTTAAGACTCACTAACTGAGTAGTCTGATGCAGTGGGGATTCCAAGATAGCTATCATTGATATTGAATCAACAATTGAAATGCAAAGGAAAATATCAATAAAATTACCTCTTTGAGTTGTCCAATTTGGCTTATTGTTTCAGAGGAACAAAATGCTTGTTCTTGATCATTTGATGCATGTTGATTTCCCTCACAGGAATCAAAAAATTCTTCCTTGATCTTTTTGGCTGGGCTATCTATGCAATAAACCTAATATAAAATAAAATCCAAAGCTTATTTAAAACAATCTAATTTTAATAAAATTTAAGCTTATAGTGAATTAAACAAGACAAATGAAATTAACTGAATAATTAAGACAATTTTGTATCTTTTTATCATCAAAATTAGTGCATGTAGATCTTCACAGAATTCTTGATTTATTTCCTTAATCTCTCCTGAAGTATCCTGGTATGGATAAAAGATACTTTCCACATTTTATGATTATTAATCTTGTAAAATTCCCAAAGCAAGGTGTCTACTTGTTTGGTGATTTTGAACTCAAGGACTTTTCAAGGTTTTCAAGGACTTTTAAAATAATCAAGGACAGGGTTTTTTTCTTTAAATTAAAAAAGTGCAACAAACATTATGGGACATTGATGAAGGTGAGGTATTTAAGGGAAAAATGGGTTATAAGCAAAGCATAACCAAAATCAACTCACCAGTGCAAAAAAAAACAATAACAATGTATCCAAGCGACAGTCACAGAGGTATAGTGAGCATCGAGAGTATGCCAGCATCCATCATAAAATATAATGCATCCACAGCATACATATATTCACTCACATTAGTGAGTAGATTAACTTAAATATTACTATATTCCTAATAGACATTAAAAAGTACATAAATAGTATATTTGAAAAATCACTCAATGATTTATTTTTAAATTCAAGGACCAACTACCTTTTCCTCAAATTTAAGGACTTTTCAAGGATTTCAAGGGCTCTTCAAAGAATTCAAGGATTTTAAGGGCAGTAAACACCCTTCAAAGCTGATTATACAGTAGATTATTGATATGTATTAACATAATATAATTTCATGGATGACAAAAGCCACAAGTGTCTATAAAAGGTCATCTACATCTATCAAAAATCACCCACAAAATGCATCTATAGAATTATGTCAGATCATGCATCTACAATATACAATTTAAACAATCCATAGTATTGTGTCAGCTTATGCATTTACAATATACAATTAGAAACATTGACAGGAATGTGTCAAAAACATAAAGCATCATCATCAAGACTCATCAAAATCCAAATCAATCATAATACATAATAATAAAAAAACTGCATCTACAGGAGGAATGAGTCCAGAATACCCCCCCTCCCTCACAAAAAGTTAACCCTTTTTTCCCATATAATCATCTAATCTGCATTGAAAACAATTCAAGTTTGGACTGTCTACTCTCTCAGATGGCAAACTTTTCCAGTAATCTACCACTCTATTGATGAAAAATTATTTTCTAACATCCAACCTCCACCCGTTTTTTAAATTTTTAAGTGGTGACCCCCTAGTCTTATTACTATCTTCTAACTCAAATAACTTGCTAAAATCGAACTTATCCATCCCAGAATAGATTTTAAAAAACTCAATTATATCTCATCTCACACATCTTCTTCCAAATGAGAACATATTTAATATACGCTCAGTGTATCTTCATATTCAATGTGCTTCAGGGAAGGTATTATTTTTGTTGCCCTACTTTGTACTGACTCTAGCAGGTTGATGTAATGTCTAAAATGTGGTGACCATGCTTGTATACAGTATTCTTGTAGCTAACATTTCTCTCAATGTATCCTAGCACCCTATTTGCTCTATTTTTAGCCTCAATAGACTGCTTTGAAAACTTCAATGACCTATCTACTACTACGCCTAAATCTTTCTCATTCTCAACTGAATTCAGCCAATGCCCATCCATTTCATAGCTAAATTCCCCTATTATCCCTTCCCATGTTAAGAACTTTGCATTTTTTTAAAGTTAAAAGTCATCTGACACTTCTGAGCCCAAGCTAATAACTTATTTAAGTTACTCTGCACTTTAAAGCTAACCGGAACTTCTTTGACTACAGCTGCCAATTTAGTATCATCAGCAAAAATTGACACTTTGCTATTTACAGCCTGCCCAAGATCATTTATATAAACTTATTCCCATAAACCCATTCCAAACATCTAAAAACACTAATCCCTACTCCTCACCAGGCATTTCACATACTCATTCAGTCCAATTGCATGAGACAACCATTCCATCCCAATATCCAAACTCGGAAGCACACCTGAAACAACGCCTTTCACTCTACTTTCACCTAACTTTTTGTACCTCTCTCGTAACTCAAATGAACCCACCTTCTTTACATCATTTACGCCCACATTCATAATCAAACTGCATCTCTCTCACACCCAGACACCAGACTATCATACTTCTCAGACACATCATTTACACCAGCACCTGGCAAACAAACTTGCACTCCCTTCCATTTGCTTTCATTCAACTTCCTATCTAAATATCTAATATGAGAGTCACTCATCACAAGCACCTCAGTCATCTTCCTAGTCCCCCTAGGCCTAGCATTACCCTCCCTCCTGTTCTCATTCAAACTACCATTTATTTCACTTTCTGCCACAACCACCAGACAAATCACTTTCAACCTCTTCCTCTCTCAGGGCATCAAATCTTTTAGTCAACCTAACAGGTTCCATGTCCCTCTTACTCTCTCACCTAACCTGTCATAACCTATCTATTCTATCCATATTCACCCACCATTGATCTTCACTTACATCAGTCACTTCTTTCGCTCCAGTCCCCAGTCTAGGCCTATCTTCCACCCTCTTGGTCTCAGCCACACTCTTCATGCATATAGTCGCATCCCTTCTCACTTCATGCACCAACTCACCTCCTCTACCAAAGCCACATTTGCATGAGTCACACTATACAAGGGGCATTCAGGTACATTTGCTCTTCTTTCAACACCCTAAAATAATAAACTAAATACACACTACTTATATCAACAGGCATACTCACTTCATCCAAAGCAACAGCCATACTGAGAAAACTTTTTAAAACCCTTTAATTAAGCAATAAGAAAAAGTATAAATAAAAAGGGGGAGAAAATTAGGCCCTCTGAAATGTAAACAAACTGGAGCTATTTTGCAATTTAATTGAAAATATAATTAAGAATTCCTTGAATATTTTGTCTGACACTCAGTCTTAACTGTCTTCCCAAACTTAAATATATTACACTGAAAAACAAAAAAAATGTCACTGAATAAAGAGTTCACTGAGAATATGTCCGATCGCTACCGACGTTCAATCCTATCAGGCTGAATAAAAATGGTGACAAAAATAACACTGGCCTGTGTCTCAAAACCTTTTTTAAAAGAACAAGGTTTTCCAACTAATTTAGAATAATTTTTGCATGCTGAATTTATGAATATCATTAGTTTTCTTTACTCAGGTCTCGTTTCTAAGATATGCTTAATTTATATTAGAACATATATTTCCAAAATGGCACTGTCATCCAACCATTTATTACTTCTTTTTGGTCAGGTCTAGTAATGAGTAACCATACATAACCTATTTTAGTCATCTTTTCCGGACTAGATTTGCATTGCAATGGATGGTACATGTAAGAATCATCCAAATAAGTTTTAGTACATCTGCAGACATGGCACTCTTCCAGACCATCAAGCAAAAATCAGGGATTTTGTGAAAAAGGCAAATCATGCTTACTTTGGAGTGCAACCACGGGACCAGAATAAGCCTTTTGCTGTAAAACATTGAGGAAGAGTGGTTGTCCACCTCCCCTCTCCTGGCTCTAATCCCTTTTTTTTTCATGGTGCAGCCTGAGAAGAGGGATGCTTCACTCCGAGTGGGGCACTCGATAGACCTCTATCATGCCTCCCCATTCATTTTTGTTCTCCCACAGGCTAGAGTTAATAATAAATTAGAATAGTGATTTTGGACATTGTGCAAATCAAAGGTGAAATTAATGAACTCGAGTGGTTGATGTTTATTTATTGAATTGCCTGAATTGGAAGAGCAAAGAACAAGCTGGACAGTCATTCAGGTGAGAGTTGTTGTGACTGGTTTTGTGTGTGCGGATGTTGGGTTTGATGATGTTTAAGTGTGGCAGTGAATTTATGATAGAAGATGCCTTCTCATTTCCAGCTTCTTGGTGCCAGCTAGTCAAGAGTCATCTGGCTTTGGGAAGAAGTGGGGACCAGCCTTGACTCTCAGTTGTACTGACACATAAAAGGGACTGTCCTGAAGTGTGGGTCTTGAAGAGTGCCTCTCAGCCTTCTACAGGAAAGTTGGAGTCAGTACCCTCCCAAAATCCACCTTGGATGGAACCCATACATCCCAGGTTCCTGAAGTTGGAATGCTTTGCCATTTCCAGAACTGTGGGCCTGCTTCCCCTTCCCTTTCCTCCAACTTGTAAGCTCTGGTTATAAACTTTAGTTTGAGGGTGCACCCAATATTCTTTCTTTGTTGGCCAATAGATTTGTAAGGCCCCATATATCGTTGGGTAGGTTAACTATTTACTTTGCATTGGCTAAGATATTGATAAAGCGCTATATAAAACAGACTAGTGTGTATATATATATATATTTAATTTTTAGTTGTAAGATTGTATATAATTTGTTTACATTTATACTCATGATTGGTGATTAGAAATTAATTTGATTATTTACTGGGGTATTTAATAAAATAAAGATTAAACTATCTCATTAACCTCTCTTTGAACAACCTTGTTGGCCTTGTCTAGGAGGCGGGGATAGTTAGTGAGGGGCTTATGACCCTGCCACCAGAGCATATGTGAACAATTTACAGGATTGGAGTAATAAGAAAACCAAGAGTATGCCATTTGGTGTCCCAATAGTGTGGAGGGAAGGCAAAGCTCACATCATCGACTGCTATTTCTGCATGACAAATTTGAAAGGCATCAATCGCAAGAACAAACAACATGTTCAATACCTCAATGTTCCTTCACCTATAAAACCATGGGTTTTAGCTCTGATTCTGAGGCTAGTGTCACTACCAATACAGGTGAGTTTGATGTATACAAACCAGAAGAGGAAGACCAACTGGTGCAATTTATGCAAGCCAAACTCAACAACCTGACACGAGACCTAAACCTTTCCAAAGAATCTGCTCAGCTATTGGGTTTGCATTTTTGAGACAAATGTATGTTGACACCAGGGAAAACATTCTATTGGTATCGGGGCCGTGACAATATTGCTGACCTGCTCACTTTAATGGGCTTGAAGTATGATGATATGGAATGGATACTTTTCATTTACTCATCTAACAGAAGTCTCAAGGCAGTTCTTGATAATGGCAATAAGTTTTCATCGATCCCTGTTGGACACTCAGCTGCAATGAAAGAAACCTACAACATCATGGACTGTATGTTGTCTGCTCTCAACTACTAGGAACACAAATGGCTGATCTGAGGAAATCTTAAAGTTTTTGGACTCATCCTAGACCTTTAATGTGGGTACACAAAGTATCCATGCTTTATGTGTTTGTGGGACAGTCAGGCTGATAACTAGCATTATGTCAGATAAGGAATAGAACCTAGTTCACGCAACATTTTGTCCCACCCTCTGGTTGAACCGAGCAAGATATTGCTTCTATCCCTGCCCATCCAATTTGGTTTGGTAAGAACTTTGTCAAGGCAATGGAGAGGGAAGGTAGAGGATTTACTTTGCTCAGTCAGAAGTTTCCACGAGTCAACATGGAAAAACTGAAGGCAGATGTATTTGATGGTTCTCAAATGTGGGAGCTCATCAAGGGCAAGTAGTGATGAAGCACTGAATCCTACTGAACTCTCTGTCTGGTTTTCCCTAATAAGTCATTGAAAACTTCCTTGTCAACCACAGAAGTACTCAGTATGAGAAAGCGTTTGATGAGTTGATGGAGAATTGCTGCAAACTTGGTGTGAACAAGTCTGTGAAAATGCAATTCTTTCTGTCTCACCTGGACTATTTTCCTTGAGAATTGTGGAGACTTCAGTGAACAACAGGGTGAGCACTTTTGCCAAGATATCCATGTGATAGAGGAATGGTAACAAGGGCGTTGGGATGTCAACTTTCTGGCTGACTACTGCTGGTCTGTGAAAAGGGATTTGCTGTCTGCTAGGCACAAAGGGAAGTCCATGAAGAGACTATTCATCCATGAATACCATCTTTGTATGTTGTACTCTTCTTGGTATCAATTAGAACATTCTGTAAACCTTCTAGGTATAAATTAGTTCAAAATTTATTACATTTGCCTACAAATAGACCAGAATATAAGAATTTCAGGATGTGCTTATATCTCAAAAACTTGGTCTGCTTAAATAAAATGTGCATGATTTTCGGATTCAGCATGAAAAACTGGCCTAAAATCAGGCATTGTGTGTTAGACCTTGAAAAGAGTGCAGACCAGTGTAATTATCAAATATAACCTAGTAATTTACTACAAGTCATTCCATGCTATGTAACCAGATTTTAGAAATCAACCCCCATTTCACCATCGATTTTTGATGAAATTTTACACAGTTTGTCTGAGTCCTAAATGAAACCATGCACAATTTTAGTTCAGTAGCTCCTTATATTATGGTCAAAATAATTGCCTCTGCCTTGAGACACTGACAACATCTCTGTAACCAAAATTCATGTTTAGCTGCCCGCTGTGCAGCCATAAATGGGCCAAAAGAGACCTGTCATAATCAAATTTTTGGCGTAGATCTCAGAAATCACATCAATCTAACTCCAAACTTTTCTTGCAAATGTCGAGTAAAAATGGGGTAAAATTCTCAAACTTACAAGTCTACTGGTGCTGTTTTCACAGTTTGATTTAGTTATATAGATTAAAAGCACTAGTTTCTTGGTCCTAACTCAACGATCAGGTTGCCTTCTAGTGCTAACTAAGCTTGCTCACAATTGTAAAGAAGCAGGTGTGAATGCTTTAGCATGCACAGTGCAGAAGGGACTTTGAAAAAGGTCTCAAGTCAGGAAAGACTGTGAAGAAGCCTCATTTCAACAATAAGCTTACAGATAGGCTCCACTTTTGTAGAAAATATAAAGACTGGAGCAAAGTGATATTCTTTGAAGGTCCCTTCTGCTTGTTTGGAGGATCTGGAGGATCCCATATTAGAAGAAAAATAGAATGCTGCCACATGTCCTGTATTATGGCCGCAGTGAAGCATCTGAGTACCTCTAAGTCTCAGGCTGCTTTTCATTTAAAGGAAGTGAAGCAATAACAATTTTGCTCAAGAACTCTGCCATGAACTTAAAATGGTACCAAACATGCATCATCAGACCATTTTGAACAATTCAGGACAATTGGAGGATGATACCTATATTTTTCAGCATGATGGTGCACCTTGTCACAAAGCAAAAGCTGAAAATATCAAACTTTTGGGACCTTGCCCTGGGAATTCCCAGATTTGAAGGTAATAGAGAATTTCTGGGCAATAATTAAAGTAATGGTTGATGAACAGAATCCACCCAATTGTGAGCAGTTGCAGCTCCTTAAAATTGGAGCAATATCAGTAAAGATACCATCACAAATTTTGTCTGCAGTATAACAAAATAAATTGATGCAGGCTTGAAGAACAAGGATCATCATTGTAAATATTGACTGCATGTATCAATTGACTATATTTATTAATAAAATAGATTAGTGATGTAAATTTTTGAAAATTTCACCCTCAAATTATGATACAAACATACTGAAACAAAAAGCAATGTTTTATTAGTTCTATTTTCTAATATGAAAAAAAGAGAGTACTCAAAACCTTTGGCCAGGAAGATACCTATGTTACTTTAACAATAATCCATTACTATCACAAATTTTATTTGGCCATTTGGAACAAGGGTTTAAAGATCTGTTGATATCAGAGATGCATTCTTTGAGCCTTATGAATCCAAGTACACCACCAAGTTTCCAATCATACAATATATTCCACATCTCATAAGGTGTCCAATCAGTGATGTAGAATTTGCTAAAGTTAGACTACCATAAGAGTGGCTTCCAAATTACCTAGATTTGAGTAACAATAAAATGATTTTATATGAAGATTTTAAAAATTCTTTTGCATATAAGGCAATAAAAATGAGAGACCAATAAAACTCAATTGGCTATCACCCCTTCAAGTTCAAACTAAATTTCCCTTGTTCATTAATTATTTGCATCATACAATATATTCCACATCTCATAAGGTGTCCAATCAGTGATGTAGAATTTGCTTAAGTTAGACTACCATGAGAGTGGCTTCCAAATTACCTAGATTTGAGTAACAATAAAATGATTTTATATGAAGATTTAAAAAATTCTTTTGCATATAAGGCAATAAAAATGAGAGACCAATAAAACTCAATTGGCTATCACCCCTTCAAGTTCAAACTAAATTTCCCTTGTTCATTAATTATTTGCATCAGGGGAGTCAATTGATGGCAAAACATGCAACAATACTGAAGAGCAGAGCCATTTCATAATAGGTAAAATAAACTAAAAAATAAATAGTCTAGCTTAATTACAGAAAATACTTGAAAATAGGCAAGTAACTCACCCTTTTATTATCCAACATTTCATCAGCAAATAAAATCTTTTCATTACTCATGTTTATCTCCAGATTTGTTTAAAAAGTTCTATCTGGATGATGAATATAATGAATAACTAAGGTTTCTGATAGATAAACTTCCTTCATATACCAGACTTTTAAGAAGCTTCAATAAATTTTGTCCAGCTTCCCTGCCTTGGCAAATAACCTTAGGGAGAGAGGGAAATAAGTGATAGAACCATCACTTAGTGGCATCCCACCATTTTTTTAAAAGAGGGACTCATTTAGCAACTGCCTCAAGGCATAAATGACTGTAAGAAAAACTAGTAATTAGGCATCATTAAAGCAAAACAATACAAAAACTTACCAAGCACAACAAAAATGTAACAAATGCTTTCTCATTTCCAGCTTCTTGGTGCCGGCTAGTCAAGCGTCTTCTGGCTTTGAGAGGCAGTGGTAGCCAGCCCTGACTCTCAGTCATTCTTGTGATGAGAAAGGGAATGCCTACAAGTGTGGGCCTTAGAGAGCACCTTCCAGGCTCCAGGAAATAATTGGAGCTAGTGTTCAAGAGACTACAACACAGAGGTTGGAACTGAGTGTGTCCCATGTCTCTGAAGCCAGGGCACTTCGCTAAGTCCTGGACCTTACACTTTCCTCTGAAAGTGGACCCACCCCCCCTTGTTCGACCTATCCTAACTAGTTTATAGGTGCACCTATTATTCTTGATATTTTTGGCTGCTGATTCGAGTTAGGAATTAATATTGTCAAACCTATTTGAGTTTGTGTTAGCCAAGGTAACATTGTAAGGCCACCTATAATTATTTGCATACATAAATATATTTGAATTCGCATTGACCAAGAATATTGTAAGACCACTTAAATATATATTAGTGTACATATATTAGGTTTAGATTGTAGGTTGTACATATTTTATTTTGTATTTGCCAAAGGTTTGCTATTAGTTTGCATTATTTATTTGGTTTTTAATAAAATTAAGATAAACCATCTCCTCAAACAACCGGGTTGGCCTTGTATGGGAAGCAGGGATAGTTGGTGAGAGACTCACGACCCTGCTACTGCACTCTTATGGATCATGTTGCCTTTGGCAAACATGCTGCAGTCTGTGGAGCAAGTAACCAAAAAACAGGTTGATGCCAGTGGACTTGAAAGGGCCAGGTAGTCTTTCAATGAGGGGCCCTGGTTGAATCAAGGCTCCTCTCAGCACACTTCCAGCTTTGATCTTTGTCTGGGCCTACCCACCCAAGGGCTCCTTAGGGTTGGAAGTGGCAATCTTGCAGAAGCAGCAGCATACCCATCCTTCCTCTTAGGCCCTATGGAGGGAGAGGAACCCCTAGTCCTCTTTGTCTTCCACTTCTACAAGAGGAGGATGGGGAATGAGCCAACTTCCCTCTATTTCCAGAAGGGGCCCCTAGGCTGGACAGACAGGACTGAGAGGGATCCTTCTCTAAAATGGAGGTCTTAGCTGTCAAAGGGTAATAGTCCAGTCTGGAGAAGAGGTCTCTCCTCTCCTTGTAAGTTCTTGGGAGCCCAAGCCACCTGAGAATCTTGCAGAGGGATGGATTTAGTTTGAGTGTTTTGTACCAAAACCAGGTTCTATCCAATTGGAGATCCTGCTAACTGTAGCTGAGTCACCTCCATGATCATGTCCTAGGCTCCATTTTGCACCCTCCCCATCACCAAGACATCATGGATCTCGTTCAAGGTACCTTCATTAATTTTCAAGTTTTTGGCCGGTGAATCAATCTCCATTGGGAAAGAGAGGGGGGAAAAGGCCACTACATCCTGCAATTTTTTATTTTTTTTTATTTAAAGGGCTATCTGGCGACTGCCGACTTAGGCATAAGTCACCGTAAACAAACAGCCTAGTTCTAGGTTACTTTAAAAAATTAAAAAGGAAACAATAAAAAGAAATAACAATAACAATAACAAAACAATGACAAAAACAATAACAAAAAACAATTAAACCTGGTTAAATGAAAGGGAGAAGGCCGGCCTCCCCCAAAAAGTCAACAAGTCCACCAGTCAAAGTGCACGCACTCATCCCGAGTACAAGGGACAGGCGGTAGCGACCCCGCCCATCCCAGTACCGGGACAGGTGTCGTGCGCGAAGATCACCCATACTGGGACATTCAACAAGAATGTGCTGAACAGTCTGCAATAGGACGCAGGCAAGTGCTCCATCAAATAGCGATGCGTCACACGAGTGTGCCCGATTCAGAGACGACAGAAAGAACCTGAGGCCGCCGCGGCATTGGGGGATAGGTCCATGGGAACAGTCGCGGCGCAATGGCACGCAACTTCAAGTTCCCTTCGACCGTCTGCCAACTTCTTTGCCAAGCAGTCCGAAGAGCTGCCCGTATTCCTGCCATGTAGTCAGGGTGAGGAAGAGCGAAACGCTGGTCCGGTCGCAGAGTCCTTGCGGACTCTTTGGCGCTCCCTCATCGGCGCGCTCATTCCCCGCAATTCCTACATGTCCAGGAACCCAGCAGAAGATAATCTCGACATCTACCCGGCTCGCCAAAACCGTGGCATCACGGATTTCGCGAACCAGGGGATGCGGAGATTCCAATGCCCCGAGAGCACTCAGGGCGCTTTGTGAGCCGCTATAGATCACAATCCGGTCTCCGAACCGTGCACGTCGCGTAATCTCCCGTACGTACCGAGTGGTGTATTGCCACCAGCTCGGCTGTGAAGACAGACGCAGCGCCTGGTAGAGCCCCGCTGACTTCAAACAGAGGGGATACGGCGTGGAAGCCAACCCCCTATTGGGACTTGGAGCCATCCGTATACACTGGCACGGTTCCAGCGTGACACGAGGTGTGCTCCAAAAAGGTCAAACGCAATACTCCCGGCGCAGTAAAAGCTTTGGGAGCAGAGGCGTAATGACAAATAGCCAAATGTGGTACCCTCCAGGGTGGCGTCCTGGGCAGAACCAGGGGCGCGACCAGCCTGAGAGCTTTATCTACCTCTCGAAGGAGTTTCCTGACCCTAAAACCAAAGGGCTTAGGGTATGACTGGCGTCTCTCGGCGACATAGGCACCATTGAGATCAGCTGCGGATGCAGTGAGAGCTGTTGGCGACTGAGGGAGGCGTCGGGCTCGCGCGTACAGGCGAGTGATGCAATGCATGCGGCGCAGAGCGAGTGGCATCTCCCCAGCATCGACCAACAGGCTCTCAATGGGGGAAATGCGGAAGGCACCGGTCACAAGGCGAAGGCCGGTGTGGTGGATCGAATCCACCTTCCGCAATAAACGCTCGGCTGCGGATGCATAAAACTCGCCTCCGTAGTCGAGTTTCGAGCGAACAAAGGATCGATAAAAAAGGCAGTAGCCCTATCAGCGCCCCAAGCGCTGAACGTCACAGAACAGAGAATGTCCATGGCGCGGGTACAAGAGACCCTAAGGCTGCGAATATGAGCCTCCCAGGTGAGGTGTCGGTCGAATACAAGACCAAGGAAACGGTGCGACTCAACCACATCCAGGCGCACCCCATTAAGAAACAAATCTGGGTCGGGGTGAAGCCGTGGATGGCGGCAGAAGTGCACCACCTTAGTCTTGGCCAAAGAAAACCGAAACCTGTGCGCTTCGGCATAGCGAGAGACGCGGTTCAATGCCTGTTGGAGTCGACGCTCCAGAGTTGGCATCTGGGCCGCGCCAAAAGAGATCGAATGGTCGTCCACGTAGAGTGTAGCGAGAACATCTTCCGGCAGCACCGAGGTGATGCCGTTGATGCTCAGGGCAAAGAGTGTGGCACTGAAGACACTTCCCTGAGGGACACCCTCTTCCTGCTCCTTTGGGCCGGAGAGGGCTCCCCCCACCCGTACGCGGAATCCACGATCTCGAAAAAATTCTGATATAAACATTAGGAGGCGTCCCCTCGCCCCCATCATGTGGAGAGTCTCCATGATACCGTATCGTCATGCGGTATCATAGCACTTCTCCAGATCGAAAAAACCGTGGCGTAGTGCTGTCTATGAAGGAAAGCCTCGCAGACGGCATTTTCCAGTCGGAGCAGAGCATCCGACGTGGAGTGGAACTTACGGAAGCCGCACTGTGCAGAAGACAGATGGCCTCCGCTGTCCAGGAAATATGCTAATCTAACATTTACCAATTTCTCCATCAACTTGCACACGCAAGAGGTTAGAGAGAATGGGCGGAAACCGGTCGGAGTAGAGTGATCTCTCCCCGGCTTGCGAAAGGCGAGCACAGTAGCGATTCGCCAGGAGTCTGGGAGAAGACACCTTCCACCCAGATCCTGTTGAACAAATCTAACAGAAAGGCCATGCTTCGCTCACCCAGGTGTCGAAGCATGGCGTACATGACATCGTCCGGACCATGGGCGGTGTCCGCGCACGAAGCGAGAGCGGAACGCAACTCACTCACAGTAAACTTGTCATTGAAGGGTTCTCCGCCTCTGGAGGTAAAGTCCAGCCGGCGGCCTTTCGTGACATCACGACGTGCATTGAATGCTGGCGGAGCAGCATCACGGCTAGAGAATGCGGAAAAAGCGGTCGCTAAGGATTCCGCCACATACGCGGGGTCCGAGATTGCGGTCCCATTCTCCTGGAGAACGGGAGGGGGGTCCTGCGAGAACTTGCCCCGAATCCTTTTGACTCGCTTCCACACATCAGCTAAAGGGGTCTTCCCGTTAAGTGAAGACAAGTATGCCCGCCAAGAAGAGCGGCGGGCGTGCTTCGAAATATACCGGAACCTAGCCCTAGCCCGACGAAATTCAGCGACAGTGAAATCGTTTGGGCGGCGCTTATAGCGCATGTAGGCATAACGCTTCTGTTTGAGGGCCGTTTCACACTCAGCCGACCACCATGGGAGTGGTCGGCGTGCAAAACGGCCAGACGTCCTAGGAATAGTAGTCAGGCCCACGGCGATGAGGTTGCCGGAGAAGAACTCAACGGCCTCATCTACCGACCTAACCTCCTCGACTGAGATAGAGAATTCAGTCATTGCCTGAAATGCAGGCCACCGCGCCCGCGCCAAGCACCACCGAGGTGGCCTCTCAGGCGGCAGTTGCCCTGAAAATGATATTTGAATGGGAAAGTGATCACTACCATGGAGGTCATCGACCACCTCCCAACCAAAATCAGGCTGTGCATCCGAAGAGCACAGAGATAGGTTGAGGCAAGAAAATGAAGCGGTTCTCGGACAGTAAGGAGTAAACTCATCCACGTTTAGGACACCCATCTCAAGCTCTTCGATCAGATCGGCAAGGACTTGTCCCCTGGGATTTATGGAGTAATCTCCCCAGAGAGGATGCCTGCCGTTCAGATCTCCAAGCAAGAGATAGGGCCTGGGCAACCATGACACGACGCGGCGGAAGTCCCCCGTGTCGAAGTCATCTGACAGGGGAATGTACGCAGAAATCAGAGTATACCTCCTATCCAGGTGCAGCTGCATAGCCACTGCCTGAAAGGAGGTATCTAAAGAGAAAGGAAGAACAGGGACATCATGCCGGGTGTAAACCACGCATCCCCCAGCCCGGCAGACCCGCGGTGGTGGGGTCGCAAGACCCTTATACCCCGGAAGGGCAGGCAGGGAGGACGCACCTAGCGTGGTCTCTTGCAAAACGATAGCTAACAGGGAACGGGATGAGATGAGCCTCCGCAGCTACTCCCAGTTGGCCCGGAGTCCACGGCAATTCCATTGAAAGAATATGCCCTCCAGGCCTAGCTCGGAGGAGACGCAGAGGCCTCCTCGAATTAAAGACCCTCACGGGAATGACCGTACGCTTCCCGGGGGCAGAACCACGGGCGCTGTTAGCCGGACAAAGCCATCTCCGAGCCACTCGCTCCACCTCGGGGCGTGGGCGAAGGAGCCGAAGCTCCTTTGTTGCTGTCCTCCTTTCGGGGAACAGCTTTAGGAACCCCGGAAGATGGCCTAGCGACCATCTTCAGGGGTGTTGCCTCCTGTGAGTCTAACGACTCAGTGGAGGCGCGTGGCCGTTTCGCCTTACGGAAAACGGTCACGCTGGGAAAAGAGGGGGGAGCCCTGGTTTTAGCTGAGGCAGGGTATGAACCCTTTTTGCCGCCAGCTTTACCAGGGGAGCGCCCGGGTTGGGTAGAGCCTGCAGAAGTGCTCCGAATGGGCACGGAAACAACCGTGCTCGTTGGCCTGGATGGGCCAGGAGAGCCGGACGTGCCAGGACCAAGTCCTTTGCCTCGCGGAATGAGAGTTGATCCTGGGCCTGAACGGCCAGGATTTCTTTCTCAAGGAGGTATTCACCACATTGCTTCGAAGAAGCAGGGTGCGGCTCTCCGCAATTGACACACTTGGCCACACACAATTTGGACTTATCGTGTGCGACCTTGGAGCAATTTACACAGACTTCGGGTGACCCCGACTTTGCATGTCTACATGAGCGATTCGTATGGCCGAAGCGGTGACAGTAATAGCACCGCCGCGGCAGTGGCACGAATGCCTTCACGCGGTAGCGGTACCAACCGGCACGCACCGACTCAGGGAGCTTGTCACAGTCGAACGTGACGAAGAGTGTAGGGGTGGGTCTCGAAGCCCCTCCCTGTTTTCTCATCACACGTTCGACCTTGACCGCCCCATGGTCGGCCAGCTCTAGGGTGATGTCCTCAATGGAGTAGTCAACAAGTTCCCTCGCATAAACTACTCCTTTCACAAAGTTCATGGTAGAGTGCGGCGTCACACTCACCGGGGTGCCATGAAGTGTCCTAAGAGCACTTATCTTGGCCGCCTCGGCGGGATTCGCCAGAAGGCTGCCGTCCGAGAAACGGGTCACCTTCGGCTCTCTACCAATTGCACTAGCTAATGCTCTCCTCTGATGGATCATGTTGCCCTTGGGCAACATGGTGCCATCAGTGGAGCGAATAACGAGGAAGCGTTTGAAGCCAGCGGGCTCGAAAATGCCTGGCAACCTCTGAATGAGGGGCCCCGATGTCATCAAGGCTCCGCCCTGTGCACTTTTGGTCTTCGTCATGGTCAGGATCTCCAAACACAGGGGGGCAGAGGGGCCGGATGTGCCGATCTTGGCTTGGTCGCTTACCAAAGTGGCAGCAGACCCATCCGTCCCCGTAGCCCCCGCGGATGGAGAGGAGTCCCGAGTCTTCTAAGTCTTCCTTTTCTTTTTAGGAGAGGAGGTCGGGGAATGAACGCGCTTCTCACCTCTGCCGGTAGAAGCCCCTAGGCCAGATGGACCGGCCTCAGCAAGGTCCTTCTCCGAAATAGAGAAGGTCCTGGTCGTCGCAGGGGCACCATCCGGAGGAGATCCCTCCCCTCCATGTACTGCCTCAGAATGCCCAACCGTTTGAGGAGGACCTTGCATAGGGGCGGATTCGGGTTCGGTATTTGGCGCTGAGCTCGGATTCCCCCCCCATGGAAGACCTTACCATCTGAGGCTGGGTTTCCTCAAGGACCATGCCTATCACAGGAGGGGTCTCCAGTTGGCCATCCCCTCCCAGGACATCGCAGGTCCCCTTGGCAGTGTCGCCAGTCTTGTGTGGGGAGGCACAGGCCTTGACCCTGGCAAGGTTTAAAATTCTTGCCAGCAGGTCTTTTGAGGAAAGCGACCGAAGGGGCCTGGCTTCCCTCTCCCCCCTAAGGGGGTTTGCCCTACCGAGCCGCTTACATGAGAGGCGGTCGGCAATGGGCTGCCTGCTGGCTTTCTTGGCAGTCCCCTTGGAAAGAAAAGAGGGTACCGCCGCTGGAAAAAGGGAGGTGCCCAAAAGCACCTCCAGAGAAGGACGTGAGGGGGAGTCCCCTACACCCGTAGGCAGAGGAGAGGAGTAAGCCTCCTCTCCGGTTAGAGAGATATGGAGGGTACCCTGCGCAAGCATACGGGGGGAGGGGGACCTCCATTTTTTGGCTGGAGCTGCCCGAGGGCGGCTCCGTCGATGAGCAAGGGGGAGTTAAAGAAGTTTGAGGTTTTATGTGTTCATCCATGGGCATGGTGACCCTATTTGTGCCACGGGACGCAATAGCTCATCACCTCTTGCAGTTGCCTGCACTGCAAGAGGTGCTTACAGGCCTGGCAGAGCCAGGCGCCGCCATTTTGGACCACCCCTCCCACCTGGTGGCATGGCGGCTCCACCTTAGACACGGTGTAAAAAAATATAGATTGTGAAGAGGAGAGGAAAAGGGATGTGAGGAAGGTATGGGTGGGGATGAAGCAGGTTGTTAAAAACCAGCCACCCCAGACCGGAGCTCAGGGGTTAGGGAACATTGTCCCCTCCCCCCTCAGCCCCGATGCGGGATGGTTGGCTTGAAAAGGTCAGCATCTACCCTGTGAAATTAGAGGCTGACCAGAGAAAGTTGTGGGAGAGGTTGTATGAAAAGCGAGGAAACAAGTGTTTTGAAGGAAGAAGAAGAGGCTAACTGGGGTCGGACGAGGTGCTGAGTCCCGTCAGCACGTCGGCCAGGATGGCAAATCGCCGCGCCCCTTACGGGGACTACATCCTGCAAGGTGCATTTATTTGCATGCCTTTAAGATGGTAGGGGCATGACCTGAGAGGCCCTGCTATCCCTTGCCCCTTAACAGGGCTGGACCTAACAAGCCACTCTCACCAGAAACAGTCAATTTTGGACTGCCTGCCCACCCTCTTGGCAGTCCCCTGTAATAGGAAACAGGGGTGGGGACTGCCGCTGTTACTAAGGGCAGCTCCAAAGATGGGAGTGGAAATACCTGAACCCTTCAAGAAAGGAGAGGGAGAAGTGCCCTCTTTGCTGAAGAGAGTTTGGAGGGACCCTCAAAAGTACTGGGCAACTCCTTTTTAGAGGTGATGCTGCAATTGAGAAGGTACAATGTTGGCAAAGGAGATGGCTATTTGATGCATGGGGAGGGTGAGAGAGGAGCCCCTCCCACCAGTCTAAGTTGGCTTTGATTTACCTCATCCTGCCCAGGACCTGAGGGGATGGGGCTGCGCTTAGGAGTGGATCTCCATGTGCCCTTCACTTGTAGCCATAGTACCATTTATGAAAAAGAAAAATGCATGGAAAATAGATACTATAACCCCCTAATGGTTTGGGAGGTTAAAAGAAAATACTCCATAGGATCAGAAAATTCCCGAATATGATCATTTACACAGAGTTGGCCCAAGATAGGCTTTGACAACCCAAACCCAGACTGCCATTCAGGCAAAATTGCCTTTGAGCTTTAACCATAAAAGATGGTGCCAGTGTAGCCACCTTATATGTGTACTAGAACAAGGTGAGCAGAGTTGATGGCCCAATGCACCCTGTGCCTAATAATTGCCTTAGCCAGTGGGCTTTTAGCACTCACAGCAGGTAGGGCCCTTATGGTTTACAATGCCACTCAACTAAGGACCCATAAAAGATAAAATTGCACTGAGCAGCCAGAACGTCTGTGGATAGAAGAGCAAGTTTGGAAGGGGTAGGTGAATCCACTCTCAAACCCTGAAAATGCACTGGCAGAACACAAGGAGTGAAGTGCAAAGAACATTGAGGAATCTACAGAATAACTGGTGGACAAGAAATTCAGGCATATGTAGATTCTCATGATATGCACCAGTTCTACGATGCCGTGAAGATTTTATAGTCACAAAAATTGCTCATTTACTCCAGTAAAAACAGCTGATGGGACTACACTAAAGAGAACAAAGTCAAATAATCAAAGGATGGGGCGAACACTTTCAAGACCTACTAAATCAAGCAAACTCAACTGATAACACTACCCTACTTGAATTAGATGAGTGTCCATTAATGCACAAGATGGATCTTCCTCCTACCTTCAATGAATTGCTATGGGCAATTAAGTCACTCAAAGACAACAAATCCTCAGGCCCAAACAACATACCAGCATACATTTTAAAGCTGGGGTAATACTTGCTTAAACATAACCTCTCCAAATTCATCCTGGAGGTCTGGGACAAGGAGCAAGTGCCTCAACTGTAGAAGGATGTTAATATAATAATATATAAAAATAAGGGCAGCAAAAACTTTTGTGGTAACAGCAGAGGTATATCACTACTTTCTGTTGCCGGGAAAGTTCTCTCTAAAATTATGTTGTGGTGACTAATATACTTGATCACAGAAGATCTACTCCTAGAATCGCAATGTGGCTTCCGCAAGAATCAAGGTACAGTGGACATGATTTTCATAGCCTGGCAACTGCAAAAAAAGACTAGAGAGCAAAAGAAAGATCTGTTTATGGATTTCATTGACCTCACGAAGGCCTTTGATACTGTAAACAGGAAAAATCTCTGGGAAGTTATGCATATTTCTGGCTGTCCACCAAAATTTGTAAAGATCAGGGTTGGGAAATCAAATCAAAATCCGATAAAATTGATATTTTTTTTAGAAATCAAAACTAAAAATAAAGTGAAATAAAAAATATTAACAAAAACTGAAATCAATCAAAAATGAAGACTGAAATCTAAATTGAAACTGATAAAATATTGCAGTTTAAATTAGGATATTGGTTGACAAATTGGAAGGAAATGACTAAAAAGAAAAAAATGAAATTATAAAATATACAATAAACTTTATGCCTTGCTAATATTTATCCCTTTCAACTTTGGCTGGTATTAAATATATAAATTGGGAATCAAAAGATTTAAATTCAGAAATGGACAGTGTGGATTTATAAACAAAGGCCGAAAAGATTTGAAACTAAAGGATCATTAAGCGCTTATTGCTTTTTTTCAAGGATATCTTATCTTCTTTCTGTTCTTTATATTAAATATACATTAGGGCCTCAAAACAGCTGAATTCAGAAAAGAATAAATTTATCAGTCAGTGTGGATTTAGAAACAGACTAAAATGATTTGAAGCTAAAGGATTGTAAAGTTTATTGCTTTGTTTTCAAAGATATCTTTTCTTTCACTTCTTCCTATTAAATATACATTAGGGCTTCAAAACAGCTAAATTCAGAGGACAGATATATCATTCATTATAATTTAGAAATAAAGTATCTGGTCAGAAGACAGTGCGTGCCAAGTTTTGCAAACTGGTAAAATAATAAGGCAAGTGTAGCGAAAGAAGTATATACAAGTTACAACAATTAGCAAATGGACACAATCTAAAGATGATGACAACTCACCTTGTATGAATTTATACTCCTGCACAATGCAGGCAAGATTAGGAAAATGTTAAAGTAAGATGGGTTAAGTATAGAATGAATAGTGAAGTTTAGTAGAAGTGGGGAGTACTTGCCAAACATGACACTTAACAGCTGATGGCACACACAACCAGGTCCAATGCAAGCGCAGATGGAATTGTGAGAATGTTGCCATCACTCTGGCTACAAAACCTCTGTCTGGCAAGAGCTCTAGTATTTTTAGTAATAACAGTATATTAGCACATAATAGCAGATAATTACACATACATACATAATAGATATAACATAATAACTACATTATACCCCTCCCCCCTTAGTTAACACATCTGCAAATATACCCGCCCCCCTCCTATCTCTAACCAAGGTTAGAGATATTCAACCTTTCAACCAGTTTCCGTGAGCGGCTGGACTGGTGAACAACCTTAGGTGTGGAAACCCTTGGGCTCTGACTAGAGACATTATCCTTGATAGGTGTTAGAAGAGTTTCCTGAGGCACAATAGTAGTAGAAAGGGGTTCTGCATTTGCAGCAGATTGAACTGTGAGAATATTAACATATTTCACGGATGACAAAAGTCACAAGGGCCTATCAAAGGTCATCCACATCTGTCAAAACCCACCCACAAAATGCATCCATATAATTGTGTCAAATCATGCATCTACAATATACAATTTAAACAATCCATAGAATTGTGTCAGATCATGCATCTACAATATATGATTAGAACCATCCACAGGAATGTGTCAAAAACAAAAAGCATCATCATCAAGACCCATCAAAATTAATCATAATATACAATAATAAAAAATGTATCCACAGGAATGAGTCCAGAATGCATCTCCCCCCCCCCCCATATAATCATCAAATCTGCATTTGAAAACATTTAAGTTTGGACTGTTTACTGTCTCAGATGGTAAACTATTCCAGTAATTTACCACTCTATTGATGAAAAATATTTTCTAACATCTAACCTGCAACTCTGTTTTTTAATTTTTAAATGGTAACCCCTATTCCTATTACTGGATTACCTGCCTGTGTAGCGATTGGACGTGTTCTCAGTGAGCTCTATTAGGTGACAGTTTTTTTCTTTTGGATTTTTCAGTGTAATATATTTAAGTTTGGTAAAATAGTTAACTTTGAGTGTTAGACATTATGCTAAGGGAATTTTGAATTATATTTTAAACTAAATCTTAAAATAGCTCCAGTTTATTTGTTTCAGTGCTGCCTAATTTTCTCCACAATTTTGTTTACACTTTTCTCAGTATGGGTGTTGCTTTGGATGAAGTAAGTATGCCTTTTGATGTAAGCAATGTGTATATAGTTTGAAAGAAGAGCAAATGTATCTGAATGCTGATGTATTATGTGACTAGTGCAAATGTCGCTTTGGTAGAGGAGGTTAGTCAGTTGTGTGATGAGTACAGAAGGATTAAGTGAGTTGGTGGATGAAGTGAGAAGTGATGCGAATATACGCATGAACAATATGGCTGGGAGCAGGAGGGTGGAAGGTAGGCCTAGACTAGGGACTGGAGAGAAAGAAGTGACTGATTTGAGTGAAGATGAATGGTGGGTGACCATAAAAATGTTTTTTGGTCCCCTGTTCAAAGCCTCCAAAAATCCACACATCCTCAACCACTCTCCCTTTGTTGTCTTTTCATTTCCCAAACTTAGTCTCATCGAGTTCCACCACTTTCCCCTCGCCGCCAATCTTCTGCCTATTTTGTTCACAATAATGAATTGTGACCTATCTGCAAAAACTAAACTAATCAATCAAAGTTTTTTCTGAAACCTTGATTTTATGGCATATACGAGGGGCAGTCAATAAGTTTTGCAATTTGGATATAAGGAAAAGTGTTTTATTATTTTTTAATATAACTATCCTTGACTTCAATGCACTTGCGCCACTTTCCTTGAGGCTTCGAATTCCCGACTGCTGTTCAATCCACTCCTAGATAGCAAGCTGGACATATTCCTCATCCCCAAACCGGCATCTATGCAGTGCAGCCTTGAGCTGGCGGAATAAAAAGTAGTTGCTAGAGATCCCAGTGATGGACCCATGTTTCATCACCTATCACTATGCATGACTCAAATCCTTCCGGGTCTTAGGTGTACAGGAGCAGCAGCTCCTCGGAACTTTGACGACATTGAAGTCGATCATGCAGTGTGAGTTTTCTAGGGACCCAATGGGCAGAGACCTTGCTCATGGCTAAATTGTCGTGGATGATGTTGATAACACTTCCATGTGATATTCCAAGGTCTCACTCGATTTCTTCAACCTTCACCCATCAATTTTTGAGGATCATCCTCTCCACACGGGCCACAATGTTTTCGTTGGTCATGTCTGACGGGCGTCCTGGATGGGGGTCATCTTCAAGGGACTCACGACCATGGCGGAACTCCCTATTCCAGTGAGCAATGGTGGCATAGGAAGGGGCAGTGTCGGTGTACACTGCAACCATGCGTTCATAGATCTCTTTTGCATTCTTGCCTTCCTTGGTCAAAAATTTGATCACTGCGCGGTGCTTGACCTTCTCCATTGTTGAAAAATTTGTGACTGACAATCTGCGATCAGCTACTGCTACTTAAATCAATGAGGCAGGAGCGTGCGGCTGCAGATCCTGAATTGTCATAACTTGTCCTAACACCCCCGCAAACAGACATCCCCCTCCCTCTGTTTTGACCTACCGATTCACAAAACTTATTGACTGACCCTCGTAACTTCCAATATCAATTGGTTGACCAAAAACCAATAAATAATTGGTAGAATAGATTTTACAGAGGCATGATTTTGAGCAAAAATTCCCATTCAGAGCTGATCTATTAAAAAAATGGGATTGCAGGTGACAGTTTCAGAGTCACTTTTGTTTTTTGACATCTAAATTCGTAATTATCTCTGACTGCTAATGCCTGACCACAAACTTCACAATTGTTTCTAACTTTAATCAAATTATGCTTGGCCAAAGATAGTAACTTTTCTCAATCGGAAAATAAACCAAAAAGTTTGATAATAGATGAAGGACAACTTGTACACAATGAATCCATGTTGAAACTGAAATTCCGGCATAAAAGTAGTCTCTCCTCCACCAAAACTAGTTCCTCTAAAACATCTAGCCAAGTATATATAAAAATAATAAATAGGAAAAAAGATATTGACAAATTAAAATGAGGTTAATAAAAAGACTAAGTGAAAAACAAAATAAAAGTTCACTATTCATTCATTTCTGACATCAGCCCCCCCCTACACAGAATTTTGCAGAAATGATTATAGTCGCAGAAAAGATTTAGTTAAATAAAAACATTATAACATTCTATAAACAATTAAGATTATACTCTGGGGGGGCTATGACCCCCCCCTCAATTGATTGAAACTCAAGGTCATCGCAGTGATATATACCCCACAAGCAGCCTCCCTCTCGAATTTAATCAAAAAAGGTAAAACATATTTAAATATGGATGAAATATTTTGCGCTCCAGAATGGAGGAACATCGGAGGCAAGCATGTGCTGCGGATCTTCAGGTTTACCAAAATTCCTTTAGTATTATGTCTAACACTCAAAGTTAACTATCTCCCAAATTTAAATAAATTACATTGAAAAATCCAAAATGAAAAAATGTCACTGAATAGAGAGCTCGCTGAGAACACGTCAGATCGCTACCGGAGTGATAGCAACCTCTGACTGGCATGCACTCTAGTATTTTTAGCAATAACAGTATATTAGCACATAATAGCAGATACATACATACATACACATACATAATATATATATATATATATATATATATGATGAAAATTAATGCAATATCGCAAGAAAAGATGAGGAATTAAACCCCATTCTCTGAAGACAATTTAATTCAGAATTAATTATGAATTAAATTGTCTTCGAAGAATGTGGTTTAATTCCTCATATATATATATATATATATATATCATAACAATGACTACATTACAGATATCTTTTCTTTCACTTCTTCCTATTAAATATATATTAGGACTTTTGTATCAGGATATGGCATTTCTTTTCTGTGGAAAGGAAAAATAATTTATTAGCCTTGTTCATTTTTCTTCTTCCACAGGTTCAGGTCGTTGAGCCACCCTTTGTATCGGGATATCAAATTTATTTTCTGTGAAGAAGAGAAATAATTTATTAGCCTTGTTCATTTCTCTTCTTCCAGACACACTGCAAAAATTTTCTTTTTTGCTCTTACAATTCTTATTCTCTTATCTATATCTTTTTTTCCACACTCAAATCCTAGCACCACAATGTCCATAATCCTCCCTTCTCTCCACCTCCTTCCACACCCTTATTCGTGCTGACTTAATAACGGTTTGGAAGATTCTAAATGGTCATTGCACCCAATTGGCTGACCTATTCAACTGCAAAGGTCTGCATCGAACTAGAGGTTACAGTAAAAAATCTTTGTCCCTCCTCACAATACTGATGTCAGTCAGAGCTTGCTTCTTCTCACTTAGAACTATCAATTTATGGAACTCTTTGCCTGAAGAGTTTGTTTCTGCGAGTTCTGTGCATATTTTTAAGAGCACACTTGGAACTTTTCTGGGTCCATTACTTTTTGAGTTTTGTTAGTTCCATCTTGTTATTAGCGGTCTATCTGCATCTGAAATTAGCCAACCTATGGTTAAATTACTTGTTATCCATTCTGTTATCCTGGTTGGAAGATGCAGACTGATGAGGGGAAAGACCCTCATCAAGGTAAAGCTCTATCACCAATTCTTCTTTCAATTTTTCCCTCTCAAGAGTGTGGCCCACACAGTCCACAATCAAATGTTCTATAGATTCTCTATGCCCCCAATAGGAACCATTCGCATCTGTCCTCTCCTCCTTTCCATCAGTAATTCCTCCCCTTCACCTCCAAGGATCTAGTCAGTGCCTTGAATAGTAACTGGCTTGCAAAACTCCCATCATGCATATTCTAAATGCAAGGCTCCCTTTTGCCTCTATATACGTTCAGACTTCTCTTTCCATTCATTCCTCTTCTCCAGAACCTTTCTCCTGCATCTAATATTTTTTGTTCCAACTTTCCTTTTGCTCTGTCATCTATATAAATTGCTTCTAATTCATACTTCGTATCCACTCTCATTAACTCTTTGTGCCACTCAGTCCTATTGTAGGCATCATACACATAGCCTGCCCAGATCTCTATTCCCATCCCTTGCAGTCTCACCTTATAGTTTGCTTTCATCCTTGCCACCCTCTCTTCATACCGACTCCAGCCCATTTCTCAACTCAGTGCCTCTACTGTTACATAGGGATTGGTCCCTAGTGCTTTTCTTGCCACCTTGTTTTGGATCTTTTCCATTCTCTCAAATTCTGCCTTTGTCACTTTACAAACTTCATACCTATACAGGCTTCTTGGGACTGCTATCCCTTTCCACAGTTCCCTTATCATTTTATGCTTATTTGCCATGTTCCTCAGCATGCCAGTCATTTTTAGCATATTTACATTATTTTGTCCCTTACACTTCTCAAATATATCCTTCTGATTACAGAGTGTCATACCCAAGTACCTATAATCATTTACCACTTCTAGGATGTCGTTTCCTAGGATCCATCCTTCATTTCTTCCTTCTCCAATTATCATTATTTTGCAATTTCCTCACCAAATTTTACTCTCCATTCTTCCCCATACTGGTACACCACATTCAAAAGTCTCTGCAAATCCTCTGCTGTTTCACTAACCAGAACTATGTTGTCTGCAAATCCCAGCATTGTCAATATGTGATTTCCAACCATGACTCCTTGACCTTCCCTCTTTACTCTCTCCAAAAGTTCTTCAATGAAGCTGAACAAGCTAGGAGAAATGGTACACCCTTGTCTAACCCCAATGTCATTCACCATCCAACCTGTTTCTATGCCTTTTAGATTGAGTTTGACTTTTGTTATTCTCATATAGTTTTTGTGTTATATTTAGTCTCTTAGTCTTGCAAACAATTTTGTTCTATCAACTTTATCAAAGACTTTTTCTATATTGAGAAAGCAGAAATATAGCACACCCTCTTGTTTTCTTACCCTCTCTTTTACATTCCATAGTATATAGAGATTGTATATGGCTCTTCTTCCAGTCCTAAATCCATTTTGCTCATCTCCAAGTATCCCTTCACGTTCATCCCACTCCTTCAGTTTCTTGGTTATGATGCTACCAAACAACTTTCCTATCACACTCATTATGGTTACTGGCCTGTAGCTATCCACCAGTTTTCTGCTTTACCACCTTTGGGCAAATAAAAGAGCAACCTACTTTTCTGCTATATCATTAAATAGGGTTGTCAGTAACTCCATCCTTTCTCCTCCATATTTCAGAAATTCAGCAACTATCCTTTCTTCATCCATTGCCTTGATTTTTAACCTTTTCAACCCATACTCTATGTCCTACCTGTTGATGCCTATATGTTCATCCTCTAATTCCTCATTAACTCCGATTTCTAAGTGAACATCCAAGTGCACATGACAAATTCCCATTTATAACTTTTATAATTCCTAAACTTTTATTCTTCGCTTTATAAAGGATTTCAACAAAATATATCTTTCATTAAATTTACTTATGGCAAAGTAATATCTCTGAAAAGAGAATACAATTGGTTAACATTATTCATAATAAAAAGTCGGAAGGCAAATTATACCCACACACTCACGCAGGGGTAGGGAAAGATATATGTAAAGGGGGGTGGGAGAATGGCCCTACAGACACACACACACCGCTCCCCCACAGCATTTTCCTTCCATTGTCATCATTATTACTCTGTCCTCACTTTTATCTCCTTCCAAGGCCCTCCTCAGATATCTCCACTGCTCTCTTTCTCCGTCATTTACACCCAACTTGCTCCACTGTTGGGTGTAGACTTCTGGATTAAATTGCCGCAGAGATAAGTAGGTAGTCCAAATTTAAATGTATTTAAGAGTAGGTTGGATGAGTTTATGGGGAGGGAAGGTTGTGATGGTTCCTAAGTTTTGTATATATTAATATTGTTTGTATATATCTATAGCTGCATGATTTTGTTCTTGACAAGCCTTGATTGGTGATACCCTTGTTTGTGGACGCAATCCTCTGGATGTTTTCTTGGGAGTTTGGGTGTCTTAAAAAGAGGCCATTTGACTTGGATGACCTTTGATAGGCCCTTGTGGCTTTTGTCATCCATGAAATTATGTTATGTTATCTTTGCATCTCAGATTACTTGTGTAACTTTTTGCTTTTGCTTCCTATATTCTAATTCCATCCTTCTTCACTTGTTCTGCCTCAACCTTCTCCCCTCTCTCTCTACTTTGCCTTAGTTTTCTTACTTGTTTATCTTTATCCTAGTTAAGTACTCTTTCTCTACTTCCTTGTTCCACCACCCATTGGTCAACCTTTTCCCTACTGTTTGGATCCATTTTTTCCCAATCTCTTACATCACCACCTCTTTTATTTTTCCTTCTAACTGCGTATAATTTACCCTCATAATTTCACAGATGACAAAAGCCACAAGGGGCCTATCAAGGGCATATCCTCAGAGATTATTAGTCCTGCCAATGCTTCTTCCAATTCATTTTCATACTTTCCCCAATCCAGCCCTTTTCTCTTCCATATATTTCTCCGCTTTCCCTTTTTCATTTCCCATACCGGGTCCCATTTTACTTTCCCTATTATAGCTTTATGGTCAGTTTGGATCCTTATTTCCTGATCCACATCAATACATATGCCTTTATCCATCTCACCACACTTTCTGTTCATTATAGAAAAATCTATTGCACTCTTCCTCTCTCCTTGTTGCCAGGTTGGAATTCCTTGTACTTCTAGATTCTTCAAAATTACATCGGTTTCAATTATCCATCAATACAAGCTTCTTCCATTGCCATTCATTTCTTCCCCCAGTAGGCCCACATGAGCATTAAAATCGCCCATCACTAACCATTTTTCGTTTTCTATTTCTTGTGTCAGGCTCCTTAGTTCTTCTATTAGCCATTCACTCTTCTTCCGGTTGGTACCTTCCACATAATTGTACACTACTGTCACCACTAGGTTGGTTCTGCCCCTTGTGATCCTATATGTCTGTAGCCTGCCTTCCAATTCTCTTTGTATTGCTCTTTTATTTGGCTCCACCTCCTCTGACACCATATAGCCGTCTTTAACTAGCATACCTACTCCATTGTATCCATCCTCCTCCTGAGTCCTACCTTTCCCTTGCCTAGGACCATTCCTTGGCAGTTCAAGAATCCTACCTTCACTATCTTGTATCTGCTTTCCTCTTCCTTGTATTTACCCAGGGCCGATTTGGCCCTCTATCCCATCTATCATTATACTTTACCTGCTCTACTTGCCTCAGTGCCCAAGTCCACCTCTTTATTTCTCTCACTAGAACACTGGTCTCTGTACCTTGGAGGTAGACTCCATCTCACCTTAACCAGTACTCCCATTTCTTCATATCTTCTCTCCATTCAATAGGATTTCCTCCTTCCTCAATTGCCATCATCCTTATTCTTCTGTTTAACTCTCTCCTCCTCTTTTCATAGCTATATCCTTCGTACCACCTTGGCGTTATTGGGACCACAGCTACCTTACTTCAGGGTGTCTAGTCTTCACTTCTCTTATGAGTCCCCCGATAGCTTTCATGTATCCTGTAGTGCTCCTTTTCATAAGCCCATTCTCACTTGCTTGTAGCACTATCCAATCTCCTTCTGCCATTTCACTGCATGCCTTTTCAGTTTCTTTTTTGCTCTTACTGACGAGCGTCTCATTCACCATGATATGGACCGTAGTCTTCAGGTTTCATTTGCTTAGAGACAGTGGAGTTGTCCTGACTGCCTTAAGAATTCAAGGGTATATTACAGGACTTTCTTTTAATTAGTGTCAGAGAGTCCCATTCCGAATACTCAGGAGAACTTTGATATTGAATGACGTTATCTTGAGAGAGGAAAGGTGGTTTCGTAAAATTGTTCTGAGTGAGTGGAAACGTGGGCACCACAGTAAGAAATGCTCCACTGTGTCTTCAGTCAAGGGACACCACTTGCAATAGGGTTCAGGGACTAGTCTCAGTTTGTAGAGATGTACATTAAGGCCAACATGCCCTATCCTGAGTTTGGACAAGGCAGTATCGAGTTGTCTGTTATTTGATCTTACCCAAGGTTGTCTCTTCTAAATTTGCCTAAATAAGTTTGAGATAGATCTTGGTCTAAGAACTCATCCCAAAGGGATCTACATGATAATCTATGGGATATATAATCAGTTCTGGGGATGAATGGGCTAGAGTGGCTGCTTTATCCACAATCTCATTACCTCTGATGCCCACATGGGAGGGGATCCATTGGAAGTTAATGTCATACCCTAAGGTCTGAAGGGAGAGGAGGGATTGGGAGTCAAATACCAACTTTCTATGAGAGAGGGGGGTTTGTTGTAGCAAGGAGCGAAAGGAAAGACTTAGAATCTGAGAATATTACTATGGACTGTTGGGGTAGTATTTCTTTGGTAAGGTACAGGGCTCCCAGTAGTGCAAACAGTTCTGTGGCAACTACTGAGTGTTGTTTGTCTATGCACCGGGTTCGACTAACAGATAGGGTTTCTACATATATGGCTGCTGAGGAAGGAGGAGAATGGGAACCATCTGTATAAATTCTAAGGTGTTTCTTGTGGCGAAGGTTAATTAGTTCCAGGAAGAGTTGGGGGGGCAAGGATATTATCTTGGGCTTTTGGGAATAGAATATGAAAGTCAAGAGAGAACTTGGATGAAAATGAGAACCAGGAAGGAAT
This sequence comes from Ceratothoa steindachneri, assembly GCA_963969495.1. Classification (NCBI taxonomy): domain Eukaryota; kingdom Metazoa; phylum Arthropoda; class Malacostraca; order Isopoda; family Cymothoidae; genus Ceratothoa; species Ceratothoa steindachneri. The sequence goes on from OZ018333.1 coordinate 38,391,446, forward strand.
AGGTGAGACAGGAGGTATAGGAGATGGTGGAGGTGTTAGGGATAAGGAGGCTAGTGATTACAGGGCGTGGACCTGGAATGGGGAATGTCCGTGGAGAGAAAATTTGGATGTGATGTGTCAATGTGAGAATGAGTGAAGAGGATGCCAATGAGGTGATAGGAAAGATGTGTCATAAGTGTGATAATGCGTACAATTTTGATAGTGCCTTGGCCAGTCAAGGGACAGTAGTCCTGCTTCTGCGTGTAATGATTGCACTGGTGAGGAACTGAATGCCCCCAATGCAATCGTTAATGCTGCATTTTGGATGATATTTAATTTCTTATTGTGCTCTGAGAGGCTGAACCACAGGTTGTAGACCTGTACTGTATTTTACTGAGAATATATATTTTGTAGAATTTAATTAGGCCTTCTTTTGAAGCTCCAATCTCTTCATGCATGAAGTACGAAGATAATTGATGTGGTGTTTCCAGGTAAGTATTGGTCCATCTAGATGGAGTTCCAAGAATGTGTATTGTCTTTGAATAGGAACTGTAATACTATTGATGGCTATGTTGGGGAGGGATGGAAAGGCACGTTTCCGAGTGAAGTACATGAGCGCACATATCTGAGGGTTGACTTTAAGTCCCCATTTATTGAATGATTCGGCTAGATTATTCACTCCTGACTGTAGGCATTTCTGTGCTTCTAGGAGGGTGGATGCAGTACTGACTAGTCAGGTCATCTACATATATTAGTGTGGAGGTTCCGGCGGGTAAGGGTATATCTGCCATGAGGATGTTAAATAATTGGGAACTAAGGACTGAGCCTTGGGGAATGCCGCGCTGGATAGGGTGTGGGGTGGAGTATGTCCCAATTGCGATGCTGAAGGTTGTTCTGTAGCCAGGATAGAGGGGTACCCTGTACACCCATTCTTGAGATTTTATAAAGTATGCCTTTATGTGATGCTAAATCAAAGGCACCCTCCAAATCAATGAATAGAGCAAGCATGACTACTTTGTCTCTGCAAGTGACTTGTATGAGATGTTCTAGTTGAGGAAGGACTTCTAGGGTGCTACTGCGTGGCCGAAAACCACACTGTTCTCCTTGGCATAGTTCTTTTGATTCCTTGCTCTTACAATTCTTATTCTCTTACTTAATTGCTAAGGAAAATAAACAAACAAAAATGCCACTATGAAACCATACTAGAGGATGTTCAGCATGGTACCAATACTGTCTGGCTTTGTTCTGGAAGGTTGTCTTACAGGAAGCTCCTGATTCTCAATGTAAGATTGGGATATAATACTGATTTGGGGGTGTATTTTTTCTGGTATTTATTTAATGCATCAATCACTGTGTAATAAATACATTAGTGATTAATACTTTTGGGGAAGATAACTGGCAGCAATCTTGAGCAAGAAATTTTTTGGTGAGTGTTAACTTTGTCCTTAGTAAATTTCTGAGAGTATGGCTGTTTGTATAGATGGTGAGAGCATGCCGTTTGAAAGTAGTGTGTATGTGGTGTGTGATGCATGTGTAGTTGAAAGGAGAGTGAATGTAACTGAATGCCGTGTGTGTTTTCTGGAAGGGGAGGTTAGGAGGTTGAGTGGGGAATGTAAGAGGTTGAATGATTTGGTGTTTGAGGTGAGAAGAGATGCAAGTGTGCGAATGAAGGGTGAGATTAGTGCTAAGAGGGTGGAAGATAGGGCTAGGACTGGGAACAGTGTGGAAGTTGTGAGTGATGATGAATGGTGGGTGAAAATGGATAGGATAGGATACATTGGAAAGGAGAAGAGTCAGAGGGGAATTGATTGAAGTCTTCAAATGGGTAAAAGGATATAATAAAGGGGATCTGGGTAAGGTTCTTATACTTAGTGAACATGACAGGACACGTAGCAATGGGTTTAAGCCTGATAAGTATAGGTTTAGGAAGGAGATTGGGAGGAATTGGTTTACAAATCGTGTTGTGTGGTAGATGAATGGAATAGGCTCACTAGACATGTGATAGAAGCCTCCTTTCTGGGTAGTTTTAAGAATAGATTAGATAAATATATGGATGAAGCTGCTAGATGGGACTGACTTTTTTTATGTACATATGTATATATTTTTCTAAGGAGTGGGGAGATTATATTTTGCGGTTGCATGAATGGACATAATCCTCAGTATGCATTTTATGTATATTGTAGATTAGATCTGACGAACTCCTGTAAAGGGTGACAATGTTGATGACTTTTCTCTGGTAAGAAATCTTTTGTGTGTTGCATGGAACAGGAGCTGCCAAGTGTAGGCCATGAATGGTCTTTTGCAGTCTCCTTCTTTTCTTATGTTCTTAATCTACCTCGATTTTGCCAAAGCCTTTGATAAAGTAGATCACGGCATTGTCCTCCAAAAGCTACCGACATACAGAATTGGCTGCACATCTTTCTCTCTGATCGGACACAACGAGTATCTGTACACGGAAGTCTGTCTGTACAACCTAATGGTCGGTGGGGTCCCTCAAAGCTCAGTACTGGGCCCCTTATTGTTCCTAATCATGATCGGGGATATTGACAGGGACCTACAGCACTCCTATACCACATCCTTTGCCAATGATAAAAGAAAGAATCACCAGGAAAGTTCAATCAGAGGAAGAGGTAGCCCTACTACAAGAAGATTTGGTAAACATGTAGACGAGCGGCCCGGCCGGAAAAAAATATTTTATGTAAATATTATCGTTCCCCCGTGTTGGAATATTCATGCGCGTTTGATTTCTTTTCGAATTATAGCTGGCGCAATTTTTTTTTAGAAAAAAATGCCCGAAAGTAAACAAACGGAAAACGGTGTTTACGCAGGCCAATTTTTTTTTTTTTTGGCAAAATTGCCCGAAAAAAACAAACGAAACACGCTGTTTGAGTCCTATTCGAAATATAGCTTGCAAGATAGGCGTCGAACTGTTCGTTGTTTCTTCCGTATGTAGGGATTGAACTACGGACGAAATAGTACGTCCCGCCGTTCGAGTCACTAATCTATATATTTACCACATCTAATGCCAGGCTAAAAATCTCGCAATCGCTTTTAATTTTAACTAAATTATGAACGTCCCAAAAGGTTACAAATTTTTCTCTATCAGAAACTAGAGTTAATAATTCGGAAATAACGACGGACACACTTTCGCCAACCGATACGATTTTGAAACTACGTATAAAACATCTCTGATACGCAAACGGCTAAAAAAAAAAGTAGTTCCTTAAAACGAGCTAGCTAATTAGACTTAAATGTATAAAAGAAGGTAATAAAAATAGTAAAATGGGGGAAAATATATTGACAAATAAAAATGACTCCGAATGAGGATAATAAAAAGCTATTAAGTGGAAAAAAATAAAAATTGAAATCAAGCATTTCTGACGTCATACCCCACCCTCAACCCCTATTATAATTCGCAAAACGATTAAAGGCGCTGACATGATGTAGTTAAAGCATTCACCTCTGTAAACGTCAGAACATTATTCTATAAACAATTAGGATTATATACTGGGGGGTTGTGCCCCCCAGACCCTCCCAATTTAATGAAACTCAGGATATTCATAGTGTGGTCCCGCCCCCTTGTGTTTACCCCCACACGAGCCGTCCCCTTAAATGTACTCCAAAAACGTGAAACATTTTGGAACACGGACGAAAATAGTACGTCTTATCGGCTGGGCTACTCGTCTACATATTTACCGAAGATTTAAAGGTAAACATGAAGATTGATGGTGTATCCGAAAAAGTGCTCTTTTTTGCCTGTATGTTTCGTTCACCCATGCATGCATATTCATGCGTGTTTGGTTACATACAAACGTTAAAAAAAAACATTAGAACATTATTCTAGAAATAATTTTGATTATATACTAGGGGGATGTGCCCCCCCCCCCAATTGATTGAAACTAGGATCATCGTAGGGGGTCCCACCACAGGGATAAACCCCCCCCATGAGCAGTCCCTTTGAATTTACTCACAAAAGGTAAAACATATTGGAACAGGGACGAAAATTTTGTGTCCCATCGTTCGCGCAGCCGATCTTCATATTTACCGATTTAAACAGGGTCAGTACTTGGGCAGAAGATAACATGATGATCAACGGCGACAAGTTTGAGCTTCTCAGGTATGGCCCTCTACAAGACATAAAAGAAGCAACGGAGTACAAATGTTATAACTAATCTATAATGGCCACAGACTATGTGAAGGACCTAGGAGTCTAGATGAGTTCCGACCTGACTTTCTTCCATCATATCAATGAAATAACCCAGACTGCACGGAGACTAACTGGATGGATCCTAATAACCTTCCAGACAAGGGGAAAAGACTGCATGCTATCACTCTGGAAATCTCTAGGGTAATACTTCAGATTTGGGGCGCACGGTAGGTGGCGCTGTTAGTAGGCTACAATTTCGAGCTACAGTATATCTCCTATGACGTCAGACGGTAGCTTCAGATGTGACCAATCACGGCGTTATATTTTTGGGGTTGTTTTGGGGATTTGTAACTTTTAGTCTGTATTATTTACTAAATATCTGCGCCTCTGCTCGTTTATAGTTTTTTCTAAGAGGTAAGGTTTCTTGATGTCTTTTATTGATTTGTTTTTGTTTTTGTTTCGAAGTGAACGATAACAGCTTCTTACTGGCAACATCGTAGCTATAAATAGAACCCGCCCGCTTAGCATTTGTTTCTGTTTTATTATGGCTTTTTCGTGCTCTAGTTGTGTTTCTTCGTAATTCGAATTCGGGTTTATTTTGTATGACCGCGAAAAAAATTTAGATTATTTAGAGGCGCATGAACTAATCAAGAAACTTATAAAAGTAAGCATTGTTTGTCATTAGGTTAGGTTTTTCTGTCAGTAAAAAGCTGTTGGGTAAAAACCCCCAGTAAATTCAAGAGGACTGCTCGTGGGGGAGATATCACGGCGAGAAGACCACCCTGCGATGATCCTGAGTTTTAATCAATTGGGGTGTCTGAGGGGCGCAGCTCCCCAGTATATACTCATATACAAAAAATATAACGCCGTAATTATTCACATCTGACGCTACCGTCTGACGTCATAAGACATATATTGTAGCGCAAAATTGTAGCCTATAGACAGCGCCACCTACCGTGCGCTCCGAAACTGAAGTGTTACCATCTTTAGTTCTTCCAAGGCTTGAATACTACTGCCAGCTTTGGTGTCCTTATAAAGTTTAGGGGCGCACGATAGGGGGCGCTGTTTCTGGGTTACAATTTGGGTTTTATGACGTCAGACGTCAAAAGGCGAAGCCCCTCATTTCGAAACTAACTAAAAATGTTAATTTTTTGGCGAAAATAGCGAAAGTAGGCGACACTATCGTTTTCATTATTTCGATAAACGGGCAGAACCGATAGCACGTTTATCAAAATAACAGAGACGATAGCGCCGCAGATTTTTCCGGAATCTATCGGGACCAAGTTGCTTTTATGTTTTGTTCAGACGCGCAGAAACGATTTGTTAAAAAAACAAACGTGAGAACATTATTCTATAAACAATTACTATTATATACTGGGGGACTGCGCCCCCAAGACCGCCCCAATTGATTAAAATCTCAGGGTCATCGCAGGGCGATACCCTTCATGAACCGTAATTCGAAATTCGTCAAAAAAAGTGAAACATATTGGAACATGGATGAAATATTATGCGGCCAGGACCGGGGAACAGCGGAGGCAAACGCGTGATGCAGATGTTCAAGTTTACCCTTTCTCCAGTTTCACTATTATAATTGAGCCGCTCTTCTTTTAAATGAGACCACGATCAATAGAAAAGTGTATTAAATTGACCGAGGAATCAACAGAAGTCGTATTGAAGTCGAACAAACCGTATTCCTAGGTATCGCGGTCTTTTAACTGCTCGGTTTAAGGCTTGCCAATGTTTGAAATGAGGTTGGATTAAGTTGCCAGTGTGTGAAATTAATGGTCTAGTTTCACAAAAATAGTTACACGAAACATACAAAGTTTAATAGATTAGTAATTATAAAAAAACAATGCATTACTAAATAATATAATTAAGTAGAAGTGCAGGCATTTACTAAATAATAAAGAAGAAAGGAAAAAACAAAAAAATACAACGCCGTGATTGGCCCCCTTTAAAGCTACCGTCGGATGTTATAAGGCCTAGATTGTAGCCCAGAAACAGCGCCCCTAAACTGAAGTATAACCAAGTTGGGGAAGTTGCAATATTTGGGACTCTACTCACTCCAGGGACGTCGGGAGAGGTATTCCATAACTACATTTGGAAAATTTTAGAAAATCTGGTGCCAAACTTAGGTCTACAGGTTAACAATCAACCCAGAAGAGGTCGTCTTTGCTTGTGTGGAGACAGGTGGTACTTCCGAAAGTGTGGAGACAATAATTCACCACAGCTTCACGCCTCTTCAACTCTGTCCCTCTAGAAATAAGGAACCCGACAGGCATTACACCAGATAGTTTCACGAAAAAATTAGACAAGTGGTTGGTAACAGTTCCTGACCAGCTCCCAACACAGGGATACACCGGTTCCAATGACAATTCTCTAGTCAGTGGCCCACAACATTAGAGGTGAGGAGGTGGTTGGTATCAGCGGACGTCCACGTTAGACACCAAATTTAAACCTAAATTATCTCATTTTACCGATGATTTTAGTATTTTCCTGTTTTATGGTAAAAAAAGAAAAAAACTTTTGATTTCTCATTTTAATTTCAAATTTATTTTTTTTCATTTGTTTTATTTTAACATTATATTTTAGATTGAATGTTACTCCTCTAAAAATGTATAATGTATACGTAAACATTGTATTTATCAGGTTGTTTTCATTATGTTTATCAATATAGCCCCAGAAGATGAGCAGTATGGTCGAAAGGTACCTCGGGTAGTTAATAAATGATTACAATGATCTTTTACGATCTCTTTCCCATCATGATATAGTCACTTGCTGGAAATTTGAAAAAGTTCTGAAGAAACTTAACAATGCCTCTTTGGTTATGGAATTTAACAATATATATATATATATATATATATATATATATATATATATATATATATATATATATATATATATATATATATATATATATATATATATATATATATATATATATATATATGAATGCAATGTCCCGCAGGAAAAAATTAAATGGTGTTTCCAAGTACTTTCGAACTTTATAAGGAACTAATAAAGTTCGAAAGTACTTGGAAACACCATTTAATTTTTTCCTGCGGGTTATTGCATTCATTTGCTACCCTCACGTGATACATTGTGAGTTTTTCATATATATATATATATATATATATATATATATATATATATATATATATATATATATATATATATATATATCTGTCCCAAGCTAGCTGTTCACACTAGTTCAAAGGCAGCCCAAAGTCCACAGGAATCTGGTTCCCTTATCTATTGGGTGGTCCCCTACCTAGAGCTGCCTTTATAGGCTTGTGGCACATAGCTTTCTGGCGGTCTTCTCATTTTACGTTTAAGTAGTCGCCAGAACACGCCACAACGCTTTTCACTGACCCGGGCATCAGGATACCCAACAATAAGTCGTTTTAAAACAAACGAATAACGTCAAAATTGCGGGTGTTTTCCCCGTTGACCACGAGGCTAAAATCAAGGTATTTCTACAATGATGGTAGATTTCTACTTTATGACCAAAACATTTCCTCGCTCATGTTATTAACAAAGATTTTGCATTTGGCTTGTAATATTAATAATGATAAGGAATCGCCGTATGCGAACTCTTTATATTTAAAACTTTTGCGCATAAAAAGGTTATTTATAAATACTTATTTAACTTACAAATGCCAAGATTAGAACCGGAGCATTTGTCAGGTAAACCTGGAACATTGTTCAACCCAATCTAATGCTATGTTGGTGTTTTTTATTAAACCAGTTTTCTGGATAATTTCTATTTTGATTTTTTGTTAAAATGTTTCTTTTAAAAGTTAATAGTCCTTAGTATATCGTTAAATAATAATTTTTAAAAATAGTTTAATATAAATATTAAACTCATAATCTTCACAATGAAATTTAACTATTTTTTTTACAGGTACTATCTAATTTAAATATTTAAAAAACTGTCCTTTTGCCATAAATCTAAACTCTAATTTTATAAAATATTTAAACTCTAATTGCTAATTATGTATAATAGGTGTCAACCTATAATTGCATCGTAATACGGTCATCTTCTTAGGCCTATAAAATATATACCTGAACACAATTCTAAAGGTACAAATATAACATTGATAGCTTTAGGTTCCAATATTTTTATCATATGGCATTATTTTCGTTCTTTGGTATGTCACTTTAGGTTAGGTTATTATTAAAATGAAGCATTTGCACAACAAAAGAAGAAAAGATTTTGCTTTATTACATAAAAGTGAACTTGGTGACATAAACTTTAAGTTCAATTATAGATTGACACCTATTATACATAACTACTATGGTCGAAACGTCGCGACTAAATAAATAAAAAATATCAGCAGCAATTTGCCTTGTCTCGGAATTTCTGTTAAAAATCAAATTCAGGTCGTCTAGCAGCAATCATCACCTATATATATATATATATATATATATATATATGATGAAAATTAATGCAATATCGCAATATATATATATATATATATATATATATATATATATATATATATATATATATATATATATATATATATATATATATATATATATATATATATAATGAAAATTAATGCAATATCGCAAGAAAAGATGAGGAATTAAACCACATTCTACGAAGACAATTTAATTCAGAACAGTTTCGGTGTATATCACACCCTTTTTCAACTGACACTGGGTAGAAAATATAAGAGAAGTGCATATAAGCATAACACAAGATCCCCTCTTTTTTGCCCCAATCCCCTAACTGTGGCTAATCTGGGAGGGGATGGGGAGGCCTAAACAAAATAGTAAAATGTCAGCCCTTCAATATGTTTAGGCCCAAGCCCCCCCCAGATTAGCCACAACTAGGGGATTGGGGGGGAAAAGAGGGGATCTTGTGTTATGCTTATATGCACTTCTCTTATATTTTCTACCCAGTGTCAGTTGAAAAAGGGTGTGAGATACACCGAAACTGTTCTGAATTAAATTGTCTTCGGAGAATGTGGTTTAATTCCTCATATATATATATATATATATATATATATATATATATATATATATATATATATATATATATATATATTCAGGATAAATAAACAGGATGCATTTAGGAAGGTTATTATTATATTTTAACTTCTTGGTACCGACGTTTCGGTAGGAAACCCATTCTCAAGGATATGACATTATAAATATATAATTCTTCACCACTCTCTACACCTACAACACATTTTCCCCGCTTGTTACATCAATCAATCAAACATAAGAATTTTTTTAGAGAAGTTATCAGATATTTATAAATTAATTATATGGGAAATGGGAAGCAGCAGAGGTGGTAATTTTCAAATTCTAAAAATGCATTTTTTTTCAGAAGAGATTTTGTTGTAGTGACATGAAAGATGTATATCTGATTAACATATATAATGCTACATATCCGATCATAGGTTAGAGGGCTACTCTTACCAATGGAAAAAATGAAGATAAATCATGACTGCGAGAAATCCTATTTATGTATATTCTGTCATGTGATCCCTCATACAACGTCCCTAAAGATAAGACTCTGTTACCCCTCCCATATATAGGACAGTAGGACCCCTCAGTTCACTTCTCTGGGCCAAACTCTCACCGTTTCTTAAAAATTAATTTCCTGCAATACATTTTATACCAATTTATCAAAACACACGCAAAGTACAACATCTTTTTACTACTAACGACAAAGTACCAACGCTGCTTCGATCCTCCATCATATATGAATTCACCTGCTCGAGATGTAATTCCGAGGTGTTTTTGGATTCGACAGAACGCACACTACATACCTGTATTTGCGCACATTTAGGCATCGGCAACAGAACTGGAACTCCACTCACTACCGAATTTCCCCCTATCCGAATACACTACGAAAAAAGACATCCAGATAATAAACTCAACTTAAATAATTTTTCAATTAAAGATACAGCAAACACCGAAGACGAACTACGTACACTGGAATCTCTTCATATTAGATTTACAAACCTCACTTTAAACTCCGACACAAATTAATTTCCACTTTTATTACAACTATAATCACCCACGAATTACACACGCCAAATCCACTCCCCCTAAAACAACCAATATTGTTCAAATATTTCTATTTACTCCCCTTTTTTACAACGAAGACAACCAAAACTAATTAATCTCAGTGTATTTAAAAAAACAAACAAACAACACATTTCCCATTCCCTAATAGTTATAAGCCCTGCATTTTCATAATTTTAATATTACCACCTCTGTTGCTTCCCATTTCCCATATAATTAATTTATAAATATCTGATAACTTCTCTAAAAACTTCTTATCATCATCATCACTTCACTAACTCTATAATTTAAGAGGGAGATTTTTTTGAGTATTTGAATGATAATTTCATCTTAGTTTGGTTATGACGTATGTTTTTTAACAAAGCTATTTCTAATAATTTTTTTATAATATAAAAAAACATGGTGAAGTGCGGAAATACATATAAGTATCGAAATGGTGAAGTTTAGAAAATTTGTTTTTATATATCTTCTATAACTATATTTTAGCTACGTGATATTTTGAAAGTGGGGATATTTAGTTTAGAGTTCCTTTTTAAGATTATCATAATTGGCGAAGTTCAGAAAATTTATAAAAAAATAACCATATCTGCTTTTGTTTATATTTTAAATTTTAATCTTAGTAGCAAAGTCATTGCCTGGTGTTCTTATATATATATAATCTCATATCCTTGAGAATGGGTTCCTACCCGAAACGTCGGTACCAAGAAGTTAAAATATAATAATGAACTTCCTAAATAAAGGGTGTTCCAATAACTTGGACCGATTTTAACCCTAGAACACTAAACATGTTTCCCTGTTCTGATTCAACTAAACATGGGTGTATCATACCCGATTTCGGAAATTTAAAAAAAGTCCTTTAATCGTAAATATATATATATTGAAAAGAAGTTATACACAGTTAATTCTAGCATATTTACTTGCTTTACCATGAATATATCTTAATTACTTACAAATGAGGTTGATAATATAAAAAAATAAATTTTTCCTAAAAAAAATTTCCCACACAAAAAAAAACAAAAAAAAACGGCGCCGCCGATTTTTCTTAAACTGGTCCTAGCCCTTCGCAGATATGTTGTCTCGACTCTCAGGGGCTTGCTATCACCCAAAGCCTCCGTAGGATGTAGGGAAGAGAGGTAGAAGGAGGTCTATTTTTAGTATATGAAATTCTAAAAACAGGCTAAGATTAACTCTTTTTTTTGGCACAATATTTTCTCCAAATATAACTTCATCTTTCACAACATTTTCTCCCAAAATAACTTTTTTAGTGCATATTATCATCTCTTGTAAACAAGAAAGCAACGATTTATATCAGTATTCCATGAAATTTACCTTAGACACAGTGAAAGCAGATTAGGTAATAGTGCATCATGCAAACAGGTTGGCGGCAAGCTTGACATCTGAAGCGAGTCTTCCTGTCAGTTTTTGACTGGCACAAGGAACATCGGACTATGGACTCCTTCATCTCAGCTGCAGAGGGTCCTCCAGCAGAACCAGCGGAAAGGGGGTTGATGGAGCACACCTGGCGTATAAATAGCTTGACCTGCGGGTGTTGCGTAGGGGCATTCATGCGCTCCTCAGCTGAAGGAGTGATCAAGTGCAATGCCAACTGCTGTATGTACCTTTTTCTTTTCATAATGCTGCCTCCTGCCCTCTTCTTGTTTTCTGTATATATGATGAATGAATTGATAGTGGCAGTATTTAGGATTCCAAAGAAGACACACAGTGGCCACCTTTTTGTCTTCCTGCTGCAGCTGTATTGGGCGCACATGATGTGAAAGGTATCAACACCTCTTTTAGTTTATCATAATACTGAATCACCTCTGGCTTCCCATTGTCAAGCACAGTTGGCTGCCTGTGCATTGATGACATCAGGAAGACATTCTTACTCGATTATTTTTTGAGGGGGAAGTGAGACACCAGCATTAAGTCCTCTGTGAAGAGGAAGGCAGTGCTACCTGGCAACCGGTTAGTCTTATCTTTTATGGCATTCGGCACTTCCTCCTTATTCCCCATCACTGTTCCTACAAGTGTCATGCCACAGTTATGTGCCAGGTCCATGATAAGTGGTACAGAAGTGAACCAATTGTCAGTGGTTACATTGCAATGGATGTTGTGGTACTTTTCTGTTAAATCTCTTGTGAACATGTGGCCCAGTTGTAGGCCACCCAATGGCCGAGTACCCTCTTTCTCCAGGTAGGGAATGGCTTTCAATAGATATTTGCTTTTGACATCATTGGCCATGACCAGTTTGATCCACACCTTGCAGGCTTATTAGGGATGTACATTCTAAAGGGGCCATTTTCCCCTAAAATCCAGCAGTTGCTCATCTACAGTGATGTTTTCATGTGGGGGTGTAGTGCATCTCACAATTGCTAATAAACTTGTCCCATACACTTCTGATTGGGGAAAATTTGTCGGTGGCCCGCCTCTCTTGCTGTGTGGTCCAGTCATCAAACCGAATGCATGATAGCAGGAATGAAAAACGCCCCTCCGACATTGCTGCTCTGTAGAAAGGGGGACAGGAGATAGGGGGACCACATTTTCTTTGTTCCAGGTGGTTATCCTTCAGGTACCCACTGAACATAAGGACACCTATCAGGGCACGGACCTCAGATGGTAAGGTATGCTTGAGAGTTGCTGTCTGGGTTTTGTACTTGGCGGCCAGCTCGTCAATCTTTTTATTGGCCCACAACACTATTTCACTAATTATGGCATCACTTATAAATAGGTTAAAACACTCCCCTGGTGAGGGGTCTGTGCAATTGTTTGCGTGGGACCTGGTGTGAATGACCTTACAATATTCAAAGCACTTGTCTTCGTTGCTGCGTGTACCTGAGGAGTTGTTTTCTATTCAACCCCACTTTTACTCGTCACTGATGGGTCTTTGAAACTAACAATGAGGTCTGTTCCATCCGTATCACCACGTTGTCGTCGGGTAGCAGAACAGGTGGTAGTGCCAACAGAAGGTCCAGCAGCAGGGGTGGAAGGGGCAGCAGGGCTAACAGTAGGGGTGGCAGGGGGTTGCCTCCACCCTTTGGACCTACTACATACACTATTTTTCTGTCTTTTCAGGCGGGGTGCGTCATCTTCACAGTCACTTTCATACACTTCTGTATCCAGTTCCTCATCTGGCTCAGCAATATATTCACTATCATTGTCACTATCATAGATATCTTCCATTTCTACAATATCTCCAACATCACTTTCCTAAAAAAAAAATTAGACTCAATTACATCCTGAGGAAGATTTTTATTACTAGCACGTGCCATCTTTTTTGTTATTATAAATTGTTACAAACACTTTATGAAAATAATATTAACCTGAAATGAGAAAAACAAGAAAATAACACAAAAACAAATTACACAAACACAATTCTAGAATCACTAAACTCGGGTGCAGTGAACTCTTAAATATTACAAAGTCACTAAATTTAGGCATAATACACCCAAAAAATACTAGGTGTGTATCACTAAATTTGGGGATGATAAACCACGTATATAACTATCACTAAATTCGGGTATACGAGACCCGAAATCGTCATACACTTTTACCCCCAAACTAGGGTACACTGCACCCGAACACATGTTTTCCTCGTGGAAGGGTCGAAGAATCGAAACGAAACACCCTACCCCTAAAGTGTCTCAACAAATACTGAAGGTACTGTGAGAGCCAACGCTCTACCTTGACCGCAAGTTTAAACAAAGTGAATACCGTCATACGCGTCAGGTATACCACGCCCATGTTTATTGTTCTAGGGTTAAATGTGAGTTAAGTTTAAGCGTCTAAGGATTTTTTTATTTTTCTTTCAGATTTAACAACTTCCGTTTTTGGCAATTTCAACCATGGAAAGATTAACAATCGAACAACGTGTTAAAGTTATCGAAGCCTATTACGAAAATGGACGTTCAAACAGAAACGCATTTCGGGCACTTTGCGATTTTTTTGGTCAACATAATCGACCAACCGAGAGTGCAATTGGGAAAATTGTTCGCAAATTCAAACAAACGGGGTTGATGGCTTATATGAAAACGCCATTGCGTGCTCGTTTACGCCGTTCAGCTGAAAACATTGCTGCAGTGCGCGAGAATGTGGCCGAAGATCCAGACACCTCTATTCGTCATTGCGCGCAGGAATTGAACCTCTCCACAATAACGTTACATTTAATTTCGATAAAAGATTTGTCTCTACACGCTTACAAAATTCAATTGACACAAGAACTGAAGACTGATGACCATTTGAAGCACCGTACATTCATCAATTGGGTGCACGAGCAATGACAAGCCGATGAAGATTTTTCGTCAAAAATCATCTTTAGTGATGAAGCCCATTTTCATCTTGGTGGATTCGTTAATAGGCAGAATTATCGCATTTGGGCTGATGAAAATCTCAGGAAGATTGTTGAAAAGCCACTGCATCCACAAAAAGTCGCTGTTTGGTGTGCATTTTTTGCTAGTGGAATCATTGGGCCGTATTTCTTCGTTAATGATGCCGGGAATTCTGTTACGGTGACAGGCGAGCGATACCGTGCCATGAAAACCAACTTTTTATGGCCTGAATTGAATTCTATGGATGTCGAAGCTTTGTGATTTCAACAGGACGGAGCCACATGCCACACAGCCAATGCAACAATAGCTTTATTGAATGAGAAGTTCCCAGTTCGCATCATCGTTCGAAACAGCGAGGTCAATTGGCCACCACGATCGTGTGACTTGACGCCTTTAGATTTCTTCCTTTGGGGTCTTCTCAAAATTAAGGTCTATGCCAACAAGCCAAGAACAATTTAACAGCTGAAGGATGAGATAATAAGGCATATTGGTGAAATAGAGGAGCAACTATGCAGAGACATCATCAAAAATTTTGACCATCGAGTGGAGGTGTGCCGCCGAAGCCTCGGCGGACATTTAGGCGATATTATTTTTCAAACATAATTGCTATGAATCAAATAACATGATCCAATAGTGAAGTCAATTTATTTTCATCAATAAGATTGTTTTATTTGCGGCTAACTTCGATCCGTCTTAATGGAACACCCGTTACAACCTGCTTATTTATCCTGAAAATACGTATACACTTGGTAACGAACAACCCATCTGTTCTCTATTTCTCTCTCTCCCTCTCTCTCTCTCTTCCTCTTTCTCTCTCTTTCTCTCTCTCTCTCTCTCTCTCTCTCTCTCTATATATATATATATATAAATATATATATATATATATATATATATATATATATATATATATATATATATATATATATATATATATATATATATATATATATATATATATATATATATATATATATATATATATATATATATATATATATATATATATATATATATATATATATATATATATATAGTAAACGAACTATATGGGGCGAGGGGGGGCGTTGGTTAAAGCCGAAAGTTCGTTAAACCCGATGGACGTTAAAAGCAAAGGAAATAACGAACCAAGTTCTTTATGGATATGTAATACGTATGAAATTACTAATAAAGTTAAGTGGACTACACAAAATAGTATTGATAGGAACCTTGCACTGTAGGAGACATGTGACACACCAACACTTACTCAGGCTGGTCGTAACACTTGCCTGTTAAACCTGATGGAGTTCGGCCAGGAAAGTTGGTTCGTTATATCCGAAATTCGTTATATCGAGGGTTTACTGTATATATATATATATATATATATATATATATATATATATATATATATATATATATATATATATATATATATTTTACCCTAAAAATTGACGGAGGGCATAATCCCCAAATTAACCATCAGAGATTTATTTTAAGGATGGCGATGTTAGCGTTGAAAAATAATAAAACAACAAGAGGAGCGGCATACGCTTCCCAGGCAGAACTTTGGTCTGTGGCCAACGTCTTATCTTGCTTTGGCAACGGCCCATTACTCTAAACATTTTAAAAAAGTTTCCTGTGTATATCATCATCATCACCATCATCATCACTAACTCTATAATTTAAGAAGGGTCTTTTTTTGAATATTTGAATAATAATTTCATCTTAGTTTAGTTAGGACTTATGCCTTTTTATCAAAGTTATTTCTAATAATTCTTTTTAATACCAAAAAAACAAATGATGAAGTTCAGAAATAAATATAAGTATAGAAGTTTTGCAAATTTTTTAAAACCCAAAGAATTACAAATGAAGTTCAGAAAATATATTTTTATATATCTTCTATAACTCTATATTTTAGCAACGTGATATTTTGAAAAGGGGGAAATTTAGTTTAGAGTTCCTTTTTTAAATTATTATAATTTGCGAGCTTCAGAAAAATTATCAAAAGTTAACCAAAATTTAACCATGGCTGCTTTTTTTTTTTCAGACTTTGAATTTTAATCTTAGTAGCGAAGCAAAAGCTCACCTCCGTAAGGTGGAGTGGCGAAGCCATTACCTGGCCTCCTAATAATTTACTCTTGGTCTATTTATTTTTAAAATGGATGATTATTTTCTAGATCTATTCATTTTAAGGGGGGAGTAGCTATTTCTTCCTGATAAAGATTAAAACTGAAAATCTATTTTAGAAATAACTTCGAAAAAACTTTTGAATATGCGAAAAAGTGGCAGTCATGCCTAAATTTTAATAAATTTTCTGAGCTTCAGCATTTGTAATTCTTTTTGTTTTAAAAAAATCCAAAACATGCGATAGTCATATTTATTTCTGAACTTCACCAATTTCTTGTTTAAAACTTTTAAGGAACTCTTAGAATGAATTTGGATTAAAACTTAAAATATACCTAGATGACCACCGAACTAAAAGAAAGTAATATATATTAATTATTATTCGAAACCTCCCAAAAATCACGTTCTTAAAATATAGTCCTATGGAGGATTAGAGAAAAACGCTTCCACAATCGAAATTGAATTTAAATTCATATATCACGCATTTATACCCAAAACATTAATTTAAATCGGCTCGGGCAACAATTATTATATATGTTAGGTGTAGAAATATAAGGCCGTTCGTACCTTATTACACCTGTAGATAGAGGGGAATAGGAAAAGAGGCAAAGAAAAAATAATAGCATAGGCGAGTTGCGAACAGCTTCCCGCGTCGCTGGACCACTGTTAGCAAGCGGCAAATTCACTCGGCCATCCTGAGTCTCAAAAAAGACTCATTCAAACGAAGCTTTTAAGCCGCTCGCCTGCACTTCTCGTACGCTATACAACCCCCCCCCCCCTCCTAGAAGCGGAGCGTATTTTGAAGAAATGAAGAGAGCCCGTTTATAAATGTTATTCAAGGGCTAACGCTTCCCCTCCCGGGTCTGGGCACCATTGTATATAGGGGGGAGTGGGAAAAATAGGCAAAGAAAAAATAATAGCGTAGGCGAGTTGCGAACAGCTTCCCGCGTCGCTAGACTACTGTTAGCCAGCGGTGAATCCACTCGGCCATCCTGAGTCTCAAAAAATACATTCAAACGAAGCTTTAAGCCGCTCGCCTGCACTTCTCGTACGCTATACACCTCTCGATAAAATTTTAGATGAGGGAAAGTGAAAAATAAGTTTTACCAAAGAATAATTTAATTTAGGTCTAGAGATAGCTGATTAAAAAATAAAGCAGCTAACAACTTAACACTTGAATTTAATCGTTGATAGATTCTACATTGAAGTAGCTACAAATTACGATGAATAAAGATATAATATATGCAAAATGGAAATTAGTTTGAAGATAAAAGATAGCTATTCGTTAAATATATTGACAGATAGAAAATGGCGACACTAGGCAACTTTCCGCAAAGTGTTATTTGATGAAATAAGTAAAGTTTAAATAAATAATCTTGGATAATAAATTATTTGTATTGTAAAATTGGTTACTTAATAAAGAACTTGTTTACATCTTTGTGAAGGCTTTCTTTGTACACTTTAACAGCGGTAAAAACTAACCTTTTGAGGCGGAACGAGAGGCACCGAGTGAAATACATTTCTTTGAAAAGGGACACCAACGAGGAAGGATGTTAGTAATTATAAGGAAAAGCTATATATGTTTAAAATTAATAGGAAAAGCGTTTAAACGAGATTGAAAAATATAGTTTTTAACTGTTTGTATAGAGATTACAAGATATTTTAAGGTGTATAATCTACTACAATGTAAATGGGTACAATCGTAAGTTTATCCTGCTTAGTTTTATTGTTCCATTTTGCTTCGTAGTCGTTGATCCTGTCTATCTCTCTTTTTTGGGTGGGGGCGGGGGTGCGGCTCACAGTTCCTCATTTTCCCTGTTCCCCCTTGGGGAGGGGAAGGCAGACGAGGAGGGCTGTGGCCGTTTCGTTCCTGGAGACTCTTCAAATTTTGGGCCCTCACTTCAATGTGAATTGAGGGAGAAGTGTTTGGTAAGGGTGCTCGGAGCGAGATTTAGTAGAGAGTGTTTAGTAGAAGAGAGAGAAAGTGAAACAAAGAGGTAAAGCTTAGAGAGGAGCTAGGATGATCAACCTCTGAAGTTATTGGCGAAAAAGCAATAATTCCGATGTCAAAAGGATATGGGAGACCTATTAATTACTGTGGAATCCGAACCACCCTACTTCATTTTCGCTTCATTCATTCTTTCCTTTTTACATACTCATCGTTCCTAAGTTCCTCTGGCTATTAGTGTTCGGTAGATTCGCCTGGTGATGTACCAGTGGTCCGGTGTTGCCCCCCTCCCTCCAAGTGGAGCCCGTAAACTACCTCGGTAGTGTACTGTCGGTGGACTGTTCTGTTAATGAGGAGGTCAACCGAAGAATCAACAAGGCATCAACATTCTTTGGCGGGATCCGCAGACGGGTGATACAAAACCACAACCTTAGACTTGCAACGAAGGTCGCCGTGTGCTTCAGCGTGCTGCTGTATGGGAGCGAAACACTCACCCTATACCGGAAGCACATCAAGCTCCTGGAGGCCTTCCAGGTGCAGTGCATTAAGAGGATCCTCAACCTTGGCAAGATCATGTTCCTTATACTGATATGCTGGAGCGCGCCGGTCTAGCAAGCACCGAATGCATTCTCTTTCGCAGACAGATGCGATGTCTGGAGCATTTGCTTCGAATGCTTGCTGATCGCCTTCCAAGGCGTACCCTTTACGCGCAGCTGTCAGGGAGGGAGACGCTCCCATGGTGGCCCGAAAAAGAGGTACAAGGACCAAACTAAAGGGGCACTGAAAAACAAACATCAACTCAGACCATCTCGAAGCCACAGCTGCTGACAGAGATGGGTGGCGCGCTGCCTGTTGTCGTGGTGCTGCCCACTTTGAGGAACAACGGACCAGACGGCGAAGCGAAGGTCTTGGCAGCGCCATGAGAGGGCGCTCCGGCATCTTCCGCCGCCGGTGCCAGGCCTTCACTGCCCTGAGTATGGCCGTCAGTGTGGATCACGCATCGTCTTCACAGTCATCGTCGGAGACCGCCCTGATGACATCCGTCATCATCGACCTCGATGGACTTCCCTAAGCGAGCAAGTGACCATATATCTTTATTGGTTGTTATATCTTCCATTTATGTCTCGTGACGAAGTTTACGTAGCTTTGTGTTGTTATTTTTTTATCCGTTTTCTTGGTTGTTCGTTTGGAAACAGTAGCTGATTCAGGATAAAAATGGGAGGTGTGGGGGGGGGGGGTATCATGAATTCCTCCCTTTGAAGAGTCCGAGAAAAGGGCATTGATAATTATTAATAATGGTTATCTTACACAGCACTGATAATAAATAACAGCATCTAATAAAGTAGTGAACACTAATTCTCTCAGATCCAATTTTTTTCACCCATCAGAAAATTATGAATTGTAGTTTTTGGACGTCAGCTAAGATATAATACTGAATTTAATAATTATTTTTGAGATTTACCTGTATTTTAGACATGTATCCCAAAAGGTACATTAGATCGCAACGGTTTAGAAAATTGTTTTATATATATTCTATATTATTACATAACTTTCTGAATAGCAGAATACAAGTATGGCTTAATTAAAAAAAATATAATATAAACATAACGGCTCCTCCCTGCCTGGAACCGCGCCTGTTTGCGAGATAGATTTGTTGTGCAAATACTTGCTGGAAGGTTTTTTCCTTATTTCTGCCCATTTCGATTTGGTTGTAATTGGATTTCATGAACAGAACCGCCCGTTTATATACGTTTAGACTAAACAATAGTCTCTCCTAAAATCTGAGCTCGTCGTTGATTGGTCAGTTTGTGAAGCTAGTGTCAGAACCAGCGTAGTGACTTGAATCACCAATGTCCAATGCTGGGGGAGTCCAAGGTTGTGCAGTGGTTTTAATGCTTCGGTTCATGGTAAGAGCAATGGGAAGGATAGGACCATTTGTTCGCCCACCTTCTTTCTTATATTGAAGAATCATTGACGTGGCTATAGATGTTGCTTTCAATGTATTCCTGCACTTTCTCTTGGGTGCATGCGCGACGTCTTTGGCTTACCTACATTTGATGCAGTTATCGGCCGACAAGTAATGGAAAAGTCATATTTGTTAGTTGGCTTCATGTAGACAGAATTTTAAGCCTTGGTTAAGCCTAATGTAGTTTAAGACGTCTAGGAATGGGAGGGTGACGTTGTCCCCATCTTCCTCCGCGGTAAACTTGATAGTTAGGTGAGCTCATTGATCTTACGGAGTAGTTTCATGATTGAGGCGTGGTAGGATCATCACGATCGTTTCAAGGACTTGAGCTATTTGCTGTGGCTCGAGCACTTTCTTTATCGCACTTACATATTCCTCTTCCCCTACCCCTCTCTCTTCCTACACATAACTTCGGAAACAGCAGACTAGCCTAATTAGCTTTTACCAAATGTACTAGAATCCATGGCGATTACATTGGAGGAAAATATATTCCGTATCTAAATTGACGTTGTGGTCTTCGTACAGGTGAACGAGCCAAACGAAAAAGCCATAGTCCTCTTCGAAGTTGTTTGCGAGACCGCTTGTATCCAATGTCAGGGCTCGATACCCACTTTGGAGTATATAATAAAGCAAGAGGAAAAAAATGAAGGGTGATAGAAAGTGAAGACGTGTTATATCTGGCCACCAACTGTGATGATTCACATTGTCGAGACCTTACTAGCCATTACTCTCTTGAGCTGAGGTCCACGGATTTAGACGTTCCATAACTTCATCAATGTTTTAGAACCCTTATGGCGGATATTTCCTCTTTAGTTTATCTTATTAACCGCTATGAAAAATAAGTGGGAGCTGCATTGCATCTCTTTGGCAGGGCAAGGTCGGAAGGGTGCTATGGAGCCCTCAGAAACTAATTCCCCCAAAGGCTACTCAAAACCTCGAATCGCATTCCCCAAGAGGTCGAGTCATCGTAGTACTTTGTTGCGGTCGCTGTTTCTAGATTAGAGATATCACCCAGGAGAAAAGAAAAGAATAAACACCTCAAATGGTACTATTTACTGTAATGGAGTAGGGAGGTCGGGACTGTGTGGGAGAAGCATGCACAGAGATCAGCATTCACATCAAAATTACATGCATCTGTCAGGTTGCTGACGAAGGCAACATCTCCTGGTGCTGCGACGCTAGATAACAGTGAAAGACAATCATTGTGGTCTCATAAGGGACTTTGTAGGCTTAGCACCTCCTTCCAGTTCTCGAAGAATTTCAGTTTACTTCCCACAAGAGTAGAAGGCGCCAGTTGCAGGAAGTCACCTCGTAGAATTTGAATCTCCGGGGCCGGACTTACCTATACGCTATGGCGTAGGGTCGCAACCATTGAGGGGCCCACAAGCCTGGTAGACTTGACCCAAAATGGGCCTCCACATTATGGGAAATGCCTGTATCTTTAATAGTCAAGTTTTCAATTACCACAATTATAATAGTTTTTAAATGCTGATGAAACTGTAACTTCTGACTAAACTTCTACTATAACTAAACTATAATATATCATTTCATACCTTTTCTCTGGGAAAGCCAGTCTCGAGGCAAGACGTCCCGTCCAGTAGTCACCCCAGCAAGAAATATTTTTATACCCTAGGAAAGTGAAGAAACCTAAACAAGACCACCCAGCCTAACCTAACTAGGCTAACACCTAACCTAATCCAAGTACCAACATAACTTAACTATGTTAGGGTTAGGTTAGGTTGGTTAGATTAGGTTAAGATGAATTGGGTTAGGTTATTTAGGGTAGGCTAGACTGGGGGTTTGGGTTTCTTCAACACTTAATTTACCTTGACTAATTAAAAAGCTAGGTTAGGTTAAAACAAAGAAATGTGTTAATTTTAAAAGAAGGGACTGTCATAATTTTTTTTACATTCACGGTACTAAGTGTTGTCCCAGACTGGATTTACACTATTTAAGGAACATAGTTAAAGATTAAAGTATTTTATACAAATAGCAAAATTATTAGAAATAAAAAAATAGAACTCTTATCTTATATAACCAGTAATTTTAGATATTGTTTGTATTACTGAGACTTGGGTGAGGGAGTTTAATAAGGATAATATCAAGGAGTTTGAAATTAATAGATATAATTTATTCACTTTGTCACTAAGGGGTTTCAAGACTGGAGTAAATGTGCTAAGATAGTGAAATTCCCCAGGAAAGTAAAGAAACCTAAACAAGACCACCCAGCCTAATGCGTTCCTAGAGACTAGCGTGAAGCGGAAGTGACTCCTATCTTCAAGAAAGGAGACCGTAGCCAACCATCAAACTACCGACCTATCAGTCTGACTTCGATAGTCGGTAAACTCATGGAAAGCATGATGGTGAACAAAATGACGTCGTATTTAGAGTCAAACATGGTACTGAGAAGTTCCCAGCACGGCTTCCGAAGGCAATGGTCATGCCTGACGAACCTTGTAGAATTCTTCCCACTTCCTGTTCAGTGAGCACGATCGGGACAAGGCGGTGGATGTGGTGTACTTAGACTTTCAGAAAGCTTTTGATAAGGTACCACACCGCCACCTTCTCCGTAAAGTGCGAGCGCTGGGCATAGACGGAAAAGTAGCCGGTTGGATCGAGAACTGGCTAAGTGGCAGACGGCAACGGGTGGTGGTGAATGGACAGGCTTCTGAGTGGGTGCCCGTTACTAGCGGAGTGCCTCAAGGTTCTGTCATGGGACCACTACTATTCATCATCTACGTCAACGACATGGACGGTGACATGGTTGCCAAGATTTCCAAATTTGCCGACGATAGCAAGCTTGGTATGAACGTTGCAAAGGATGGAAATACTGTCCGCCTCCAAGAGGACCTTCAAAGAATTGGGGAGTGGTCGGACACGTGGCAAATGCCTTTTAACGTGAACAAATGCAAAGTGATGCATATCGGCCACAGAAACCCCCAATCTCAGTATATCCTTAAGGGCACTGCTCTTGAATCGAGTGACACTGAGAAGGACTTGGGTGTAACTATCACTAGCGACCTCAAGTTCTCGAAACAGTGCATCGAGGCAGAGAAGAAAGCCCAAAGGATATTAGGCTACATAAAGCACCAGTTTGGATACCGTAACCAGGAGATAGTACTTTGTCTGTACAACTCCCTCGTTCGGCCGCACCTGGAGTATGCCGTACAATTTTGGAGTCCTTCATTTCGAAAGGACATCGCGAGATTGGAACGTGTACAAGCCAGGTCAACCAAGCTGATTCCCTCTATCCGACATAAGAGTTATGAGGATAGACTAAGGGAATTAGATCTGTTCTCGCTGGAAACCCGTAGACTGCGTGGTCAGCTCATCGAAGTTTTCAAAATACTTCGAGGGTTCGACAATGTTGACTACCGGGATATTTTCACACTGAGTGAAAACAGAACGCGCAATCACGGCTTCAAACTTGAACTGAAGCGTTACAACCGCAATCTGTGTGGAAATTTTTTCACCTACAGTATCTGCGGTAAGTGGAACGCACTTCCAGTGGAAGTTGTCAACAGTGAATCTGTTGACCAGTTCAAGTCAAGACTAGACAAAGTCTTGAAAAGTGGCCGTTTAGGGACGCAAAACAATTGAGCAGCCATGTGACCTCTCGATTGCTAGTCCAAAGGTACCCTCCTTGAATGGACCGTAAGGTCTCCTAGGGTACCTTCTTTCCTTGTTGTTACTCCATGAAAACAGTGCAGAACACAGACTCTCTGTTCAGTCCTGGTTATTACGATCCAAAGAGAAGGAATGTATCGATGCAAAACTTCTTATCCAGCTGAAAGAAGAAATAAACTATTACCAAGCAGTACTCCGTAAGGAAATTGAAGGGATAAAGTTCTTGGCTCAACGTGGACTAGCATTCCGTGGAGATGGTGTTTGTATCCTCTAGAAATGGGAATTATATGGGAATTTTGGAATTGATTGCAAAGTTTGATCCTTTTCTTGCAGAACATATTTCTTGTTATGGAAACAAAAGAAGTGGGACAAGTTATCTTTCTTCAAGAATATGCAATACACTTATTGAAAAAAATGGGTGAACATTTGTTATCAACTATATATGAAGTTCATGATACTAAATACTTTTCCATATGTGTCGAAAATTCTTGAGGTTTCTTCGCATTCTCAGCCACTCAGGTGAAAGTCAACAAGATGTACTGAAAACTCTCGATGAAATAGCATTTTCCCTTTATGACGGCAGAGGTCAAAGTTATGATAACGCTGCAAATAGGCTAGGGAAATATGCTGGTTTACAAGCAAGAATTATGGAGAAAAAATCCATTAGCAGATAACATTCCATGTGCAGCACATTCTTTAAATCTAGTTGAGATTGCCAGTGTGAACTGTTGTCTTGATGCTAAGAAAAAATATATTTTTCTTGGGAGGGGGGGCTTGTGCAGGAATTATATACATATTCAATTGGATCAACACAGCGCTGGAATTTACTAACAAAGGGATTGTTACCTAATGAAAATGGTAGAATTCTAACCCTAAAAGCATTATCAGCCACACCTTGGTATTTCCATTTTGAATCAGTGAAAGCACTGCACATAAATTACTCTAGCGTCTATGCAGATAAAATGTACCTTCTTGAAAATACATTTGTGTGTGTTGTTTTGAACAAAATCTTACAGCGCTTTCAGAAAGCTAGTACTCTTCATCAAAGCACATATATTGATATCAACATGGCTGTATCATTGTTTCTATCACTTGAAAGTTTTGTTGCTGATCTTCGTAATCAACTTGATGAACTGGAGAACGAAGCAAAGAATCTCATGGAAAGTGTTCAACAAATATATGTATCGGAAAAAGTACGAAACAGAAGACGACTTCAAGCTGATGATGCACAAAAATTCCGTGCACAGAGTTTTGTTGTCATCATTGACAAGTTACTTGCAAGTTTATCTCAACGTCGACAGGCTTATCACCAGATATCTGACAACTTTGACTTTATCAAGTCCTTGAGAATGATGATGCACAGCTGAGAGTTTGTGAAAAGATACTTGGAAGCCTTCAACGAGGATGAATTTGTAACTCATCTGAAGTTGAATCGTGAATTTCATCTCCTTTTGAAATATTTGAGTAAGAATCCAGTTGTAGAGTTAACATTGGCCAATGTTTCAACTGTTCTGTGATTGTTCTTAACATTGCCAGTCACAGTCTGTGAAGGTGAACGTTCATTTTCCAAACTCTCTTTGATAAAAACAGATTCCGTTAAAAAATGACACAAAACGACTGAATGCATTATCTGTGAAGCCACCTCCTCAATGACATTTGAAACCATCATTGAACGGTTTTCACAGAAATCAAACAAGAAAACAGTCATTGTAGCTATATTTATGTATAGATGTATGTATGCTGCTGCCATATACCCAGTTCAGGAGTTATCGCGAGTCCTTCCTTTGTGGTTAAGGACCATGGCACAGTTGCATGTAATATAAAGCTAGATTGACAACCAGTGTAACAGTGGTCGAGAATGAATAATAATATAAGATTGTACTATATGCTTAACTGTCTTGGTGGCATTATGCTTAAGGTCCGCTATGCGCTGTATGTAGCGTATGATGTGTCCCGGCTTCGATCCCCAGACTATCACATGCAAACCTTAATTTCTATGGTGATTTAATTATAATTTGTGTTTTTAAGTTAAAAACTATTAGTAGATAATAGTGTAAGTACTGTATTTCCAATCACAGTATAACTTGAATAAAAAGATGAAGAAAATCTGTAAATACTGTACCATTCTTTCGGATGTTTCAATAAAACACCAAATTGTTCAGATCTTGCATAACTTATTTAAGGGGAAGGGGCTCAAAACTGTGGGATTAGGCCCACTGCAAACTAAGTCCAGCTAGGAATCTCTAAACAATGTCTTTTCTAAGAGCAGATATGGACTTGGATTGAAAATGACTAAATGCTCTCAAAGAATATATTTATATTTAACGGATAGGTACAGAAACTGCATCCGATAGGCTTCTCGCTGGAGTTCTGGAGTAAACCTCTGTGGTAACTCGTCAGATTGGGACAGAAATTGCTTATGTGACTGAAGATTCCACTTAATTGCTGCTGGTTTTGTAATATCTGCATTTGAGAGGCTTCTAGTGTGTGTGGATTCTTTCATGCAACTTACGACTCCACCTAATCAATGCTTGTTAGGAAGAGGCCCTCTATTTAAAGGTTTTGCACTTTATGGGTTCTTTTATATCTTAAGAGTCCTCGTTTGGGAGTCTTGCAGGGGAAATGAAGTGCATTTAAAAGCTTTTTACGTGTGATGTTTTCGAAGATTTCCCATTTGTGCTGCTCGATTGAGAAAGGAACACAATTAAAAAGGCTTTTCACCTGTGTACTTTCATGTTAAGATTCCCCCGTTCCCCTAATTGATTGGGAGAATATACATTTGAGGGTATTTTCATGGTGGTTTCTTTTGTGTTCCTAAAGATGACTTATTTGGGTTGATTGATAAGAGCACGAACTGCACTTGAAAGGCTCTTCACTAGTGTGAGTTAAGAGCCCCCAAATGATTTGCTTGATACGGAGCCATCATTTGAAATGCTTTTCACCTGTAGAGATGTGTTCGAAGATTTCCCATTTGTGCTGCTCGATTGAGAAAGGAACACCATTTAAAAGGCTTTTCACCTGTGTACTTTCATGTTAAGATTCCCCCGTTCCACTGATTGATAGGGAGAAACTACATTTGAAGGGATTTTCATGGTGGGTTCTTTTGTGTGACTGAAGATGACTCATTTGGGCTGATTGATAGGGACAGGAACTGCATTTGAAAGGCTTTTCACCAGTGTGAGTTCTCTGATGTACCTTAAGAGCCCCCACATTCTTTGCTTGATAGGGACAGGAACTGCATTTGATGGGCTTTTCATCTGTGTGGGTTCGTTCATGTATCCGAAGATACTCTTTACGGATTGCTTGATACGGACATGAATTGCATTTAAAAGGCTTTTCACCAGTGTGGATTCTTTCATGTGTCCGAAGATGTCCCATTCGTGTTGCTCGAAAGGGACAGGTACTGCATTTGAAAGGCTTTTCACCTGTGTGGGTTCTTTCATGTTGCTTAAGATTGCCCCGTTCGACTGCTTGAAAAGGACAGAAACTGCATTTGAAGGGCTTTTCACCTGTGTGCGTTCTTATGTGTGTCCGAAGATGGCTCATGTGTACCGATTGATAGGGACAAGAACTGCATTTGTAAGACTTTCCACCAACGTGAATACTTTCATGTCGCTTAACAACACCTCTATGCGCTGCTTGATAGGGACAGAAACTGCATTTGAACGGCTTTTCACCTGTATGGCTCCTTTGATGTGACTGAAGACTACTCATTTGGGCTGCTTGATAGGGGCAGTAACTGCATTTGTAAGGTTTTTCACCCGTGTGCCTCCTTTCGTGGGCCTGAAGACTACACATTTGGGCTGCTAGATAGGGACAGAACCTACATTTGAAAGGCTTTTCCCCTGTGTGGGTTCTTTCATGTGCCCGAAGATTACCCATATGAAGTGCTTGATAAGGACAGTGACTGCATTTGAAAGTCCTTTCACCGGTGTGAATTTTTGTGTGTTTTCGAAGATCTCCTATTCGTGGTGAGCGATAGGAACAAGAATTGCATTTGAAAGACTTTTCAATCGTGTGGGCTCTCTCATGTCTTTGGGGATGACACATTCCTGTTCCTGTAATGGGCCAGGAACTGCATTTTAAATGATTGGCAATAGTTCGCGACTGCTTCTTAATCTTTCTTTTCTTGTCACACAGATGTACTTCTGAGTTAGATTGTGACAAACCAACTTCAACGATTTCTGGTAGCCGAAATTCAATCTGAAATAATTGAGTGCATTAAAAAATAAAGACATGATTTCAGGTGGAAGTCATTTCAACTATATTTTAGCTTCACACTCGTTATTTTTGCTATATTTTAGTTTCACATTCACCCTTTTTCATTCAATACACCATAATTCTCATGGCAACCAATGATCTGTGGGAGAAAGAGGAGATATGGCTATTTCCTGATAGTCCGAGGACCCTTATTCAGCTTTAAAAATACCAAGTGAAAACTAAACGAGGGCATCAACAGAATATGGGGGGAAATGGGAAGAGTGATTATCTTCGATTGATGCTGGTTTGTTGATCAATGATATGTTATTGGGGTTGTAAGCATCTACAAGGTAGAAGAGGCTGATGAATCATTCGGTGACACGTGCAGCTCTATTATTTAAAGATCTCAACATGACGGAAACCAACAAAAGCAATGTGTCTGCATGACCAAAACATTAATTTCTTAATCAACATTTGAGAAGGTACACAAAATTTGAGCATACTTATACAGCTAAGATATTTGCAGCTATCCTTCAACCAAGAACAAGGAAAATAAAGCCTAGGGTGCCTTAACTCACTCCAAGCACCATGGAGAAGTAGAGAATTCCAATCATGAGGCTAACAGGACAAGCATCAGGCATAAAACTTCCAAAGACTGGCAAAATGCACATAAAGGGCCGCATTGGCTGAGGCGCCCTTTTGAAGGCCTCAGTGCACAAACTCCTGTTACCTAGCATCGTATTGCAGTGAGCTTGGTCCGAACCGGAAGAGGCTCAATGTCTTTAAATAAGTGGTAGATCGATTTAGAAACATTAATGTACATTGGGATGTCTCCACTGTGAAACGATGTGTGCTTTAAGAAATAAGAAAATACTGGCAGTGCTGTAGAAACCTTTGCGAGCGGATAAGTGAGAATAAAGTTTACGAAGGTGGTAACCAACAGTGTCTTGGACAGAACCACGGGGGCTAGCGGCCAGAAAGACGTTGACAACCAGGAGAGAGCTAGAAACCCCGCGATATTTCACGTACGAGCGGTGTATTGTAGTTAGCTCAGCATAAACGAAGCGCCCCACTGAATTCAAACAGTGTGATACAGCGTGGAAGCCGACATCTCTTTAGGCTTGTAGCCATCCGTGTACACTGGTACTGTTCCAGCGTGACAAGAAGTATGCTCACAAAAGGTCGAATGTAATATTCCCAGTGCTATAGAAGCTTTGGTAGCAAATGCGTGGGGACCAATATTCGAAGGTGGTACCATCCAGGGTAGAATCAGAAGCACAACAGGACCGAGAGCTACACCGAGCTCTCGCAGTTGTTTCCTAATCCTAAACCCAACTTATGCAGGTTGGGCTGACAGTTGGCCATTCCGCAATTCACGATGAGCAATGGATGCTTAAAATTCGCATCTGTAGTCTAGCTTCCAGCGAGCAAAGGAAGGAAAAAATAATAAAACCTACTCTATCAGCATTTCAAATGCAGAATGTTCATGGCTCTGGTACAAGACAAATTAAGGCTGCGGATAAAGGGGTACCCGGAAGAGGCGCTGGTCGAAAACGAGAGAAAGGAAACGGTGTAAATCTACCAAATCCAGGTGAACACCATTTAGGAAAATTTCTGAGTCTCGGTGGAGTCATGGATGGCGGAGGAAGTGCACTACCTTAGTTTGCCAAAGAAACCCGAAACCTATAGGCTATAGCATAGGAAAAGATGTGGTTTAATGTGTGTTAAAATCGACCTCTTGGGGGTAAGTCCATAGGAACAGTCGGAACGCAATGGCACGCAACTTTAAATTCCCCTCGACTGTCTACCATCTTCTTTGTCAAGCAGTCCGAAGAGCTGCCCGTATTCCTGCCATGTAGTCGGTGTGAGGAAGAGCGAAACGCTGGTCCGGTCGCAGAGTCCTCGCGGACTCTTTGGCGCCTTCATCGGCGCGCTCATTCCCCGCAATTCCTACATGTCCAGGAACCCTGCAGAAGATAATCTCGACATCTGCCCGGCTCCCCAAAAACGTAGCGTCACGGATATCACGAACTAGGGGATGCGGAGATTCCAATGCCACGAGAGCACTCAGGGCGCTTTGTGAGTCGCTATAAATCACAAACCGGTCTCCGAACCAGGCACGTCGCGTAATCTCCAGTACCGAGTGGTGCATTGCCACCAGCTCGGCCGTGAAGACAGACCCAGGGCCTGGCAGGGCTTGCTGACTTCAAACAGAGGGAAGACGGCGTGGAAGCCGACCCCCTCCTGGGACTTGGAGCCATCCGTATACAGTGGCACGGTTCCAGCGTAACATGAGGTGTGCTCCAAAAAGGTCGAACGCAATACTCCCGGCGCCGTATAAGCTTGGGAGCAGAGGCGTGTCGACAAATAGCCAAATGTGGTACCCTCCAGGGTGGCGTCCTGGGCAGAACCATGGGCTCAACGGCCCGAGAGCTATAACTAGCTCTCCAAGGAGTTTCCTGGCCCTAAACCCAGTGGGCTTAGGGTATGACTGGCGTCTCTCGGTGGCATAGGCACCGTCGAGATCAGCTGCGGATGCAGTGAAAGCTGTTGGCGACTGAGGCAGGCGCCGGGCTTGCGCGTACAGGCGAGTGATGCACTGCACGCGGCTCAGAGCGAGTGGCATCTAACCCAGCATCGACCAAAAAGCTCAAAATGGGGGAAGTGCAGAAGGTACCGGTCGCAAGGCGAAGGCCGGTGTGGTGGATCGAATCCACCTTCCGCAATAAACGCTCGGCTGCGGATGCATAAAACTCGCATCCGTAGTCGAGCTTCGAACGAACAAAGGATCGATAAAAAAGTAAGGCAGTAGCCCTATCAGCGCCCAAAGCGCTCAACGTCACGGAACGCAAAATATCCATGGCTGCGAATATGAGCCTCCCAGATGAGGCGTCGGTCGAATACAAGACCAAGGAAACGGTGCGATTCAACCACATCCAGGCGCACCCCATTAAGAAACAAATCTAGGTCGGGGTGGAGCCGTGGATGGCGGCAGAAGTACACCACCTTACACTTGGCCAAAGAAAACCAAAACCTGTGCGCTTCGGCATAGCGAGAGACGCGGTTCAATGCCTGTTAGAATCGTTGCTCCAGAGTTGGCATCTGGGCCGCGCCAAAAGAGATCGAAAGGTCAGCCACGTAGAGCGTAGCGAGAACATCTTCCGGCAGCACCGAGGTGATGCCGTTGATGCTCAGGGCAAAAAGTGTGACACTGAGGATACTTCTCTGCTCCTTTGGGCCGGAGAGAGCTCCCCCCTCCCGTACGCGGAATCGAAAATCTCGCAAAAATTCAGATATAAAGACTGGGAGGCGTCCCCTGCCCCCATCATGTGGAGCGTCTCCATGATACCGTATAGCCATGCGGTATCGTAGGCCTTCTCCAGATCGAAAAACACCGTGGCGTAGTGCTGTCTACGAAGGAAAGCCTCGCAGACGGCATTTTCCAGTCGGAGCAGAGCATCCGACGTGGAGTGGAACTTGCGAAAGCCGCACTGTGCAGAAGACAGATGGCCTGCGCTGTCCAGGAAAAAGGCTAATCTAATATTTACCAATTTCTCCATCAACTTGCACACGCAAGAGGTTAGAGAGATTGGGCGGAAACCGGTCGGAGTAGAGAGATCTCTCCCCGGCTTGCGAAAGGCGAGTACAGTAGCGATTCGCCAGGAATCTGCGAGAAGACCCTCCACCCAGATCCTGTTGAACAAATCTTACAGAAAGGCCATGCCTCGCTCACCCAGGTATCGAAGCATGGCGTACGGGACATCGTCCGGACCATGGGCGGTGTCCGCGCACGAAGCGAGAGCGGAGCGCAATTCACTCACAGTAAACCTGTCGTTGAAGGGTTCTCCGCCTCTGGAGGTAAAGTCCAAAACGGCAGTCTTCCGCGACATCACGACGTGCAGTGAATGCTGGTGGAGCAGCATCCCGGATAAAGAATGCGGAAAAAGCATGCGAAGGATTCCGCCATGGACGCGGGGTCCAAGATTGCGGTCCCATTCTCCTGGAGAACGGGAGGGACGTACTCCGAGAACTTGAACCGAATCCTTTTGACTCGCTTCCACACCTCTGCTAAAGGGGTCTTCCCGTTAAGTGAAGACACGTATGCCCGCAAAAAAGGGCGGCGGGCGTGCTTCGAAATATACCGGAACCTAGCCCTAGCCCAACGAAATTCAGCGACAGTGAAATTGTTCAGGCGGCGCTTATAGCGCATGTAGGCATAACTTCTATTTAAGGGCTGTATCACACTCGGCGACAACCATGGGAGTGGTCGGCGTGCAAAACGGCCAGACGTTCTAGGAATAGAAGTCAGGCCCGCGGCGATGAGGTTTCCGGAGAAGAACTCATCGGCCTCATCTACCAACCTAAAGTCCTCGACTGAGATAGAGAATTGAGTCATTTCCTGAAATGCAGGCCACCTCGCGCGCGTCAAGCACCACCAAGGAGGGCTCTCAGGCGGCGGTTGTCCTGAAAATGATAATTAAATGGGAAAGTCATCACTACCATGGAGGTTATCGACCACCCCCCAATCAAAATCAGACTGTGCATCCGAAGAGCACAAATATAGGTCAAGACAAGAAAATGAAGCGATTCTCGGACAGTGATGCGTAAACTCATCCACGTTTAGGACACCCATCTCAACCTCTTCGATCAGATCGGCAAGGACTTGTCCCCAGGGATTTATTGAGTAATCCCCCCAGAGAAGATGCCTGCCGTTCAGATCTGCAAGCAAGAGAAAGGGCCTCGGCAACCGTGCCACGACGCGGCGGAAGTCTCCCCCGTCGAAGTCAGCAGACGGTGGAATGTACGCAGAAATGATAGTATACCTCCTATCCAGGTGCAGCTGCACAGCCACTGCCTGAAAGGAGGTATCTAAAGAGAAAGGAAGAACGGAGACATCATGCCGGGTGTAAACAGCGCATCCCCCAGCCCGGCCATCTCGTGGTGCGTGGTGGTGGGGTCGCAAGATCCTTATACCACAGGAGCGCGGGCAGGGGCCACGCGCCTAGCATGGTCTCCTGCAGAAAGATAGCTAACGGGAAACGGGACTAGACGAGCCTCCGCAGCTCCGCCTAGTTGGCCCGGAGTCCACGGCAATTCCATTGAAGGAATATGCCCTCCAGGCCTAGCTCGGAGGAGACGCGGGGGCCGCCCTCGAACAGAAGACCCTCACGGGAATGGCCGTACGCTTTCCAGATGCAGAACCCCGGGTGCTGTTGGCCGGACAAAGCGCTGAAGGCGCTGTCGCTGTCGAGGACTTATTGGGGAAGGCTGGGCTCGCCATGCGAGTCTTTTCCTCCCCCCCGCCTCGAAACGTTAGGCGGGTGTTGCGGCTTCTGAGGCGATGGGCCCTCTTTTCGAGGAACCACCTTCTCCGAGCCACTCGCTCCACCACTAGGCGTGGGCGAAGGAGCCGAAGCTCCTTTCTTGCTGTCTACCTTTCGCGCGACAGCTTTAGGAACCCCGGAAGATGGCCTAGCGACCAACTTCAGGGGTGTTGCCTCCTTGTGAGTCTAACGAATCGGTGGAGGCGCTTGGGGGAGGCCTGGTTTTAGCCCGGGCTAGGTGTGAACTCTTTTTGCCGCCAGCTTTACCAGGAAAGCACCCGGGTTGAGTAGAGCCCGCAGAAGTGCTCCGAATGGGCGCGGAAACAACCGTGCTCGTTGGCCTAGATGGGCCAGGAGCAGAGGGTGCCTTTCTAACTATTGAGGCATATGACGTCCCAGGCAGAGCCGGGCGCGCAGGACAAAGACCTTAGCCTCGCGGAATGAGAGTCGATCCTGGGCCTGAACGGCCAGGATTTCTTTTTCAAGGATATGCACCACATTGCTTCGAAGAAGCGGGGTGCGGCTCTCCGCAATTGACACACTAGGCCACACACGATTTAGACGTATCGTTCCGGCCTTGGAGCAATTTACACAAACTTCGGGTGACCCCGACTTTGCACGTCTACAAGAACGATTCGTATGGCCGAAGCGGTGACAGTAATAGCACCACCGCGGCAGTGGCACGAATGCCTTCAAGCGGTAGCGGTACCAAGCGGCACGCACCGACTCAGAGAGCTTGTCACAGTCGACCTTGACGAAGAGTGTAGGGGTGGGTCTCAAGGCCCCTCCCTGTCTTCTCATCACACGTTCGACCTTGACCGCCCCATGGTCGGCCAGCTCTAAGGTGATGCCCTTAATGGAGTAGTCAACGAGTTCCCTCGTATAAACTACTCCTTTCACAAAGTTCCTGGTAGAGTGCGGCGTCACACTCACCGTGGTGCCATCAATTGTCCGAAGAGCACTTATCTTGGCCGCCTCGGCGGGATTCGCCAGAAGGCTCCCGTCCGATCGAAGAAACGGGTCACCCTCGCCTCTCTACCAATTGCACTAGCTAATCCTCTCCTCCGATGGATCATGTTGCCCTTGGCAAACATGGTGTCATTAGTGGATCGAATAACGAGGAAGCGTTTGAAGCCAGCGGGGTCTAAAATGCCAGGTGACCTCTGAATCAGGGCTCCCGATGTCATCGATGCTCCGCCCTGTCCACTTTTGGTCTTTGTCTTAGTCAGGGGCTCCGCACCCAGGGGGGGGCAGAGGGGCCGGATGTGCCGATCTGGCTTGGTCGCTTGCCAAAGTGGCAGCAGACCCATCCGTCCCCGCAGCTCCCGCGGATGGAGAGGAGCCCCGAGTCTTCTTTATCTTTTTAGTCTTTTTCTTTTTTGGAGACGAGGGCGGGGAATGAACCCGATTCTCACTTCCGCCGGAAGGAGCCCCCAGGCCAGATGGACCGGCCTCAACCAGGTCCTTCTCTGAAATGGAGAAGGTCCTGGTAGTCGTGGGGGCACCGGTCGGAGGAGATCCCTCCCCTCCTTGTACTGTCTCGGAAACCATAGCCTTTTGAGGAGGACCTTGCATAGGGGCGGATTCGGGTTTGGTGCTTGGAACCGAGCCCGGATTTCCCCCCATGGAAGGCCCTACCGCCTGAGGCTGGGTTGCCTCAAGGACCATGTCTACCTCAGGGGGGGCCTCCAGTTGGCAATCCCTCCCCAAGACATCGCAGGTCCTGTTGGCAGTATCGTCACTAGTCTTGTGTGGGGAGGCACAGGCCTTGACCCCGGTAAAGCTCAATATTCTTGCCAGCAGGTCTTTTGAGGGAAGCCACCAAAGGGGCCTGACTTCCCTCTCTCCCCTAAGGGGGTTTACCCTACCGAGCCGCTTCGATGCGGAGCGGCTGGCTAAGGGCTGCCTGCTGGCTTTCTTGGCAGTCCCCTTGGAAAGAACAGAGGGGACTGCCACTGGAAAAAGGGAGGTGCCCGAAAGCACCTCCAGAGAAGGACGTGAGGGGGAGTCCCCTACACCCGTAGGCAGAGGAGAGGAGTAAGCCTCCTCTCCGGTTAGAGAGATATGGAGGGTACCCTGCGCAAGCATACGGGGGGAGGGGGACCTCCATTTTTTCGGTGGAGCTGCCCGAGGGCGGCTCCGTTGATGAGCAAGGGTAAGTTGAGGGTTGATTGTTTTATTTGTTCATCATCGGATATGGTTACCCTTAATTTTCTGTGGGACGCAATAGCGCATCACCTCTCACAGTAGCCCGCACTGCAAGAGGTGCTTACAGGCCTGGCAGAGCCAGGCGCCGCCATTTGGGACTACCCCTCCCGTCTGGTGGCCTGGCAGTCCATCGGCGTGGCGGCTCCACCTTGAACACGGCGTAAAATTGGTAGAATGTGAAGAGGAGAGGAAAAGGGATGTGAGGAAGGTATGGGTGGGGATGAAGCAGGTTGTTAAAAACAAACCACCCCAGACCGGAGCTCAGGGGTTAGGGAACATTGTCCCCTCCCCCCTCAGCCCCGATACGGGACGGTTGGCTGAGAAGAAGGTCAGCATCTACCCTGTGAAATTAGAGGCTGACCAGAGAAAGTTGTGGGAGAGGTTGTATGAAAAGTGAGGAAACAAGTGTTTTTTAGGAAGGAGAAGAGGCTAAGCTGGCGTCGGACGGGGTGCTGAGTCCCGTCAGCACGGCGGCCAGGATTCTTGAAAGAGAAGACCCTAACGGGAATGCCTGTATGCTTTACCGAGGCAGCTCTCCGGAAAGTTGGTCAAACAAGACACTGAAGGCGTTGTCGTCTTCGATGACTAATGGGGGGAGGTTGGGCTCCCTATATGAGACTCTTTTCCTCCCTCCGCCTCGAAACCTTGGGCAGGTGGGTCAGTTTCGGAGGATTCATCGTCTCCGAGCTACCCACTCCAGCCTTGGGTAGGGAAGTAGGAGTCGAAGCTTCTTTAGTGTTGTCTTCCTTTCGGAGGCAGCTTTGGGAACAACGGTAGACGGCCTCACGACAACCTTCACGGGGTGTTTCCTCCAGTGAGTCAAATTACTCGGTGGCGGCCCGCAGTCGTTTCGCCTTACGGGAAATAGTCACCCTGGGAGAGGGGAGGTGGGGAGAACCCAGGTTTTAGCCGAGAATGGGTGTGAACCCTTTGTCCCGCCAGCTCTACCAGGGAAGCACCCGGGGTGAGTAGAAGGGATCTGAATGGGCGCGGAAATGAGGGGTTGTACGAGACGAAGCTCCTTGGTGCTAACCTCCTTTTGGGGGGTAGCTTTAGAAACCCCGGAATACGGCCTTACGACCACCTTCAGGAGTGTTGCTTCTTGTGAGTATAACGGCTCGGTGGAGGCGAGCGGCCGTTTCGTCTTACGGGAAACAATCACGCGGGGAGAGATGGGGGTGGGGAAGCCGTGGTTTTAGCAGAGGCTGCCAGCTCTAAAGAAGCGTCCGGAATGAGAACACGCAGAAGGGTTCCGAATGAGGGTGGAAACGACCGTGCTCGTAGGCCTGGAGGAGCCAGGATAAGAAAGGGCCTTTTTAAAATTGGGGCATAAGATGAACCAGGCAGAACAGGGAAAACAAGTCCTTAGCCTAGCAAAATGAAAGATGATCCATAGCCTGAACAGCCAGGATTTCCTTCTCCAGGAGGTACACACCACATTGCTTCGAAGAAGCTGTGTGTGGCTCTCCGCAATTGCCACGATTGGCCTTACACGATAGGGACTTATTGCGTGCGGCATTTGAGCAACTTACACAGACTTCGGGTAAGCCCGATTTTGCATTTTACAGGAGCGATTTGTATAGACGAAGCGGTGGCAACAGTAACACCTCCACGGCACTGTCACGAATGCCTTCACGCGATACCGATACTAACCGGCATCCGCCGCCTCAGGAAGCTCGTCACGTTCGAACGTGACGAAGAGTGTAGGTTAGAGTCTCGAGGTCCCTCCGTTTTCTTATCATACGTTCGACCTTGACCGTCACATTGCTGGCCAGCTCTTAGGTGATGTCTTCTATGGATTAGTCCACGAGTTCCCTCGCATAAACCACTCTTTTCACCAAGTTCATGCTACAGTGCGACGTCACTCACCGGCGATGCATTAAGTGTCCGGATGGCACTAATCTTGGCCGCCTCGAACAGTTCTGATTCAATCGCCAGACACAAGGGAAGGATGGCCCAATTTCCTTTTTCTCATTTTATATATGCAACCATACAGTTTCCTCCCCTCCCCCACCCAACTTGGTTCGCATAGTGATTGACATTAACCACCATGAGTTGCAAGATCTGCATATAGCACTTGCAGTATAAAACACTGCATGGGTATCTTCCCAGCCAAGCAACCCCATATTGGACTTAGTTGACATTTGTCAGATTTTCATTATGAGACTTTACAGGTGCTATAAAATTTCACCTGAATTACCTGGTCTTTAAAGTACATTAATATTTTTGAATAAATTCGGTATTAAATATTAATGATGGCAAAATTACCTTTTCTTGAAGGCAGTTTTGTAGGACTGTTTCAGAAGAGGATTTTGCTATCAAGTTTTCTTCTTGGGAATTTAGCTTCTTTTCATCAAGGAGAGGACTTGCATCGTCCAGGGGTTCTTCTTTAATTTCCTCTTTAATTAAAATCTCTTCAAACGACTCCTACAATTAATACAAAGTCAATTCTATTTAATTTTCTAAGGACTACTTGATGGTAACCAAAATTTTTATTAATATGAAATATAGGAAAAAGAACAAAAAGACCTACCATCAAAATATTAATACTCAAGTTAATGACCCTTAGATTTATGTTCCACTATGCACTAGTAGTGTAATTGTCCAATGAATGAACATTTCAAACATTTTAACTTGCTCCAATTTTCCTGTTTTCTCAGCAAACCACTTTTTCAAAAGTTTCTAAGATTCCATTTTACATAAAAGCAAAATACACAAGGCAGGAAAATGCTTCACAGCCATCACATCCAATCGATTATCCATTGCATTCATTGGTTTTATCTCTCACTACAACAGGTGATGTATTAGGGTCACAAAGAGACCTACTGTGGAACTCAACTGCTTCCAGAACCATAATGTGAGAAGTTTAAATAGCTTGCTAAGGCTCCCAGTTAATATTTCTCACTGGCCAACTCCATTCTCTACCTTAGTATCCAAGGACCATGAGTACCTCCTTCTGTCCAATTCTATCTCTTCATATGATACAGAAGAGGACTTAAATCTTTATGAGCCATGTCACAACAACCATCTCTTACACTACTCAGGCAATAATATGAAAGAATGAATTTTTACTTTCCAATGATTAAAGATTACATAACTTTGGAATTAATAATTTAAATCTTTTGCATTTGTACATGCAAATCATGTGCTGACTACTATTACCTTTAAATGTAGATGGACTATCCATGGACTACCATCAATGACAACATAAGCATGTACCTTCTGGTATAAGAGCATTCCTTTCTTTTACATATATATATTTCATAAACAAGCCTATTTTTACTTTAAAAATCCACTAGCCAATCCTTATGGTTAGAGTTACAAAGCTAAATGACTGAATAGTCCGATGCAGTGGGGATGCCAGGGAAACCTACCATTGATATTGAATCAACAAATGACATGCAAAGGAATCCTAAAACTCTTCCTTTTCTTTTGGGCTGATTTTTTTTTGTTTTGTTTAAATTTTACGAGCCCGTCTGGCGACTGCCTACTTGGGCATAAGGAGCCGTACTCATGACAGCCTAGTACTAGACTAAATTAAAAAGAAAATAATATGCAAAAAACAACAAAAACAATAAAAAAGAAAAAACGAAAAGGGCAGGAAGCATGATCGGGTGTCGAGGGGAGGCCCTGGCGCAGGAACGTGCGAGCTACAAAAAACAACAACAGCAACAACAAAAAAGTTAGATAAGGTGGAGGAGGCCAGCCTCCTCCAAAAAGTCAGGGTCCACAGGTGTGTGCGCACGAATCCGTCCCGAGTACAAGGGACAAGTGTTAGCGACCCCGCTCATCCCGGTACCGAGACAGGAAACGTGCGTGAAGATAGAGCAGACTGGGATTAAAAAAAAAAAAAAAAATTAGGAGCCTATCTGGCGACTGACCACTTGGGCATAAGTCGCCGCAATCACAACAGCCTAGCACTAGGCTACTTTAAAATAAGAATATGAAAACACAACAACAATACAAAGGGAAAATGGCAACAATTAGGAAGTAAGCTCCGGCGTCGGGGGGGAGGTCTGCCTCCACCCGGCGCAGGAGCGTGCGAGCTACAAAGAAAACAAGAATAATAAAAAAACAAAACCTAGTTAAATAAAGGGGAGAAGGCCGGCTTCACCCCCAAAAGTCTGTAAGACCACCAATCAATGTGCATGAACTCGTCCCGAGCACAAGGGATAGGTGGTAACGACCCCGCTCATCCCGGTACCGGGACAGGTAATATGCGCGGAGATCGCCCAGACTGTGCTGAACAGTCTGGGGGACAACGCAGTCTTCAGTGTAGGGCGCTGGCGTGCGCTCCATCAAATGGCAGTGTGCCCAATTCGAAGACGACAGAAAGCAACCTGAAGCCTTCGCGGCATTGGGGGGTAGGTCCATGGGAACAGTCGCGGCGCAATGGCACGCAACTTTAAGTTCCCTTCGACCGTCTCCCATCTTCTGCGCGTATTCCTGCCATGTGGTCGGTGTGAGGAATCGAGAAACGGTGGTCCGGTCGCAGAGTCCTCGCGGAATCTTTGGCGCCCTCATTCCTCGCAATTCCTACATGTCCAGGAACCCAGCAGAAGATAATCTCCACATCCACCCGACTCGCCAAAACCGTGGCGTCACGGATATCGCGAACCAGGGGATGTGGAGATTTCAATGCCTCGAGAGCACTCAGGGCGCTATGTGAGTCGCTATAGATCACAATCCGGTCTCTGAACCGGGCACGTCGCGCAATCAACCGTACCGAGTGGTGCATTGCCACCAGCTCGGCCATGAAGACAGACGCAGCACCTGGCAGAGCCCCGCTGACTTCAAACAGAGGGGATACAGCGTGGAAGCCGACCCCCTCTTGGGACTTGGAGCCATCCGTATACACTGGCACGGTTCCAGCGTGATACAAGGTGTGCTCCAAAAAGATCGAACGCAATACTCCCGGCGCTGTACAAGCTTTGGAATAGAGGCGTGGCGACAAATAGCCAAATGTGGTATCCTCCAGGGTGGCGTCCTGGGCAGAACCAGGGGCGCCACCAGCCCGAGAGCTATACCTAGCTCTCCAAGGAGTTTCCTGGCCCTAAACCCAAAGGGCTTAGGGTATGAGTGGCGTCTCTCGGCGGCATAGGCACCGTCGAAATCAGCTGCGGATGCAGTGAGAGCGGTTGGCGACTGAGGGAGGCGCCGTGCTCGCGCGTACAGGCGAGTGATGCACTGCACGCGGCGCATAGAGAGTGGCATCTCCCCAGCATCGACCAACAGGCTCTCAATGGGGGAAGTGCGGAAGGCACCGGTCGCAAGGCGAGGGCCGGTGTGGTGGATCGAGTCCACCTTCCGCATTACACGCTCGGCTGCGGATGCATAAAATTCGATCGTAGTCGAGCTTCGAACAAACAAAGGATCGATAAAAAAGTAAGGCAGTAGACCTATCAGCGCCCCAAGCACTGAACGTCACGGAACGGAGAATATCCATGGCGCAGGTACAAGATACTCTAAGGCTGCGAATATG
Source organism: Ceratothoa steindachneri (assembly GCA_963969495.1). Taxonomy (NCBI): domain Eukaryota; kingdom Metazoa; phylum Arthropoda; class Malacostraca; order Isopoda; family Cymothoidae; genus Ceratothoa; species Ceratothoa steindachneri. The sequence continues at coordinate 38,432,797 of OZ018333.1, forward strand.
AGCCTCCCAGGTGAGGCGTCGGTCAAATAAAAGACCAAGGAAACGGTACGATGCAACCACTTCCAGGCCTACCCCATTAAGAAACAAGTCTGGGCCAGGGTGAAGCCGTGGATGGTGGCAAAGGTGCACCACCTTAGTCTTGGCCAAGGAAAACCGAAACCTGTGCGCTTCGGCATAGCGAGAGACGCGGTTCAATGCCTGTTGGAGTCGACGCTCCAGAGTTGGCATCTGGGCCGCGCCAAAAGAGATCGAAAGGTCGTCCACGTAGAGCGTAGCGAGAACATCTTCCGGCACCACCGAGGTGATGCCGTTGATGCTCAGGGCAAAGAGTGTGACACTGAGGACACTTCCCTACGGGACACCCTCTTCCTGCTCCATTGGGCCGGATAGGGCTCCTCCCACCCGTACGCGGAACCGACGATCTCGCAAAAATTCAGATATAAACATTAGGAGTCGTCCCCTCGCCCCCATCGTGTCGAGAGTTTCCATGATACCGTATCGCCGTGTGGTATCATAGGCCTTCTCCAAATCGAAAAACACCGTGGCGTAGTGCTGTCTACAAAGGAAAGCCTCGCAGACTGCATTTTCCAGTCGGAGCAGAGCATCCGACGTTGAGTGGAACTTGCGGAAGCCGCACTGTGCAGAAGAGAGATGGCCTCCGCTGTCCAGGAAAAAAGGCTAACCTAACATTTACCAATTTCTCCATCTACTTGCACATGTAAGAGGTTATAGAGATTGGGCGGAAACCGGCCGGAGTAAAGTGATTCTCCCCGGTCTGCGAAAGGCGTGCACAGTAGCGATTCGCCAGGAATCCGGGAGCAGACCTTCCACCCAGATCATGTTGAACAAATCTAACAGAAAGGCCATGCCTCGCTCAGCTAAGTGTCGAAGCATGGCGTACGGGACACCGTCCGGACCATGGGCGGTGTCCGCGCACGAATCAAGAGCGGAACGCAACTCACTCACAGTAAACCTGTCGGTGAAGGGTTCTCCGCCTCTGGAGGTAAAGTCCAGCCGGCGGCCTTCCGCGACATCACAACGTGCATTGAATGGAGCAGCATCCCGGCTAGAGAATGCGGAGGAAGCAGTTGCGAAGGATTCCGCCACGGCCGAGGGGTCCGAGATAGCGTTCCCATTCTCCTGGAGAACGGGAGGGGGGGTCCTGCGAGAACTTGCCCCGAATCCTATTGACTCCCTTCTACACCTCTGTTAGAGGGGTCTTCCAGCTAAGTCAAGACACGTATGCCCTCCAAGAAGAGCGGCGGGCGTGCTTCGAAATATATCCGAACCTAGCCATAGCCCGAAGAAATTCACCTACAATGAAATCGTTCGGGCGGCGCTTATAGCGCATTTAGCCATAAGGCTTCTGTTTGAGGGCCGTCTTACAGTCGGCCGACCACCACGGGAGTGGTCGGCGTGCAAAACGGCCAGACTTTCTGGGAATAGTAGTCAGGCCCGCGGCGATGATGTTACCGGAGAAGAACTCAAAAGCCTCATCTACCGACCTAAACTCCTCGACTGAGATAGAGAATTCAGTCATTTCCTGAAATGCAGGCCACCGCGCCAAGCACCACCGTGGTGGGCTCTCAGGCGGCAGTTGCCCTTAAAATTATATTTGAATGGGCAAGAGATCACTACCATGGAGGTCATCGACCAGCCTCGAATCAAAATCAAGTTGTGCATATGGAGAGCACAGAGATAGATCAAGGCAAGAAAATGAAGCGGTTCTCGGGCAGTGATGCGTAAACTCATTCACACTTAGGACACCTATCTCAAGCTCTTAGATCAGATCGGCAAGGACTTGTCCCCTAGGATTTATTGAGTAGTCTCCCCAGAGAGGATGTTTGCAGTTCATATCTCCAAGCAAGAGAAAGGGCCTCGGCAACCGTGCCACGACGCGGCGGAAGTCCCCCGCGTCGAAGTCAGCTGACGGTGGAATGTACGCAGAAATGATAGTATACCTCCTATCCAGGTGCAGCTGCACAGCCACTGCCTGAAAGGAGGTATCTAAAGTGAAAAGAAGAAAGGAGACATCATGCCGGGTGTAAACCGCGCATCCCCCAGCCCAGCCCCCATCTCGTGGTAGTGAGGTCACAAAACCCTTATACTCGGGAGGGGGGGGGGCAGGGGGCACGCGCCTAGCATGGTCTCCTGCAGAAAAATAGCTAACGGGGAACGGGACAAGACGAGCCTCCTCAAATCATCCCAGTTGGCCCGGAGTCCACGGCAATTCTATTAAAGGAATATGCCCTCCAGGCCTAGCTTGGAGGAGACGCGGGGGCCCTCTTCGAACAGAAGACCCTCACAGGAATGGCCGTCCGCTTCCCGGAGGCAGAACCCCGGGCGCTGTTGGCCAGACAATGCGCTGAAGACACTGTCGTCCTCGAGGACTTATTGGGGGAGGTTCGGCTCGCCATGTGAGTCTTTTCCTCCCTCCGCCTCGAAACCTTAGGCGGGCGTTGCAGCTTCGGAGGCGGGGGGCCCTCTTTTCGACGATCCACCGTCTCCGAGCCATCCATCCCACCACTAGGTGTGGGCGAAGGAGCCGAAGTTTCTTTGGTGCTGCCCTCCTTTCAGGGGGCAGCTTTAAGAACCCTGCAAGATGGCCTCACGACCAACTTCAGGGGTGTTGCCTCCTGTGAGTCTCACGACTCGGTGGAGGCGCGTGGCCGTTTCGCCTTACGGGGAATCGGTCACGCAGGGGAAAGGGAGGGGAGCCCTGCTTTTAGCCGGGTCTGACTGTGAACCCCTTGTGCTTACAGCTTAACCAGGGGAGCGCCCGGGGTGGTTAGAACCAGCAGAAGGGTTCCGAATGGGCGCGGAAACGACCTTGCTCGTAGGCCTGGAGGGGCCAGGAGCAGAGGGCGTCTTTCTTAGCATTGAGACATAAGATGTCCCAGGCAGAGATGGGCGCGCCAAGACCAAGGCCTTATCCTCGCGAAATGAGAGACGATCCTGGGCCTGAACGCCAAGGATTTCCTTCTCAAGGAGAAACGCACCACATTGCTTCGAAGAAGGCGGGTGCGGCTCTCCGCAATTGAGACACTTGGTCACATAAGACTTGGACTTATCGTGTGCAGCCTTGGATCAATTTACACAGATTTCGGGTAAACCGAATTTGTGCGCCTACAAGAGTGATTAGTATGGCTGAAGTGGTGACAGTAATAGCACCTCCGCGTCAGTGGCCCGAATGCCTTCAAACGGTAGCGATACCCAGCAGAACGCACCGACTCAGGGAGCTTATCACAGTCGAATGTGAAGAAGAGTGTAGGGGTGGGTCTCGAGGCCCCTCCCTGTTTTCTCATCACACGTTCAACCTTGACCGCCCCGTGGTCGACCAGCTCCACGAGTTCCCTCGCATAAACTACTCCTTTCACGAAGTTTATAGTAGAGTGCGCCGTCATACTCACCGGCGTGCCATCAAATGTCCAAAGGGCACTAATCATGGTCGCCTCAGAGCGATTCGACGCATTCGCCAGAAAGCTACTGTCCGAGAAACGGGTCACCTTCGGCTCTCTACCAATCACGCTAGCTAAGACTGTTCTCTGATGGATCATGTTACCCTTAGCCAACATGCTGCCATCAGTGGAGCGTATGACGATCAAGCGTTTCAAGTCAGCGGGCTCGAAAACGCCATGTAGCCTTTGAATGAGGGTCCCGACGTAATCGAGGATCCGCTCTGCACAGTTCTGGTCTTCGTCTGGAATTCTCCACCCGGGGAAGCAACGGGGCCGGACGCGCTGATCTTGGCCTGGTCGCTTACCGAAACGGCAGCAGATCCATCCGTCCCACCGGATGGAGAGGAGCCTGTAGTCTTTTGTGTCCTTTCTATTTTTTTTCTTTTTAGGAGACGAGGGCGGGGAAGGAACCCGCTTTTCTCCTCCGCCGGCAGGAACCCCTAGGCCAGATGGATCTGCCTCAGCAAGATCCTTCTCCAAGATGGTAAAGGTCTTGGCTATCACAGGGGCACCAGTTGGAGGAGATCCTTCCTCTCCTTGTAAAGCCTTTGAGACCCGAGCCGTCTGAGGATGACCATGCACACGGGCGGACTCGGGTTCTGTGCTTGGCACGGTGCCCAGGTTCATCCTCATGTCCATCTCAAGGGGGAATCAATGTGGCCATCTATCCCCCCCCCCCGGACATCACAGGTCCCATTCGTTTCATCGTCTTTAGTCTGGTAAGAGAGATGGGCATGTACGGTGACCTCATCTAAGCTCAAAATTAACGCTTGCAGGTCTTTGGAGAGAAGAGGCCAATGGGCCCTGTCTTCCCTCCTCGCTCTAAAGGGGTTGGCCCTATCATGCCACTCCCACCGGGAAGGGTCACTTGTGGGCTGCCTGCCTTTCTTAGCAGTCCCCTTGGAAAGTAAAGGGGAAGTGACTACCATTTGAAAGAGGGAGACACCCATAAAACCCATCCATAGTCGAGCTTCAAACTAACAAAGGGTTGATAAAAAAGTAAGGCAGTAACTCTTATCAGTGCTGAACTTGAAAGGAGAGAGAAGGGGGTATGTGAGGTGTGGGTGGGGCTGAAGCAGGTTGTTAAAAACCCACCACCCCAAACTGGAGCTCATGGGTGAGGGGTGATTCTCCACTCTCCCCTCAGCCCCGATCTGGGATGGATGGGTGAGAGGAAGTCGGTCGGCGTCAAAATTAGAGGCCGACCAGAGAGAGTTGTGAGAGGTTGTAGGGAAAGTGAGGAAGTAGGGTAGAAATGCAGGCTGTCTGAAAGAATGATAAGAGTCAAAGCTTGGACTGGACCCAGCGCTGAGTCCTGTCAACACAGCGGGGGAGAAGGCAAATTGCGGCACCCCTTTCAGGGCTTTTGGGCTGGGCTATCTATACAATCATCCTAATATAAATCAAATTGATATCTTACCATATTCTAAACTTGATTGAATTATAATAATTAGATTTATGCTGAGAAACAATTTTATTAGATCACAAGAACATGACTAGTTTTAGTGAGTCATGCTACATCCTAAAGCTGTACAAAGACTGACAAAATATTACTTTAAGAAATTTATAACATACAAAATGAGAGAGAAGAGAAAATACCTTCAAACAAGAGAGAGCAACAAGGAGCTACAAGGATAAAAAGTACCCTAGGCGACCTTACGGTCCATTCAGAGAGGGTACCTTTGGGCTAGTAGTCGAGCAGGCACAGTTCTGCTCAACGGCTTATGTGCCCAAATGGCCACTTTTCAAGACTTTGTCCAGTCTTGACGTGAACTGATCAACAGAATTGCTATTGACAACTTCCACTGGAAGTGCGTTCCAGCTACTGCAGATACTGTATGTGAAAAGTTTACCACACAGATCGTGGTTGTAACGCTTCAGTTCAAGTTTGTAGCTGTGATTTCTCGTTCTGCCCTCAGTAAGTTGGAAAATATCCGTGTAGTCTAGATTATCGAAGCCTCAAAGTATTTTAAACACTTCGATAAGCTGACCACGCAGTCTCCAGGTTTCCAACAAGAACAGATCTAATTCCTTTAATCTATCATCGTAACTTTTGTGTCTGATAGAGGGAATCAGTTTGGTTGCCCTGACAATCTCGCGATGTCCTTTCGAAATGAAGGACTCCAAAATTGTACGGCATACTCCAGGTGCGGTCGGACAAGTGAGTTGTACAAACACAGTACTATCTCCTTGTTCCGATATCCAAACTGGCGCTTTATGTAACCTAGCATCCTTTGGGCCTTTTTCTCCACCTTAATGCACTGCTTCAAGAACTTGAGGTCACTAGTGATTGTTACACCCAAGTCCTTCTCAGTGTCGGTGGATTCAATAGCAGTGCCCTTAAGGATATACTGAGATTGGGGGTCTCGGTGGCCGATATGCATCACTTTGCATTTGGTCATGTTAAATGGCATTTTCCACGTGTCCGACCACTCCCCAATCTTCCCAAGATCATCTTGAAGGTGGGCAGTATTTCCTTCCTTTGCAACGTTCATACTAAGGTTGGTATCATTAACAAATTTAGAAATTTTCGCAACCATGTCACCATCCATGTCATTGACATAGATGATGAATAGTAGTTGTCCCAGGACAGAACCTTGAGGAACACCGCTAGTAACGGGCACCCACTCAGAAGCCTGTCCATTCAACACTACCCATTGCCGTCTGCCGTTTAGCCAGTTCTCTATCCAACCTGCTACATTTTCGTCTATGCACAGCGCATGCACTTTCTGGAGGAGGCGGCGGTGTGGTACCTTGTCGAAGGCTTTTTGACAGTCTAAGTAGATAACATCCATCGCCTTATCCCGGTCGTGCTCACTGAAAACGAAGTGGAAGAATTCCACAAGATTCATTAGGCATGACTGGTGCCTTCGGAACCCATGCTGGGAATTCTTAAGTCGCAAGTTGGACTCTAAATATGATGTCATTTTGTCTACCAAGATGCTTTCCATGATTTTACCGACTATTGAGGTTAAGCTAAAAGGTTGGTAGTTCGATGGCTGGCAAGGGTCTCCTTTCTTGAAGATAGGAGTCACCTCCGCTTCATGCCAGTCTCTTGGAACGCATCCGATCCGAATTGACATGTTGAAGATTGTGCTCAGATGTCGTGACACTTGATCACGCACTTCTTTCAACACTTTAGGTAGAAACCTGTCCAGACCAAGGGACTTATTCGTCTTTAGATCAGTGATCTTTTTTTCTATTTCTCCTTGAGTGAAGTTAGCAGGAGGTTAGCATTTTCTGCATCTGAGTGCTTTAATGCCCCCTCCTCATTCACTTAGGGACAATCGTGCAATGGATTGGTTTACGGCTATTTACATAACCAAAGAACTCCTTGGGATTCTCCTTACAAAGTCTCGCCACTCAGAGCATCTCGGCACGCTTTGCCGCCCTTATGCTGGACTTCACTCTCCTAGCTAGCCTATGGTACTCGTCAAAGTCACCAGAGATCTTTGCGTGCCGGTACACCGTTCTTTTCTCCCTCAGCAGTTGACCAATTTCTCGATTAAACCACTTTGGTTCAACGTAAGACCGATGAAGGCTGTTCAAAGGGATGAATCGTGATTGAAGACTCATAAACGTAGTTTTGAATCTATTCCACGAATCTTCACCATCCTCGCATCAGTCAATCCAGCACGAAGTCCTGCAAAGTCTGCTCTTGTCAAATCAAGTTTCCTCGATTTACCAGTCGCAGACTCTACCTTGGGGACCTTGACTATAAAACTGACTAGTCGGTGATCAATGCCACCGAGCTCTTCGCCTACAGAGAGATCCTCAATGATGTCATCTTCAGAGGTGAAAACCAAGTCGAGGGTATTATTGCCTCTTGTCGGCTCTCTCACCCATTGAGTCAGGAACTCGTTCGCGAACTCCGGGAGTAGTGCGTTTTCGCCATAGGGTTCTCTGGTTTCCCAGTCAACTTGGGTATTGAAATCACCCATGAAAATACACACACTGTCTTGAACAAGTTCACCCAGTAGCCGGTACAGATCCCTGTTCTTTTCAACGAGTTGGGCAGGGGGTCTGTAAAGCACCAGGGTCCTGTATCTGGCAGGATCTATATCTAGGTCAACTCCTAGTAGCTTGTGGCACCAGGGTCCTGTATCTGGCAGGATCTATATCTAGGTCAACTCCTAGTAGCTTGTGGTCGGATACAATGTTGCAGTTCATCGATTTTAGTGTATCCTTGACATACAATATCACACCGACACCCTCTCTGTCTGGCCTATCTTTTTGGAAGAGTTGGTAACCGGGAATCGTGAATTCACCTTCAAAATCTCGGTTTGAGGTTTTCACCCACGACTGTTATGGCTACCATTTCAGATTTTTCCGTCGCTACGAGGCCACGAAATGCAAGAAACTTGTTCCTGATTGACCTCGCATTAAACAGAAGAACTTTCAGGGAGTCCCCGAATGTAGGACTCCCTATGCTCTTCCGTTTCCCGGCTTATTTGTTGGTGAGGAGGCACCCCTCTTTGCGACCTCTGAGAAGGTTGTTCCAGGAGTGACACGGGCGTACTGGCATACATACGCCCTCACTCTGGACCAGATACTCCTTTGGGTCCTCTCTACAACATCCTGGATCATATTCGACAGAAAGGCCTTTCCTTTTTAATGAAAGATGTACCCCATCCCTTTGGTAGAGATCATTCCTACCATAAAAGGTGTGGTACGGGTCCACAAAAAAGACCCCCTCTGCCGTACACAAATCTGCCAGGGACTGGTTCAAAGAGACGTTCATTGAGTGAGCGGTCCGTGTTGGACCTTTCCTCGAGAGCATTCCGACCACAACATGCATGCAGGTTTTCAGCCCACAGTCGTCCACAGCGCCCATGACTGTGTGGAGGATTTTATCCATAGGGCCTACCCTACCTCCTCTCAGGTAGAGGTCATTGCGACTTACCATCAGAGCAACGACTAAGCTGTCAGAAATCTAAGATTTCTCTGCCTCTACTCTGATGTGGTGGTTACCCTGTCCTGGCAGGCAGCTTACCTTCACACTAGTGCAAAGGCGAGCTGCTAGCAGGGGGTGCAGACACCGTGCTTGAAAATCACCAATAAGGGTGACCCTTGCACATTTGTCTGCAGACGACCGAGTCTTTCCTTTCGGAAGTGACTTGACGGTTTCCTCTTCTTTCTCTACATTTTTCTTGTCTTCCTTTGTTTTCACTTCTTCTGCTTCTACTTTCTCATCCTCTGTTTCCACTTTCTTTCTTCTCTTTCTACTTTCTCTTCTTTTTGGCTCATTGAGCCAGTCCTGCAGCAGAAGATCCTGCTGTTGGATGTCGGAAGCCTTCTCTCCTTCGCATTCGCCTGAGCATCTGCACCTCTCTGTTTTTAAAAGTTGAACCTCCCTTTTGAGGAGGGAGTTCTCCTCTCTCAGTTGAGTGATGCTCTCTCCCAGGCGCTTCTCTAGTTCACAGAAGTCACAGACACTAATGGCATCTGTGAGCTCCTTGCAACTCCTGCTCCCAAAATCTTCACTCCATCTATAAACTTTGCAGATTTTGAAGGTTAAATTGTGGAATGGAGGACCATTCTTCTTCACCATCTTAAAGACTCTGGGACCATACACATTAAAAAAGTTTTTTTTGCATGATTTTCTCTCGCACTAATCAGATCCGCCTATTTCCAGGAGGTTTTCAGTCATTCGGCCAACAGAAAACCTTTGACCAAGCACACCAACCCTAAGGTCTCCCCTGGGCCGGACATCCCCAATCGTGCCGCAGCTCCCAACTGAGCAGCACGAGCCCCCCAGTGAATGGGTCTCTGATTTTTTTGACAGGGGTGCTTGAGGTGTAACTGTCTTCCTACTAAGCCCTACTAATCAACTAAAAACGGCCAGACTTAAGGCAAATAGTAAAGCTAAGTGGCGATGACTTCATCCAAGATCTTTAGCTGATCTGGCAACCAGCAAGGCACAAAAGCTCTCTCACCAAAGAGCAGTTGAGCCTTTGTTCACCAAGTAGCGGTCACATTGGGCTGGTCAGGCCATTACACATTAGGAGAAAGCTTCTAAGGGGTACCTAGCATTTCTCCATTAATTGTACCCCAAACACCTGAGATCCCTTCAATCTCAGTCTCTTACAACATATGAGTGCTCCAAGGCATTATTTAAAGAGGTTCCAAAGCCTCTCTTCTCATGCGGCATAAGGTAGCTGGTGAGGCCCTTATTACTAAACAACTTATGTATAATAGAAATGAATGTTGGTTTTTTGTTGTTTTTTTTTTTTTGACAGCTGAAGAGAGTTGGTAAAACTTAGTACTAACAGAATCAAAGAGGTTAGCAGGGGGATGCAAGGAGATGCAAAAAAGAAGTGGTAGAGAAGTTTGACAACCCTTAGTCTGGATCCTACTAAAGCTACCTTACTGGCATGGCTACTAAAGCTACCTTACTGGCATGGGTGACCCTGCCGGACTAAAAGTCCCCCAGCTCAGCTAGCTTATCTCAAACAGATCGTGCAAGCTCTCTCACTGACAACAAGGTGGTTGTTGAGAGAGAGAGAGGGAGAAAGATCGCTATGTACAAAAAAACATTGATGTAATATTTTTAAGGATGGGCTGATTCCTCATAGAGTTTAGGTGATACTTATTTAGGATCTGATGAGTGACCTAACCACAGAATTAAATTTAAAATTCCTTTATGACAAATTAAAGTTTGGGATGAGAGTCAATTAGTGCAGATTCAACTACCTGTCACTTAACCCAGTCAATTTTATATATATATGAGTTCCATTTTGTCCCAAATGACACTGGTTGTTTGCATGAGCAACTTGCAACATGTCCAATGTAATTGTTCAATAAATATGTGCAACTAACCACAGTGTTGATTGGGACAAAATGGAATTCATATATATATATATCAAATTCTCTACAAAATTTAATCTGTGGAAAGGGAACTTCAAATTTATCATGTGCTTAGGTCACTCATAGCATCCCAATAGATATCACCTTCTGGTGAATGGTGACTGTACATGACTGTGTGTGTGGGAGCCATTCTGCGCATTTTGTCAACAATAGATTTTCACCACTGCCTAGGTCTGTCCTTTACATCCTACCTTTCTTTTTATGTAGGAAGGGTGGTTGGGATAGATTAAATAAGGTTCAAATATATATTTTTGATTTTCTGTATTATAATCTAATTTTTAATTAATTCATTACATAGTTTTGATATATCATTATTCAAAACAAAATTTCCTTAATGTTTATCTATGAAAGATAACAAATTTTGTTTATGATAAGTTTGTAACAACCATAACTTTACCATTAGCCAGAAAAGATGAACAAGGCCTTGTAAACCACCACAGCAGGTGGTGGATTGTAAATTTTTTCATGGGATGGAACCAGACTATCTTATTTTTTTTATAGCATTGGGGAGTGGGCTTAGTTATTATTTTTTTTTGTAGAGTGCTTTGTGCCCCTCGGACTGCCACAAAAAATGACTGTAGTTTTTTCCCTTTTTTGTACTCTTGACTTCCTGAACTGAGAAGCAGAGAGTTGCTAAAGACTGCCTTTCCAGGAACTGTCAGAAAAGTGCTTCTACCACTATTGCTTTCATGTAAGGGGGATAACCCATGAGACACCATAGTGGAGCCAGTCTATTACAGAAGGATGTCATACCATTCCCCTTCCTCCCTCCTTTTTTTCTTTCTTAAATTGAGATTTTTTTTAAGGCTAAAATGAAGCCAGAATTTCTCTGTCTATTTTCTTGTTTTGTAGGATGAACTGTAGCCAGACTTACTTTTGTAAATAACATTTTTGGTCACAACTTTGTATATTTGTAAATGTAATTTTTGGGGTGAATAATAAATTTAGGTACTCTGGTGTTTGTCTCATCACTCCTAGACTTTCACCTCCCCAAAGCTTGTCGGGTCCCAACACTTGAGGGTAAAGTGTGCAGAAGATACATCACCCCAATTTCTGAGACAACCTGAATCCTAAGAGTCAGCCCCTCCTTAAAAATATTGTCCCCATGTTGCTCTTTTTCTTTTGTTTGAAGGTATTTTCTCTTCTCTCTCATTTTATATATAATAAAGTCATTCTCTCACAAAGCTTTTGCTTCTCATTAATAATCAGCATGCACCCTATGCTATTCCACTAGATTTATGCTGATAATGACAGATAAAAATAAGATAAATGAAATTAACTGAATAACTATGAACAATTTTACTATTGTATCTTCTTGTACCTTTTTATCTCCAAAATTGTCACCAAATGGATCTTCATATAATTCTTGTTTTATTTCTTTAAACTCTATAGATGCATCCTATAATAATTTAAAAGATACTATTAACACTTTATGATATTATAAATTTCCCAAAGCTCATACAGTAATTGTATTGATATTCATAGATATGCAGTCAGGATGGATAAAAAGGTGATAAATATTCATGAAACACACACTAATAACTTACTACAGACCTTACTTTAATTATGATACATTCCACTCCCAAATTTTATTTGGTCATTTAGAACAAGGATTTAAAGGTCTCTTTACATCAGGGATACAGTCCCTGAGCAATATGAATCCAAGCACACCACCAAGTTTCCAATCATACTAAATATTCCACTTCTCATCAGGTGGCCAATCAGCCCTTCAGAATTTGGGTAACGGCGGCTCATCCTGAGAGTAACTTCCAAATTACATATTTGAGTAGTGATAAAATGATTAAATATAAAGATTTCAAAGATTCTTTTGCAACATAAGAAAATAAAAATGGAAGACCAATAAAACTCAATGAGGTATCACCTTTTTAAACTAAATTTCCCTAGTTCATTAATTATAATTTACATCATTTAATGCAATCAGTGAAGTCAAGTGATGGCAAAACATGCAACAATACTAAAAATCAAAAGCCATTTCACAATATGAAAAGTATACATAGAACTGATGAATGAATGGGGAGCTTTGCTTAATTATACAAAATATCTGAAAAATAACAACTCACCCTTTTATTATCCAACATTTCATCAGCAAATAAATTATTTTCATTACTCATGTTTAAATTGTGATTTATTTCAAGAGTTCTCTGGATATACTATTTATTTAATAAGGTTTCTGAGAGATAAACTTCCCTCATATACCAGACTCTTCAATATATCCTTTTCAGCTTCTCTGTCTTGGCAAATAACCTTAGGAAGAGACGAAAATAAGGAATACAACCATCAGTTAGTGGTATCCCATTTTTTTCTTAAAGAGGCAACTCATATGCAAAGCCTATATGGGCATAAATTACTGTAAATAAAAAGCTTTGTAATTGACTTTATTAAAACAAAAAAAGATAAAAACCTTCTAAGCTCAACAAAAATCTAAACAATCTGATAGAAAACTCCAAAATCATTTTTGTTTTACGGCATCAGAGGGAGGCCCACCCCCTCCAGGAACCTATCAGACATTTCACACCAAAAAGGTTCAATGAGATAGACAAAAACACAATTAGGTATAAATTAACCCGTTCCAAATGCATTCATTTTTTTTTATCAATCGTCTGGTGATTGATTACAAGGGCATCATAAGTCACAGTAATTAAATAATTAGAAGCCTAATACCAGGCTACAATAAAATATAAAGTAAGTCAAACACTAAACCTAAAATCAAAACCCAAGAGAAACCAAACAAAAAACAATAAAGCATAAACAAGAAGGGAGCGCGTGCCAATGTTAAAACTTGCAACCTACAACAAAGAGTCAAATAAAAAGAAGGAAGGTGCAGCCTCCTCAAAAAAGTCAGATAACCAAGAAGTCTGTGTACATGAACCCATTCTAAGCTCAAGGGACAAACGGTAGCAACCACACTCATCCCAGTAGCAGGAAAGGTAATGTGCAAGAAGATCACCCAGACTGGGGCATTTAACAAGAATGTGCTTAATAGTCTGGGGGAGACAAAGCAGTTGTCACAATAAGGTGCAGGTAAGCACTCACTTAAATGGCAGTGTGTTCTGCGAGTGCGCCCAATTAGAAGACTACAGAATGTGACTTGAAACTGTCTTAGCATTGGAAGGGGGGGGGGGTAGGTCCATGGGAACAGTCAAGGCACAATCAGACAGGAGGTCTAAGCTGATTCCTGCCATGAAGTCAGTGTGAGGAAGAGCAGAACTCTGCTCTGGTTGACAGTCCTCAAGGACACTTTCGTACCCTTATCAGTGCACTCATCCCCTACAATTCGCACATGATCAGGAACTGAGCGGAAGATAATCTCAAAAATCAACCCAGTTAGTGGCAACTGTGGAGTCACAGATACTACAAACAAGAGTGTGGAGATTCCAATGCGCAAAGAGCACTCTGGGCACTTTGTAAGTCACTAAAGATCACACTGAGAACAGTGCTCTATCTTCTGTACTAAGCAGTGTATTGTAACCACCTTGGCTGTGAAGACATGCAGTGGCTGGTAGAACCCTGCTAACTTCAAACATATGGGATAGAAAGTGGAATCAGACCCCCTCCTAGGACTTGGAGCCATCCGTATACACTGATACGGAGTAGGTCTGGCAACAAAGAGTCAAATGTGGTACCATTCATTGTGACATCCTGGGCAGAACTAGAGGCGCCACCAGCCTGAGAATTACACCAAGATATTGAAGGAATTTCCTAAATCTAAATCCAAAGGGCTTAGGGTATGGCTGGCATCTCTCAGTGGTATAGGTAGTAAAGATTGGCTGTAGATGCTGTGACAGCCATTGGTGACTGAGGGAGATGCCGGTCTTGAGCATACAATATACAGTGTCGAGTGTATGGTGTTTCTCCAACATCTACAAGTAGGCTCTCAATGGTGGAAGTGCGGAAGCCACCGGTTGAGTCAACCTGCCAAATACATGCTGGACTGTGGATGCATAAAATTTGCATCTGTAGTCGGGCTTCCATTGAACAAGGGAATGGTAGAAAAGCAAAGCAGTCACCGAATCAGCACCTCAAGTGCTGAATGTCATGGAATGAAGAATGTCCATGGAAGGGGTAAAAGAGACCCTAAACCTGTGAATATGATCCTCCCAGATAAGGTGAAATTCAAAAACTAGACTGAGGAAATAGTGTGAATCTACCACATCCAGGCAAACCCCATTTGGAACAAATCTGGGTCAGGGTGGAGCCTTGGATGATGACAGAAGCACACCACCTTAGTCTTGGCTGAGGAAAACCAAAAACACGTGCGCTTCAGCATAGTGAAAGATGCGGTTTAACGCCTGTTGGAATCGGTACTCTAGAGATAGCTTCTGGGCTGCACCAAAGGAGATTGAAAGGTTGTCCACATAGAGCATAGCGAGAAGATCTTCTGGCAGTACTGGTGATACCATTAATGCTCAGGGCAAAGAATATGGCACTAAGGACATTTCCCTGTAGGACACCCTCATCCTGCTCGATTTGGCCAGTGAGGGCTCCCCTCACTTGTACACAGAATCAATAATCTCACAAAATCTTAGTAATAAAGATTGGGAGGCATCCTCTCACCCTCATCATGTGGAGAGTGATCATGATATCATCTTGCCATAAACTATCATAGGCCTTCTCTAGATTGAAAATTGTCATACTGTCTATGAAAGCCGGCCTTACAGATGGCATTTTCCAGTTGGAGCAGAGCATCTAACATGGAGTGGAACTAACAGAAGCCAAACTGTGCAGAAGACAAGTGGCCTCTGCTGTACAAGTGTACAAGAAAAAGGCTAATCTAACATTTACCAATTTCTCCATCAACTTGCACACTCAAGAGGTTAGAGAGATTGGGTGGAAACAGTCCAGGGCAGAGATCTCTCTCTGATTTGTCAAAAGTGAGCACTGAAGCCAGTGGCCAGGGTTCTGGCAAGATAGTGTTGAACAAATCTAATAGAAAGGCCATGCCTGGCTCACCCATGAGTGAAAGCATGGCATACAGGATATCATCCAGACCAGGGGACAAGTCTGCACACAAAGCAAGAGCGAAATGCAACTCACTCAATATAAACAAGTTGTTGAAGAGTTCTCCAGCTCTTGAAGCAAGTCCACTCAGTGGCCTTCAGCAATATCACGTCATGCATTGAATGCTGGCAGAGCAGCACCACAGCAAGAGAATGCAGAAAAAGCAGTCACAAAAGACTGCAACAGATACAAGAGTCCAAGATTGTGCCCCATTCTGCTGGAGGACAGGAGGGGGCTCCTGCAAAAACTTGCCCTGAATCCTTTTGACTCACTCCCACATCTATGCTAGAGGGGTCTTCCCATTAAGTGAAGACATGTATGCCAACCAGGAAGAGTGTAGGGCATGCTTTGAAACATAACAGAACCTAGCTCAATGAAATTCACCTATAGTGAAATTCTGCAGGCAGCGCTTATCGTTTAGGTAAGCATAATGCTTTTGTTTGCAGGGTGTCTTACACTCAGTGCTAACCATCACAGAAGCAGACAGAGTGCAAAACAGCCAAACGTTCTAGGAAAAATAGTTAGACCCACAGCAATGAGGTTACCAGAGAAGAACTCAACAGCCTGATCCACCAAACTAAACTCGTCTACTGGGACAAAGAAATCAGACATTTCCTGAAATGCAAACCAAAGTGCCTGGGGGGGGGGAGGGGAGTGTCTCAGGCAGTAGTGGTCTAGAAAATGATATTTGAATGGGAAAGTGATCAATACCATGAAGGTCATCGAGTACCTCCCATCAAAAATTAGACTGTGCATCTGGAAAGCAGAAGGATATATCAGGACAGGTAAATGAAGCTGTCCTTGAGCAGTGATATGTAAGCTAATCCACATTTAGGACACCTATTTCCAGCTCATCGATCAGGTCACCAAGGACCTGACCACTGGGATTGATTGAGTAGTCTTCCTAGAGGAAGTGTCTACTGTTCAAATCCCTGAGCAGTAGAAAGGGCTTCAGCAACCATGCCACAGCACAGTGGAAGTCTGCTGCGTCAAAGTTAACTGGTGGTGAAATATATGCAGAAATAACAGTATATCTCCTATAGCTGCACTGATACTGCCTGAAAGGAGGTATTTAAAGCAAAGAGAAGAAAGGGACTCATCATGCTGGGTGTAAATGGAACATTCTCCTGCCAAGCCCCCATCCTGTGGTGGTGGGCTTGTGAAACCCTTATATCCCAGGAAAGTGGGCAGGGGGTACAGCCCAGCATGGTCTCCAGCAAAAAGATGGCCAACAGTGAATGGAGATGATCCTCCACAGTTCCTCCCAGTTCAAGTGAAGGGTAGTGTTGTAGTGGGTCGAAAATCTAGACTAACCCCAATCAGTCCAACCCGATTCCTACATTAATTTAGATGTGAGAAATCGAAGGAGAATGAAACGGATTGCATATACAGTCCCTTTACTTACAAAAAATACAATAATATTTATAAAAATATGGGCTAAATATAATTACAATTTAAATTTTCAGGAAAATAAACACACAGGTGTGCACCCAAAATAAATAACCTATCTCGAATTACAATTCTCCCAACCGAAAACAAAATACAAAAAAACTACGATGGGCGCAGAGAACAAATCTGTACAATAGCACCAATTGATACCTGGTCAAACAATGTCCATGCAAAAAAAATGACAAGAAAAACAAACAAAAAAGGGGTACAGGATTATCACTTGTGCATTGAATGGGGGGTGGTAGTAGGCCAATAAAAGGGGGTATGCTAGTCAGTCAATGCAGGTGGCAAGCGAGGTAAGAAAAGCCTTCTGCATCAGGGCTGGGTGGAGCACTAGCCTCAAGAACTCCTCTCGCAGTCTGTTCAAGCTTCCACTCTGTAGAAGAGATGATATCCCCCGTTTATAGTCTATTTACTATAGAGGGAAGGAAAACCAATAAGTGGGCATTTGACCCGAGGAAATTCCATTATCAATCTTACCCAAGTGTATATTCAAGTAGGCCCAACCAATTCTATGGAAACTTGCTGTTTACAGAATTTACAGCTTTAACAATTCTATAAATATTTATACTTATATTTATATATTTAAAAAAAGATTATTTTTAACAAAGTACAATCTCTGAAAAGAGAAAACAAACCAATAAAAAAATTGAAACCCCCCCCCCAAAAAATTAAATGTCAGTTATTCACACACACCCGTTCGCACAGAGGGAGGGAGAGGGTATTGGGAAAAGGGTGGGAGAATGGCCCTTCACACACACACTCACATTCGCTCTACCACACCATAAAAGAGTTGTTGATACCAACTTGAGTATGCCCTATGTTCGACAAAAGTTGCGAGTGAAGGGTGGATGGATGGATTGCAAAAGTCTCTTGGTGCTCCCTGTAGGGTCAGTGGGCCATAATATGTTTTAGAACTGTTAAAAATGTTTTTAAAAATCAATAGATGGGTGATATAGATAAGAATTTAAAGACATCTACAACTTGTGGAGGATATGTGTCTCCTCTAGTTAGCAGATGTTTCTGATGCATGGATATTCTCGCCATTAATGCTAATCTTAAGATGTTAAGGTAGGTACCGTCGTCATAGTTCTCCATAAGTTGGGCATTCTACGATGAGATAAATGGCCTTTGGGAGATCCTGGGTGTCCATTCATTTGTGATGGGCTCAGGGATGTCCTGTGGTTTCATTCGTGACTCTACCTTTCTGCTAGGGATGAAGGCCAGTGTGGAAGTCTGTGGTGCATGAGCCTGGCAGTGAGGCAACTGCTTTTTGGGGAAAGATGGTTGGTTCTCAGCCATTGTAGGCCTGGGAAGGAGGAAGAGCAGTTATATGTTGGTCTAAGTTGGTCTAAGTTGGTCTAAGCATTTCAAAAACCCAATTCTTGGGTGGGACTGGCCTCCTTTGTGGGGATATTGGGCACAAGCTCCTCACATGGAGATTGCTGCTTTAACCTTATGATATAGTGATTTGGAGGCTCTGGTTGTTTCTACAACTGAGGCATACAAATTGCCTCTGGTTCCACTTATGGCCTGTGTCATTTCTCTAACTCCCTGAAGTTAAAGCATTCCCATTTCTTTGTGGGATACCCCCTCCTCTCTAAATTTGTAAATGTTACACTTTTTGCTTGACACCCTCCCAGATATATATGTTTAGGCAAGATATCTAGGTTAAATGAGACAAAGAAGGTGTTTCTTTGCACTTTGACATTAACTACTCTGTGATCTTGGGTGACAGAAAATTCACCAAATTCATATATATATTAGTTGGGCTTCTGTATATTGGGTGAAGTCTAGCTTTATTATCACACCCTTATACATGTTAAAGGAGAGTTGTGGAGTCACTACTATTTTATCCCCTGACAGCTCTGTTACCTTTAATACTTTCTCTTCCTGGTCTTTCATTTTTACTTTGACCAATATGCTTTCATCTCCTTGAGGTGAGAAAGGTGGGAATTGTGTCTTGGGAAACTGGAATAGTCTCTGGAAATCATTTGCCTGTTTAACCATACACATCATCATTTAGTTTGGGGAGTTTCTTATACACAGAAGATCTGGAAGAGAAAATTATGCCTGTGGCTCCAGGGTTTTGAAATCCAAGTTACCTTCTCTTAGGTGGACTGCCTGTCATGGCTATGGGCAGACTATAAACTGGCCTGGAAGTACTTGTAGTGAGAATAGTTCATTCAATGTCTGTGTGGATCTTGCCAAACCTGCTGTTTGTGGAGGATTCAAAGCTTCCTGTGGGATTTGTATTGATTTCTCATTTTTGCGATGCTAAGGTTTGGTAGTTGGACATTTTACTCATTCCTAGGCTGTTGCTTTTTTCTGTCTGTCTAGTTGTTTGGGGAGAACATCTTGTGCTAGATGTCCTATTGTTTGCTTTGTCTAGATATTGCATCCTTTTTGTTCCTCAGGTTATGGAATTCATTGTGCCTGTTGTCAAACTAGGAAGTAAAATGGGGTGGGGATGGAAGAGGGGATATGCAGCTGGTTTGATCTTTTAGCTGTTTTCATTAATTTTTTTAAAGGGGTTTAGTATGAAAGATTTGTTAAAACATAACCAGACTAACTACTGCCTGTAAATGTCTATCTTGCTAGTTTTTATAGGCAAATGGGCCCGGAACATGAGAAATGAGCCAATAGCTTGGTTTCCATTGTCTGCCTGATAATGCAGACAGACAATGGGGCAGTTCTAAATATGCACTTGGTATGCAGGTGCAGGCACAGGGTCATATATAAAGGGGCTACAGATTTAGCCACAAAGGCACCTTACAGTCACCCAGACAGAGAATACAGGACAAACTAGTGGTCCTTAACCCTTTCCTCATCACCTCTTGGTGATGAGGAAATTCCGCCATTCTTGGCAGCTAAAGGTAGAGTGGTTTGATAGCCACCAATATTCTGCAGATGTTGCTATGGAAAGGGGGGGAAGGATCAAACCTGGACCAATCCCAGAGAATCAGAGCACTTGTCTATACCAATTAACACATGTCCAAACCCAAGTAGAGGAGCCTAATCCTATTGAAACAAATACTTTCAACAGAACATCAAGAGCAGGTGTGGTGTCTGCATGAAGTAAGAGCAAAATGCAACTTACTCAACATAAAACTATCATTGAAGGGACACTCAGCATAAACCTATCATTGAAGGGCTATCAGTTTATGCAGATAAAATCTAGCCAGTAGCATTTAGTGACATAATATGCATTGAATGCTGGTCAGTAGCATCTCAACTAGAGAGTGTGGAGAAAGCAGATGTGAAACACTGCCACAATCGTGGGCCCCAATAGTGCAGTCCTATTCTCCTAGAGAATGGAAGGGAGTCCTGCTAGAACTTGACCTGAATCCTTTAGCTCACTTCCACACCACTGTAAGAGAGGTCTTTCTGTTAAGTGAAGACATGTATGCCCACCAAAATCATTCAGGCAGTGCTTATAGTGTATGAATGCATATTGCTCCCCTCACATTTGACTGACAACCAAGGAAGCAGATGGCATGCAAAACAGTCAAGGCGTTCTAGGAATGGTAGTTAGACCCAAGGAAATGAGGTTGCCAGAGAAGAACTCAATGGCCTCATCAACCAACTTTGGCTGGAACAGAGAAATCAGCCATTTCCTGAAATGCAGAGCACGGAGATGGTTTCTCATGCAGCAGTGGCTCAGAAAATGATAATTGAAAGGGTATAGTGGTCAATACTATGGAGGTCTTTGACCACCACAACCCAAATCAGGAAACGTGTAGCTAGGGAGGCTTCTCCTGTTCTTTGTGAGAATAGGGTTGCCTCTGTTGAGGTGGTTAGCCAGGGGGAGAATAGGTGTGTGAGTCAGAGGGACACAGAACCTATTAGCTTGACTAATAGATTCAGTGCCCTAAGAGAGGAAGTAACTGCAAGTGAAATGACTGATGGGGGTGGGGATGGAGGTAGAGTGACTGGTAGTTTGAATGAGAATAGGAATGAGGATGGAGTTAGGTCTGTGGGGGTTAGGAATAGGAGTCTGACTGAAGTGCTTGTGATGGGTGATTCGCGAGTTAGATATTTAGATAGGAAGTTGAATGCAAGTAGATTGAATGGTTTGAGGTTGTGTTTGCCGGGTGCTGGATTTTTTTTTTTTTAAGAGCCCATCTGGCTTGCCGGGTGCTGGAGTCAGAGATCTGTCTGATAGGTATGAAGAGCTGGTGTCTGACTGTGCAAGGGATGCGGTTGTGATTACACATGTAGGAGTGAATGATGTGAAGAAAGTGGATGCATGTGAGTTACGTGAGAGGTACAAGAGGTTGATTGAAAAGGTGAAAGAAAGTAGAATGAAAGGTGTTGTGACAGGTGTGCTTCCAAGAATGGATGTTGGGGTAGAATGGATGTCTCATGCGATTGGGCTGAATGATTATATGAGGAGGATGTGTGAGATGGAAGGTGTCATCTTTGTGGATGTGTGGGATAGGTTTGTCGGAATGAAAGAAATGTATGTGATGGATGGACTGCATTTGAGTAGGAGGGGGGTAGATGTGTTGTGGGAGGAGTATGATCGTGTTATTAGGTCTTTGCAGGCAGGAAACTAGATACTAATAGTGGTCAGGGAATTATGAGAGGACATTATAGTACTGAAAGTAGAATGGACTTCGCAGATAACAGAAATAGGTTCCAAGGCGATAGAGATGAGGTCATTCAGGTTGGAAGAGGTGCTTCAGGAATAGGGGGGTTAAATTGTTTCTATACAAATGCTCGTAGTCTTAGAAACAAGAAGGATGAGCTATTTAGTTATATTAGCGATGAGGATATAGATATATTATGTTACTGAATCATGGGTTAAGGAAATAGAATTTAGTGACACTATAAGTGAATTTGATTTACAGGGCTATAATATGTACATTAGTCAAAGGACAGGTAGGATTGGTGGAGGAATAATTATCTATATAAAAAACAACATTGTTTCAAGTTTAAATACTTCAATAAAGCATGATGGAGTTGAGTCACTTTGGATAGATATTAGGTTCAGTAAAAATAGAATGGTGCATTTGGGAGCTTTTTACAGACCACCTGGGCAGACTGATGATATAGATGAACTAATGATAAGGGAAATAAGTAAGGGATGTGAAACAGATGCAGTTATTATTGGGGACTTCAACTTAAACTCTGTGGACTGGGAAAATATGATAGGTAGGGATAGAACAAGTGGCAGGTTCATAGAATGCTTTGAGGATAATTTTTTTAATCAATTTGTCAATGAGCCAACGAGGGGGGACAATATATTAGATTTAGTACTTTCTAACAGTGATCATTTAGTTCAAGAATTGACTGTTGGGGAAGCATTGGGAAATAGTGACCATCAGATAGTTTTTTAACTTGGGAATTGGGAAGGGTAAAATAACCGAGAATGCTGTAAAAGTTCCAAATTTTCATAAGGGAGATTATGTAAAACTTCAAAGCTTGCTAAATTTGGTAGACTGGGATGTAGAATTCAGAGGTAAAAATGCTTATGGGATGTGGGATACTTTCAAGCACATAATAAACGTAGTCCAGGAGAAATGTATCCCAATGAAGGCCATTAGGGACAAAAGTAGGAAACCATTATGGTGGAATCAGGAGATAGCTAGAAAAATTTCAGAGAAGAAAAGGGCATGCAAAAAAATTACAGGTAGAAAATAATATTCAAAATTTAAGTGATTATAGAATGGCTAGGAATGAGTTAAATAAGATTATGAAGAAGAACAAAAGGGTGTCAGATATTAAATTAGCTCAGGATAGCAACAAAGATCCTAGAAAGTTCTTTAGTTACTATAAAATTAATAATAAGTCTGGCAGAGTTAAAATAGGACCTATCAAATATGAAGGGGTTGTGAGAGAAACTGATGAGGAAGTAGTTGAGGTACTAAATGGTCATTTTGCATCAGTATTTACAAAGGAGAAACTAAATAGTCTTATGTATAGTACTCATGGGTCAAGGAAAGAGGTGTTTACTACCATTAGTGTGGATCGGAGGATGATAAAAGGACTAATAGGTGAGTTAGATGCTACCAAGGCCTCCGGCCCTGATAATATTCATTCTAGGATACTTAAAGAAGGGGTAGAAACTATCTCAATAGCTCTGGAGAAGTTGTATACTAGGTCACTGGAATATAGAGAAATATCCGATAATTGGAAGAGAGTGAATATAGTCTCAATTTTCAAGAAGGGTAGTAAAGAGGATCCAAATAACTTTAGACCAGTTAGCCTAACTCCTGTAGTCTGTAAAAGTCTTGAGAAAATAGTTAAAAAAGGGATTTGCCAACATCTAGAGAGGGAGGGGTTAATCAGCGATGCTCAGCATGGGTTTAGATCAGGTAGATCATGTTTGACTAACTTACTAAACTTTCTGGAGTTCGTAACAAATCAAGTAGATAAGGGAGAGAATGTAGATGTAATTTACTTGGATTTTAGTAAAACATTTGTTAAGGTACCACATAGGAGACTAGTTCATAAATTAAAAATGATTGGGATATGCAGGGGTGTTCCAAATTAGATTGCTGAGTGGCTGAAAGACAGGAAGCAAAGGGTAGTGCTAAATGGTGTAAAGTCAGAGTGGAGGGATGTTATCAGTGGGGTTCCTCAGGGATCAGTTCTCGATCCATTATTATTTGTCATCTATATAAACGATCTTGGGGAGGCAGTTAATAATAAAGTGTAAATTTTTGAGGATGATACCAAATTAGCAGCTGTAGTTAAAGATATTGATGATAATTTTAAAGTGCAGGGGGATTTAAATAAATTGTTATCCTGGGCACATAAGTGGCAAATGACTTTCAACCTTGATAAGTGCAAAGTTATTAACATGGGAAAAGATAATAGAGAATTTAACTATGAAATGGATGGGCATTGGCTGAGCTCAGTAGAGGATGAGAAAGATCTAGGAGTAGTAATAGATAAGTCATTAACGTTTACTAAGCAGTGTATTGAAGCAAGAAATACGGCAAATAGAGTGCTAGGTTTCATTAAGAGAATTGTCAGTTACAAAAGTAAGTGGGTTATTCTTAAACTCTACAACTCTTATGTTAGGCCTCATCTAGAGTACTGTATACAGGCATGGTCCCCACATTTTAGACACGATATTAACCTTCTTGAGTCAGTGCAATGGAGGGCAACAAAGATTATTCCTTCCCTGAGGCACCTTGAATATATAGATAGACTGAGGGTATTAAATATGTTCTCATTCAAAAGGAGGTGTGTGAGAGGGGATATGATTGAGCTCTTTAAAATTTTTTCTGGGCTAGATAAATTGGATGTTAGCAAGTGTTTTGAGTTAGATGATGGAAATCGGACTAGAGGTCACCACTTGAAAATTAAAAAGCAAGGGTGTAGGTTGGATTTAAGAAAATATTTTTCACCAATAGAGTGGTAGACTTCTGGAACAAATTGCCGCAGAGGGTAGTAGGTAGTCCAAATTTAAATGTATTTAAGAGTAGGTTGGATGAGTTTATGGGGAGGGAAGGTTGTGATAGTTCCTAAGAAAGCTACATCCTCTGGATGTAGTTTTCTTGGGAGTTTGGGTGCCTTAAAAAAAGAGGCCGTTTGACTTGGATGACCTTTGATGGGCCCTTGTAGCTTTTGTCATCTGTAATATTATGTTGTGGGGGGCGTTTTGACGGATGCAGATGACCTTTGATAGGCCCTTGTGGCTTTTGTCATCCGTGAAATTATGTTATGTTATGTTAGGAGCACATGGACAGATAAAGACAAGAAAATGAAGTGGATTTCCAAAGGAGATGGTTAAACTCACCTATACTCATTATCTCTTTCTCTTAACTCTTTGAATTAGACAGGGGGCAGGGGGCACATGCCCAGCATGGTCTCCTGCAAAAGAAAAAAAAGATACAAGGGAATAGGTAAATAAGATGAGCCTCCACATCTTGACCCAGTCGGCTGACTACCACAGAAGCAGTTGGCATGGAAAATGTCCAGACATTCCAGGAATAGTAGTTAGGCCCACAGTGATGATATTATCAGAGAACTCAATGTCCTCCTCCACCGACCTAAATTACTCAACTGGGATAGTAAAATCAGTCATTTCCTGAAATGTGGGCCACCCCGCCTGCACCAAGCACCATCGGGGAGTGGGGGGGAGGGGTCTCTCAGGCAGCAGCGGTCCAGAAAATGATATTTGAATGGGAAAGTGATCACTACCATGGAGGTCATCGACTACCTCCCACGAAAATCAGGCTGTAGATCTAGAGAGCACAGGGACAGATTGATGCAAGAAAAAGTGGTTCTGAGGTAATGATGCATAAACTCATCTATATTGGGAACACCTATTTCCAGCACATAGATCAGGTCAGCAAGAACCTAATCCTGGGAGGGTGGGCAGGGGCCACATTCCCAGCATGGTCTTGTGAAAAAAATAATTTCTTTACAGCGCCCATCTGGCGATAGCTACCAAGGGTCATTGGTAGGCTACTTTAAAATTCATGAAAACTAAACCAAACAGAAAAACAAATAATAGATAAAATAAGAAAGAAAAGAAAAGCAAGAAGAACACTTCAACATCAGTAGGAGACTTGTCTCCTCCTAGGTGCAGGATCATTAGACAAACAGCAAAGACACAAATAAGATGAAGTCCAGCCTCATATCAAAAGTCAAATAGGCCCCTATTCTGTGTGCATAAATCCATTCCGAGTACAAGAGACAATCAGTAGCAACCCCGCTCATACCAATACTGAGACAGATAATATGCGCTAAGATCACACAGACTGGAATATTCAACAAAAATGTACCAAACACTCTGGAGGACAACACAGTCATCACAGTAAAGTGCAGGGGAGTGCACAATCAAATGATGTTAACCCCTTCCCAAGATGATGAAACAGCTTTTGCATGCCTACTGTCACACGTGTCTCCAATGATGAAAGGGTTATCACCATGAAATAAATGATTGTTTTTCTGTTGTGTAATTTTGCCGGAGTACGCTATGCAAACATTCCTGAGCATTACTCAAAGTGTCTGTCTTATAATCACGTCATTTTCAACTGACCAATAAAAATACTTTGTGGGTGGGGTTTGTTTATACCTGCAAGGCGAAAGCATGTTCTATGCCAGTTGGAAATTACTTGTGATTGATTGGGTAATATAGAGCATAAACTTTTAATTTTGTTGTATATTTTGATGATGTTTTCAAGCGATAGTGATAATTATGAAGATAGTGAGTTCAAACCCAAGCAAAGTGACAATGAATCAAATGATAGTAGTGATAGTGACACTTATATTTCAATCAGTGATGAAGAATGTGAAGCAATGGATTTATCGAGCAGGTGGAAACATTGCATTTAGGTGAGTAAGCAATATGTCATTTTAATTTTTTTTTATAAATTATTTGAAAGATATTTCAAACAGGAACAAACATCATAAGAATAGGCAAAATTTAAACATAACATGAATAATGCAATAAATGCAAAATTTAAATTTCAATAAAATGTTGTATACAGCACCGTATGTGGGTACCGCCGACTCATGCGGAAGAAGTTAAGGCTTGAGATTTTTTTTTTTTTAAGAGCTCATCTGGCGACTGCATACTTGGGCATTAGTCGCCGTATTAAAAGCTGGCCTATAACTAGGCTACTTTAAGATAAAATTAGGATACCCCCCCCAAAAAAAGGGTGAGGGAAGTGAGCAGTAAGCAAGCTCTGCGTTGGGGGGGGAGGTCCCCCCAGCGCAGGAGCGTGCGACCTATATAAGGAAAAAAAAACAAAACAAAAAAAAAACCCTCCTTAAATAATAGGGAGAAGGTCGGCCTTCCCGCCAAAGTCCACAAGTCAGTGTGCACGAACTCGTTCGGAATACAAGGGACAGGCGGTAGCATTTCCGCTCATCCCGGTACCGGGACAGTATCGTGCACGAAGATCACCCAGACTGGGACATTCAAGAAGAATGTGCCGAACAGTCTGGGGGATGACGCAGTCGTCGCAATGGGGCGCTGGTGAGCGCTCCATCAGATAGCAATGCGTCACACGAGTGTGCACGATTCGGAGATGACAGAAAGCGACCTGAAGCCGTCGTGGCATTGGGGGATAGGTCCATGGGAACAGTCACGGCGCGATGGCACGCAACTTTAAGTTACTTTCGACCGTCTCCCATCTTCTTTGCCAAGCAGTCCGAAGAGCTGCCCATATTCCTGCCATGTAGTCGGTGTGAGGAAGATGAAACGCTGGTCCAGTCACAGAGTCCTCGCGGTCTCTTTGGCGCCCTCATTCCCCGCAATTCCTACATGTCCAGGAACCCAGCAGAAGATAATCTCGACATCCGCCCGGCTCGCCAAAACTGTGGCGTCACGGATATAGCGAACCAGGGGATGCGGAGATTCCAATGCCCCGAGAGCACTCAGGGCGCTTTGAGAGTCGCTATAGATCATAATCCGGTCTCCGAACCGGGCACGTCGCGTAATCTCCCGTACCGAGTGGTGTATTGCCACCAGTTCGGCCGTGAAGACAGACGCACCGCCTGGCAGAGCCCCGCTGACTTCAAACAGAGGGGATACGGCGTGGAAGCTGAGCCCCTCTTCGGACTTGGAGCCATCCGTATACACTGGTATGGTTCCAGCGTGACACAAGGTGTGCTCCAAAAAGGTCGAACGCAATACTCCCGGCGCCGTACAAGCTTTGGGAGCAAAGGCGTGGCGACAAATAGCCAAATGTGGTACCCTCCACGATGCCGTCCTGGGCAGAACCAGGGGCGCCACCGGACCGAGAACTATATCTAGCTCTCCAAGGAGTTTCCTGGCCCTAAATCCAAAGGGCTTAGGGTATGACTGGTGTCTCTCGGCGGCATAGGCACCGTCGAGATCAGCTGCGCATGCAGTGAGAGCTGTTGGCGAGTGAGGGAGGCGCATGGCTCGCGCGTACAGGCAAGTGATGCACTGCACGCGGCGCAGAGCGAGTGGCATCTCCCCAGCATCGACCAACAGGCTCTGAATGGGGGAAGTGCGGAAGGCACCAGTCGCAAAGCGTAGGCCAGTGTGGTGGATCGAATCCACCTTCCGCAATAAACGCTCAGCTGCGGATGCATAAAACTCGCATCTGTAGTCGAGCTTCGAACGAACAAAGGATCGATAAAAAAGTAGGGCAGTAGCCCTATCAGCGCCCCAAGCGCTGAACGTCACGGAACGGAAAATACCATGGCACGGGTACAAGAGACCCTAAGGCTGCGAAAATGAGCCTCCCAGGTGAGGCGTCGGTCGAATACAAGACCAAGGAAACGGTGCGACTCAACCACATCCAGGCGCACGCCATTAAGAAACAAATCTGGGTCGGGGTGAAGCCGTGGATGGCGGCAGAAGTGCACCACCTTAGTCTTGGCCAAAGAAAACCGAAACCTGTGCGCTTCGGCATAGCGAGAGACGCGGTAAAATGCCTGTTGGAGTCGACGCTCCAGAGTTGGCATCTGGGCCGCACCAAAAGAGATCGAAAAGTCATCAACGTAGAGCATAGCGAGAAGATCTTCCGGCAGCACCGAGGTGATGCCGTTGATGCTCAGGGCACTTCCTTGCAGGTCAACCTCTTCCTGCTCTTTTGATCTGGAGAGGGCTCCCTCCACCCGTACGCGGAATCGACGATCTTGCAAAATTCCCATCGTGTGGAGAGTCTCCATGATACCGTATCGCCAATGCGGTATCATAGGCCTTCTCCAGATCGCAAAACCACGTGGCGTAGTGCTGTCTACGAAGGAAAGCCTCACAGACGGCATTTTCCAGTCGGAGCAGAGCATCCAACGTGGGGTGGAACTTGCGGAAGCCGCACTGTGCAGAAGACAGATGGCCTCCGATGTCCAGGTAAAAGGCTAATCTAACATTTACCAATTTCTCCATCAACTTGCACATGCAAGAGGTTAGAGAGACTGGGCAGAAACCGGTCGGAGTAGAGTGATCTCTCCCCGGTTTGCGAAAGGCGAGCACAGTAGCGATTCGCTAGGAATCCGGGAGAAGACCCTCCATCCAGATCCTGTTAAACAAATCTAACAGAAAGGTCACGCCTCGCTGTATCCGCGCACGAAGCAAGAGCGGAGCGCAACTCACTCACAGTAAACTTGTCGTTGAAGGGTTCTCCGCCTCTGGAAGTAAAGCCAAGCCGGCGGCCTTCGGCGACATCACGACGTGCATTGAATGATGGCGGAGCAGCATCCCGGCTAGAGTGTGCGGAAAAAGCGGTCGCTAAGGAAACGACACGTACGCGGGTTCCGAGATTGCGGTCCCATTCTCCTGGAGAACGGGAGTGGGGTCCTGCGAGAACTTGCCCTGAATCCTTTTGACTCGCTTCCACACCTCTGCTAAAGGGGTCTTCCCGTTGGGTGAAGACACGTATGCCCGCCAAGAAGAGCCGCGGGCGTGCTTCGAAATATACCGGAACCTAGCCCTAGCCCGACGAAATTCAGCGACAGTGAAATCGTTCGGGCGGCGCTTATAGGCATAAGGCTTCTGTTTGAGGGCCGTCTCACACTCGGCCGACCACCATGGGAGTGGTCGGCGTGCAAAACGGCCAGACGTCCTAGGAATAGTAGTCAGGCCCACGGCGATGAGGTTGCCGTGGAAGAACTCAACGGCCTCATCTACCCACCTAAACTCCTCGACTGAGATAGAGAATTCAGTCATTTCCTGAAATGCAGGCCACCGCGCCCACGCCAAGCACCGCCGAGGTGGGCCTGAGGCGGCAGTTGCCCTGAGAATGATATTTGAATGGGAAAGTGATCACTACCATGGAATAGTAGTCAGGCCCACGGCGATGAGGTTGCCGTGGAAGAACTCAACGGCCTCATCTACCCACCTAAACTCCTCGACTGAGATAGAGAATTCAGTCATTTCCTGAAATGCAGGCCACCGCGCCCACGCCAAGCACCGCCGAGGTGGGCCTGAGGCGGCAGTTGCCCTGAAAATGATATTTGAATGGGAAAGTGATCACTACCATGGAGGTCATCGACAACCCCCAAATCAAAATCAGGCTGTGCATCAGAAGAGCACAAAGATAGGTCAAGGCAAAAAATGAAGCGGTTCTCGGACAGTGAGGCGTAAACTCATCCACGTTTAGGACACGTATCTCAAGCTCTTCGATCAGATCGGCTAGGACTTGTCCCCTGGGATTTATTGAGTAATCTCCCCAGAGAGGATGCCTGCCGTTCAGATCTCCAAGCAAGAGAAAGGGCCTCGGCAACCGTGCCACGACGCGGCGGAAGTCCCCCGCGTCGAAGTCAGCTGACGGTGGAATGTACGCAGAAATGATAGTATACCTCCTATCCAGGTGCAGCTGCACAGCCACTGCCTGAAAGGAGGTATCTAAAGAGAAAGGAAGAACGGAGACATCATGCTGGGTGTAAACCGCGCATCCCCCAGCCCGGCCATCCCGTGGTGGTGGTGTCGCACGCGCCTAGCATGATCTCCTGTAAAAAGATAGCTAACGAGGAACGGGACGAGACGAGCCTCCGCAGCTCCTCCCAGTTGGCCCGGAGTCGACGGCAATTCCATTAAGGGAATATGCCCTCCAGGCCTAGCTCAGAGGAGACGCGGGGGCCCTCCTCGAACAGAAGACCCTCACGGGAATGGCCGTACGCTTTCTGGAGGCAGAACCCTGGGTGCTGTTGGCTGAACAAAGCGCTGAAGGCGCTGTCACCTTCGAGGACTTATTGGGGGAGGTTGGGCTCGCCATGCGAGTCTTTTCCTCCCTCCGCCTCGAAACCTTAGGCGGGCGTTGCGGCTTCGGAGGCGGGGCGCCCTCTTTTCGAGGAACCACCGTTTCCGAGCCACTGCTCCACCAATAGGCGTGGGCGAAGGAGCCGAAGTTCCTTTGTTGCTGTCCTCCTTTCCAGGGACAGCTTTAGGAACCCCGGAAGATGGCCTGGCGACCAACTTCAGGGGTGTTGCTTCCTGCGAGTCTAACGACTCGGTGGAGGCGCGTGGTCGTTTCGACTTACGGGAAACGGTCACGCTGGGAAAAGAGGAGGGAGCCCTAGTTTTAGCCGCGGCTGGGTATGAACCCTTTTTGCCGCCAGCTTTACCAGGGAAGCGCCCGGGTTGAGTAGACCCCGTAGAAGGGCTCCGAATGGGCACGGAAACAACCGTGCTCGTTGGCCTCGATGGGGCAGGAGCAGATGGTGCCTTTCTAACTATTGAGGCAGATGACGTTCCAGGCAGAGCCAGGCGCGCCAGGACCAAGTCCTTAGCCTCGCGGAATGAGAGTCGATCCTGGGTCTGAACGGCCAGGATTTCTTTCTCGAGGAGATATGCACCACATTGCTTCGAAGAAGCGAGGTGCGGCTCTCCGCAATTGACACACTTGGCCAAACATGATTTAGACTTATCGTGTGCGGCCTTGGAGCAATTTACACAGACTTCGGGTGACCCCGACTTTGCACGTCTACAAGATCGATTCGTATGGCAAAAGCGGTGAAGTAATAGCAACGCCGAATGCCTTCACGCGGTAGCGGTACCAACCAGCACGCACCGACTCAGGGATCTTGTCATAGTCGAACGTGACGAAGAGTGTAGGGGTGGGTCTTGAGGCCCCTCCCTGTTTTCTCATCACATGTTCGACCTTGACCGCCCCATGGTCAGCCAGCTCTAAGGTGATGTCCTCAATGAAGTAGTCAACGAGTTCCCTCGCATAAACTACTCCTTTCACAAAGTTCCTGGTAGAGTCCGGCGTCACACTCACCAGGGTGCCATCAATTGTCCGAAGAGCACTTATCTTGGCCGCCTCGGCGGGATTCGCCGCATTCGCCAGAAGGCTCCCATCCGAGAAACGGGTCACCTAAGGCTCTCTACTAATATCACTAGTTAATCCTCTCCTCTGATGGATCATGTTGCCCTTGGCCAACATGGTGCCATCAGTGGAGCGAATAACGAGGAAGCGTTTGAAGCCAACGGGTCCAAAACGCCAGGTAACCTCTGAATCATTGAGGCTCCGCCCTGTGCACTTTTCGTCTTTGTCTTAGTCAGGGGCTCCGCAACCGGGGGGGCCAGATGTGCCGATCTTAGCTTGGCCGCTTGCCAAAGTGGCCGCAGACCTATCCGTCCCTGTAGCTCCCGCGGATGGAGAGGAGCCCAGAGTCTTCTTAGTCTTTTTCTTTTTTGGAGAGGAGGGTGAGGAATGAACCCGCTTCTCACCTCCCGCTGATAGGAGCCCCTAGGCCAGATGGACTGGCCTCAGCCAGGTCCTTCTCCGAAATACAGAAGGTTTTGGTAGTCGCAGGGGCACCGGTTGGAGCAGATCCCTCCCCTCCTTGTACTGCCTCGGAGCCCTCAGCCGTTTGAGGAGGACCTTGCATAGGGGCGGATTCGGGTTCGGTGCTTGGCACCGAGCCCGGATTCCCCTCCATGGAAGGCCCTACCGTCTGAGGCTGGGTTTCCTCAAGGACTATGTCTATCACAGGAGGGGCCTCCAGTTGGCCATCCCCTCCCAGGACATTGCAGGTCCCCTTGGCAGCATCACTAGTCTTATGTGGGGAGGCACAGGACTTGACCCCGGCAAGGTTTAATATTCTTGCCAGCAGGTCTTTTGAAGGAAGCGACCGAAGGGGCCTGGCCCTACCAAGCCACTTACACGAGGGGCGGTCGGCAATGGGCTGCCTGCTGGCTTTCTTGGCAGTCCCCTTAGAAAGAAAAGGAGGGACTGCCGCTGGAAATAGGGAGGTGCCGGAGAGCACGTCCAGAGAAGGGGGTGAGGGAGGGTCCCCTTCACCCATAGGAGTAGGAGAGGAGTAAGCCTCCTCTCCGGTTAAAGAAATATGGAGGGTCCACTGCACAAGCACAGGGGGGTGGGGAGACCTCCATTTTTTTGGTAGAGCTGCCCAAAGGCGGCTCCATCGATGGAACAAGGGAAGTTGAGGGTTGTTTTTTTTTGGTTGTTCATCTATGGGCATGGTGATCCTATTTGTTTCACAGGATGCTGTATAGTTTGGTTGTCTGCCTCCCCTCTCCTATGTCTAATCTCTTTCTTCTTTTGCAGAATGTGTGCGTGGATCGTGTGATCACCATCTTTGCTTTGTGTGGGAGGACTCAATGGGTCTCTATCGTGCTCCCCCATTCATCTCCTGTTTTCTTTTTAGGCGGATTCTTTCAGCTAATACTTTTCTGTAGAAATAATTTAGAAGTCAAGTTTGTGACTGAGGAAGGAAGAGCCGCCTAGACGGAGAATAGCTGAGTGAAGATTGTGTGAGAGTGGATATGGTTGAATGAGTTAGGAGTAAAGATGTTTGAGTGTGGCAGTAAATAGGTGACTGAATGTGCCTTCTCTTTTCCAGTTCTGTTTGTACCGATTGTCGCTGACATCTTGCTTTCGGAGACGGCTGAAGCCAATCCTGACATTCGCAAGTGCGCTTACCTTCGATTTTCTAAGGTGTGGACCTTGGCCAGCACCTTCCAGTCTCCAGGGAGTGGTTGAAGCAGCATCCAACCGACTGTGACCCAGCAGTTGGGACCAACAAGCGTCCCAGCTACCCCAAATCCTCGGCTTTGACAAGTCCTGGACCCCTAAGAATCCCGCAGAAAGTGAGCCATCTCCCACTTTGTCCCACTCATCTCACTTTATTAGATAGTTAAGGGTGCACCCGTCTGTCACAATATTTTGATTATATACTATACATTTGCATGGCCAAGATCTTGTGTAAGGCCGTTTTGTAAATATATACGTGTTGTGGTTGGCCAGAGTATTGTGAAGCCAACTGTATATATATATATATATATATATATATATATATATATATATATATATATATATATATATATATATATATATATATATATATATGTAATGTATTTTGGTTTAGGTTGAGGGTTGTTTATATTTTGGATTGTATTATTTTGCTAGAATTACAGTTTCTAAATTAAATTTAGAAAATACTCTCTCTCCTCAATACCCTCTCCCTGAACCACTGAGCGGACCTTGTCAGGGCGGCGGGAGTTTTTGGCTGGGGTCTCATGAACCCGCCGCCACAATGCAATCACTCATCACCTCCCGCAGTTGCCGGCACTGCAAGAGGTGCTTACAGGCCTGGCAAAGCCAGGCGCCGCCATTTGGGACCACCCCTCCCGCCTGGTGGCATGGCGGCTCCACCTTAGACGCGGCGTAAAAAGATAGATTGTGAAGAGGAGAGGAAAAGGGATGTGAGGAAGGTATGGGTAGGGATGAAGCAGGTTGTTAAAAAAAACCCATCCCGAACCGGAGCTCAGGGGTTAGGGAACATTCTCCCCTCCCCCCTCAGCCCCGATCGGGGACGGTTGGCTTGAGTAGAAGGTCAGCATCTACCCTGTGAAATTAGAGGCTGACCAGAGAAAGTTGTGGGAGAGGTTGTATGAATAGCAATGAAGTAGGAGAGAAATACAGGCTATCTGAAGGAAGGAAGAGAGGCTAAGCTGTTAAGGCTTGAGAGTGTACCCAACTCAAAGACAGAAAGAGACCTGAGGCTATTACAACATGGGGGTGGGTGGGTCCATGGAAACAGTAGTGACACCATGACATGCACCTTAAATCACTATTTTAGCAAAATTTGGAGCCAAGATATTGCAATATAAAATTCTGGGGTTCCCTGGGTGTAACTTTTGAACCATTAGTCAGATCAACCTAAAATTTTGGATTTCTTGAGATAAACAATGATATAGAGCATGTTATTATAAGATAGTTTTTCTTTCCAGGCACCATAGAGCATGTTATTATAAGATGGTTTTTCTTTCCAGGCGCCATAATTTGGAAAGATAAAAAGGACCAGCACTTGTAAATTTACCCTTATAGTAGAAGCTAACTATAATGATAGAATATTATCAAAGCCTAAGGCCACTAGTATAGGACAAAGGTTGCAGGCCATGCTCTGTCTTATTTGAGAATGTAAAATAGTTTAGCTTTGAGGAAGGAGGGCTTAAAATAGCTACACAAATGTAACAGGTCAGTTATCTCAGTCTAAGCTCAGAGGCGCTAGTTTTCAATACAAAGATTTCTGTTGTACCACGTGAGGCCCTTTTTTTTCTGTTATTCATTGACTGTAGAGTCCCAATTTTATTTGGGTTACTTGTTTGATTTTTTTAATTGTTCTTAGGATCGATTAATAATATTTATAAGTGGGACTTATTTTTTTTTTTATTTCATATATATAGGAAACTTTAGCTATATTTTTTGTGTGCAAATAGTAAAGAGATCTCTAATATATCACCCCTCTCCATTGTAAATATTATTGTATTTTTTTGTTAGTAAAGGACTGTACATACAATCAGTTTCATTCTCCTTCGATTTCTCACATCTGGATTAGTGTAGGAAGCGGGTTGGATCGATTGGGGTTAGTCTAGATTTTTCGGCCCACTACAACCCAATTATAATGCACACCGCTCAAACACTGCAGATGCCCCGCCCCACATTACCATTTGAACCCTTCACACTCTCATCCTTGTACACAATCGGCCTCTCACCACCGAAGTGCACATAAACAATCACTCCATAAAAACGACTCACTACAATCAACACTTCCTGAAATGGCGGGACCCCTGGAATACACCTAATTCTTTCATGAAGTTCTGCACCCTCGCCATACCAATACTTTCAGGCTTCCTACATATTCACTCATTACCTCCTTCCTTAAGTCATCCACACTATCAGGCACTCTCACATCTACTCTATCACTCTTGAAATCTTGCAAATCATTCCATACACTCTCAAACAAGGAATCACCACCACCCTTACTCTCCTTTCCATTTATAATCCCTTTTGGCAAATACTCAGGATCACTCACTCCACACACATTTTCATCATACGTACCAGGATACATTGATATCAAATCAGCCATTCCATTCCATTCACCAGGTACGTACTCAATTAGATAGTCAGTCACTCAAATCTTCCAAATTCCTTGCAATCCTACTATCAGCCTACTTCATATGTTGCAAATACACAAGAGGTTGGTGGTCAGTTTTAATCACAAACCTCACACCATACAAAAATGGATGCAACACTTTCAAACAATATCTTATCGCAGCCAACTCTCATTCCACAATCAAATACTTTCACTCTGCTGCATTCATAGCCTTGGATACATACCCAATTATTCGCCTGACATTCTCTACATTCAAACACTGCTCTTGCATCAGAAAACCTCCCATACAATACCCAGTCACATCTGTATACAATTCAAGCATTTTAGCATTCACACTATAATCCACATATGCCAATTCAACATCTTCAGCCGCTGCCTCTTTCAGTTTCTCATACGCCTCATTCATCTTATCATTCCACCTGACAATCATACTACCATTCTTGCCCATCCACTCAGTCAGAGGCTTACTCACACCCAAACAATCACATATAAACTTTCGCTGAAACTCAATCAGACTCATAAACGACTTCAGTTGTTTCACAGTCACTGGTTTTAGAAACATTTGCACCTTTTCAACATAATTCAGTGACTTTCGTAACCCATTCTCACTCACCATTGTCCAAGGAATTCAACTTCTTTTACAAACCATTCACACTTCGCTACTTTCACCTTCACACCATCACTATCCAACATTCTCAACACATCATTCACCAATCTCATATGCTTCTTAAAACTATTAGTCATAATCAAAATATAATCTATAAACACAATCACATTCTTACTTGCAAACTTACTCAACACAACATTCATAGCACACTGGAAGGCACCCGGAGCATTGGCCAACCCAAAGCTGAGGTTCCAGAATTGATAATGCCTATACACACACACATAGGAAACCTATCCTTCACAGTTCTTTCATTCACCTTACGATAATCCACATACAGACGCAATCTTCCATCTGGCTTACATACAGGCACAATCATACTATTCTATACACTCTCACTTTCTTCAATCTTCCCCAATCATTTTAATTCCATACACTGCTCTTCAATCTCATCAGCAACCGGACGTGCAAAATGTCTCAGCCGCTGATAGATTGGGTGTCCTCATCCAGGATAATCTTGAATTCTGGAAGCTTAGCAACCCTGAAATCCAGATCGCCCTTACTGAGGATCCCCTTTTGTTCAAACATCATTCGATACACATCCTCCCTTTCATACTCAGTCAAACATTCATTCAATTTCACCATCCTTTTCACTTAATCATACATCCACTCCCAAGTTTTTTCATTCTCAACATTCACCCTGACATCAGTACAATCATCCACACCTGCCTCACTAACAGTGGAGAGGTGACCCAGCAAATCGCCAACTTGGATCCCTTTCACCTGCCCTTTCACTCTGGGGCCCACTTGCACACCTACAAAAGGATCATTCATTCTCATCAAGCCATCAAACACACAAGGAACACACCTTAACTTATAACATACATCCTTTCCATCCAATATCACAGTGTTCTCACCCACATTCAAACTGACATCCTTACTACAACTCACTCTAACAGACACCCTTTCACCCTTTACAAGTCTTACACTCTCCATAGCAGTCACCTGAATATCAGTAAATACACTCCTCAAAACACTACCATCTTTCCCTATATACAACTTATACACCCCATTTTTACCAATCTTTCTCTCAATCTGATCACTCGCAGGATACACAACCATATGGTTCATTTTTATAAAATCATACCCCAAAATCACACCGTACTCACTACTCACCTTATCAATCACAGAATTCACACTCATTCCTCAACATACCATGCATTCAAACAGCTGACCTTATGATTCCAATCACAGGCACTCTCATACTACCAATTCCTACCAAACTACCCTTACACTCAGACAGGAAGGCTTTATCAGTCAGCTTGTCTTGCATATCCTAATATACCAAGCTCATCTTGCACCCAGAAACTATCAAAGCTAAACACTCAATCCCATTCAATTCAACCTTCATACTCAGACACTCATACTTCCTACCAGACAGCACTTTCACACTAGACAGACTTACCAACACATTACTTGCACTCATGCACCCAGAGGATACTTCAGCAGGTACCCTCTTACAATTCAGTTTCCCACTTCAGACTTTCCATTCACACCTTGCGCTTTCAGTCTAATCCAACACTTTTCACTTGAATGTCCTTCCATCGCACAATAGCTACATACATTCCTCTGGTCCTGACACATCCTCGCATAATGCCCAGCCTTTCTGCAATTAGCACAAGCATACTTCATACTTGCCCCAGCAGTCGCTCCACCATTCAACTTGGACAATCCCTCTTCAAATGTCCTCTTTTTTTACATTCAAAACACTCTTTTATACTTTGCTGGCAATCCTTTATCATATGCCCCTATTTACTACACCCATAACACGCACCAGATGTCCACCTACATTATGCAAACATATGCCCCTTCCTTCCATACCTATGACATTCCACGATCTTTTTCACACCATTTGACCATTCACTCGCCGGGATATATCTCCGTTGCTCTCTCATACCCCCATTTGGTCGTATATCAGCCATCTGTCCCGTACCACGTGTCCATCCCTCATTCATCCATCCACTCTTGCGGCCCAGGAAGTTCGACATCACCCCAGCTGGGGTGGAGGAAAGCTCCTGGGGTCTTCTTATCCCCAACATTCACACTGTACCATCCATCATCATCTAAGTCATTTTCCTCATCAAATCGCCTGTCTTCTTCCAACAGTTCCAATACATCCTCCCACACCAACCATTCATCTGTCAGTCTCATCCTCTCCTTTCACTTCCCATTTAACCATTCACTCACCTTTCGTGGGATCGTGTCCAGGAACTTTGTCAACAGTTGCTTACAGTCATTCACTCCATCATCAGCATACCTCTTTCTCACCATAATCTCAAGCCTATGTGCATACATAGTCACACTTTCACTATTCCCCATGCAAGCCTTCTCAAATTCATTCACCCTTTTATACTTCACACTCTCTTTCATTTGTTTCACTTGCCCAATCAATTACTTCTTCACCACATCATACCTTTTGATCATGCAAAAAAACTCTAGCACCTTTCCTTCCAAGCACTCGCCTAATACATTCATCCAATATCCCTTATTCTCTGGATACTTGAGCTTACAATAATGCTCAAAACCCCGGATAATTCATCCACACTCTTCCCACCATGCAACTTTTGGCACTTCCCCTATCAAAATACCTTTCTCCACATTCACTTCACTTTCACTCATACCAATCAAACATTTACTCTCTTCTTCATCCGAATACAATGAGTCCCCACTCTTCCCTCTCACCTTCCAATCCTTTCCCTTTGAGCCAGTCTTCCATTCTCCATCCTTCCTATCACTCACATTATCCTGTCCTCTCTAGACTCGCACACACTCCCATTGATTCCATTAGTCTTATGCCCTTCGGTCGGAGCAGAGTCAGGGTCCTGATCCCTTCATCATGTCATAGAGGTCCTGCATCCTTTGGGCAACCTGCTTCTGTCTCTTATCCATCTCCAACTTCATCCGATCAGTCTTTTCAGTCATGCCCATCATATCACTCCTCAATCCCTCAATCATACTCCTTAACATTGTACATTCCTCCTCTTTCTGTCTCAGCTCCAGCCTCAGTATCACAATCTCATTATGGAGGCCCTGTTCCACAGAAGCCATCCTCCCAGGTTAGTAAGAAAGGACAGAAGGGAAAAAACAATTAACTATGTCCAATCTGATGACAGACTGCAATCAAATCCTGTCACAGTCCCAGTTTCAACATCTTACATCCCTATTCGCGCGCCAAATGTAGTAGGCACCAAACCTACACTCCTAACCCCAATCATTACAACCTGCTTCCTACACTAAGTCGGATGTGAGTAATTGAGTGAGAAATGAAACAGATTGTATACAGTCCTTTATTTACACTAGTATGGGGTAATTATATTTGAGATCTTGTTACTTATATGTATACAAACAAAAATAATATGATAGACAAATTTACAATTATAATATATAGAAAATCAAAATCGGCAGTCCTAACACCAACCAAAATTTTATCTAAACAAACAAGAGAGACATGTTGTGGCAGGAGTTAGATAGTGTCATTGGATCTTTGCAAGCAGGAAACTAGTTACTGATAGTGGTCAGGAAAGTATAAGGGGACAGGGTGGGGCAGGAAAAGGAAAGTACTTTTGAGAATTTAAATCATTATAGGTCAATCAGAAATGAGCTAAATAATATTATTAAGAAGAGAAAAAGGTGGGCAGAAATTAATTTAGCTCAAAATAATAATAAAGATCCAAGAAAATTCTTTAGCTATTATAGAATTAATAACAAATCTAACAGTGATAAAATTAGGCCTATTAGATATGAAGGGTTTTGAAAAAATCTGATGAAATAGTAATGTTCTTAATGATCATTTTTCTTCAGTATTTACATCAGATAATCAAGATAGATTAATTGATAGGTCAAGGGAAGTAGTGTTGAATACCGTTAATATGAACAGGGAAATAATTAAGGGCTTATATTGGAGTTAAATACTAATAAGTCATCTGACCCAGACAACATTCATTCTAGGTTACTCAAAGAAGGTGTAGAAAGTATTGCAGTAGCTCTTGAGAAGTTATATACTAGATCACTAGAGTTTGGAGAAATATCTAATGATTGGAAATTAGTGAATATAGTGCTAATTTTTAAAAAGGAAAGTAAAGAGGACCCAAATAACTTTAAACGGTAAGCTTAACTTCTATCGTTTATAAAATTCCTGAGAAGATAGTTAAGAAGGGGATTTCTGACCATCTAGAATGAGGTAGGTTAATAAATGATGCTCAGCATGGGTTTAGAAGAGGTAGATCGTGCTTAACAAATTTACTGGAATTTATGGATTATGTTACTAAACAATTAGATAAGGGAGAGAATGTTGATGTAATCTACTTAGATTTTAGCAAAGCTTTTGATAAGGTTCCACATAAGAACCTTATCAAAAGCTCTGTTTCCTGAAAGACATGAAACAGAGAGTTGTGCTGAATAGGGTGAGGTCACAGTGGAGGGACGTTATTCATGGTGGAACTCAGGGATCCATTCTAGGCTCTTTATTATTCATAGCTTATATAAATGATCTTGGAGAGGCTGTAAATAGCAAAGTCAATTTTTTGCTGATGAGACTAAATTGCCAGCTGTAGT
This sequence comes from Ceratothoa steindachneri, assembly GCA_963969495.1. NCBI lineage: Eukaryota > Metazoa > Arthropoda > Malacostraca > Isopoda > Cymothoidae > Ceratothoa > Ceratothoa steindachneri. The sequence continues at coordinate 38,473,612 of OZ018333.1, forward strand.
CAAACAAGTTGAGGGTAGCTTTTAGTGCAGAGTGACTTAAATAAGTTATTAGCTTGGGCTCAGAAGTGGCGGATGACTTTTAACCTTAAAAAATGCTTTGTTCTTAACATGGGAAAGGATAATATGGAATTTAGCTATAAAATGGATGGGCATTAGCTGAATTCAGTTGAGAATGAGAAGGACTTAGGCGTAGTAGTAGTTAGGTCACTGATGTTTTCAAAGCAGTGTATTGAGGTAAAAATATTTTTCACCGAAAGAGAGAGTGGTAGATTACTGGAATACTTTGCCATCTGAGACAGTAATGCTAAATGTTTCCCCCAGGGGAAAAGTCCTGCTGGCTGCCACTCGTATGGGCACAATTGTTGCATACATCTTTTTATAAAGGCCTTTGCCTCTGAGCTCATACAATAATTATGTGATCTTGTTGCGTTATTGAGGCTATATAAAACCTATTGTCCACCCAATTATAGTTAAAGGACATGGCAAATTTGATTTAAATTTAAAAATTTTGTTTGCCCAGCCACTCTTACAAATGGAACATCAGAATAATAGAGTGGCTTTTTGACAAAAGAATTATAGCAAGGAAACTATTTTTTTTTCTCTGAAAAGAGAAAACAAATATCAATAACAGATAAAAAAATAAATAAAATTTAAATGCCAGTTATCCACACACACGCTCTCACAAATGGAGGGAGATGGTATTGGAAAAGGGTTGGGAGAATGGCCCTACAAACTCTCTCACATTCGCTCCACCACAACGAAATCTATCAATTCTCTTAGTCCATCATCTCTGCACACCCTCTAATAGTTTGATATCACCAGAATAACCAGTAAACCAAGCCACCGATACAAAATCAAAAATGGGACAGACATGAGAAATAAAAACAGTCTTCATGAAATCAGGAGATCTACAGTGTGCCTTTCAAAATAGTATAGCAAATACCTCCGGCCTTTCCTGCAATTTTCCTCATGTTAGTGGAACTTGAGTGAAGCATCCACTCTGGACACCAAGATTTTTATGAGTGTCAATACCCTCAATTAGTTGTTCAGCAATAAAATATGGTAGAGGGTCAGGAACATCAGGAAATTTTTGACATAAAACATTTACATTTTTCAACTGGAAAAGAAAGTCCCAAGAATAGCTTGTTCTTTGAAGAAGATCAATATCATTCTGTAGATTCATGCGAGATAATAAGTAATCAGACTTAGAAGCAGAGGCTAAATATAATTTTAAATCATCAGCAAAAAGACAAAACTTGCAATTTGACCGAGAGACTGCATGATTAATATAAACAAGAGAAAAAGTAAAGGCTCAATCACCGATCCCAGGGGAACACTGCTACTAACTTTCATTTGGTGGCTCTGACTGCCATGAACTACCACTTTCATTTTCCTATCCAACAAGTAGTCCTTTAACCAGCCTAGCAAACAACCTTCCACACCAATGCAAGATAGCATTGTAACAGTACATGGCTCACTACATCAAAGGCCTTTCGGAAATCAATGAATATTATATCAACTGCCAAGCCATTATCATAAGCCTGAGTTACATAATCATACTCACCTGGTAGGGCCACTCTTCATAACACGAGACACTGACAGAGCAGCCCAGAATTGGAAATAGAAGTAAGGCAGAAAAGCTAGAGGGCCGGTATTATGTGACATTCAAGGAGTTGGGCTCTGTTGTATGAAAAGAATCAATTAAGTACAAGTGGATATGATACAAGGCGGGTGGAGGTCTAAGGTTAAAAAAAATGAGGCACAATAAAATTAATTAGCCTGGACTTGAAGGAGTTGATTGAAGGTGCATCAACAACTTCAGAAGGAAGAGAGTTCCAAGTAGATATGATACGGCAGGTAAAGAATTGCTTTTGTGCTTCAGTTGAGGAATGAGGGACAAAAACTTTGTATTGATAGCCTCTATTATCCCTGGGAGCTAGTATGAACAAGTCAGATGGTTCTATAAGAAAAAGGTTATGGAATATTTTATAATACTGTAGGAGGTTAGTACGCAAGAGTCTCCCTTTGACAGGAAAAAAATTTGGTAAACCTTACGATCCATACCCGGGCCCCTATTGTTTACGTTTTTTGAGTCTAATAGTATTGGAACGTATGTGTTTTTAGATTTTGTTCATCATGCATGAATATGAGCTATAGAATACAAGTTCAAAAATTAAAGGCGGCATATTTGTATATATTTAAAGGAAACAAGAAATAAGTGAATACACTATTGAAATGGAATTAAAGAATGAAAAATAGTTTTACTTACATTATTCTGGTTGATCAAAAACCACTAAATAATCTTCAGTATAGTTTCTGGAGAGGTGAGATTTGGAAAAGAAAGATCCATTAAGGCCGGAATGCGAAAAATAATGGCGTGAACTTTCACCTGTTTGTTGGCTCGAAAGTGGTTGGTCACAGTTGTCACAATGAATTGATAATGTAGTTAATTTATGGGTGGCTAAATATTCAATTAGCTTATCCTGATCGCTAAACAAAGGTCCAAGCTGAAAGATATCTTGAGGGCACATTTGGCAAACTTCGTACATGGCAGCCATGATAATAACTAAATGCAAAGCCTACCGGTAACCGGATTGTAGGTATGAATACACATCGAAAAGTAGTTCCCTTCATAAAAATAGTAATATGTATTTATAAATGTTAGATAAAAAGCGATCCAAAGTGCAGAAATAAATAAAAGGGAAAAAGATAAAAATGGTAATGAAAAAATGGGTAAAATGTCTAAATAGACCAAAGAGTGAAGAATATTTCCTAAAAGATTCTAGATGGAATCGGGTAGGCAAATGGCATTTAAAAAAAAATTAAAAAGAAGAGAAAAGTATATATATATGTATATATATATGTATATATATATATATATATATATATATATATATATATATATATATATATATATATATATATATATATATATATATATAATAAAGGGGGAAAGAAATGGAAAGAAGCATAAAAAAATATGAATACAGTCAATGATGATGTCACTAAAGGCGCAACAAAAGAGTGTAAACTTAAGTCTTAAAAAAATATAGTCATTAAAAAGCACATAAAACAAGAAATACGAGGGGCAAAAGATTGACATGGAAAACTAAAAAAAGAAGCTACAAAGTTATAGAAAATAAGAGAGACTGCTAATTAATTAACAATCAAATAACTATATTTCCCAGAGGGTAGTTTTGGGTAAGGGAACGGTTAAAAGAGAAAAGTTTATGCTAAAAAATTGGGGTGGGGGCATTGCCCCCCCCCCTTTATTTAATTTATTTTTATGTACACCTCCAACTTAAAACAGTTAGGAAAACATTTTATGAAAAAGTTGACTTAAACATATTGAAATTGGGCGAAACATTCTGGAGATGAGAAGCTGGGCAATCGAGGGTGAGTGAGGAAGCGGTGGGGGTATGGATCTTCTAAGGAGTGGGGAGATTATATTTTGCGGTTGCATGAATGGACATAATTCTCTGGATGCATTTTATGTATATTGTAGATTAGATCTGACGAACTCCTGTAAAGGGTGACAATGTTGATGACTTTTCTCTGGTAAGAAATCTTTTGTGTGTTGAATGGAACAGGAGCTGCCAAGTGTAGGCCATGAATGGGACTATATCAGATCATGCAACTACTTTATAAACAATCCATAGGATTGTGTCAGATCATGCATCTACAATATACAATTTAAACAATCCATAGGATTTTGTCAGATCACGTGCCCACAATATACAATTTAAACCAGCCACACGAGTGGATCAAAACAAAAAGCACCATCGCCAGGGGAAGACAAAATCGAAGTCCCCCACAATATAATATAACAGATGACAAAATCCCCAAGGGCCCATCATAGGTCATCCAAGTCAAACGGCCTCTTTTTTAAGGCACACAAACTCCCAAGAAAACTATATCCAGAGAATTGCGTCCACAAACAAGGGTATCACCAATCAGGGCTTGTCAAGAACTAAATCATGCAGCTATAGATATATACAAACAATATTAATATATACAAAACTTAGGAACCATCATAATCTTCCCCCCCCATAAACTCATCCAACCTATTCTTAACTACATTTAAATTTGGACTACCTACTACCCTCCACCGCAATTTGTTCCAGAAGTCCACCACTCTATTGGTGAAAAATATTTTCTTAAATCCAACCTACACCCTTGCTTTTTAATTTTCAAGTGGTGACCTCTAGTCCGATTTCCATCATCTAACTCAAAAAACTTGCTAACATCCAATTTATCTAGCCCAGAAAAAATTTTAAAGAGCTCAATCATATCCCCTCTCACACACCTCCTTTGGAATGAGAACATATTTAATACCCTCAGTCTATCTATATATTCAAGGTGCCTCAGGGAAGGAATAATCTTTGTTGCCCTCCGTTGCACTGACTCGAGAAGGTTAATATTGTGTCTAAAATGTGGGGACTATGCCTGTAAACTTACCAGCCCCACCAGAGCTGGTTAAGCAGCATCCAACGGTCTTTTTGTTAATGGAGCAGGCAGCCTTCTCAGACTTATTCGTAGCTCCGGACATTCTTCAAATAATTTGCCAATTTTTGATTTGAATGAATTTATTGACCTTGCATAGACCGTTTGGTCATCTAAATTGTTCCATTCATCAATAACTCTTTGACTAAAGGAGAACTTTCTGATATTCAATCTTGATCTATGCTTAAAGATTTTCAGGCCATTACCTCTAGTTCTTCTATCATCAATTATTGTAAAAAAATCTTCCTTTCTTAATCCTTCATAACCATGCATTATCTTAAAAATCTCTATTAAATCACTTCTATGTCGTCTCATTTCCAATGTCATAAGATTACAACTTCTTAATCTATTTTCATATGATTTATTTCTTAAATCAGTTATCATTTTAGTAGTTCTTCTTTGCACTTTTTATATATTTTCTATGTCTTGTTGATTAGTAGGCCTCCACGCCTGTGAACAATATTCCAAAATAGGTCTGACTAAGCTTTTGTAAAGATTTATAATATTAAATTTTGACTTGTTGTCAATTGTTCTTTTTATTGTCCCCAGAACATAATTTGCTTTATAAACAATTTTGGCTATGTGCTCACTTGGTTTTAAAGTATTATGTACTATTACACTTAAATCCTTTTCTATAACAGCATTTTCAATATTTTCTTGTGCTAGGCTATATACAGCATTTATATTATTAAATCCTACATTTATAGTTTTACACTTTCTAACATTGAAAATCATCTGCCAATCCTCTGACCATTTATGAAGTTTTTTAAGTCTTCCTGAAGCACTCTAATTTCCTTATCATTTGAGCTAGTCCTGAAGATCTTTATATCATCAGCAAATTTTAGGATATTTGATTTAATATTTTCGTCAATATCATTAATAAATACTAAGAATAATATCGGCCAAAATACTAAACCTTGTGGCACACCACCAAGTCAATTTTTGCCCTTGTATTACAACTCTTTGCCTTCTGGAAGTTAGCCATTCACCTATCCATCTCACTATTCCTTCTCCAAAACCATGACTCCTCAATTTGAGTAATAATCTCTGATGAGGCACCTTATGAAATGCTTTCGCAAAATCTAGGTATATGATATCTACTGGGTACCCATTATCAACATATTTAGTTACCTTTTTAAAAAATGTAAGTAGATTTGTCAGACAAAACTATTTAGGTAAAAAAACATGTTGACTATAGATCATTAATTATATTCCTTTCTAATAAGTGTTTTAACAAATCTTTTCTAAGTAATTTTTCAAAAACTTTGCTGACTTGGGATGTTAAACTGACTGGTCTATAGGACGATACTGAATTTTTTGGTGCTCTTGACCCTTTATAGATTGGAGTAATGTTCGCTTCCTTCCAGTCACTTGGTATTTGTCCATGCACATAACTGTGATTAAACATAATTTCCAATGCCTTTGATATCAAATGTCTAAGGTTTCTAAGAGCTATATTAAAAATTTGTTCATTTCCAGGTGCTTTTTCTGGATCTAAGTCTGCTAAAATTTTATGCATAGCAGTCTCTGATAAATCAACATCCTTCAACATATCATTTCCATCATACATTATTTTTGGTTGTGGCATATTTTCTAGCCTTTCACTTGTAAAAACAGATGTAAAATATTCATTAAATTTATTTGCCATTTGAAGATATTCTGTTACAGTTTCACCATTTTCATTTTCTAAAGGTCCAACCTCCTCCTTAACAGTTAATTTGCTTCTTACATATTTATTATAGTAGATTTTGGGGTCTCTCTTAATCTGCCTTGAAATTTTCCGTTCAAACTTTCTCTTGGCTTTTCTTATTTCTTTTTGTAATTCTTTCATTGCATTTTTATATCTTTCATTGTGCTGAAAGTCTTGATTTTCTGTATATATTTTCCACCATCTAGGTTTGTTTTTTCTTTTTCTTGCTATATGTATATTCGACCAAGGTGGCTTAGGTTTCGCTTTGCTTCTTATCTTTACTGGAACACATAAATTTATTTTTCTGTCATGTTCTTTTTTAAATAAATCCCACATTTCATATACATTTTTATCTTTAAAAATTTTGATCCAGTCAACTTTTCTAAATTCCTCTTCTAATTTTTTGAAGTCAGCATTCCTATAATCAAGATATTTCTCTTTCCAATTCAAATCCAACGTTGGCAAAGATATACTAAATTGCACAATATTGTGATCACTACTACTAAAATGTGATTTTACTTTAACATTGTCCACTAGATTATCATTTGAGGTTAATACTAAATCTAAAATACTGTCCTGTCGCGTTGGTTCTCCTACATGCTGCGTAAGAAAATTATCCATAGTTAAATCAAGAAAGTCCCGGGCTTTTTCCTCTGCATACAAAGTCCCAATTTATCCTATAATTAAAATCACCTGCGATAACAATATTTTCTTCTCTTTGGCAAACTGTTCCAAGAATTTGAAATAAACTATCTTTTTCTACTTGTGATGCTGATGTACTTAAATAACATCCTCCAATAACAATATTGCTGTTGTTTACATTACTTTTTATCTAACACCATGCTGACTCCATGTTTTCATTGTTCGTCAAGTCCTCTATTAATGTCGCTTTGAGTTCTGATTTAACATACATCAAAACTCCTCTTCCTCTGTTACCTGTCTGTCTATCTTTTCTAAATGTGTCATAATTTCTCAGTTTTATTTCTGCTTCCCCAATTTTACTTGATGCCCAAGATTCAGTAATTATTATATCTGGGTCTTTTTCATAAACATATGCATGTAGGTAAAGTACTTTATTAACTATACTTCTTGCATTAATCAAAACTGCTTTCAATTTTGTTTATCCTAGAACTATTTTCCTTATAACTAAGTTTATTTACAATAACATCTTGCTGGCTTACTGATGCTCTCATTGGTTCGGCACCTTTTGAACAACTTTTCCTCAGCTTATTATCCAGTTTTGGAGATTTTGAGAACCTTCTCTTCTCTTTTAGCTGATTTCTTAATTTAAAATCTTCTTCCTGCTGCTCCTTGGTTCTATCTGAATCAACATAAATACTTTTTCACTCTGGTATATTATCAAGTATTTTTGTTTTATTCAAAATTTTGTATTTCTGGTCCTTATCCTTCACTTTTACAAACATCATCTTCGGCTTATTTCTATAATTTTCCTTCTTCGGCAACCTTTTTGCCTCAACTACATCAATATTTCCGACTTGTAAAATATCCCAAAGTATATTCAATATATCCCTGTCATCATTCGCATTCTGCAAATTCTTTTTATTAATTTCCCTGATGTCCATCTCACTAATTTGTTTCATATTCTTTATTATCAAGCAATTCTCTTTTTCTTGTCTTCTTCTATTTTCAAAAAACTCTTCTCTAGATATTTTCTTTATATTTCCTCTGAATTCTTGATTTTTTACCTGAATCACATCTTCAACCTTATTATCAATTTCATCTACCTTTTTTTCTATTTCATCATTTTTTGTTTTAAGTTCAGTTACCAACTTTAAGACATCTACAGCCTTCGAGTCACAGTGGGAGCAAAACCAGTGAGTTTTGCCTTTCAAAATTGTTTTCAAAGCATTGTACACATCCTCCTCAATTTTCTCACAAAGTGTATGGAACCAAAGTCCACAATATTCACAAAGTAAAGCAGGTTCTGACTGTTTCACATTAATTTTACATTTTCCACATGAATCTGAATTTTTTGTTTTTATTCACCATTTTGCAATATCAAGCCTATTGAATAAGTTTGTTAAATTAGCCACTCTTATACTGTATACAGTATAGAATACTGTATACAGTACTCTAGATGTGGCCTAACATAAGAGTTATAGAGATTAAGAATAACCTCCTTAATTTGGTAACCGACATTTCTCTTAATGAAACCTAGCACTCTATTTGCCCTATTTCTTGCTTCAATACACTGCTTAGAAAACCTTAATGACTTATCTATTACTACTCCTAGATCTTTCTCATCCTCTACTGAGCTCAGCCAATGCCCATCCATTTCATAGTTAAATTCTCTATTATCTTTTCCCATGTTAATAACTTTGCACTTATCATGGTTGAAAGTCATTTGCCACTTTATGTGACCAGGATAACAATTTATTTAAATCCCCCTGCACTTTAAAATTATCATCAATATCTTTAACTACAGCTGCTAATTTGGTATCATCCGCAAAAATTGACACTTTATTATTAACTACATGATAAGGAAGAGGAAAATAGAATATTATAACTTGAAAATTAATGAGGCTGGATCAGATACAGCAAAGTTATATAAGTTTTTGAATAGTTTATCTGGTAATGTAAGAAGGAAGAAACTCCCTGATGGTTTTAGTGACTCTGAATTAGCTGAGGCCTTTTTATTGTTCTTTAGAGATAAAATGTTACATATAATCAGTGGATTTAATGATACACGTTCTGTAGCTGTGGTTGTACCTGTTACTGAATTTAGACTATTGAGTTTTCAAACTGTGAATAAGGATGCTCTTGTTCGAACAATAAATAGATCAAAGAAAACATTCTGTGCCATTGATCCAATGCCAATGTCAGAATTGAGTATGGCAGAAAACTTTTCCCAACTTATAGATATTTTGATAATATTGGTGAATACTAGTATATCTACATGTTCTTTTCCTGAATCTGAGAAATCTTCCATTGTAAAACCTATACTAAAGGGGTCATTGGATTGTCAGAGTTTGAGCTCGTATAGACCAGTTTCTAATTTGTCTTATCTAAATTATTAGAATATGTGATTCTTGAACAATTGACTGATTACTTGGAACAGATCCATGCTTTTCCTGACTGTCAATCAGCTTACAGGCAGTTGTATTCCACTGAAACTACTTTATGTTCTGTTATAAATGATGTATTGGAAATAATGGATGAGGGTAAATGTGGGATATTAGTCTTGCTTGATCTCAGTGCAGCCTTTGACACTGTTGTACATGAGTTACTTTTAAATGACTTGAGATATATTGGTATTGAAGACAGGGCACTTCAATATTTAGATAGCTACATCAAAGATAGGACATACAGTGTACAAATTGGTAATTCATTTTCATCAACGCAAGCCTTCACACGAGGTGTCCCTCAGGGAAGTGTATTGGGCCCCATTCTCTTTTGTATTTATACCATTGGTTTATCAGCAGTTTTAGAAAGACGGAGTTAAATTTAAATTATATGCTGATGACACCCAGTTTTATTTCTCAATCTCTGACATTGAAAGTACTGTTCAGGATCTTAATGACATTTTACTAAGTATTGAAAATTGGATGGATTTCCAACAATTAAAGCTTAATTCTGATAAAACTGAATATATGTTAGTTGGCAGCAAAGATAAGCTAAGAATTCTGGGCAACATTGTATTGAATTTAAATAACAATCCTGTTAATTTTGTTGATAAGGTTCGTGATTTAGGTGTCATACTTGACTGTCATATGTCTCTCAATGCTCAAATCAATAATGTTGTAAAAATTGCTGGCTACCACTTGAAGAACATTGCATTTGTTAAAAAATATTTAAATGAGTGTTCTGTTTTAAAACTTGTAATCAATTGTGTAATTAGTAGAGTTGATTATTGTAATTCAATTTATTGTCATTTACCTAGGTCACAACTGAAAAAATTACAACTAATTCTGAATAGAAGTGCAAGGCTTATTAAGGGTATACTACATAACATAACATAACATAACATAACATAACATAATTACACGGATGACAAAAGCCACAAGGGCCTATCAAAGGTCATCCGCCTCCGTCAAAACCCACCCACAAAAAGCACCATCACCAGGGGAAGACAAAATCAAAGTCCACCACAATATAATATAACGGATGACAAAAGCCACAAGGGCTCATCATAGGTCATCCGAGTCAAGCGGCCTCTTTTTCAAGGCACCCAAACTCCCAGGAAAACTACATCCAGAGGATTGCATCCAGAAACAAGGGTATCACCAATCAAGGCTTGTCAAGAACTAAATCATGCAGCTATAGATATATACAAACAATATTAATATATACAAAACTTAGGAACCATCACAACCTTCCCTTCCCATAAACTCATCCAACCTACTCTTAAATACATTTAGATTTGGACTACCTACTACCCTCTGCGGCAATTTGTTCCAGAAGTCTACCACTCTATTGGTGAAAAAATACTTTCTTAAATCCAACCTACACCCTTGCTTTTTAATTTTCAAGTGGTGACCTCTAGTCCGATTTCCATCATCTAACTCAAAAAACTTGCTAACATCCAATTTATCTATCCCGGAAAAAATTTTAAAGAGCTCAATCATATCCCCTCTCACACACCTCCTTTCGAACGAGAACATATTTAACACCCTCAGTCTATCTTCATATTCAAGGTGCCTCAGGGAAGGAATAATCTTTGTTGCCCTCCGTTGCACTGACTCAAGAAGGTTAATATCGTGTCTAAAATGTGGGGACCATGCCTGTATACAGTACTCTAGATGTGGCCTAACATAAGAGTTATAGAGTTTAAGAATAACCTCCTTACTTTTGTAACTGACATTTCTCTTAATAAAACCCAGCACTCTATTTGCCCTATTTCTTGCTTCAATACACTGCTTAGAAAACCTTAATGACTTATCTATTACTACTCCTAGATCTTTCTCATCCTCTACTGAGCTCAGCCAATGCCCATCCATTTCATAGTTAAATTCTCTATTATCTTTTCCCATGTTAATAACTTTGCACTTATCAAGGTTGAAAGTCATTTGCCACTTATGTGCCCAGGATAACAATTTATTTAAGTGCCCCTGCACTTTAAAATTATCATCAATATCTTTAACTACAGCGGCTAATTTGGTATCATCCGCAAAAATTGACACTTTATTATTAACTGCCTCCCCAAGATCGTTTATATAGATGACAAATAATAATGGACCTAGAACTGATCCCTGAGGAACCCCACTGATAACATCCCTCCACTCTGACTTTACACCATTTAGCACTACCCTTTGCTTCCTGTCTTTCAGCCACTCAGCTATCCAATTTGAAACACCCCCACATATCCCAATCATTTTTAATTTATGAACTAGTCTCCTGTGTGGTACCTTATCAAATGCTTTACTAAAATCTAAGTAAATTATATCTACATTCTCTCCTTTATCTACTTGATCTGTTACAAACTCCAGAAAGTCTAGTAAGTTAGTCAAACATGATCTACCTGATCTAAACCCATGCTGAGCATCGCTGATTAACCCCTCCCTCTCTAGATGTTGGCAAATCCCTTTTTTAACTATTTTCTCAAGAATTTTACAGACTACAGGAGTTAGGCTAACCGGTCTAAAGTTATTTGGATCCTCTTTACTACCCTTCTTGAAAATGGGGACTACATTCGCTCTCTTCCAATCATCGGGTATTTCTCCATATTCCAATGACCTAGTATATAACTTGTCCAGAGCTATTGAGATACTTTCTACCCCTTCCTTAAGTATCCTAGAATGAATATTATCAGGGCCGGAGGCCTTGGTAGTATCTAAATCACCTATTAGTCCTTTTATCATCCTCCGATTCACACAAATGTTAGTAAACACCTCTTTTCCTGACCTATGAGTACTATACATAGGACTATTTAGTTTCTCTTTTGTAAATACTGATGCAAAATGACCATTTAGTACCTCAACTATTTCCTCATCAGTTTCTCTCACAAACCCTTCATATTTGATAGGTCCTATTTTAACTCTGCCAGACTTGTTATTAGTTTTATAGTAACTAAAGAACTTTCTAGGATCTTTGTTGCTATCCTGAGCTAATTTAATTTCTGACACCCTTTTGTTCTTCTTTATAATCTTATTTAACTCATTCCTAGCCATTCTATAATCACTTAAATTTTGAATATTATTTTCTACCTGTAATTTTTTATATGCCCTTTTCTTCTCTGAAATTTTTCTAGCTATCTCCTGATTCCACCATAATGGTTTCCTACTTTTGTTCCTAATGGCCTTCATTGGGATACATTGTTCTTGGACTACATTTATTATATGCTTGAAAGTATCCCACATCCCATAAGCATTTTTACCTCTGAATTCTATATCCCAGTCTACCAAATTTAGCAAGCTTCGAAGTTTTACATAATCTCCCTTATGAAAATTTGGAACTTTTTCAGCATTCTCAGTTATTTTACCCTTCTCAATTCCCAAGTTAAAACGAACTATCTGATGGTCACTATTTCCCAATGCTTCCCCAACAGTCAATTCTTGAACTAAATGATCACTGTTAGAAAGTACTAAATCTAATATATTGTCCCCCCTCGTTGGCTCATTAACAAATTGATTCAAAAAATTATCCTCAAAGCATTCTATGAACCTGCCACTTGTTCTATCCCTACCTATCATATTTTCCCAGTCCACAGAGTTTAAGTTGAAGTCCCCAATAATAACTGCATCTGTTTCACATCCCTTACTTATTTCCCTTATCATTAGTTCATCTATATCATCAGTCTGCCCAGGTGGCCTGTAAAAAGCTCCCAAATGCACCATTCTATTTTTACTGAACCTAATATCTATCCAAAGTGACTCAACTCCATCCTGCTTTATTGAAGTATTTAAACTTGAAACAATGTTGTTTTTTATATAGATAATTATTCCTCCACCAATCCTACCTGTCCTTTGACTAATGTACATATTATAGCCCTGAAAATCAAATTCACTTATAGTGTCACTAAATTCTATTTCATTAACCCATGATTCAGTAACGCATAATATATCTATATCCTCATTGCTAATATAACTAAATAGCTCATCCTTCTTGTTTCTAAGACTACGAGCATTTGTATAGAAACAATTTAACCCCCCTATCCCTGAAGCACCTCTTGAAACTTGAATGACCTCACCTCTATCGCCTTGGAACCTATTTCTGTTATCTGCCAAGTCCATTCTACTTTCAGTACTATAATGTCCTCTCATAATTCCCTGACCACTATTAGTATCTAGTTTCCCGCCCGCAAAGACCTAATAACACGATCATACTCCTCCCACAACACATCTACCCCCCTCCTACTCAAAGAGACAGGATTACCCCTGTATTAATTGATTTACACTGGCTGCCTATCAAGGCTAGAATTATTTTCAAAATTTGTGTCTTAACACATCAAGTATTGCACACTGGTTCACCATTATATCTGAGAAGCTTAATACATGTTATTCAACCAACGGAAGACACCATCAACACCCGTAGAGCTGCTACCGGAGTAACCCTTTTTGAGCCAAGATTTTTAACAGGTGCTGGCTTTCGCACCTTCAAATGTGCTTCTCCAAGATTTTACAACCATCTTTCCCTGAACATTAGACAAATTGAAGACATTAAGAACTTTAAAAGAAAATTGAAAGCACATTTGTTCTCCGAGTGTTATGATTTAAGTGATAAGACCATTTGTGAATTATTTGCTCTTTGAAAAAGAAAACTATATGTCAATGGTCCTGCAGAGCGCCATTTCGGCGGAGTGGGACCTGTTAAATAACAACAATAACAATAACAATAACAAAAGATCGTTTATATAGATGACAAATAATAATAGTGAAAAAATATTTCCTAACATCGAGTCTGCACCTCTGTTTTTTAATCTTTATGCAGTGACCTGTAGTCCTATTAATACCTTCTAACTCAAATAACTTGCTGAAATCCAATTTATCCATCCCAGAAAAGATTTTAAAAAGCTCAGTCATATCTGCCCTCACACATCTTTCAAATGAGAACATATTTAATACTCTCAGTTTATCTTCATATTCAAGGTGGTTCAGGGAAGGTATTATTTTTGTTGCCATACTTTTTATTGACTATAACAAGTTTATATCATGTCTCAAATGTGTTGACCATGCTTGTATACAGTACTCTAAATGTGGCCTGACATGAGTTATATAGTTTAAGGATAACCTCCTTACTCTTGTAGCTAACATTCCTTTTAATGTAACCTAGCAGCCTATTTGCTCTATTTTTTGCTGCAATACACTGCTTTGAAAACATCAGTGACCTAACTACTACCACTCCTAAGTCATAACATAACATAACATAATTTCACGGATGACAAAAGCCACAAGGGGCCTATCAAAGTTCATCCGCCTCCGTCAAAACCCACCCACAAAAAGCACTAATGCCAGGGAAAGACAAAATCAAAGTCCCCCACAATATAATATAACAGATGACAAAAGCCACAAGGGCCCATCACAGATCATCAGAGTCAAACGGCCTCTTTTTTAAGGCACCCAAACTCCCACAAAAACTACATCCAGAGGATTGCGTCCACAAACAAGGGTATCACCAATCGAGGCTTGTCAAGAACTAAATCATGCAGCTATAGATATATACAAACAATATTAATATATACAAAACTTAGGAACCATCACAACCTTCCCTCCCCATAAACTCATCCAACCTACTCTTAAATACATTTAAATTTGGACTACCTACTACCCTCCACCGCAATTTGTTCAAGAAGTCTACCACTCTAATGGTGAAGAAATATTTTCTTAAATCCAACCTACACCCTTGCTTTTTAATTTTCAAGTGATGACCTCTAGTCCGATTTCCATCATCTAACTCAAAAAACTTGCTAACATCCAATTTATCTAGCCCAGAAAAATTTTTAAAGAGCTCAATCATATCCCCTCTCACACACCACCTTTCGAAGAGAACATATTTAATACCCTAAGTCTATCTATATATTCAAGGTGCCTCAGGGAAGGAATAATCTTTGTTGCCCTCCGTTGCACTGACTCAAGAAGGTTAATATCGTGTCTAAAATGTGGGGACCATGCCTGTATACAATACTCTAGATGTGGCCTAACACAAGAGTTATAGAGTTTAAGAATAACCTCCTTACTTTTGTAACTGACATTTCTCTTAATGAAACCCAGCACTCTATTTGCCCTATTTCTTGCTTGAATACACTGCTTAGAAAACCTTAATGACTTATCTATTACTACTCCTAGATCTTTCTCATCCTTTACTGTACTGAGCTCAGCCAATGCCCATCCATTTCATAGTTAAATTCTCTATTATCTTTATGCATGTTAATAACTTTGCACTTATCAAGGTTGAAAGTCATTTGCCACTTATGTGCCCAGGATAACAATTTATTTAAATCCCCCTGCCCTTCAAAATTATCATCAATATCTTTAACTACAGCTGCTAATTTGGTATCATCCGCAAAAATTAACACTTTATTATTAACTGCCTCCCCAAGATGGTTTATATAGATAACAAATAATAATGGACAGAGAACTGATCCCTGAGGAACTCCACGGATAACATTCCTCCACCATTAGCACTACCCTTTGCTTCCTATCTTTCAGCCACTCAGCTATCCCAATCATTTTTAATTTATGAACTAGTCTCATATGTGGTACCTTATCAAATGCTTTACTAAAATTCAAGTAAATTACATCTATATTCTCTCCCTTATCTACTTGATTTGATACAAACTCCAAAAAGTCTAGTAAATTAGTCAAACATGATCTACCTGATCTAAACCCATGCTGAGCATCGCTGATTAACCCCTCCCTCTCTAGATGTTGGCAAATCCCTTTTTTAACTATTTTCTAAAGACTTTTACAGACTACAGGATTTAGGCTAATCGGTCTAAAGTTATTTGGATCTTCTTTACTACCCTTCTTGAAAATTGGGACTACATTCACTCTCTTTCAATCATCAGGTATTTCTCCATATTCCAGTGACCTAGTATACAACTTCTCCAGAGCTATTGAGATACTTTCTACCCCTTCTTTAAGTATCCTAGAATGAATATTATTAGGGCCGGAGGCCTTGGTAGCATCTAACTCACCTATTAGTCCTTTTATCGTCCTCCAATCCACACTAATGGTAGTAAACACCTCAGGGACCATTAATCTCAATGCCAGGGGTTGTGTGACAGGCATACCAACCCCTGATTTCATTTATTTTCTTTCACATGGAAGTTGAAGAGGTAGTGGAAGACATATGCCCTCCAGGAGTCAATGCATGCCTGATGTAAAGTTCACTGGCAAATGGCTCTAGTTCAATTTCAGTCAATATGGTTTGGAGTTCCATGCATGAGTCTTTTTATAAGCTTCCACCACATGGTTGCAATCAGCATTCCACCATGGGACTGATGTATTTCTCCTGGACTAGTCAACAGGCCTTCCTCCTTAGCAGAATCATAGACTGCTAAGAGCTCTTTTAAAATCAAAGAAAAATATCTAACACCTTGAAGATATGCTATGGGACTCTCCTCCCTGAGGATCACTGTGTCGTGGTGGCGGGGCTTGCATACCTCAATGACACAGTGAAGACTGTGATGGACATTATTATCCATCAGTCTGTCTTCAGGGATCCTACCTTGCTGAACAGGCCACTGTGGAGGAGTCAGACTAAGGATCCTCACACCCATGGTTAGTACCACTGTACAGGTTGCTGATCATGTTCACAGAAGGTATCGCCTTGAAGGCTGCACTTGTTCTGAGGCTGATAGTGGTTCACAGCATGGGTCAAACTTCCATTCATGACATTGCACTATTTTTTAAATGACAGCAGTAATGTGGGGGAGGGCTCCCCTGAGGACTGTGTAAAGCGCCTAGTCTGGGGGCAGTTACATTAACATGACTCCATTTTCCCAGGGGTACGGGTTCTTTTAATACAAATATTTATGGGTAAAAATAATAAAAACTTTTTCCAGAGGCCTCAGGCTTCTGGTTCCCATGCCACCAATGGCCGTGATCTTCATAGACTCAATTCTTTTGGTTCTGAGGTTGACGATGATTTTGATTATGATAAATTTGTAGTTTTAAAATCAGACAAAGATACACCAATAAGTAAGGTTGACATTTTCAATGTCTATGAAGACTTTGTTGCCAAATGTAGTGAACCTGCCCAAATGTGTCATGCTAGAACCATGCCAGTTTATACAGATTGCCCCCACTCCCAGAGGGGGTTGTTTCCATGCTGTATTTCCTCTGTTTAAGCTGACATTTTCAATGTCTATGAAGACTTTGTTGCCAAATGTGGCCTAGTAATGATGGCTACCTTGTTGTGGAGTCCTCTTCATTTGATGAGCATTAAAAAATCAAAGCACTAGATTCTCTTGCTTCCCTCAATATCTCCTCTTCAGCCCATCCTACCTTTAACACCTGTAAGGGAGTTATCAGATCGGGGGAGCTTATTGAATATGATGTGGACCGGCTTGTTGCTAAACTGACTTCTCAGAAGATAGTTGGTGCATACCACGTCACTCATAATGTTAATGGCATCAGAATTCCTTCCACTACTATCATATTAACTTTCAATAGGTTGGAACTCCCTCAGAATATCAAGGCTGGTTATCTGTGTATTCCTGTGAAGCCCTATGTGAAGAATCCCCGTAGGTGCTTTCATTGTCAATGTTTTGGACATGTCAGTAAGCACTGCAGCCAGGAGAGGGTATTTGTCAGTTGTTCCTCATCCCCCTTGTTGTGCCAACTGTGGTGGCAATCACTTAGCCACCTCTAAGCAGTGCACCTTTTTCTTGTATGAGAGAGGGGTTGTTGCTCTTCAGAATAAATTCTGAATTATCATGAAGGATGCTAGAAGGAGAGCTAAAGAATTATACATACAACCAGGAGTGAGTTTTGCTGACACTTAGAGTGACCAGACCAGTCTAACAAACATCAGAGACCATTCAGCCCTCTACTTTTACAGCCACAGAATATCCATCAAAAAGCCCCAATAGAATCTCTCCCTCAGAATAATGCTCCTCCTTCCTCTCCAATCATTAGGGAGGTTCCTGCTTCTAAACTAAGGCGCAAGAGGACTCACTGTTCCTCAGATTCCCCTCCATCAGCATCTAACCAACCATTGATATGTCCTGAAGACATGGAGGCAGATTCTGAGGATGTTTGTGTGGTGTTCGTTTCACCTTCGGACATCCACCCTCCTCCCACTGAATCTGCTTTGAGTCATCGGTCACAACTAGCCAGCCTATTACATCCATAGCATCAGTAACTCCAGAAGAAGCTGATTGGATTTTTTCTGATCCAGCTTTGGCTGTGGCCCTTTTGGAAGAGGAGAAACAGCTTTCTGGAGTTTCTTCACTCAGCCCAGCTGACCCACCAACCACCTCTCAGAATGACTTGGTACCATCTCTTTCAACATTACTACATACCAGTACAGAGGCATTTTTGCTAGCAAAAACCCCTCCCTCATATTCACAACTAACAGATGGTTCTTTGCCCTCTAATAAAAGAGCCATCCCCAAAACATTCAAACTACCTATACCTCAAGCATTAATTACACCTAAAAATCAAAAAGGTTCAAAACCTCAGTCACCTTCACCAGGTGCAAAGAAAAATTTAATTACCCTTAAACGATGAATATGTTTCCAATTGTTCATTGGAATTACAAGAGATCTTCTCCAAATGGGAAGAATTCAAACTCCTGCTTCATGATTACAACCCTTGCTGTATAGCATTACAGGAGACACAATTGGGTATTCATCAATTACCCAATATCCGCCACTATGTGGGATATTTTAAGAATCCACTAGAACCCATTCATGGTTTGGCTATTTTTGTCAGTGAAGACTGTTCTCACTTGGCAATCCTGTTGAGAACAGACCTTCAAGCAGTGGCGATTTGTGTGTATACCAATCGTTTATACACAGTCTGCTCACTGTACCTCCCTCCTGGTGAAGGAGTAGTTGCTTCAGAGTTGGCTAACAAATTAGCCAATCTCATCTCCCAACTCCCGACCCCTTCCTACTAGTTGGAGACTTTAATGTGAGACACTACCTTTGGGGAGAAATCTGATTGTGAGACTTATGGAGACCTTGGATTTGTCATTATTTAATGATGGCACTCCAACATCCTTCCATATCCAGACCAACAGATCTACCTGTGTAGATTTGTCACTTTGTTCCTCAGACTGTAGAGCAAATTACACTGGTCGGTGGATCTTGATCTGAGAGGAAGCGATCTCTTCCCAGTTGTTCTGACCTCATGCCTGGGTGGCCCTCCTTCCCCACTGGACATTAGCTGGAATACCAGGAAAGCCAATTGGCCAAACTTTAAATACCTTTCTCACCATTCTGGACACTTCCCTCAGGGCAACATTGACATGGTCCTGGAGAACTTCCATGATAATGTCAACCAAGTGGCAAATAAATTCTTCTATGCCCCTTTCCAAAACTGCTTTCCACAAGACCCATCTTCCTTTTTGGTCTCAGGAATGTAGCAAAGTGGTGACAGAGTGTAAGCGAGCTTGTCATCGCTACCATTGAAACCTTACAGCCATCAATAAGTATGCTCGTAGCCGAGCCAGGGCAGTATGACAGCGTACCCTCCGCCAGGCTCGCCGAATTTCCTTTAAAGGGTACATCAACTCTATCAACCAATAAACCCAGCCAGACAAAGTCTGGAAAAGAGTGAAAAAGCTCATGGACAGAGCAAGTGGTTTCTCTGCCCCCAATATAGTTGAAGCAGGTGAGCTTTGGGGAGACTTGTCCAGAAATTCAAATGTCCTGGCAAAGACATTTGCTGACATTTCCAGCCCTAAAAAATTATTCCTTAGAATTTCAACATGTCAGGAAAATACAAGAGCAGTGCCTCTTGAACTTCAGTGATCCCTGTATGGATAATGAACCATACAATAAGCTCTTTTCCCTCCATGAACTTCAAAGTGCTCGTAAAAGATGTGGATCCATCACATCTGGTCCTGATGGTATCTCTTATGATATGATCAGGAATATGCATTCAACACTCATTTCATATCTCAATATATTTAACTATATCTGGATTAAGGGCTTTTTCCCTTCCAATTGGAGGGAAGCAATCATACTTCCCCTTCGTAAACCAGGAAAGAAAGGGACACTTCCGACCCACTATCGCCCAATTGCCCTTACTTGTTTCCCATGCAAGCTTTTTGAAAGAATGGTGAGTGCCAGGTTGGTATGGTTTCTGGAGAAACACAACCTTATTTTTCCCTCACAGTTGGGTTTTAGAAAGAAACAATGCACCACAGACCTGCTGGTCAGGATGGAGGATTGCAATCGACAAGCTTTCTCAAAGAGACAACACTCCATTGTTGTCTTTTTTGATATAGAAAAAAGCATATGATACCACCTGGAGGTATAGTATCCTGAAGCAACTATATGACTGGGGTATCAAAGGCCATCTTCCTAGGTTCATGCAGCAATTTCTTGCTGGACACACGTTCTGTGTTAGGGTAGGAAATGTCATATCGGAGCCTGTTGATCAGATAGAGGGCGTGCCACAAGGAAGCGTTTTGAGTGTCACCTGCTTCTTGGTGGCTATCAACAGCATTATTACTGATCTTCCGGCAGAGGTAATAACAACTCTTTATGTGGATGACTTGGCTGCCATTTGTCATCCATAAATTGCAACTGGCCATTAATATCATTGCCAAGAATGCCGCTGCAAAAGGCTTCCGACTGTCACCCTCAAAAACAAAGGCAGTTCATTTTTACAATTTCAGATAAGTTGACTGGGAACAGCCAACCTTATCTTTATATGGCTTCCCCATCTCATTTGAACCTCATTGTAAATTTATTGGGGTTATCTTTGACTCAAAGCTCTCCTGGGTCCTCCATATAACTCCCTTGAAAAAATCTTGCTTGAAGAAAATGGATATCTTAAAACCTTGTATCACATGTTTCATGGGGAAGTGATTGCCATACCCTGTGGCTTTTGTATACAACCTTGATCCAGTCTAAGATGGATTATGAGTCACAGGTATACTCTTCAGCCTCATCCTCAAACCTAGATAAGCTCAATTCTATTAGAAACCAGGGAGTGCATCTAGCTTTCGGAGCATTCAAGTAATTCCCATTATGAAGTTTTATGCAGAGAGTGGGGTCCTTCCACTATCCTTTCACCACCTTAATTTTAACCTGCAGTGCCTTTTCAGGCTGCAACTGCTCCCCCACTCACCTCTATATGAGTACACCTATAATATTCACTCTGTGGCCTCATATGACAGGTTTCCTTCGCTGACTCACCCCTTTGCCCTGCATATGACTGGAGATACAGCTCAACTGAGGGAATTATCAGTTATTCCATATCAGATCACTAAAGTACCCCCATGGCTATTGCCACCCGTGAGGGTTTGCAAGATGCTGGCAAATCAAGCACAGATGGATCTAAATCCTCTGATGGAGTAGGAGCTTCTGCTATCTTTCCCTCCCAATACAGCCTCTATCTTCATGGCTGAGCTTGTCACGATACTGGTTGCACTGTATACCATCGCTTCTTCATCACCAGGATCTTATACAATATTCTCTGATTCTTTCAGCTCTTTGGAGGCTTTTGTCATTTTATTTCCAGATCACCCACTGGTTTCAAAGATCCAACAGTGGCTTTTTTATTTATCCTCGTCCCACAAAGTTTTATTCTGTTGGCTACCTAGCCACATAAGTATAAAAGGAAATGAGAGAGCAGATGCTGTTGTCAAGGCAGCTGCATCTCTAGGAACCTCCACCCCTGCTCCTCTTCCTTTCTGTCATGCCGTGCCATACATCTGTGAGTACATGGTCGGCCAGTGGCAGAAGACTTAGGATGAACTCCTCCAACTAAACTGCATGCCATCAAACAGTCTGTCCACCCCTGGTCACGCACTACTAGGACCTGTACTCAAGATGTTATTCTATTCCATCTGAGAATTGGGCATTGTTGTCTGCACATGGCTTTCTGATGGAAGGCCTTCAGCAGCCTCCAATGTGCACTCACTAGTGGAGTACCAATCTCTGTACTCCACCTATTTGCTGAATGCCTACATTTCCATACTCAGGCAAAGGCTGTTTCCTTTTATTTGCCAAGGGATGTTTCTGCAGCAGGTTCTGAGGAGCATCCTTTCCAAACATGAGTGCACCTTTAATATGAATCAAGTGTTTAAATTTTTATCAGAGGCAAATCTTTAAAGGAAATTTAATGTTTTATCATTTTTAGAACCAGATAGACATGTCGTGTCTTATGATTTTATTTTGATTTTACAGCATTCCAGAGACATTTATTTTTCTACATTTTTACTCCATCATCCTTTTTTTATATATCTTTTAGATTTTTAACCATAGTCTATGCTTTTAAAGAACATTTGAAATTTTAATGAATCATCTCTTTCTGAAAATGGCTGCGAGCTTGCCCACTTGGACTTACGCAGCACCTGTCTGTTTTGCACCATTCATTCATGCTATGGGACTCTTCACAGTTGGTACAGCGGTGAGGATGGTCATAGGAATGACAATGGTAGGCCTGCGCACAATCCACCCATGCACAGGGATGTTGGCAAGACAGTGCTTATATGATAGAACATATGGCAATTGAAGCAGTGTCTTGGATTGGATATAGTTTAACTGAATTTTGTAAGTAACCTGCCTTAAAATATGATGGGAGATCCTGATGATCAAACATTAGAAATATTGTTTGTGTGTTCATCCGAATCCTGCCAACAGTTTGCTGTTGACTATGAATGTCAATGATCCGCTGGCTAGCCAGCTTTGACTGAAGCATCTTTCGGTCATAGTTTGTTACAATAGATAACATCCTTTACTGTGTTGAAGGTTGGGTGAGATGAGACAGCAATCTCAGAGTGATCAAGAGTCTTGAGTATTTGGACAGAATCATGTTGTTAGTCGGAGGTGACCTCCACTACCATGGCTCCATCATTATAGAACCACATACCACATGGTTCACTGCACCTTTTATCAAAATCCTCACTGACATAAAATAAATTAAGTTTGGGTGGGGGAATATTGGATTTAGTTCAAAGGGAAAAAAATAAGTGGTAGTTCAAGTCAGGGTCCACCTCTGAGGAAAACAGATCTGCTGCAAGAACTTGAATGAGATCCAGAAGCATGAGGAACAGAAGGTGGAAACTTCTGTGAATTAGTTTTCAGTTTATTTTTCTCCAATACTACTCTTTTATTTAGGGGATTATCTCGAGCAGTGCAGAACCTACCTATGCAGCTGTCACTCAATGCGCACCCCTGATGGGAAGGAGGGGTCTGTGCATTCCTCAACTAGCACTTGTTTTTAGAATGGGAAGCTGCCTTTGGGATTTTCCCTTTGAGGGCTCAAAGACCATCGCAGTAGGAAGTTGTAGTCTGGGCAGCCACCACATCCAACTCAGTCCAGTTCAGCCATGAAACAACGCACCCTTGTGAGGCAGGATTGCTGCACTGAGCCAGCAAAAATCTTAACTTAATCCTCGAATGTGCACTAACACCCACACATTCATTCAGTCAAACACTACAACTAACCACACACACTCAGGCACAATCAACCACACTTGAAAGGAGATAAAGGGAGCAGGATAAGACCATGAAAAAACATAACAATGGCACTATAAATAAAAGTTAAGAAGGGAGGAGAGAAATAGTAAAATTCTACTTAGCAGTCCAGTCTAATGAGCGGACTGAGAACTGAGACCCCTCTCTAATGACAAGGCACAAGCACTCTAGAGAAGCCTATGATACTACAGGGTATTCTGGAGAGACTCCACACAATAGGGGGAATGGAACACCCAATTTTCATAACTTCATATGAGAATGTAAATTCCATGTACGGATGGAGAGAGAGCCTTCTGGCCAATAAAGCAAGAAGAGGGTCTCACCCTGGGGTGTCCTCAATGTCACTCTCTTTGCCATGAATATCATGGTATCAGTGTGCTGCTACCTGAAGATGTTCCTGCTATGCCCTACTTAGACAACCGGTTTCAGTTTTCCATGCCACCATCCATGGATCCACCCTGAACTAGATTGTTCTTAAACAGGGTTTACCTAGAAATGGTAAATTTGCACTGTTTTCTGTCTTGTTTTTGACAGATGCCTCACTTAGGAGGCCCATATTTGCAGCCTTAAGGTGTCCTGTATCCATATTATAGACAGTTTTCATTTGGGGATGATCAGCACATGGGGTGCTGATAGGGCTATTGCCTTGCTTTTCTACCAATCCTTTGTTCATTTAAAGCTCTATGTATGTAACTTTCATGCATTTGCAGCCAACGTATTGCAGGAGTACTCAATCTACTGGTAACTGGTACTTCTCTGGATACTGGTGCCTTCTGTATGTCCCCTGCTTTTCATTCCAAGAGAAATGACACTACCTCTGCACAAATGAGTGCTTTTTGCACTTCTATATATGAGCCAAGTATCTCCCTCAGTTGCTAATAGATCTTATTGCATCAGCTGCTGACCTGGACAGTGCCTATACTTCATGAGAGATCCAGTCATATCCTAAACCCTTTATGTGAGGGCTATTACCCCCCCTCCCCAAGATCTTGTAGTTCTTAATCTGGCGGTGCCTATGACTTTGTCCAGGACACCTCCCTGGAGGGTACCACCATTGACTATGTGTTGCCATTCCTCTGCTCCCAGTCTGTGTCATTCTGGATCTGTGCTAGTGTATATGGATGGATCCAAGTCCCAAGATGGGGTAGGCTTCAACACTGCATCTCCTCTTTTTGAAATTAGCTAGTCTATACCAGGTGCTGTATTTGTCTTTGCACCTATTACCTCTCCCGGTAATAAAATGAGCAGAGTCACTACCGCTTGTCCCTTTTGCTAGGAAGACATTCATAGACACCTAATTATAGAACTATGTTTTTGGTGGAGGCTAGCCTCCTCTATCTCTTTGGGGTTTTTTTAGTGTTAGATGCATGTTAGGCATACCAAAGGGGCAGTGGGCCTCAATCTAGATTCTATACCATGTTTTTTTTTTATGGGATTGTTTGTATTTTTATTGTAGTTGGTAGGATTTTGTATATTTTTGCTTTAATTTTGCCAATTTACTAGGCCCCTAGAACCATTTGCCAAATGTGTGCCTCTTTAAAAAAATATTGAGATGCCACTAACTGATTTTTGTATTGCTCTTCTTCCTCTCTCCCTAAGGTTATTTTCCAAAGCAGGGAAACTGAAAAGGATTTATTGAACCTTCTGAAGAGTCTGGTATATGAAAGAAATTTATCTATCATAAACTTCATTTAACATCCAGATAAAACTTTTGAAACAAATCAGGATCAGGATATAAACAATGAGTAACAAAAAGGGTTTATTTGCTGATGAAATGTTGGATAATAAAAGGGTGAGTTACGTGGGGGGGTTTTTCAGGTATTTTGTGTAATTAAGCAAAGCTCCCCATTCATTCATCAGTATGTTTATTTTTCATATTGTGAAATGGGCTTTGCTCTTTTGTATTGCTGTATGTTCTGCTATCACTTGACTCCACTCTGCATTAAATGCTGCAAATAGCCACTCCCAGGATAGTCTACCTTTTCCAAATTCTGCAGGGTTGATTGGCCATCTGATCAGAAGTGGAATATTTTGTTTGATTGGAAACTTTGGTGGTGTGCTTGGATTCCTAAGGCTCAGAGAATGTAATCTTGATGTCTAGAGACCTTTAAACCCTTGTTCCAAATCACCAAATTAAATTTTGGGGTGGAATGTATCATAGCTAAAGTGTGGTCTGTAGTAAGTTTATTAGGGTAGTTTCATGAATATTTTATCAACCTATTTACTCATCCTGACATTAATTCCTATCAATATATTTCCTCTATAATGAGCCTTAGGAAATTATAAGATTAATCATAATTGTAGAAACCATCACAAGATGCTACTGGAGAGATTAAAGAAATAAATAAAGAATTCTGTAAAAATCTGCTCGGCAAGTTTGATGAGAAAAAGGGGAGAAGATACAAAATTGTCCATAATTATTCAGTTAATTCCATGGTTTTATTTTTAACGGTCATTATTAAGATAAATCTAATTATTATAATTTGATTGTTTGAAATAATATTTAATTTTAGGATGATTGCTTAGATACCTCTGCCAAAAAGATAAAGAAAGAGTTTCTTGATTCATGTGAAGGAAATGAACATGGATCAAATGGTCAAGAACGAGCATTTGGTTCCTCTGAAACAATAAGCCAAATTGGACAACTCAAAGAGGTAATTTTATTGATATTTTCCTTTGCATATCATTTGTTGAGTCTGTATCAATGGTAGCTATCTTGGACTCGCCACTGCATCAGACTATTCAGTTAGTCTTAAAAATGTAGCTAGGTAAGTCTAAAGAGGATTGGTTAGTGAATTCCTAAAAAAAATAAGAAAAAAAAAGCTTTGTTTATGAAATATAAGTAAAAAGAAAGGAATGCTCTTATACATTAAGGTACATGCTTATCTTGTCATTGATGTTAGTCCATAGGTATTCTATTTAAAGGTAATATTAGTTAGCACATGATTGCATGTACAAATGCAAAAGATTTAAATTATTAATGCCCAAGTTTTGTAATCTTTATGCATTGGAAAGTAAAATTCAATCCTTTGTATTATTACATTAGTAGTGTAAGAGATGGTTGTGGTGACATGGTTCAGTGAGATAGAAATCATTTTCTGCATCTTATGAACAGACACAATAGGACAGAAGGAGGTCATAGTCCTTGGGTACCAAGATAGAGAGTGAGAGTTGTTGCAACTTTGAGCAACATTAAAGTTCTGGAGGCAGTACAGTGCTACAGTAGGACTCTTTGAGACCCTAATACATCTCCCATTATATTAAGAGATAAAATCCCTGAATGCAATGGATGTGATAGGAGTGAGGCATTTGCCTGTATTTTCTCCTTATGGAAAATGGAATGTCAGAAAATTTTGAAAAAATAGTTTGCAGAGAAAATAGAACTTTGAGAAGTAAAGATGTATGAAATATTCATTCATTGGCCAATTACACTACTAGTGCATGGTGAGAATTGAATCTTAAGGTCATTAACTTGAATATGAATATTTGGGCGGTAGCTCTTTTAGTTCTTTTTCCTACATTTCATATTAATAAAAATATTGGTTACCATCAAATAGCCCTCGCGTAATTAAATAGAATTGACTTTGTATTATTGTAGGAGTGGTTTGAAGAGATTTTAATTAAAGAGGAAATTAAAGAAGAACCACTGGATGATGTAAGTCCTCTTCTTGATGAAGAGAGAGAGAATTCCCAAGAAGAAAACTCAATCCCCAAATCCTCTACTGAAATATTCCTACAAAACTGCCTTCAAGAAAAGGTAATTTTGCCATCTTTAATATTAAATAAATTTATTCACAAATTTTAATGTACTCTAAAGACGTAGTAATTCAGGTGAAAGTTTATAACCCCTGTAAAGTCTCATGATTAAAATCTAACAAATGTCAACTAACTAAATCTAGATGTGAGGTTGCTAGCCTGAGAAGATACCCGTGCAAAGTGTCTTATACTGTGAGTGCTATATGCAGATCTTATCAATCATGGTGGTTAATTTCAATCAATGTGTGAACCAAGTTGAGAGGGGATGAATTGTGTGGGGTATATGTAAAATGGAAAAAGTATATTGGGCCATTCCTCCCTTGTGGATGAAATTCCCCAATTATACCCTGCATGGGGCTACCCTATATATAGCCTGTTATAATTGGTACATGGAAGAGCTGCACATCATCAAAGCCTGAGTGCCAATTAGGGAAGCCGAATCACCGGGTTGATTTAAACAATCTGACGGCTTGGGAAAGCTGTTGGTGCACTTCCTCTTCGCTCCTTCTCACTGCTACCTACCTATTTATTTTTTTACTCTACAACTATTCCCTTACCCTTTTGCATACCTGCAATTGATGTTGTCTCCTGGACAGAGAGAAAACTAGGGGTTTTCTCTCCTTGTGTAACCTATTACTCTAGGTACCTGAGTGCAAATTAGGAAATTCCTGTCACTGGGTTGATGTGAACTCTGATTTGGTCTTGTGAAGTTGTTGATGCATTTCCTCCTTGCTTCCTTACACCATCCCTTTTTTTCAATAACTCCACTCAACTTTTGCCTAAGTTTAAAGACTCAACCACCTACCCATCTCATGCTAGATCAGAAAAATAGTTTTGGAAACTATAAATAATGGAGGGGAACCATCCTAACCCTATTAGAGGGGTAAGAAGCATCACCCCCTGGACCTTGACAAAGCATCTCCCAGACCTGAGGATTGTGACCTTAATTTGGACCCAGCATACCTGTTTCCCCTCTCTTCCCAATGGATGTCTGCCCTAGTGATATTTTGCAATGGGCGATGGGTCTTATTATGAATCCCATGGCAGGATATCGATACCTGGGGAAGAGGGGAGCATTTGATGGCCTCCTCCCCGAGATATAGGGTCTTCCTTGTGGCTAACATGGGTTCAGTGCAAGATACTGCCAAAGCTGAGTCCATCCCTGTACAATGAGAGGAGGGACCTCCTCCCCCATCTTGCCCCCCCTTACTAGCAAAAGCCTTATACATCTCGGCATGAGCATGGCTTAGGCTGGTCCATTCACCTTGAGCGATTGACTAAGGGGTGAAGAGGAGCGGGTTAACTCCCCTCTGTTATTTAAATAGAAAGAGCAGGAAGAAGAATGACACAGTTCCTCTCCCTCCTTAGAGGGGGGAGTCAGCGCATCGTCCGGCCAACAGCGCTCGGAGTTATGCCTCCGGGAAGCGTATGGCCATTTCCGTGAGGGTCTTCTCTTCGAAGAGGGCCACCGCATCTCTTCCGAGCTAGGCCTGGAGGGCATATTCCTTCAATGGAATTGCCACGTACTCCGGGCCAATTTGGAAGAGCTGCGGAGGCTCGTCTTCTCCCGTTTTTCCTTAACTATCTTTTTGCAGGAGACCATGCTGGGAAAGTGCCCCCTGTCCACCCTCCCGGGGTATAAGGGTTTTGCGACCCCACCACAACGGGATGAGGACTGGTCAGGAGGATGCTCTATTAACACCCGGTATGATGTCTCCGTTCTTCTCTTTGCTTTAGATACATCCATCCCCGTAAGGGGCGCGGCGATTTGCCTTCCTGCTTAGCCTCTTCTTTTTTCAGACAGCCTGTATTTCTCCTACTTCCTCACTTTCCCTACAACCTCTCCCACAACTTTCTCTGGTCAGCCTCTAATTTAACAGGGTAGATGCTGACCTTCTCAACCAATTCAATTATCCCGGATCGGGACTGAGAGGGGAGGGGACAATGTTCCCTAACCCCTGAGCTCCGGTTTGGGATGGTGGGTTCTTAACAAGCTGCTTCATCACCACCCATACCTTCCTCACATTCCCTTTCCTTCTCACTTCATACTATAAATTTTATGCCGTGGCCAAGATGGAGCCGCCATGCCGAAGGGCTGCCAGGTCACCAGGTGGGAGGGTGGCCTTAAATGGCAGCACCTGGCTCTGCGAGCCCCATATGCACCCCTTGCAGAGCAGGCTACTGCAGGAGTGATTACCATTGGCTTCCCGCAGAAAGAATAGGGTCCTCATGTCCAATGATGAAAATAAAAAAAAATCCCCTTTCACCCTCACGATCAACGGAGCAGCCTTCGGGCAGCTGCACAGAAAAAAATGGAGGTCCCCCTGCCCCTGTGCTCTCACAGGGGACCCTCCCCCTCACCTCCCTCTTTCCAGTGGCAGCCACCCCTTTATTTTCCAAGGGGACTTCTAAAAGAACCAGCAGGCAGCCCATAGCCGACCGCTCCCCATTGAAGCGGCTCGGTGGGACAAACCCCCTTAGGGGGGAGAGGGAAGCCAGGCCCCATCGGTCGCTTCCCTCAGAAGACCTGTTGGCAAGAATATTGAACCTTGTCGCCTGGGTCAAGGCCTGTGCCTCCCAAGATGAGACTAAAGACAATGCTGCCATTAGGACCTGCGAAGTTGGTGTTGGGGGGGGGGGAGATGGCCAACTGGAGGCCCCCTGAAATAGACATGGTCCTTGAGGCAACCTAGCCTCAGATGGTAGGACCTTCCATGGGAGCGAATCCAGGCTCGGCACCAAGCACCGAACTCGAGTCCGCCCCTATGTAAGGTCCTCCTCAAACGCCTAGGGTTTCCGAGGCAGTGCAAGGAGGGGAGGGATCTCCTCCGACCAGTGCCCCTGCGACTGCCAGGACCTTGCTGAGGCCGGTACATCTGGCCTGGGGACCCTGCCGGTAGAGGGGAGAAGTGGGTTCATTCCTCGCCCTCCTCTCCTAAAAAGAAAAAAAAGACTAAAAAGACTCGGGGCTCCTCTCCATCCGCAGGGACTGCGGGGATGGATGGGTCTGCTGCCACTTTGGTAAGTGACGAAGTCAAGATCGGCACATCCGGCCCCTCTGCCCCCCAGGGTGCGGAACCCTGACTAGGACCAAAAGTGCGCAGGGCGGAGCCTTGATAACATCGGGGCCCCTCATTCAGAGTTTACCTGGCCTTTTCGAGCCTGCTTGCTTCAAACGCTCTCTGGTTATTCGCTCCACTGATAGCAGCATATTGGCTAAGGGCAACAAGATCCATCAGTGTGATTGGTAGAGAGCCGCAGGTCACCCGTTTCTCGGACGGGAGCCTTTTAGCGAATGCGTGGAATCCCTCCGAGACGGCCATGATTAGTGCCCTTCGGACACTTGATGGCACGCCTGTGAGTGTGACGTCGCACTCTACCATGAACTTGCTGAAAGGAGTAGTTTATGCCAAGAAACTCGTGAACTACTCCATAGAGGATATCACCTGGAGCTGGCCGACCATGGAGCGTTCAGGGTCGAACGTGTGATACGAAAAAAGGGAGGGGCCTCGAGACCCACCCCTACACTCTTCGTCACGTTCGACTGTAACAAGCTCCCTGAGTAGGTGCGTGCCAGTTGGTATTGCTACCGCGTGAATGCATTCGTGCCACTGCCGTGGAGGTGCTATTACTACCACCGCTTCGGCCATACAAATCCCTCCTGTCGACGTGCAAAGTCGTGGTTACCCGAAACCTGTGTAAGTTGCTCCAAGGCCACACACGATAAGTCCAAATCGTGTGTGGCCAAGTGTGTCAATCGCGGAGAGCCGCACGCCGCTAAATCGAAGCAATGTGGTGCGTATCTCCTTGAGAAGGAAATTCTGGCCGTTCAGGCTCAGGATCGTCTCTCATTTCGCGAGGCTAAGGATACCCTCTGCTGCTGGCCCCTCTAGGCCTACGAGTACGGTCGTTTCCGCGCCAATTCGGAACCCTTCTGCGGTTTCAACCCACCCTGACCGCTCCCTGGTAAAGCTGGCGGCACAAAGGGTCCCCACCCAGCCTTTGCTAAAACCAGGACCCCCCGTCCGTTTCCCGTAAGACGAAACGGCCACGCGCCTCCACCGAGTCGTTAGACTCACAGGAGGCAACAACCCCTGAAGTTGGTCGCCAAGCCATCTTCCAGGGTTCGTAAAGCTGCCCCCCGAAATGAGGACAGCAACAAAGGAGCTTTGGCTCCTTCCCCCACGCCCAGTGGTGGGCTGGGTGGCTTGGAGACTGTGGATCCTCGAAAAGAAGAGCCCCCGCGTCCGAAGCCGCCCCGCCCGCCTAAGGTTTCGAGGCGGAGGGAGGAAAAGACTCGCATGGCGAGCCCACCCTTCCCCAATAAGTCCTCGAAGAGGATAGCGCATTGTCGGGCGAACAGCGCCCGGAGTTCTGACTCCGGGAAGTGTACGGCCATTCCCGTGAGGGTATTCTGTTCGAAGAGGGCACCTGCGTCTCCTGCGAGCTAGGCCTGGAGGGAATATTCCCTCAATGGAATTGCCGCGGATTCCGAGCAAACGGGTAGGAGCTGCTGAGGCTCATTCTCCTGCCGTTTTCCTTTAGCTATCTTTTTGCAGGCGACCATGCTGGGCCCTGTTATTTCCACGTACATTCTACCGTCAGCCAACTTCGGCGCAGGAGACTTCCGCCGCGTCGTGGCACGGTTGCCGAGTCCCTTTCTCTTGCTAAGAGATCTGAACGGCAGGCATCCTCTCTGGGGAGATTACTCAATAAAACTCAGGGGACAAGTCCTTGCCGATCTGATCGAAGAGCTTGAGATAGGTGTCCTAAATGTGGATGAGTTTACGCATCACTACCCGAGAACCGCTTCGTTTTTCTGCCTCGGTCTATCTTTGTGCTCTCCGGATGCACAGCCTGAGTTTGATTGGAGGGTGGTCGATGACCTCCATGGTAGTGATCACTTTCCCATTCAAATATCATTTTCAGGGCAACTGCCGCCTGAGAGCCCACCTCGGTGGTGCTTGGCGCGGGCGCGGTGGCCTGCATTTCAGGAAATGACTGAATTCTCTATCTCAGTCGAGGAGCTTAGGTCGGTAGATGAGCCCGTTGAGTTCTTCACCGGCAACCTTCCCGTAAGGGGCGCGGCGATTTACCATCCTGGCCGCCGTGCTGACGGGATCCAGCGCTCCGTCCGGTCCCAGCTTAGCCTCTCTTCCTTCCTTCAGATAGCCTGTATTTCTCCCCTACTTCGTCGCTTTTCATACAACCTCTCCCACAACTTTCTCTGGTCAGCCTCTAATTTAACAGGGTAGATGCTGACCTTCTTCTCAAGCCAACTGTCCCGGATCTGGGCTGTGGGGGGAGGGGACAACGTTCCCTAACCCCTGAGCTCCGGTTCGGGATGGGTTTTTTTTAATAACCTGCTTCATCCCCACCCATACCTTCCTCACATCCCTTTTCCTTTCCTCTTCACAATCTATCAGTTTTACGCCGAGTCTAAGGTGGAGCCGCCATGCCAATGGACTGCCAGGCCACCAGGCGGGAGGGGTGGTCCTGAATGGCGGTGCCTGGCTCTGCCAGGCCTGTAAGCACCTCTTGCAGTGTGGGCAACTGCGAGGGGTGATGAGCGGTTGCATCCCGTAATAAAAAGAGGGTCATCATGCCCAATGATGAATCCAAAAAAACCCCCCTTTAATTCCTCCTGAACAAACGACGGAGCCGCCCTCGGGCAGCTCCAGCAAAGAAATGGAGTTCCTTACCCCCGCCTGTGCTTGCGCAGGGGACCCTCCATATTTTTCTAACCGGAGAGGAGGCTTACGCATCACTGTCCGAGAACCGCTTCATTTTCTTGCCTTGACCTATCTTTGTGCTATTCGGATGCACAGCCTGATTTTGATTGGGGGGTGGTCGATGACCTCCATGGTAGTGATCACTTTCCCATTCAATTATCATTTTCAGGGCAACTGCCGCCTGAGAGCCCACCTCCGTGGTGCTTGGCGTGGGCGCGGTGGCCTGCATTTCAGGAAATGACAATTCTCTATCTCAGTTGAAGAGTTTAGGTCGGTTGATGAGGCCGTTTTCTTCTTCTCCGGCAACCTCATCGCCGCGGGCCTGACTACTATTCCTAGAACGTCTGGCCGTTTTGCACGCCGACCACTCCCATGGTGGTCGGCCGAGTGTGAGACGGCCCTCAAACAGAAGCGTTATGCCTACATGCGCTATAAGGGCCGCCCGAACGATTTCACTGTCGCTGAATTTCGTCGGGCTAGGGCTAGGCTCCGGTATATTTCGAACGCCTCCCAATGTATATATCTGAATTTTTCCGAGATCCTCGATTCCGCGTACGGGTGGGGGGAACCCTCTCCGGCCCAAAGGAGCAGGAAGAGGGTGTCCCGCAGGGAAGTGTCTTCAGTGTCACTCTTTGCCCTGAGCATCAACGGCATCACCTCGGTGCTGCCGGAAGATGTTCTCGCTATGCTCTACGTGGACGACCTTTCGATCTCTTTTGGCGCGTCCCAGATGCCAACTCTGGAGCGTCGACTCCAACAGGCATTGAACCGCGTCTTTCGCTATGCCGAATCGCACAGGTTTCGGTTTTCCTTGGCCAAGACTAAGGTGGTGCACTTCTGGCGACCCAGACTGGTTTCTTAATGGGGTACGCCTGGAAGTGGTGGAATCGCAACGTTTCCTTGGTCTTGTATTTGACCGACACCTCACCTGGGAGGCTCATTTTCGCAGCCTTAGGGTCTCTTGTACCCGCTCCATGGTTATTCTCCGTTCCGTGACGTTCGAAGCTCGACTACGGATGCGAGTTTTATGCATCCGCAGCCGAGCGTTTATTGCGGAAGCTGGACTCGATCCACCACACCGTCCTTTGCCTTGCGACCGGTGCCTTCCGCAATTTCCCCATTGTGAGCCTGTTGGTCGATGCTGGGGAGATGCCACTCGCTCTACGCCGCGTGCAGTGCATTACTCGCCTGTACGCGCGAGCCCGGCGCCTCCTTCAGTCGCCAACAGTTCTCACTGCATCCGCAGCTGATCTCGACGGTGTCTATGCCGCCGAGCGACGCCTGTCATACCCTAAGCCCTTTGGGTTTAGGGCCAGGAAACTCCTTCGAGAGCTTTGTATAGCTCTTGGGCCGGTGGCGCCCCTGGTTCTGCCCCGGACGCCACCCTGGAGGGTACCACATTTGGCTATTTGTCGCCACGCCTCTGCTCCCAAAGCTTGTACAGCGCCGGGAGTATTGCGTTCGACCTTTTTGGAGCACACCTCGTGTCATGCTGGAACCGTGCCGGTGTATACGAATGGCTCCAAGTCCCAAGAGGGGGTCGGCTTCCACGCCGTATCCCCTCTGTTTGAAGTCAGCGGGGCTCTGCCATGCGCTGCGTCTGTCTTTACGGCCGAGCTGGTGGCAATACACCACTCGGTACGGGAGATTACGCGACGTGCCCGTTTCGGAGCCCAGATTGTGATCTATAGCGACTTACAAAGCGCCCTAAGTGCTCTCGGGGCATTGGAATCTCCGCATCCCCTGGTTCGCGATATCCGTGACGCCACGGCTTTGGCGACCCGGGCGGGTGTCGAGAATATCTTCTGCTGGGTTCTTGGACATGTAGGAATTGCGGGGAATGAGCGCGCCAAAGAGTCCGCGAGGACTCTGCGACCGGACCAGCGTTTCGCTCTTCCTCACACTGACTACATGGCAGGAATACGGGCAGCTCTTCGGACTGCTTGGTAAAGAAGATGGGAGACGGTCGAAGGGAACTTAAAGTTGCGTGCCATTGCGCCGCCACTGTTCCCATGGACCTATCCCCCAATGCCGCAACGGCTTCAGGTCGCTTTCTGTCGTCTGCGAATCGGACACACTCGTGTGACGCATCGCTATTTGATGGAGCGTTCGCCTGCGCCCTATTGTGACGACTGCGTCGTCCCCCAGACTGTTCGGCACATTCTTGTCGAATATCCCAGTCTGGGTGATCTTCGTGCACGTTACCTGCCCTGGTACCGGGATGGGCGGGGTCGCTACCGCCTGTCCCTTGTACTCGGGACGAGTGCGTGCACATTGACTGGTGGACTTGTTGACTTTTGGGGGGAGGCCGGCCTTCTCCCTTTCATTTAACTAAGTTTTGTTGTTTTTGTTATTGTTATTGTTATCGCTACCTAATTGTTATTTCCTTTGTTGTTTTCTGTTCAAATTTTTTAAAGTAGCCTAGAACTAGTCTGTTTGTTTACGGCGACTTATGCCCAATTGGGCAGTCACCAGATGGCCCCTTAAAAAAAAAAAAATCTCAGGCAACCTCATCGCTGCGGGCCTAGCAAATATTCCTAGGTCTGGCCGTTTTGCACGCCGACCATTCCCGTGGTGATCAGCCGAGTGTGAGATGGCCTTCAAACAAAAGTGCTATGCCTACATGCGCTATAAGCGCCGCCCGAACGATTTCCCTGTCGGTGAATTTCTTCGGGATAGGGCTAAGTTCTAATATTTTGAAGCACGCCCGCCGCTCTTCTTGGCGGGCATACGTGTCTTCCCTTAACGGAAAAGCCCCTCTAGCAGAGGTGTGGAAGCGGTTCAAAATGATTTGGGGCAAGTTCAAGCCGGACCCCGCTCCCGTTCTCCAGGAGAATGGGGCCGCAATCTCGGACCCCGCGTCCGTGGTGCAATCCTTCGCGACCGCTTTCTCTGCATTCTCTATAGACGGAGAATTCTCCCAAAACAGGTTTACTGTGAGTGAGTTGCGTTCCGCTCTTGCTTCGTGCGCGGACACCACCCATGGTCCGGACGATAACCCGTACGCCATGCTTCGACACCTGGGTGAGCGAAGCATGGCCTTTCTGTTAGATTTTTTGAACGGGATCTGGGTGGAGGGTCTCCCCCCCGGATTCCTGGCAAATCGCTACTGTGCTCGCCTTTCGCAAACCGGGGAGAGATCACTCTACTCCGGCCGGTTTCCGCCCAATCTCTCTAACCTCTTGCATGCGTAAGTTAATGGAGAAGTTGGTAATTGTTAGATTAGCCTTTTTTTCTGGACAGTGCGGCTTTTACATGTTTCACTCCAAGTCGGATGATGTGTTCCGACTGGAAAATGCTGTCTGCAAGGCCTTCCTTCGTAGACAGCACAACGCCATGGTGTTTTTCGAGCTGGAGAATGCCTATGATACGGCATGGCGATACGGTATCATGGAGTCTCTCCACACGATAGGGGCGAGGGGACCCGTCGATTCTACGTACGGGTAGGGGGAGCCTTCTCCGGCCCAATAAAGCAGGAAGGTGTCCCGCAGGGAAGTGTCCTCAGTGTCACACTCTTTGCCCTGAGCATCAACGGCATCACCTCGGTGCTCTGGGAAGATCTTCTCGCTACGCTTTAAGTGGACGACCTTTAGATCACTTTTGGTGCGGCCCAGATGCCAACTCTGGAGCGTCGACTCCAACAGGCATTTAACTGCGTCTCTCGCTATGCCGGAGCCCACCGGTTTCAGTTTTCCTTGGCCAAGACTAAGGTGGTGAACTTCTGCCGCCATCCACGGCTCGACCCTGACTCAAACTTGTTTCTTAATGGGGTACGG
The DNA here is from genome assembly GCA_963969495.1 of Ceratothoa steindachneri. Classification (NCBI taxonomy): domain Eukaryota; kingdom Metazoa; phylum Arthropoda; class Malacostraca; order Isopoda; family Cymothoidae; genus Ceratothoa; species Ceratothoa steindachneri. The sequence goes on from OZ018333.1 coordinate 38,510,629, forward strand.
CTAGAAGTGGTTGAATCGCACCGTTTCCTTGGCCTTTTATTTGACCGACGCTTCACCTAGGAGCCTTAGGGCCTCTTGTACCCGCGTCATGGATATTCTCCGTTCCGTGACGTTCAGAACTTGCGCTGATAGGTCTACTGTGTTACTTTTTTATCGATCCTTTGTTCGTTCGAAGCTCGAATACGGTTGCGAGTTTTATGCATCCGCAGCCGAGCGCGAAGGTGGACCCGATCCACCATACCGGCCTTCGCCTGGCGACCGATGCCTTCCGCACTTCCTCCACTGAGAGCCTACTAGTCGATGCTGGAGAGATGTCACTCGCTCTACGCCGTGCACAGTGCATTATTCGCCTGTACGCGCGAACCCGGCGCCTCCCTCAGTCGCCAACAGCTCTCATTGTATCCGCAGCTCATTTCGACGCTGCCTATTCCGCCGAGAGACGCCAGTCCTAAGCCCTTTGGGTTTAGGACTAGGAAACTCCATCGACAGCTAGGTATAGCTCTCGGGCCGGTAGTGCCCCTGGTTCTGCCCAGGACGCTACCCTGGAGGGTACCAACATTGGCTATTTGTCGCCACGCCTCTGCTCCCAAAGCTTGTACAGCGCCGGGAGTATTGCGTTCGACCCTTTTGGAGCACACCTTGTATCACGCTGGAACCGTGCCAGTGTATACGGATGGCTCCAAGTCCCAAGAGGGGCTCGGCCTCTACGCCGTATCCCCTCTGTTTGAAGTCAGCGGGGCTCTGCCAGGCGCTGCGTCTGTCTACACGGCCGAGCTGGTGGCAATGCACCACTCGGTACGGGAGATTACGCGACGTGCCCGGTTCGGAGCCCGGATTGTGATCTATAGCGACTTACAAAGCGCCCTGAGTGCTCTCGGGGCATTGGAACATGTAGGAATTGCGGGGAATGAGCGTGCCAAAGAGTCCGCGAGGACTCTGCGACCGGACCAGCGTTTCGCTCTTCCTCACACTGACTACATGGCAGGAATACGGGCAGCTCTTCGGACTGCTTGGCAAAGAAGATGGGAGACGGTAGAATGGAACTTAAAGTTGCGTGCCATTGCGCTGCGACTTTTCCCATGGACCTATCCCCTATTGCTGCGAAGGCTTCAGGTTGCATTCTGTCGTCTCGGAATTGGACACACTCGCGGGACGCACCGCCATTTGATGGAGCGCTCTCCAGCGCCCTACTGTGAAGACTGCGTTGTTCCCCAGACTGTTCAGCACATTCCCTTTGAATGTCCTAGTCTGGGCGATCTCTGCTCGCGTTACCTGTCCCGGTACCGGGATGGGCGTGGTCACTACCGCCTGTCCCTTGTACTCGGGACGAGTTCGTGCACATTGACTTGTGGACTTATAGACTTTTGTGGATAGGTCGGCCTTCTCTTTATTTAACTAGTTGGTTGAGGGTTTTTTATTTTAGTAGGTCGCACGTTCCTGCGCCGAGGGACCTCTCCCCGACGCCGGAGCCTTCTTCCTGCTTATTTCCTTTTTCCTTTTTTATTTTTATCGGGGTTTTTTTTTTGTTTTTGCATCTTATTTTAAAGATTCCTAGTATTAGGCAGTGTTGACTACGGCGACTAATGCCCAAGTAGGCAGTCCCCAGATGAGGTCTTAAAAAAAAATAGATACCTCCTTTCAGGCAGTAACTGTGCAGCTGCACCTGGATAGGAGGTATACTGTTGTTTCCGCGTACAGCCGACTTCGACGCGGGAGACTTCTGCCGCGTTGTGACACAGTTGCCGAGGCCCTTTCTCTTGCTCCCAGATCTGAACGGTAGATACCCCCTTCTGAGGAGACTACCCGATTAATTCCAGGTATCAAGTCCTTGCCTACCTGATCGACGAGCTGGAGATAGCTGGATTAGTTTACGCGTTACTGCCCTAGAACCGCATCATTTTCCTGTCTGTGATCTATCTCTGTGCGCTCTGGATACACAGCCTAATTTTGGGTGGGAGGTAGTCGATGTCTTCCATGGGTTCTCCGGTAACTTCATCATTGTCGGTAAATTTCGTAGAGCTAGGCCTAGGTGTCAGTAAACTTTGAAACACACCCGCCGATATTCCCGGCAAGCATATGTCTCCACTTAACAGGAAGATCATTCTAACAGAAGTGTAGAAGCGAGTCAAAACCAATTGGGGCAAGTTCTGGTAGGAACCTCCCCCCCCTCGTTCTCCAAGAGAATGGGATCGCAGTTTCTGACCCTGCGTCCGTGGCGGAGTCCTTCTCGACCGCATTCTCTATCCGTGATGATGCTCTACCATGCTTCGACACCTAGGTGTCAAAGCATGGCCTTTGTTAGATTTGTTGAACAGGATCTGGTCAGAGTCTATCTTCCCAGATTCCTGGCGAACGGAGACTTTGTTCGCTTTCCCAAACCTAGGAGAGAACTCTCTACCCCGGCCGGTTTTCACCCAATCCCTTACCTCCCGCATGTGCAAGTTGATGGAGAAATTGGTAAATGTTAGACTAGCCTGTTTTTCTGGACAGCGGAGGCCTCCTGTCTTCTGCATAGTGCGTCTCCAACTGGAAAATGCCATCTTTGAAGCCTTCTTTCATAGACAGCACTAGGCCACGGTGTTTTTTTCTATCTGGAGAAGGCCTATGATACACCATGAAGATTCTCCACACGATCGGGACGAGGGGACGCTCCCAATCTTCTGAGTTTTTGCTAGATTGTCGATTCCGACTACGGGTGGGGAGCCCTCTCTGGCCCAAACGAGCAGGAAGAGGGCAACCCGCAGTTAAGTGTCCTCAGTGTCACACTCTTTGTCCTGCCCACATGCCAACTCTGGAGGGTTGACTCCAACAGGTATTGAAGCTCATCTCTCGTTATGCCGAAACGCACAGGTTTTGGTTTTCCTTGTCCAATAGTAAGATAGTGCAATCTGACATCAACCACGGCTCCACCCTGACCCGGACTTGTTCCTAAACGGGGTTCGCATGGAAGTGATGGATTGGCACAGTTTCCTTGGCCTCACCTGGAGGCTCATTTTCTTGCCATGGCCATTCTTCGTTTCATGACGTTCAGTTCTTGGGGTGCTGATAGGCCTACTCCCTTGCGTTTTATCGATCCTTTGTTCTTTCGAAACTTTACAAATGAGAGGTTTATGCATCTGCAGCCGAGCGTGTAAATCGTAAGGTGGCTTCAATCCACCATACCGGTCTCCTCTTAGCGACGGTTGCCTCCCGCTCTCCTCCATTGAGAGCCTACTTGTCGATGCTCGGAAGATGCCACTCCATCTGCAAAGTTTACAGTGCATTATGCGCATGTACGCGCGAGCCAAGCCCATATCTCAGTGGCCAACGGCTCTCACTGCTTCCGCAGGCGATCTCGACGGTGCCTATACCGCCGAGAGATGTCAGTCATACCCTAAGCACTTTGGTTTTAGGGCTAGGAAACTCCTTCGAGAGCTCGGTGTAGCTTTTTGTCCTTTGGCACCTCTGTTTCTACATTTGAATCTTTATCGCCACTCATTTGCTACCAAAGCTTCTACAACGTTGGGAGTATTGCGTCGACCTTTTCGGACTCCACTTGTCACACTGGAAGCATTCAAGTGTACACGGATGGCTCCATTCCGAACAGGGATCGGCTTTCACGCTATATTCCCTCTGTTTGAAGTCAGTGAGGGGCCTCATCTATCTTCAATGACGAGCTGGATGCAATAAACCACTCGGTACGTGTGATAACCAGATAGTTTTGCATCTCTCCCTGTTGCCAACGTCTCTTGGTCCGCTGGCTCCCGTTGGTTCTGCCCAAGCACAATGTTGGGTACCACCTTTGAAAATTTGTTGCTATTCATCCGCTGGCAAAATTTCTGCAACACTGCGAGTATTGTATTCTTATTTCTTGAAGCATACATCGTGTCACAGTGGAGTCGCCATTGTACATGTATAGCTCTAAATCTGAATGGTATAGTGTCTTCCATGCTATCTACCACCTGTTTGACTACATCGGGACTCTTCCAGCCACTCTTTCATTAAGATCAAGGTTGTAGCAATACAGTGCTCTTCACGAGTAGATTGTGCGCTGATACCCTTTAAAAAACCACCTCAGCTAATGCTGCACTTTATGTGCAATATCCCAGTTTATCGAAGCTTTATGCTTGGTACTTGTCCTGTTGCTATGTTGATGGTAATTCACTACCTGTTCATGTTGCTTGGGGTGAGTTCTTCTATGTTTCATTCTCTTTGACTTGGAAGGATGACTGTAAGATATGTTATATATGAGGTTAAAGGTTTGTGTACCTTCTCAAGTGTTGATTAAGGAATTAATGTTCTGGTGCTGCCGACGCAATGCGCTTGTTGGTTTCCATCATGTTGAGATCTTTAAATAATAGAGCTGCTCATGCCTTATCGAATAGTTTATCAGTCTTCATCTACCTTGTTTATACATCCAACCCCAATAACGTCTTACCACTAAGCAACCCACCACATCAAACATTTCTTCTCCTTTTCTCACAAACTCTGTCGGAGATTGCCTTCGTTTATTTTCACTTCACAATTTTTTTTTAAAGCTGAATAATGGGCCTTGGTTCATCAGGACATAGCCATCTCTATTGTTTTTCCCTACAGATCATTGATACCAGAGAATTATGGTAAGTTGAATGTGCAGCGAAATTAGGGGAAAGATAACATGAGTGTGGAGCTAAAATTTATTTGAAATGACTCACATGAAATCATATCTTTTTTTTTTAAAGCACGCAAATTATTTCAGATTGAATGTCTACAATCAAATGTCATAGAAGTTGGTTTCTCACAATCTAACTCAGAACCGCTTTTCTGTGACAGAAAAGGAAAGCTTAAGAAGAAGCAGCGAACTATTGCAAAGCATTTCAAATGCAGTTCCTGCCCTTATCAAGCAGTCCAAATGGGGCATCTCCAGGCACATATAAGAACACACACGGGAGAAAAGCCTTTCAAATGCAGTTCCTGCCCCTATCAAGCAACCCAAATGGGGCATCTTCGGGCGCACGTAAGAAAGCACACGGGTGAAAAGCCATTCAAATGCAGTTACTGCCCCTATCAAGCAGCCCGCATAGGTAGTCTCCAGGAACATGAAAGGAGCCATACAGGTGAAAAGCCATTCAAATGCAGTTTCTGTCCCTATCAAGCAGCGCATAGAGGTGTTCTTAAGCGGCATGAAAGTACTCACATTGGCGGAAAGTCCTTCAAATGCAGTTCTTGCCCCTATCAATCAGTACAAATTGGGCATCTTCGGACACACGTAAAAACTCACACGGGGGAAAAGCCTTTCAAATGCAGTTTCTGTCCTTTTCAAGCAGTCGAACGGGGAAATCTTAAGCAACATGAAAGAACTCACACAGGTGAAAAGCCTTTCAAATGCAGTACCTGTCCGTATCGAGCAACGCGAATGGGACATATTCGGACACATGAAAGAATCCACACTGGTGAAAGGCCCTTCAAGTGCAATTCGTGTCCATATCAAGCAATCCGAATGGATAATCTTCGCGTACATGAAAGAACCCACACGGGGGAAACGCCCTTCAAATGTAGTTCCTCTATTTATCGAACAAAGCATATGGGTGCTCTTGAGGTACATGAAAGAACTCGCACTACTGAAAATCCCTTGAAATGCACTGTCTCACTCGCAATCAGTGGAAGGGGAAAATCTTAACATAAAAGAACACACGGGTAAAAAGCCTTTTAAATGAAGTTCGTGTCCCTATCGAGCAGCACAAATTGGAAATATTCAGACACATGAACACAAGTGAAAAGCCTCTCAAATGCAAGTCGTGTCCCTATTAAGCATCCCAAATGAGGACTCAAGACACAGGAAAGAACCCATTGGGATGAAAAGCTTTTTAAATGAAGATTCTCTTCCTAGCAAACATCGGTTAGGCGGTCGTAAGTTCATGAAAGAATCCACACAGGTGAGTAACCTGTCAAATCCAGTTGATGCAGGAATTTGATGGAATCTTTAAACACAGGAAAGAAGTCACCCGATCTTAAAGACTTTTAATGAATTTTCTGCCCCAATCAAGCAATAGTAGGGTGAATTTCAAACCCCTATCAAGCAGCCCAAAGGCCGACTCTTTAGGACACTAGCGAGAAGCCTTTCAAATTCACTTCTTATCAGTCAGCTTTCAAATATATGCTTAGAGAGCATTTTTAAGCATGCACTCTTACAAAACTTTTTAAATACAATGCTTATCATTTTCAATAAAAGTCCATAACTGCTCTTAGAAGACATTATTTTGAGATTCAGTTACAAGATGACTTCCTCCAACTAGTGCCTTCTACTCTTGTGGAAAGAAAACTGAAATTCTCTAGGGAGGGCCTTGAAGATGCTAAGCATAGAAAGTCCCTTCCGACAACCCAATATTGCTCTTTCACTGTTATCTAGAGTCGCACCACCAGATGTTGCTTTCATTAGCAACCTGTCAAATAGATGTAGTTGCGATATGAATGCAGATTTCTACGCATACTTCATCCACACACACCCTTCCCCCAACCCGTTGTAGTAAATGATATCATTTGAGGTTTTATTTTTCCTTTTCCTTAGATGATGCCTCTAATTTGGCAACAGTGACAACCACAATGTCGTATGCCATCTTGACCACATAGGGATTGCATTTCGGAGTTTCGAGTATTCTTAGGGGGAATTAGTCGTCGCCCTCTCGACCCAGTTGTGCCGGGTCGTTTAGTGTATGTAACTATTATAATTGGCTCCGTCCCTTTTAATCACTATTGTTTTTCTTCTCGCTGGACCTCCCAACCCCCCCGCCTCCCACTTATTGTCCATAGCGGTTAATATCACGAACAAATGAGGGAATCCCCTTAAGGTGCGGCGATTTGCCTTCCTGGCCGCCGTGCTGACCGGAATCAGCACCCCGTCCGGCCACAGCTTAGTCTCTTATCCTTTCTGGCACTCTGCTTCCTCACTTTCCCTGCAATCTCTCCCACAACTTTCTCTTGCCGGCCTTTAATTTCACAGGGTAGATGCCGACCAGCTTCTCTTACTCAACCATCCCTGATCGGGGCTGAGGAGGGAGGGGACGTTGTCCTCTCATCCCTAAGATCCGGTTTCGGGCGGTGAGTGTTAACTACCTGCTTCTTTTCCCACCTTCATCATTCTCTCATGCCTTTTCTTCATTTCTCTACCCTATTAATTTTATGCCGAGCCCAAGGTGGAGCCGTCATGCTGATGGGCTGCCTGGCCACTGGGCGGGAGGTGTTGCCTCGAATGGTGGCAGCCGGCCTCTTATTCACCCCTTGCAGAGCGGGCTACTGCAGGGAGTGATTAGTGTTTACATCAAATACTGAAACTGAATGCACAACCGTGGTTTCCACAAACGAGAACAATACAGACAATCATCCTGAAATTATAAATGAAAATGACAATGAAGGCTTTAGGGAGGTTCCCAAACGACAATCTAATGCTGAGTCAGTGGATCCGTCCACTATGTACTACCCAAGACACTAGAGACTCAAATGTTGTAACACTGGAACCTTACGTACCACGTTCCACTCATAATCCACGTAGGTCCACAGCTGAGAATCCTTGGATTCCAGTAGTGAGACGTAGAGGGAAGACAGAGACAGCATCAACTGCAAGCTACTTTTGATTTTAATTGTGCAGCCACAGCTCCAACTCCCTACTTTGGGAAATACTTCCTCATCCAGTTTCCTGGATTAGAGTTAGCTACAGATGTAAATAACATTAAACTGGATCAAGACATCCAGTCTAAAGTTGGTAGTGTGCAGGCTACCAAGATCAGATAATTAAAGTCTAGCGGGAAAGCAAATCACTGTTACTGCACACCGCCAATATAACACTTAAGGGTGTAATTCGCACCCCTACACTACGGTAGTCATCAGAGGTGGATATACATGAACATCTGAAGGACCAAGGTGTCACAGATGTCCGTATAGTACAATTGAGACGAGATGGACAATTAGTACCAACCGACACTTATTTCCTCACTTTTAACCTCCACTTCTGTCCGCCAGTGCTTCGTGTCACTCGCTGGGTATTAGTTGAGGTCATCGCAAGGATGAATGCACAAGGTGCCTTGCTTCCATTGTAAGGGACCTCACTACAGTAATGATAGACAATGTCCAAAATACAAATGTGAGAAAGATGTCTTGGACCTACAGATGAGAGAGCGAATTCCTCGTTTGTAGCTCTCCAAAAAATCTTAGACCAACACCCTATCTATGATCCTTTATACTCTGCTCTTGCTAAAAGGGCAATGTCGCAATTAACAGTACAGTTGCCTCAGCAAGGACCACACCTAATCTCCCTACAGCGTCAACCACTGCACATACTCTTTCAATATCCACGCCACAGAGATGGCATCAGTAGCCTGACGCTATCATGGATGTGGATGTGGAGCGTGAAACAGGACCTACTCCTCTTGTGAAAACTAGAGGATCTCCTCCAAAAGTAGTCTGCAAATAAAATGGATGCATCTCCTATTTTGAAGAAAGCAGAAAAAACAGAAAAGCTCTTAAAAGACCATCTGTGTAAGTCTGATGACCCTCACACTCAAACGCGATCGCAAAAAACTACCTCTATTCCACCTAAAGAACGACAGCAACCTAAGACAGTCACAGACCCAAGTTCGCCTGGAACACAATAGCAGCTAGAGTCTTGGACTACTCATAGTACAAAAAAAACGTCTTACTTCGTCTACAAAAACCACCGCAACTCTCCCAAAATATCATGTTAGACCTCGTCTACCAGAGAGTAATGTGCAAAAGATCCCAGTTATTGGCACTCAAGAGACTCAACTTCCGTCCCGCTCCCAGAAAGGTAGGTTCCCCTATCTACCAAAATAATGCCTTCAGGCTTCTCTCTATCTACCATTCTGCAATAGAACCAGGGATCATTTCGTACCAGGTTTCAAGACTTAAAACTGCTTATACAAGAAACTCGACCGGCATGTATTTGTCTACAGGAAACACGTATTACAGATGCGCGGATTCATCCGCCATTTGGTTACAAGTTGGTTATTTCGGCTCCGGTCCGTAATGATGGTCATGAACTTGATGCAGCAATATTGGTGCATAACAGACTGCCATTCGCTCCACTATTGCTGAATACTATTCAAACAGTAGCAGTACAAGTTCATCTAAATAAGACCTATACTGTCTATTCACTCTACTTAACACATGTCCTCAATTACGTCCCGATTGTCATTGCATCAAGTATGGAAACGTATTAGCAAAATATCTGGTAAATTTACTCCAAATCCTACTCCAGTACTACGTTCTCCTGGTGGATACCTCATACGTGATCATGCCGCTGTGACTAACTACTTTGCACATCATTTTAGCAATATATCTGGTGATCATAATTACTCTGACACCTTTAAATGACATAAAGAAACTGTTGAGTCTACTCTACTTTCCTTCCATTCACGAACTTCTGCTCAAAAACATTACAATCTACCTTTCACTTGTTGTGAATTCGCATCTGCTTTGTCAATGAGGCATGACAGTAGCCCTGTTACATATACCTTCATCAAATATGCTCACCCATCCCTAGGATAATTGCACTTGGGAGCATATAACAATATATACAAACGGAATTTACCCACGGAGCTGGGGTGTGGGATTTGTATTGTCCATTCCCAAGCCGAGGAAGGATTTATATATTCGAGGGAATTACAGACCCATCACACTGACCAACTGTAGGTGTACATAAGTTGATGGAGAAAATGGTTAACAGTCGATTTATGACTGTCCTTGAACGGGAAGGCCATTTAACCCCAGCGTAATCAGGTTTCCTTCGTGGACGCAGTACCACAGACCACCTGATTCAATTGCAGACAGATATCATAGCAGCCTTCAACTCTCGTTTACATACCATAGTAATATTCTTTAATTTACAGAAAGCCTACGATATCGCATGGAGGAGAGGTATTCTTCTGACAATATATGATTTGGGGTTCAGAGGAAATTGCCCATCTTCATAAATAATAAAAGTATCCAAGTACGAATTGGCCGCGCCACCGCTGACCATAAGTTTTTAACCCAGGGAGTCCCTCAAGGCAGTGTTTTGTCTTGTACCCGTTTCATTTTGGCAATTAATGGAATCACTAGGTCTCTTCCCAACAGTATTGCATCAACCTTCTATGTTTATGACTTGGCAATATATGCATCTGGTACAATCCCCCATCTATTTAAACGTCGACTTCAGGTTGCTCTACGTAACCTTGAGGAGTGGAGTAATAAGACTGGTTTTACCTTTTATACCGCGAAAACTGCATCTATGCAAGGATGCCCTAGGATGGCAGCAAACTTTCCCTATATGGTAGACCAATCACTAATGTGCCGGTCTACAAATTTCTTGGGATGTATATTAATGATAAATTAACTTGAAACCACATATTACCCATCTGAAAGTTAAATGCATAAAAACCCTAACTCTCCTCAAACATATCTTGCATAGAAGCTGGGGAGCAGATCGGACATCGCTGCTGCGGCTGTACATCATGCTTCTGAAGCCTCAATTAGACTATGGTTGTCAAGCATATTCATCGGCTTCTCATACAGAATTAAACAGAATAACGCAAATACATAATGCAGCCATCCGGACTGCGACTGGAACTTTTCGATCATCCCCGTTAAATAGTATTTATACTGCTCAATTTGTATCTACGAATCAAGTGCAATCGGACCCACCCTCTCTATTAACGCATAGCACTGATGGATGGTGAAGATGAGTAGCCAAGAGGATGTGCACATCCCCAATCCTAGTCATACTTGTTTCTTTCAACTGACGAAAGCATTGAAGAGTCTGTGTGGAATCTCATTTGCACACATTATGATAGTATCACCTCCCATGTATCCCTTGTGATCCTTAACAAACTTGAAGACTTGTAAAGACTTAAACAATATCCCAAAGACTGCAGTTGCCCCATACGTACTGCGCGCATTTTTTACTAGACATAGTGTTGCACATAATGGGTCTCTTATACACAGATGGATCCAAAGTTGAAGACGGAGTGGTATTTGCATATAAACATTTGAATTTCACATATACACGATGCATTCAATCTCATGCTACCGTATTTACAGCAGAACTCTACGCCATTTATTATAGCCTTAACTATGTTGCATCACTTCATAATGACCAACCTGTCACTATTCATACTGACTCTAGAATTTTTATAATGGCTACCAATCAATCCGCTGGTTCAGTTAATACAATGCAAAATATATACTCTGCAACGTCTAGTTTGTCTATGTTGGGTCCCGGCACATGTGGGTGAGCCAGGTAATGAAGCAGTGGGGACACATTGGCTAACCATTGTACGACCACTGGACAGCTTTCATCAATCGATCTGTCCCGGAGTGACTTTAAATATTACACCAATAAAACTAAGACGGCCCGATGGAAGCAGACTTGGCAAAACGTTGGCCTTGATAATAAATATCGACGAGTCAGCAGTTCTATTTTGCCACTGGCCTCCGCACTATCATCAAATAGGTCCTCGGAGATCACTCTTTGTAGATTGCGAATTGGCCACACAAAACTCAAGTACAATCGACCCTTATGTGATGACTGTTTAGTCAATTTGACTATATACCATATCCTGATCGAGTACCCATCATATCTGGAATATCGTCAACGATATTTTGGTCTAGGTCCTTACAGACTGGACTTATTATTGGGGAACAAGTACAGTAATCTAATTGGCCCCCTACATTGATATTTAACAGACATAGGTCTCCTTCGAGACCTATAATGTGTTGCTTTTATCCAAATTACTATTATATTGTTATTTAGTTAGATAGTTATGCTTTTATTAGAAATTTATGATGTTAAATATGACTTAAATGTTATTTTATGCCTCTTTACTGAAAGATCCTGATCTCACTATAATAGATATATCTTATTTTCGTGTACCATATATACTCCAGATTGCTTCTTATATTCCAGAAATTTTAGCCACATAATTCTACTCGAGATTCACTGTCGAATCACCCTAAGGTGTCCATGGTGGTAAAACACCTAATATAATAATAATCATAAACCAATGAGGGCATATCCGCCATAATGGTTAGAAAACATGGGTGAACTTAGATAAGCCGAAATCCGTTTACCTCATAGTTCAAGGGAGTAAGGGCTAGTGAGGTTCCCATAATATGAATCTCTGCCATTTGGTGTCCAGGCTTACCAAGTATTCACACTTTCCATAGTCTTTCATTTCTTTCTCCTCGCTTATTCTGTAATCCAAAGTAGGAGCCTCCTGCCAAGAGACACCTTGGTTACAGGCGTGCTCGACGAAGAACACCACAGCATCAATATAGATCCAGAAAACATTTTCCTCCAACGAATCTCCGTGGACTCTTGTACATATGGTAGCAGTTTCACAAAAAACGTTATTGCGACAATCTACTTTAGATATCACAATACTTTCCTGAATTATCATAATAAGATGGAGGATGTAAGAAGATAAATTTCTCACAGAATTAAGAAAGCGAGAGAAATTTTCTATGTGAGAACACTCACGGACCAAGATATTAGGCGAAACGAGATCAAATACAAATAGCCTTTGAATATATCTTGTACAGTGGCGTAGTTAGGATTCCGTTGAGGGTGGGGGGGAGTCAGGGGAAGCCTTTCCAGGGGGAATTTTAAAATTTAGTGTAGTTTTCCTCGCATCTGGGCATATCTCAGAACGTATCCCGACCATCAAAAGAAGTCAACATCCAAACTAAATTTGACGAACTTCCAAGCAAGATTTTCACACAATGGAATGACAATCCTTATTTTTAGGCTACATAATGACACATCATTACATTTAAATCCTTCAAATCATCACTTTCGTTTCTTTTTCAATCAGCCCCGTAAGGGGCACGGCGATTTTCTCTCCTGGCCGCCGTGCTGACGGGACTCAGCGCCTTGTCACGCCCCAGGTTCGCATCCTTTTTCTCCTTCTGCTAACCCCTACTTCGTCTTATCTACCAATTCTCTTTCATCCTGCATTGTCGTAGGAGAGTTGCGAACAGCTTCCCGCGTTGCTGGACCACTGATAGCCAGCGTCGAATCCACTCGGCCATCCTGAGTCTCAAAAAAGACTCATTCAAACGAAGCTTTTAAGCCGCTCGCCTGCACTTCTCGTACGCTATACAACCCCCCTCCTAGAAGCGGAGCGCATTTTGAAGAGATGAAGAGAGCCCGTTTGGAAATGTTATCCAAGGGCCAACGCTCCCCCTCCCGGGTCTGGGCACCATTGTAGATGGAGGGAAGTGGGAAAGGGGCAAAGAAAAAATAATAGCGTAGGCGAATTGCGAACAGCTTCTTGCGTCGCTGGACCACTGTTAGCCAGCGGCGAATCAACTCGGCCATCCTGAGTTTCAGAAAAGACTCATTCAAACGAAGCTTTTAAGCCGCTCACCTGCACTTCTCGTACGCTAAAGCTGGTCCTGCCTGTGTGTTGGTGGGTGCCTGAGCCGCCGTGCCGCTCTTGGGTGGGTCTTTGCTTTACCAACCGGTAAATTTCTGAGGCTGGCTGGCCATTTTTAAAACTATAGTTGGGTCAGGGGTCAGGGGTCACGGGCTTACCCTCCTGATTGGGCCGGAGTTCCGAGTAGGTGTCTCAACGGTGGACAGTGACTGCGTTGCGTGAGTTCGCACCCCCTTTATACTCTACTTTATATGGGTAATAATAAAAATAATTCTCTCCCCGAAGTCGCAAATGCGACTTCTTGTTATCATACTATGCCTGTCAATAAGTCCTTTTTCCCGCGCTTGTTAGATCCTTTCGCAGAAGAGATGGATCCTAATTTCGATTATCCTAGTTTCCTGGTGCTGAATTCCAGTTCGGGGTCTCCGCTTTCTAAATTGGACGTGTTTGATTTGAATGAGGAGATTGAGTCCCGCCGTATGTTATGTGGGCCCGTGGTAGTGGCGACTTAGTGGTTGACGCATCTTCGCGAGAGCAGTTTGGTGCCGTGAAGGATTTGTCCTCCCTTTCGGAGGTCCCGTTTCGGTTGTGCCCTACCCCCGCCTTAATTTTACTAAGGGAGTGATTCGCTCTAACGAATTATTGCAATATGATGTTTCGAGACTAAAGGGTGAACTTTCGTCTCACAGGGTTACGGACGTTTATGGGGTTTCTAAGTCTGGTGGTCCCGCTAATGTTCCTACAAGTACGCTCATCGTTACCTTTGATCGTTAGGATCTGTCCCGTTTTGTTCGTGCTGGTTATCTTCGTGTCCCTATTATGGGGTTTCTAAGTCTGGTGGTCCCGCTAATGTTCCTACAAGTACGCTCATCGTTACCTTTGATCGTTAGGATCTGTCCCGTTTTGTTCGTGCTGGTTATCTTCGTGTCCCTATGTCCCGTTATGTCGAGCTCCCCAAACGTTGTTTTAATTGCCACCAGTTTGGCCATATGAGCAGCAATTATAGGCAGGCTCGTCGCTGTGTGGCCTGTGCATTGGCGTATCATGTTTCTTGTGGCAATCATGAATGTTGCGCCAATTGTGGAGGTTCCCATAGCGCCGCTTCGCGTTCTTGCCCCGTATTCCTTTTTGAGAAGGAAGCCCTGGCACTTCGGGACACCCTCAGGCTGAAATTCCGTGACGCCCGCCGTGGGGTGCGGAGGCAGCTCGCCCCCTCTGGCCGTTTCTTCTCTGACATTCTCAGGGATGCGGCGTCCCGCCGTCCTCCTCCCGGTCGTCCCTCTCCACCTTTGTCTTCTCGTGTCCCTCTGTTGCTCATTCTCCCTTGCCTTTTGTCCCTCCTCGCGGTTCCTCCATTGCGCCCTCTCCTTTGTCATTTGTCCTTATTCCTGTTCCTCCCTCTGTCACGGACCGTGAGACCGACCGAGCTGAGACGCTGGAGGATATCCGGCAGTTCCTCCAGGCGTCTGCCCCTGCTGCTTCTCCCGTTCTTTGGCTTGGGCGCAAACGGAAGGGTTCCTCCTCACCCCGTTCGGGGCCATCAGAACCTCGCATATTTCAAACCGCGTGATCGGATCGGTCGCATCGAAAGCAGGAAGATTGATTGATGTGTGGTTGGTGCTTCAGGCAATGACATCCTGGTTTATAGCTGCAGGATGACTAACTGCCACAGGTGATACACATGTGGTCGTGAAAGTTGAGGAGGCCTGGTTCGCTACCGTGGTCGAGACAGTTGAGGTAAACGTCGTGGCTTGACTATTCATGGCTAAGGGATGTGTGCCTTTGAAACTTACGGTTAAGAAAAAAAATAAGGAGGTTAAAGTAAGATGAAAACAAACTTACAGCGAAAACGAAAGGGGGCTGTGTTTAAGCTGAGCTTGAGTCAGAGAGTAACAAGGGAAGAAAGTACCTTAGAGTACCAAGGAAAGAAAGTATCCTAGAAGACCTTACGGTCCATTCAATACGGGTACCTTTGGACTAGCAATCTAGCGGGACATCTCTGCTCACATGCTTTATGTCCTTAAACCGCCACTTTTCAAGACCCTGTCTAGTCTTGACTTGAACTGGTCAACAGATTCACTGTTGATAACTTCAACTGCAAGTGCGTTCCAACTACCGCAGATACTGTATGTGAAAATTTTTCCACACAGATCGTGGTTGTAACGCTTCAGTTCAAGTTTAAAGCCGTGATTTCTTGTTCTGCTCTCAACAAGTGTGAAAATATCCCTGTAGTCAACATTGTCGAACCCTCGAAGTATTTTACAAACTTAGATGAGATGACCACGCAGTCTACGGGTTTCCAACGAGAACAGATATAATTTCCTTAATCTATCTTCATAACTTTTATGTCTGATAGAGGGAATCAGTTTGGTTGCCCTGGCTTGCACGCGTTCCAATCTCACGATGTCCTTTAGAAATGAAGAACTCCAAAATTATACGGCATACTCTAGGTGTGGTCGGACGAGGGAGTTGTAGAGACAGAGTACAATCTCCTTGTTCCGATATCCAAACTGGCGCTTTATGTACTCTAGCATCCTATGGGCCTTCTTCTCCGCCTCAATGCACTGTTCCGAGAACTTGAGGTCACTAGTGATTATTACACCCAAGTCCTTCTCAGTGTCGGTGGATTCAATAGCAGCGCCCTTAAAGATATACTGAGATTGTGGGTTTCGGTGGCCGATATGCATCACTATGCATTTGTTCACGTTAAAAGGCATTTGCCACGTGTCTGACCACTCCCTAATCTTCCCAAGATCTTCCTGCAGGCGGGCAGTATTTCCATTCTTTGCAACGTTCATACCAAGCTCGGTATCATCGGAAAATTTGGAAATGTTGGAAACCATGGCACCGTTCATGTCGTTGACGTAGATGATGAATAGTAGTGGTCCCAGGACAGAACTTTGAGGCACTCCGCTAGTAACGGGCACCCACTCAGAAGCCTGTCCATTCACCACCACCCGTTGCCGTCTACCACTTAGCCAGTTCTCTATCCAGCCGGCTACTTTTCCGTCTATTTCCAGCGCTCGCACTTTCCGGAGAAGGCGGCGGTGTGGTACTTTATCAAAGGCTCTCTGAAAGTCTAAGTAGACCACATCCAACGCCTTGTCCCGATCGTGCTCACTGAAGACGAAGTCAAAGAATTCCACAAGGTTCGTCAGGCATGACCGTTGCCTTCGAAAGCAGTGCTGGGAACTCCTCAGTAGCAGCTTTGACTCTAAATACGACGTTATTTTGTCCACCATGATGCTTTCCATGAGTTTACCGAATGTCGAGGTCAGACTGATAGGTCGGTAGTTCGACGGTTGCCTAAGGTCTCCTTTCTTGAAGATAGGAGTCACCTCCGCTTCACGCGAGTCTCTAGGAACGCATTTGCTCCGGATTGACATGTTGAAGATTGCGCTCAGGTGTCGTAACACTTCATCGTGCACTTCTTTCAACACTTTAGGTAGAAACCCATCCGGGCCAGGTGACTTATTCGTCGTCATTAGGTCAGTGATCTTTTTTATTTCTCCTTCGGTGAAGTCCATATCCTGCAGCTTTTCCTCCGAGTAGAAATCCGCTGGCTGGGGGATAGAGCCACACTCTTCAGTAAACACTGAAGAGAAGTAGTCGTTGAGGAGGTTAGCATTTTCTGCATCTAAGTGTTTTAATGCCCCCTCCTCATTCCTCAAAGGGACAATCGTTCGACGGATTGGTTTACGGCTGTTTACATATCCAAAAAACTCCTTGGGATTCTCTTTACAGAGTCTTGCCAATCGGAGTTCCTCAGACCGCTTAGCCGCCCTTATGCTGGACTTCACTCTCCTGGCTAACCTCCGGTATTCGTCAAAGTCACCCGAGATCTTCGATTGCCGGTTCACATTTCTCTTCTCCCTAAGCAGTTGGCCAATTTCTCGATTAAGCCACTTTGGTTGAACAGAAGACCGATGGGGGCATTTCAGAGGGATGAAACGCGATTGAAGACTCATGAATGTAGTTTTGAAACTATTGCACGAGTCTTCAACAGCCTCGCACACTTCTAGCCTCGCGTCAGTCAGTCCAGCACGAAGACTTGCCAAGTCTGCTCTTCTCAAATCAAGTTTCCTCGATTTACTAGTTGCAGGCCCTGCCTTCGGGACTTTGACTTAAAATCTAATTAGTCGGTGGTCACTGCCACCGAGCTCTTCGCCAACAGAGAGGTCCTCAACGATGTCATCCTCAGAGGTGAAGACCAAGTCGAGGATATTGTCTCCTTTCGTTGGCTCTCTCACCCATTGAGTCAGTAACTCGTTCGCGAACTCCAGGAGTAGTGCGTTGTCGCCACAGGGTTCTCTGGTTTCCCAGTCAACTTGTGTGTTGAAATCCCCCATGACGATGCACACTCTGTCTTTTACAAGTTCGCCCAACAGCTGGTACAGACCCCTATCCTGTTCTAAGAGTTGGGCAGGGGGTATGTAAAGCACCAGGGTCCTGTATTTGACAGGGCCTATCTCTAGGTCAACACCTAGTAGTTCATGATCGGATACGATATTGCATTCAGTCGAGTTGAGAGTAGCCTTGAGATACAACATCCCCCTGCCACCCTCTCTGTCTGGCCTATCTTTCAGGAAGAGCTGGTAACCGGGAATCGTGAATTCACCTTCAAAATCTAGGCTTGAGGTTTTTACCCACGACTCTGTTATGGCTACATTTCAGGTTCTTCCATCGCTATGAGGCCACGAAGTTCAAGAAACTTGTTCATGATCGACCTCGCATTAAACAGAAAAACTTTCAGGTAGTCCCCGACTGTAGGACTCCCTACGCTCTTCCGTTTCATTCTTTGTTTCTCTGTGGCGGGGTCACTTCCCTCTTTGTGACCTCAGAAAAGGTCGTTCCTGGAGTAACACGGGTGTACTGGCGTACGTCCTCCTTTACTCGGGGCCTGAAACTTCTTTGGGTCCGCTCCACAACATCCTGGATCATGTTTGCGAGTACAGCTTTCCCTTTAAAGGAAAGATGCACTCCGTCCCTTTTATACAGTTCGTTTCTCCCGTAAAAGGTCCGGTAGTGGTCTACAAAGAAGACTCGTTCTGCCGTGCAGAGATCCGCCAACAGTCGGTTCACTGTGACGTTTCTCTCGTTAGCGGTTCGAGATGGACCTCTTCTCGGAAGCATCCCAACCACGACACGTTTGCGAGTTTTAAGCCCTATGTCATCCACGGCTCCCATCACCGTTTGGGTGGTATTGCCACTGAGGCCAACCTTACCTCCTCTGAGGTAGAGGTCGTTGCCACTCACCATCAGAGCGACAACTGAATTCTCAGAAATCTGAGCTTTCTCTGCCTCTTCTCTGATGTTGTGGTTACCCCGTCCTGGCAGGCAGCTTACCTTCACGCTAGTGCAAAGGCGGGCCGCTCGCAGCGGCTGAAGATCCCGTGTTTGCGAGTCACCAATGAGGGTGACCTTCGGACACTTTGTTTCTGAAGACGGGGTCTTCCATTATGGAAGAGGCCTCACCTTTGTAGCGTACGAGAAGTGCAGGCGAGCGGCTTAAAAGCTTTGTTTGAATGAGTCTTTTTTGAGACTCAGGATGGCCGAGTGGTTTCGCCGCTGACTAACAGTGGTCCAGCGACGCGGGAAGCTTTTCGCAACTCGCATACGCTATTATTTTTTTCTTTGCCCCCTTTTCCTACTCTCCTCTATCTACAATGGTGCTCAGACCCAGGAGGAGGAGCGTTAGCCCTTGGATAACATTTCCAAACGGGCTCTCTTCATCTCTTCAAAATACGCTCCGCTTCTAGGAGGGGGGTTGTATAGCGTACGAGAAGTGCAGGCGAGCGGCTTAAAAGCTTTGTTTGAATGAATCTTTTTTGAGACTCAGTATGGCCGAGTTGATTCGCCGCTGGCTATCAGTGGTCCAGCGACGCGGGAAGCTGTTCGCAACTCGCATACGCTATTATTTTTTATTTGCCCCCTTTCCTACTCTCCTCTATATACACCTTTTCCTCTTTACTCTCCCCATTCTTATCCTTTTTCTCCTTGTTTATGCGTTTTTCTTCTATTTTTGGTTCCTCTTTTGTTTCAACTTTATTCTTTTACTTATTTTTCTTCTTTTTCTCTTTTTCTCTTGCCTCAGCTGGCTTAACTTTGGATAATGCCGGAATCTCTGCTTGGGTAAGAACTACGGCACCAGAAGATTCCGACACGTCAGTGGGCGATACCTCTTCAAGGCATCGAATATAAGCTGCGTGAAGGGCTTCGAATTTCTCCACCTTTCTCTCACGAATTTGAGCTCTCTCCTCTGAGGCTCTATAGAGGTCTTTTAGTTTCTCCACCTCTCGCGTCAATATGCAAGTAGTGCAGATACTTTCCGGGCTGCATTTTGAGTAACAGCCCTCCGGAAAGTCAACGCACCAATTTTCTAACTGGCAGGTTGCACAGTTGTGTTTTAGACGAACGGGTCCTTTTTTGCTTGTCATTTTGACCGATTTCTCTCTCTCTCTCTCTCTCTCTCTCTCTCTCTCTCTCTCTCTCTCTCTCTCTCTCTCTCTCTCTCTCTCTCTCTCTCTCTCTCTCTGAAAACTCGTGACCAATAAATGATAAAAAAGGGGGATTGGTGAGTTCTCCCCGCGTGAGTCGCTCCCGCCTATCCATCGGAGAGGTTTCGGATCTTTCAGAAGGCACGCTCCATGTGCTGCTGTTCGTCCGACCGAGTCGTCAAACCTCGGCGTGCCGTGGCTCCCAACCAAGCAGCACTGACTGTCCACGAAGGGGCCATCGATTTCTCACCAGGTGAACAACGGAGCACGCCCCGTACTAAACTCCTACTAGTTCCCTTCACGACGGCCAGGATCTCGGAGTAGCGTTCAATGGATATCCCGCCACACCAAGAGACTCAACCCAAGGCTTTTTATGGGCCTGGCAACCAACCTGGGAACAAGGGGCCGTCACCTCGGACCGATGCTACCAGAGGCACTCGTCAACGGTCTCTGGGAATGGTCAATAATTACGCGCCAGGAAGGGGTAAACGGGGCACTACCCTCATCCCATACATCGTGCCCCAACGCCTAGGACACCTCTAGTCCTAGTCTCTCGCAACCAGAGAGCGTCGATTGGCGTTGTTTATAGAGGTTCCAAAGCCTCTCTTCTGACGCATGAGGTAGCTGCCAGGTCCTTATATGTAGAGAGATGGAAAAAAGGGTAAGAGTGACATGATAGTAGTAGGTTTTTTTTAGTAGTTTTCTTTCTTTTTGTATAATAAGTTGAAGAGATAGGATAAAATTGAAAAGGGAGAAAGATATAGTAGAAAAAAGAACGACGCACTTAGTCTGGAACCTCGTTTCCGACCAAAGCGACAAGGAAAGACCTACCACGGGTACCCAGAAGAGGTACCCCCGCCGACATAGCTCGAAAAGTCAAAGGTACACACAAGCTCTCTTCCCGCGACAAGGGGGCGTCACCTCTCCTTCGAGAGAGAGAGAGAGAGAGAGAGAGAGAGAGAGAGAGAGAAAGAAAGAGAGAGAGAAAAAAAAGGAGATAGAGAGAGACAGAGAGACAAAGACAGACAGAGAAAGAGAGAAAGACAGACAGAAAGAAAGAGAGAGAGAAAAAAGAGAGAAAAAAGAGAGAGAAAGAGGGAGAGAGAGAAAGATAGAGAGAAAGAGAGAGATAGAGAAAAAGAGAGAGAGAAAGAGAGAGATAGAGAAAGTGAGAGAGAGAGCGCTAAGAGGAGCTACAAGGAAAATAAGTACCCTTGAAGACCTTACGGTCCATACAAGGAGGGAACTTTTGGCGCAATCCTCGAAGGTTTTCGTTGGCAACATCGAAGATCACTCGCGAGGATCTTAACGGTCATTTCGCAAGACTTTATCTAGTCTTGACTTGAACTGGTCAACAGATTCACTGTTGACAACTTCCGTCGGAAGTGCGTTCCAAATATCACAGATACTGTATGTGAAGAATTTCCCACACACATAACTCTGGTATCGCTTCAGTCTAAGTTTGTAGCCGTGATTTCTTGTTCTTCCCTCGCTGAGCTTGAAAATATCCCCGTAGTCCAGTCTGTCGAAGCCTCGAATTATTTTAAACACTTCGATAAGCTGACCACGTAGTCTCCGGGTCTCTAGCGAGAACATATTATAGCAATGACTCTGGGCATTCCTATAATAAAAACCTCCTAGCAAACTTAAATATGTATATACATCCATTATTATGTAAAATTCATTATGCATTACTTTAACTTGTCAATTTAATCATTTAATTATTTTACTTTAACTGTTAATTTACTCATTTTACTTAACTTTGTCTATTTAATCTTCCAAATCAAATTTACCTTAACTTTTGTAAATCAAATCATTATGTTAAACTTAATAATTAATTAATTCATTTATTTTCTTGCCAATTCACTTAACGTATACTGTTCCAAACAACATCTCTTATATTTCACACACAAACAAACAAACACACGTTCCCAGCTCGACCAAATAAGCACGCGAATTTTCCAATTTGACTCGCCGATCTCGTCGTCTAAAGGTGTAACCATTCTTACTACAATTATTCATTTACCTCCAAATAAATCATACTGAGTTAATTCCACTCTCACATTCTGTGCAAATGACAATACGAGAGTAAGTCCTAATTATAACTGCTTCTCATTGCAGTCCCCAATTCACAGTCGATTATAGATACTTTAAAATACTCTAAATTACGACACTATATTACTTACAACTCAATATTATTTACTATATCAAAGATACTCTATTATACTCTATATTACTATATTATTATTTACTCTATCATTCACTCTATATTGTTTCACCATATTATTCACCATATTTACTTAACCTACTTATCTCTGTACATTCGTTGAATTTTATAAATATATTTATTTGTGTAATTGTCTTTCTTAAAGCCAAGTCTTTATTCTAAAATTTACTTCGCTGTCGCATTTCGGCCTAAAGCTAACGGCAGACATCTTCGATCTAACGAAATTTATAGTTATGGTTTTCGAAACGCTATCTAGGGTAATTTATTAACCGAGATAAATCACTTTGATAACCATACTCTATAATATCTAATTCCCTTAATCTATCTTCATAACTTTTAGGTCTGATAGAGGGAACCAGTTTGGTTGCCCTGGCTTGCACGCGTTCCAATCTCGCGAAGTCTTTTCGAAATGAAGGACTCCAAAATTGTACGGCATACTCCAGTTGCGGTCGGACGAGGGAGTTGTACAGACACAGTACTATCTCCTTGTTCCGATATCCAAACTGTCGCTTTATATACCCTAAGATTCTTTGGGCTTTCTTCTCCACCTCAATATACTGTTTCGAGAACTTGAGGTCACTGGTGATAGTTACACCCAAGTCTTTCTCAGTGTCGGTGGATTCAAGAACAGTGCCCTTAAGGATATAGGGTGATTGGGAATTTCGGTGGCCGATATGCATCACTTTGAATTTGTTTGCGTTGAAAGGCATTTGCCACGTGTCCGACCACTCCCTAATTTTCCCAAGATCTTCCTGCAGGCGGGCAGTATTTCCATTCTTTACAACGTTCATACCAAGCTTGGTATCGTCGGCAAATTTAGAAATGTTGGAAACCATGTCACCGTCCATGTCGTTGACGTAGATGATGAATAGTAGTGGTCCCAGGACAGAACCTTGAGGCACTCCGCTAGTAACGAGCACCCACTCATAAGCCTGTCCATTCACCATCACCCGTTGCCGTCTGCCACTTAGTCAGTTCTCTATCCAGCCGGCTACTTTTCCGTCTATGCCCATCGCTCGCACTTTTCGGAGAAGGCGGTGGTGTGGTACTTCATCAAAGGCTCTCTGAAAGTCTAAGTAGACCACATCCACCGCCTTGTCCCGATCGTGCTCACTGAAGACGAAGTCAAAGAATTCCACAAGGTTCGTCAGGCATGACCGTTGCCTTCGGAAGCCGTGCTGGGAACTCCTCAGTAGCAGCTTTGACTCTAAATACGACGTCATTTTGTCCACCATGATGCTTTCCATGAGTTTACCGACTATCGATGTCAGACTGATAGGTCGGTAGTTCGACGGTTGACTACGGTCTCCTTTCTTGAAGATAGGAGTCACCTCCGCTTCACGCGAGTCTCTAGGAACGCATTTGTTCCGGATTGACATGCTGAAGATTGCGCTCAGGTGTCGTAACACTTCATCGCGCACTTCTTTCAACACTTTAGGTAGAAACCCATCCAGGCCAGGTGACTTATTCGTCGTCATTAGGTCAGTGATCTTCTTTTTTATTTATCCTTCGGTGAAGTCCATATCCACCAGCTTTTCTCCCGAGTAGGAATCCGCTGGCTGGGGGATGGGACCACACTCTTCAGTAAACACTGAAGAGAAGTAGTCGTTGAGGAGGTTAGCATTTTCTGCATCTAAGTGTTTTAATGCCCCCTCCTCATTCCTCAAAGGGACAATCGTTCGACGGATTGTTTTACGGATGTTTACATATCCAAAAAACTCCTTGGGATTCTCTATACAGAGTCTTGCCACTCGGAGTTCCTCGGAGCGCTTAGCCGCCCTTATGCTGGACTTCACTCTCCTGGCTAGCCTCCGGTATTCGTCAAAGTCACCCGAGATCTTCGATTGCCGGTTCACATTTCTCTTCTCCCTAAGCAGTTGGCCAATTTCTCGATTAAGCCACTTTGGTTGAACAGAAGACCGATGGGGGCATTTCAGAGGGATGAAACGCGATTGAAGACTCATGAATGTAGTTTTGAAACTATTGCACGAGTCTTCAACAGCCTCGCACACTTCTAGCCTCGCGTCAGTCAGTCCAGCACGAAGACTTGCCAAGTCTGCTCTTCTCAAATCAAGTTTCCTCGATTTACTAGTTGCAGGCCCTGCCTTCGGGACTTTGACTTAAAATCTAATTAGTCGGTGGTCACTGCCACCGAGCTCTTCGCCAACAGAGAGGTCCTCAACGATGTCATCCTCAGAGGTGAAGACCAAGTCGAGGATATTGTCTCCTTTCGTTGGCTCTCTCACCCATTGAGTCAGTAACTCGTTCGCGAACTCCAGGAGTAGTGCGTTGTCGCCACAGGGTTCTCTGGTTTCCCAGTCAACTTGTGTGTTGAAATCCCCCATGACGATACACACTCTGTCTTTTACAAGTTCGCCCAACAGCTGGTACAGACCCCTGTCCTGTTCTAAGAGTTGGGCAGAGGGTCTGTAAAGCACCAGGATCCTGTATCTGACAGGGCCTATCTCTAGGTCAACACCTAGTAGTTCATGGTCTGATACGATATTGCATTCCGTCGAGTTGAGAGTATCCTTGACATACAACATCACACCGCCACTCTCTCTGATTGACCTATCTTTCAGTAAGAGCTGGTAACTGGGAATCGTGAATTCGCCTTCAAAATCTCGGCTTCAAGTTTTTATCCACTACTCCGTTATGGCCACCATCTTAGGTTTTTCTGTTGCTACGAGTCCACGGAGCTCAAGAAACTTCTTCCTGATTGACCTCGCATTGGACAGAAGAACTTTGAGGGAGTCCCCCAGTGTAGGACTCCCTACGCTCTTCCATTTCCCGGCTTCTTTTGTGTGGCAGTACCCCACTTTGCTACATCTAAGAACGTCGTTCTAGGAGTGACACGGGCATACTGTCTTACGTCCGCCTTCACTCTAGGTCGGACGCTCCTCTGCGTCCGCTTCACGACATCCTGGATTAAGTTACAGAGTACAGCCTTTCCCGTGAATGAAAGGTGCACTCTGTCCCTTTGGTAGAGATCGTTTCGACCGTAAAAGGCGCGGTAAGGTTCCAGAAAGAAGAACCGCTCCGCCGTACAGAGGTCGGACAGGCGCTCTTTTAAGGTCACGTTTCTTGAGTGAGCTGTCCGGCTAGGACCTCTTCTTGGAAGCATCCCTACAACGACCCGTCTGCGAGTTTTCAATCCGCAGTCGTCCACGGCTCCCATGACCGTGCTGAGAATTTTCTCACTGGGGCCTACTTTGCCTCCTCGGAGGTAGAGGTCATTGCCACTCACGATCAGGGCAACGACTGAATTCTCGGAGATCTGAGATTTCTCAGCCTCTACCGTGATGTGGTGGTTTTCCCGTCATGGCTGGCAGCATACCTTCACACTATTGCGAAGGTGAGTCGTTAGCAGGGGCTGCAAACCTTGTGCTTGGGAATCGCCCAGAAGGGTAACCCTCGAACATTTCCATGCAGAGGTTTGAGGCTTTCCTTCCGGAAGCGAACTCTCGGTTCCTTCTTTCTTCTCCATCTTATTTTTCTTCTTCTTTTTCTTATTGATCTTTTCCCCTCCTATCTTCCTTTGCTATATACTCTTCTTTTTCTCCCTTTTCTTCTTCTGCTTCTACTTTATCTTCTGTTTCAACTTTCTCTTCTTCCTGTTTCTTTCCCTTCTTTTTATTTTTCTTCGCTGGTTTATTTTAGCATGCGGACCTAGCTCTATGGGTAATACTGCAGATGCAGTGTTTACTACAGGGCTTGAGGTTAGCTCTGCTATCCTGACCTTGAGCCTGCGAATCAGTCCGGCGTGTTCCAATTCCAGGCTGTTTATTTTCTCCTCCAACTTCCTAGACCTCTCCTCGGATGCCCTGCATATTTCTTTTAACTCCTGAATTTGGCCGTTTAGAATACACTCGGTGCAGGAACTGGCATTTTGAATAACATCCCTCCGGAGAAAGAGAGAGAGAGAGAGAGAGAGACGGCTGAGTCTGTAGTTGCCAAGCGTAATATGATTTTTATGTAACTAGACGTTAAACTATATTATACTTAATTGAAAAAAGAAAGAAAGGGTCTAGAGCACCAATTATAGTTATTTGATGATTGGTTTAATGACAAACTTGCCTAGATAGAACTAAATCTTCAATGATCTCGCACGATGATGAACTTATAGATCATCCACCTACGCAAGTGCGTGCCTATAGTAAGGGACGTATGTGTGTAGAATCAGATCCTGCTGCGACTAAGCCGCTGCCCGGCCCCCCTCACCGTAGGTTATCATCAATGTCGAATGCGGCTCAGATAGTGAATCTCGCAGTCCCCCGCGGGCCAATCGTGAGGCAGGTAGAGGTCGTAAGCGCTATCTACCTTCTCTATCCGATTCCTCCTCTTTGAGCTCCTTGCAACAACAAACGCACCCGACTCGAGGATGACGCCCTACCCTCGCCTGGAGAAATGGGCTCTTCAGAAGAAACTTGTCTTTAAGACATTAAATCATTTACTTTGTGTAGCCCCTCGCAAAATTCTATCAGAGAAAATACCTTCACCCGACGAGAGAGATCTTGTAGACCTCTCGCTCACTAAACTATATGGAATCGGTACACCAGATCCCCCTCCCCCACTGTACCGATAACCAGAGGTGGACGTGATTCGAAAAAAATAAGGTCCGATTAGCGATTATTGATTCGCCAGCTCGTCAAGTCCGATTCGATTATCGGATTCGGTTGCCAAAAATCTAAGTCCGATTAGCGATTATCCGATCCGATTAAATTTTTTAAATGCGATTCGATATTATTAAAAGCGATTCAATGTTTTTAAAGCGATTTTCAATCTTTCTAAAGGGAATTAAATGCTTTTTTACTCTAAATAAGACATTTCTAACTAATACAGAGAGAAACCAAGCTTTTTAGATAAAAAATAGACATTTTATTTTAATTAAAATGTAATATAACAAAATATTAAACTATACAGTACATATTACACAAAATACACACAGTAATACTAATTTATTCTCCCAGAAAAAAACGATAGGGTTAACTAACAACTTTGTTCCATATATACCTCATAATATTTAAAGTTTTCCACTCTACTCTACTCTAAGCCCGCCAGCTTAGTCCTCGTCTTCCTCCTCCACCTCGTAGACCTTCCTGAGGAGGTGGAGGTTGCACTTCATGAAGACGAGGGCCTGAGGATGTTCGACCCATAGCTGAACACGCGCTCGAACGAGGCGGAGCTCGGGAGCGGTGTGTTATTCTTGAGGATGAGTGTTACCCAATTATCACGGAACTCGAGCAGGAAGAGATTGGTGCCGAGATCACCGGGTTTTCCCTCAGCGGCTTCCTCGACCAGTTGTTGACCTCTTCCCTGGCCTTCTCCACGAGGCTCTCCTCTTGCTGCCTATCCTCTATGGCGAACAGGTAGTCCGTGCTGTTGGAGCCTGACTGGGGTCCCTGCTGAAGCAGGGTCCAGGTGCTCGTCAGGCCGGACGAGGACGAGAAAATCCCTCACCAGGTCGCAGTAGACCTCATTGTCCTGTCTCCTGAAGATGGCCCTGACCGTGTCGAGCTAGTGGTGGGGGTGCAGCGCCGTAGCCATCAACAGGTCCATGTCCACAAAGAGGTGGCTGAACCTGCAGTAGAAGAAAATTTTTAAAACAAATTTAAAAATATATCAGATTTGTTAATTGAAAAATTAAATTTCATCACACTTAATTTAGTTCATTTCAAATGAATCATTTGACCAGCAAGGATTATAATCATTTAATAATAATATAATATAAGAAGAAAAAAACACTTATTAAGTTTTAACTCACTGCGATAAAATATAATAATAAAAAATAATAATATCATAATATGAGTGACCTGCCATCAAAGCCCTTTGTTCCAGGCTGGTGGAGGATTGACAGATTATTGATTGTTTAAGGGCTACGCAACGCTGGTGGAGGAGGTGGGCCACCAGGTTCTGGGCATGGACAATTCTGTCATCGCGCGACAGCGCCTCAAGGGAGTCTTTGAGGTGGGGGAGAAGGCACCCCATGTATGCTTTCTCCTGGCCATGGAATACGTCTAGGCAGGCGGCGAGGAAGGCGGTCACCTTGACGTATTCCGACCAGATCTGCACGTCGTCCTGCGTGATGTGCCGCAGGGGGTGGGGGTGCTGCCGCTGACAGATCTGGTTCAGCTTGTTCCTCTTGTCCAAGTCAAGCACCTCGGTCAGCAGGCACTTGTAGGCGTCGTGTCTAAAATTCCACCTGGTGACGCCAGGGGTAAATAGCTTCTTGCCCAGAGCAGATTTCATGTCATTGGCGGTCACTGTCTTTCTGTTCTGGGCGTTCCACACGATCTGAGCCTTGGCGGTCGGCTTGTTGAAGGCCTGCCTGGGCTGAGTGGTCCAGCCGGGCACGTTCTCCACATCCCTGGAGGACAACAGGTTCACTGTGTATGCCGCACAGCGACGATGCTTGGGGAGCGTCACCATCTCTTCCTGCTGGTCCACCTCTTCCACGGCGTCTGCCACCAGGATGGTGCTGGTGTGCACCACCTCTGGGTCCATCACGTCTTGTCTTTGCTTCTCGGCGTCCCGCTAGATGTTGCGGTTAAAGGTGCTGATTTAGTTTGCGCCATTGTCAGTGGTGGTGTTGACAATCTGAAAAGCAAAATAATGTTTTAAAACAAAGTTTAATTTCATTTATGAGTATGAACTTGAAGTATGATTCCAAAGTCAATACGATAATAGTCATCGCTTCGTTATTTTTACAGACTCTCTCAGTTCTCTTCAAACTATTAACAAAAACATACATAACATATTTCACGCAGACTACAGCATCAAATTCATACAGTATTACAAAGTAAAAATGTAGAATTTTTCTGGATACCTGGGCAAATACAAAGACAAATATGCAAAAATTCCTAGAGTTTACACACCTTTCTTTTGATGCCCAATTCGTCGTGCAGCTCGGAGATTGCATCTGCCAGATAGGTCCCCGTCTGAAAACGGTGATCTCCTTGATCCCAAGGACTGCGGAGTGCCTCTTGAAGGTGACCTTGTCCAGCCATGTCACCGTTATTCCCAGGAAAGCCCTGTTGCTTGCCGACCAGCTGTCGGCCGTGGTGGCGACGAACTCTTGTTTGGCGAGGAGGTCCGTCAGGTCGACCTTGGCCTGCCCCCCCTTCCCCCATCGCACAGATGTCGTGGGTGAGCTTCCGAATGCAGCTAATGAAGCACCTGAAGCAAAATTAGAAGTTTTTGAATAAACTTAAAATTACAAGATTTTTTATTCCTCATATCATTTTATATATGAGTGTATGAGACATATAAATTGTTAAAACATGTTTAAGAAGTAAAAACAGAAAACTGTTAACAGTTTAAACCATCTATATTCAATTTAATGAATTTATTAATATTATTAAATCATTCAGTGTCTAAACTGAGTTTCACAGTTTTAAAATTAAAACACTTAAAAAATATATATATTGATACTTTAACTTGAAAAATTAAAATTAATCACCTATAGTACCGGTCGAGGCACTTCTGGGAGAACTTCTCTTTGAAGCTCTCCTCGATGCTGGCCTGCCTCCTGGTCGCGGCCGCGTCCTGGGAGCATTTGTGGCGGCCGCGTTTGCTGGCGCCCTCGAGAGCTGCCTTGAGGTCGTGGACTACCTCTGGTAGTGTATCTAAAAAGTAAAAACAAAGATAAATTAAAATTCATATAGTAAAAACTAAAAATAAATGCCTAACTTTTAGCCTGTTTAGTCTTTGCCAAATAATTATGAATCCTGGTAAAAAGTCTCTGAATAAGTTATTAAATAAAATAAATTTAAAGTCACCTTCAGGTTTGAAGTTGTTCCCTGCTGAATTTTGAGTGTATTTGAGCACTTGGTGTAGGCAGCCTTGTTGCTGTCCACGACCTTGAAGAACAGGGCGATGTGCCTCCAACTGTTCTCCTGGCTGAGGCTGGAGCTGTCTGTCTCCATTGTAGCTTTGCTCTCAGCTGACTCGTTCGAGTCCAACGGCATCCTGCTCTCGCGCAGCGAGAGCGGAAGGGTCAGGGTATCATCCACTCCCATATGATATTGTCGTTGAACGCCGACGCCTGGTCGCTGTGCTGGGAGCCCAAGGACTTCTGGTTTGCACCACTGGAGTCCCTGGGCTGGGGAGTCAGAAATCTCTCCATAATGGATGTAACGGACGCGTCTTCGACCAGGCTACTTCTTTTGCACGCGCTGAATTCTGTACAAAAATTCAGTATTTAGAAGCAAAATTACGAAACGAACAAATAAATGTTAACTAGCAACAAGCAATTACGCACAAGTAAGAAGCCGGTGAGCACGAATACATGATGAAACTTGTATGTAATGGTTAATTCACGAACTTTAAGCTTGATTTATCGTTACTTTACGAAACTAATAGTCTAGATATGATCATATGAATACTATTAGAACGAAATAGAAATACTAAAAGCAAATATTAATAGTGCAATTTACTCCCGTTAGGGTCCGCAATTGCAGGAAAATGAAAACAGAAGGATTACTTCGAAGCGTTCACAAGTGGTGACAAGGGAGCAGCGCAGGAACAGCCTACCCTCACAACGACTAGCTCTAAACTGGTGTGGCGCGTCACTTAACCGATATGAGTCGCGTACAAAAAAACAAAATTAAACACGTATTATGCCTACTTTATACTAATAAAATATAACCTTTTTATTATATATGATTTAATAATTAATCATGATATTTTACACATTATTTTATAGAGAAAATACGAAAGTGTGAATAAAATAGAATAAAACGAAAGAATATTTACTTGAAAAAAATATAGAAAAATTTCTTAATAAACTGCTAGATTAATCGCAAATCACTTCACTAACTCTATAATTTAAGAACGGAATTTTGGGGAATATTTGAATAATAATTTCATCTTAGTTTGGTTATGACATGTATATTTTAAATTTTTATCAAGGTAATTTCTAAGAATTTCTTTAGAGTTGGAAAAAATCAAAATACTTTAGTTCAGAAAAGATAAATATGATTATCCAATACTTTATAATGTTTTAAAAGAAAATGAATTACAATTGGTGAAGTCCAGAAAATTTATTAAATTTAAGTAAGGCTGCTTTTTTATTTTATCTATAACTATATTTTAGCAACGTGATATTTTGAAAGGGGTAAATTAAGTTTATTGTTCCTTTTTAAAATTATTATAATTGGAGAAGTTCAGAAAATTTCTAAAAACTTAACCATGGCTGCTTCTTTTTAGATTTTAAATTTTAATCTTAGTAGCGAAGCGCAAGTTCCCCCCGTAGGGGAAAGTGGCGAAGCCATTGCCTGGTTGCTTAAAATTTTCGGCAGTCCGATTGCGATTATCCGATTCGTTTGTTGGGGGTTAGTCCAATTAATTGGATACTCGGACTTCCGAATCGGACTGCTCACCTCTGCCGATAACGATACCATTCGGATATCGCCATGCTCTAATAAAACCACCGAGACTGCCCCAACTACTGACTCTTGTCAGTCATGTGATCATCTTGCCTCATGCCCCTCGTACTACCGAAACGCACATCTCTGATTACAACTTATGATCTGTTTCCGGGTTGTACAGCTGCCAATATAGCATCCTACTACCCGATATCCTCCTCTCCAGATTCTTCTCCGACCGCCACCAAACCCTTTGACCCATGCTCACGATACCCCCACAGGTAATATACCACCCGCTCTCTGAGCATGCCTGGACTAAAACGGATGAACAGTACTCCCGCCATTTTTCCTAACTCAACCTTTAACGCTCTAAAGTCCTAAACTATCTGTCTCACATGAAATATCAGCGGACTTCGGACCAATTATGCTTCGCTGCAGGCCTTCTTAAAACAGTTTTCCCCTGAAGTGCTGTGCCTCAGTCAAGGAAAGCTACTAGAGTTCTCTTATGCACTTTTCTCCTGCTGGCTATCCACATGTCAGCCTACTACTATCCCAATTTTATGGTAACCTCCTCCTAGTCCTCAGAGATATACCATTTATTACCCTCCCCATCCGCACAAGCCCTAATGCCCTCGCTGTTCACCTTCATCGGACTACGCTCTTAACTTTTGCTCAATCTACCTCTCACCCTCCAAACTAATCACCTTTGCCTCCCTGAATGAATTTGTCTCCCAACTCGCGAAACCATTTATTTTAACTAGTAATGCTCGTAACCTATATTGGTATGATTTCATAAACAACAGCAATGGGCATGCTTTACTAGACGTAGTCTTACTACAAGTCCTCAATGACGAGATCCTACTCATTATCATCCCCAGACTGACTCCTTTACCCAGATAGATCTCTGTCTGTGCTCAACTGACTTCCCACCCGATCACGTCAGAATATTTAATGGTCTGTGTGGAAGTAATCATTACCCTCTACTCCTAGACCTCCTTTCCCTTTCCCTCATCTCCCCCAAAAAACTGACTGGAAAGCTTTTGTAACGTCCTCCTCTTCCATAACTGTGTCTGATGAAACAACAAACGGATTATCGCGCTTAAAAAAGCTTGTGGAAATTTCTTCAGCAACGGCCCACAAACTTGTTGCACTCTGCAACGCACGACTCGAAACATCAGTCGCCTGGTGGAACAAAGGGTGTTGCACCGCTAAGCGCGAACGAAAGAAGCTCCCTTGCACATTTCGAGATAATCTCCCCCACCCCCCTCCATCTCTAGGACCTATCTTTCCTCAGGTGTTGGTCCCAGAGAGGCTCTGGCTTTATCGTGGTGAGATGAGTCATCCCTGGGTCCCTTAAGGTCTTCTGGTGCTGCGAACTAGACTTTTAATATAATCTCCCCCCTATTACTTTATTTTACAGCCCTTAATTTCCCCCATCTTCTTTCTCCTATGTAGTGTCACTGGCGGTTACCTGACGTCTGCTTGTTTTTTTCGGACTGATTCTGAATTTTCATTTATAAAAGTCGGAGGAGGGTGGGCATCTCCACCACCTTCGTCTGCCGATGCACAATAAGACCCCTAAACCCATCATTGGCCTCTTTTCTCCGCGCGTAGGAGAACTCGGGCAGCCTCTTCGGTTTATAAAGATAGCATCGTGGATCCTTATCCATTCTCCAAGAGGACATACCGGACGTAGCTGAATCGAGATTTGCAGTAGCGCCGGGCCCTTGTAGGACTCCATGGTGGGGAGTCTAGAGGGAGAATGTGAAGTTATTTCTATTTGCAATAGCTAGTCATAAACCTAATACTTTCCGTTCTCGTAAGGGCTCCTGTGCCAAACATTCTTCAGCCCCCCCCCCCTTTCAGACTTCCCTCACTCGTTGGATCCCTATGCCAACGAGGTAGACCCAGATCTATACTGTCCCCGCTTTCTGGTCATGAGTTCGTCATCTGACACCCCACTTGCAAAAGTGGATGTGGTTGACGTTAATGAATCACTTGAGTCCCGCTGTGGTGAACACCACCGAAGGTGATTAAGAGGTAGTGGTGATATCGTAGTCGAGATGTCATTTCACTCTAAACATAATCTTGTGCGAAATCTGTCATCCATAGCCGAAGTTCCCGTAACCGGTTCGCCCCATCCACGTCTGAATTTTGCCAAAGGTGTCGTACGTTCAAACGAATTGAGGTACTAGGACCTCATTCGTTTTCAGAGCAAGCTTAGTACCCAACTCGTCACACATGTGCACAAAGGTTCTAGTAGAGTCTTAACTGCCACATTGATTTTAACGTTCGAACCTCATGAAATGCCGCAGTTTATTAAAGCTGGGTACCTTCATGTCCCGGTAACCCCTACGGCGAACTACCCAGATCTTGCTTCAATTGTAATCAATTTAGACATGTTGGTCGTGCCTGTCGGTACTCCCATTCCTTCGTGAATTGTATTCTTATGTGAAAAGGAGGTCCTCGCTTTGTGCGACGATCTTCGTCTGAACTTGAGAGAAGCTCACCTCTTGGCCGTCTCTTAGACATGTTGGCTGACGTTGGACGAAACCAACAATCACGATCGAGTTCCGATACGCCTGAAGCAACTCATCGCCCATCTACCGTTAGTGTCGGGAGCATTGATGATATACCGTTAAGGCATCGATTTCACACCGATCTACCTAATGTTGTCTCCCTCAATCTTGCAGCTCTAGCCGGGACCGACGCTCAGGGTGAGACACTTGAAGACATCAGACGTTATCTGAAAGAATCTTCTATATCGACGAGTAAAGGTTCTTTTACCAGGCCAAGGACCCAAAGCCCCGTGGTAGGAGGAAGGACTCCTAACCTGGCTCAACAGTCACCAATCACACTAGCCAACAAATTTTAACTTTGGCTCTGCTACTACTACTTGAATAAATGTTATTGTAACTAACTAATTTTGGTGCGCTGATTCCAAATTTGTGCTCCGATTTGTCCTAGCACGTAAAGTTCCTGAGTTCTGCAACTAGGCTATATGGCTCATTTTGTCGCCTTGGATCAATTCATGATATTTACGAGTCTGAGAAGAATGAGACGTTTCTGGGCAAAGGATTGGAATCAGGGCACCCTATTTGGCATTATTTACGTCCTTTTGCAGACCCATACCAGATATGTATTACACATAAAAAGGTAGAACTCATCTAAATATAAATTTCTTAAAAAATGTTTGAGACTCTTGCTCTTGCGCTTGCACGTAGATATAGGATCCTTCCGTTCGAAGAACCAGCAGTAGTCACCCATCATGTTTTCGTTGAAGTGTCATTGATACCTGCTCTCCATCATTACGATATCTCGGTGGAACCTTTCACCATGTTCGTCACTAATATCACCCATATTAGAAGGAAAGAAATCTATATGCGAATGCAAGATATGCATCTTAAGAGACATCCGACACCCCATTCGTTGATAGGCCTTTAGCATGTTGTCCACTAGTTCTTCATAGTTTTCAGCCCTATAATTACCAAGGAAGTTCTGCACTACATGGTGTAGTGGTCTATACCCCTACAAGTGGAAATATTTAATCATAACTGCATATATATATATATATATATATATATATATATATATATATATATATATATATATATATATATATATATATATTATTTCAAGAAGGGTTGGTAACCCTGACTTAATTCGTGAGGTTGTTACTCCCGCTCTCGCGAGCGTCTTCAAATAAAATAAATGAGGTTCATTAGTGTTCCTCGGCTGCTTCAGTAAACAGGTCTGTAATATTTGAATAGTAATTTTTAGTTAAATATGTCCCGAAAGAATCTCGTTTTAATGCGTGATTCTTCTCTCATTTACAGACCCTTCCAACTCCGTTGGAATATATTTATTTAATCTATTGATGTAGCCAAATTATAATCTATCTATGTATCCAATTTAATCCATACAATCTATTTATACCAATATTTATACATATCAATCTATTTAATATTTACCCAATCCATTTAACTATGTAATCTAATTGCTCATATAATCTATTTATCAATCCATATAAATAGTTATCATACATTTATAATATTTACTCATTTAACATTCAACTATAATATAATTAATAATCGTCAATCTAATTATCAATCATCATATGTGTACTCTAATTCTCATTAACGCATGCAAAATTAATTCACCCGCGTAATCTATCCAATCATAAACTGTATAATTTAACTTTTATATCATAACTGTTCATTCCATAATATATATTTTTCGTAGCTCTTTGTTCTTAATTCACCTATTCCCACGACGTCGCCGATTTAGGCCTAAGGAAATTTCGTCTTCAAATTCAGACTTTCCGTTAGCAATTAAATTCATTCCCCTTGTATAACAAAAATATAGGTTTTGGGGTTTATTGTGACCTGAGCTATCGAGTGTATTGACGCAATATACACCTAACAACACTATAAATGCTGCCCAGACTAGTTTAATTATCTCCCATCCATCCATTCATTC
This sequence comes from Ceratothoa steindachneri, assembly GCA_963969495.1. NCBI lineage: Eukaryota > Metazoa > Arthropoda > Malacostraca > Isopoda > Cymothoidae > Ceratothoa > Ceratothoa steindachneri. The sequence continues at coordinate 38,546,582 of OZ018333.1, forward strand.
GTAATAATAAATTAATTTTCACCGTCACGTGTATCATTTTTTTTGGACCACGCAGTTCAATTTTTTCTCGCGTAGACTCTCATTTTCGACACGTGCTCGTTTCTCAATCCTAAGTTTGCCTTAACATCATTAAGTTCTCCCTTAGCAATTTCATATAATAAATTATCAATACAGTAATAAGGACAAAGAGTGATCAAAATTCGATATTTTTTTTAGCTTCAAGCGGGTGAATTGGATTTGTGCATACACACACACACACACACACACTTTTAATATTTTATAAATGGATTATGACGGAGCCCCAAGCTACGCCCCAAATTCAGGCACAGTTACAACCACGCAAGCATCTTCCCTAGTAACAACGATGACCTATTCGACCACTTTCGCCCCCCCTCCCCCCACGCAAGCATTCTCTCGCATTCGCCTCCGACTCCCTCTATGGTTCAGCTGCCACCATTCGACTCACAAAATTCCCTTGGCTGGTGAGAAGTGGTGGAGCTCATCCTTCAACACCAGGCAGTTCCCGAGGACTATAGAACGATCGTCGTAGCCCAGAAATTACCTCTAAGTATCTTTTCAATTTTTAAGAATATTTTGCTGGATGGGGTAATTGCTGGTTTTCAGGTTAGGTTTAAGAGGGCGTTCAAGGATGAATTTGGGAGATCGCAGATAGAGGACCTGCGGATCCTCCTCGATGCGCAGGAGATGTCGGACAGGCGTCTCACGCATTTGTTTTAACCATCTCAAGGGTCTTGCACATGCCAAAGGAGCACAGCTCGACCAACTCGAACCACTCATAACCCTGATATTCATGCATGGGATGCCGGGTCAAATTAAGCCCCTTCTTTTAATGTCTTCCACGGCGCACTTGGAAAATATGGCAGAGGTGGCTGATGCCCTGTATAATAACCCTTGCATCAACTGGGGAAATGCAGACTATGGGTCGTTTAGCGATATAAATAAACACTCACATGTATCCATTTTTCAGGTTAAATCACCGGTCGAAGCTCCTTACAACCGGCCAGGACTTCCTCAGGATGAATCCTCCCAGGTTTCGGGTCTTTTATCCGTTCTAGAGAGGATTGAAATGGATTTTCGTGCCCTAAAGGTGCCAACGGGTCTTCACCGATAGCAACATCGTGAGCAGGACGGAGTAGTCAGACGTCGTTCCTCCCCCCGAAAAAGGCAAAACCAACGAGAGAACTCCAGCACAAAAGGTGAGGCAAGGCAGGTTCATTTTCAACCTTCGTCTAATTCTCCCTATTCTGGCAACTCTCAGGGTAGCTGCTTGTGCCACTCTAATTATGGGAGCAACGCTGTCCGCTGTATTCAGCCTTGCAATTTTTACTTGCATCATCTCATGCCCACAACTTTAACCCTCATTCTGGTCATGCTGCTCATACTATTATAATTCAACCTTCAGGCTTTTGCTGGTACCACCTAAAATTTGGTGCAAAGGGCAGAAAATGCTTAAGCACATGCTCGTAGCATCAAAATGCTCAATCTTCATCTCAACCTACCCTAACTTCACCACCTCAAATCCTACAAAACCCTACAGTTTTCCTTACCCAAATTTCACCTTCAGTACAGGGAACTTTAAACTGAATTCGACAATGATACGTGGGTCTGTCACCTCTGCAACCTCATCCCTTCATCAGGTCGATCCTCCCTTTAGCATTCATGACCGACTCTCTGGTTTATCCTCCCTGGTTGACACTGGCGCTCAATTCAGTGTCATTACAGCCTCTTCAGTCGAGAAAGCTTGCACTTCTTCTGATCTGGTCCTTAAAGCTGCCAATTCATCGGACATAAGGACTAAAGGGAGGCGTATCCTCACGCTCTCTCTCGGTTACGTCGTGTTTCCCCATGGTCGTTCATCATTGCCGACGTCGACATTCCTATTTTGGGCCTCGATTTCCTTTCTGCGCACGACATTCTCGTCGATTCTCGTCGCCGCAAGCTTATCGACAGAACCACGACTCTAACAATGGCTGTTTCTTTCTTTCCTTCCACTAGCTCTCTCCTCTCTGTTCGTCGCCCTGCAACTCCTCCCCCCCGCCATACTTTCAGCAACTTTTGCGGGAGTTCCCAAGCCTCTGTTTGCCTCCTTCTAAGGACACACCTATTAATCACAATGTGGTGCACAGAATAGAGACGACAAGAGGACCAGTTTTCTCACGTCCCCGTTAACTGGCCCCAGATAGACTTGCTCTAATGAAGCAGGAATTTAAGTTCATGATGGAGGCCAGGATCGCTTCCCCATCCACCTCACCATGGGCTTCACGGCTTCATGTAGTACCTAAGTCTACTCCGGGGGAACTCAGAGCTGTAGGTTACTACAGGCGACTCAATGCCTGTACAGTTCCGGATAGATATATTCTGACTTTCTTACCAGATTTTAACTCCGCTCTTTTCGGTTGCTCCATTTTTTCTCGGCTCGATCTGGTTCGCGCTTTCAACCAAAGCCCGATTCACCCTGATGATATCCCTAAGACGGCCATCACCACTCCATTCGGTTCCTTCGTCATGAACCGAATTCCTTCCGGACTTCGTAACAGTGGTCAAACCTTCCAACGCTTCATAGATCAGGTTCTGAGAGGTCTTCCCTTCGTATTTTTTTATTTAGACGACCTCCTGATAGGATATTCGTCTTTAGAGGAACATTTTTCTCACCTTCGCCAGATTTTTGCATGTTTAGTTGAGCATGGTATCGTACTCAACACTTCTAAGAGTATCTATGGTGTCACACAGCTTTCTTTTTTGGGACACCACATTTCCCGTGAGGGAATTCGTCCTCTCGAGGACAAAGTTGAAGTTATCCGGGTTTTTTCCCGACCTTCTCTAAAGCAAATTCGTAGATTCTGTGGGATGGTAAACTTTCACCACAGGTTCATTTACAACATCACACATTATGCAACCTCTCTACGAATTGCTTTCCAAGTCCAAGAAGAACGTTCCTCTTTCCTGGTACCCCGAAGCTTGCGAGTCTTTCACTCGCAGCAAAGAGGCTGTCGTCCTGGCCCATCCTTGCCCAGGAGCTCCCATAAGCGTTGCTTCGGACGCGTCTGCTACTCATGTCGGTGCGACGCTACAACAGAAAGTTGGTGACTTCGCAACCACCCGCTTTCTTCTCCAAAGCTCTTCTTCCTTCTCAACAGAGGTACAGTACGTTTTCCCGCGAATTACTGAGCATATACCTCACCCTCCGTCACTCCCAACAATACATGGAAGGGAGTGAATTCACTGTCTTTACCGACCACAAGCCATTGGTTTGTGCGCTCGCCTCCAGTAACACCTCCTCTGTGCACTCTGCAGTTGATACTCGTCACCTTGACTTTATCCTGCAGATGACAAACGATATTTGTTACGTTCCTGGTTCTTCAAACGTCTTACCAGATGCGCTCTCGCATTTCATCGATTACGCGACAATAGCGCTTGCCCAGGAACAAGATGAAGACATGCAAACACTGCGTCACTCTTCTCAACTCGTATTTCGCGAGATCGACTTGCCGGACAGTCCCTCCAGGCGTATCCTGGTTGACTATTAAATGCCTGACTGTCCTCGTCCTCTCATTCCTCTCGCTTACCGTCGGCACATTTTTTACCAGACTCACGGTCTCTCTCATCCTAGCATTCGAGCAACTAACAAGTTCATCACACAACGTTATGTGTCGCCAGGTATGAACGCCGACGTGGCCAAATGGACCCGCGCATGTCTCCCTTGTCAACGTGCAAAGGTTCAACGCCACACAAAGTCACCTCTGGCTGCTTTTCCACTTCCATCGGCACGTTTTGACGCCGTTCACATCGATCTGGTTGGTCCTCTGCCCCTTTCGCGTGGTTGCACTTACCTTCTCACCATGATCAATCGTTTTACCTCTTGGCCAGAGGCAGTTCCTATCCCCGACATCAGAGCTTCCACTGTAACTCGAGCCTTCGTCTCAGCATGGGTTGCTCGTTTTGGTGTCCCATCAACGATCATGACTGATCGAGGTAGCCAATTTGAATCCCACCCAATGGGATGCACTCATGTCAGTGCTTGGCTCCTTTCGTCTCCGCACCACTAGCTACCATCCCCAGAGTAACTCTAAGGTGGAACGTTTTCACCGGAGTCTCAAGGGAAGCTTAAGCTCCACTGACCCCAACATCACTTGGGTGGACAAGCTACCCTTAATTCTCCTGGGAATTCGTGCCTCCTTGAAAGAGGATTTGAATTGCTCTGCTGTGGAACTCGTCTATGGTACGCAACTTCGTCTTCCAAGTCATTTTTTTCTTCCGCTGACTGTCATCTTCCTTCCGAAATACATCCTGCTGCATACGTACACAATTTAGTACGGGCGATGTCTGAGGTGAAGCCGACTGCCACAAGAGTGCCTGCTAATCAGAAACCTTTTGTGCCAAAAGAGATGGCAACTTGCTCTCATGTGTTTGTCCGTCGCGATTCCACTCTCATATCCTTGCAACCTGTCTATGACGGACCCTTTCTCGTCGTCTCCAGGAGGCCGAAATTCTTTGTACTGCAATTTGGCACCAAGCAGGATACGGTTTGAATCGATCGGCTTGAACTCACTTTCATAGAGGCCGTTCATCTGGAACAGCCACTAGCTTTCTCTTCCACTAATATAGGTCCAGTGGTTATCCCAGCCTACCTACCGCACCCAACTATTCCTTCGACATTTTCCAACCAACTAACTCCACTTCTGCTCTTTCAAATCAAATTGCAACTTTTCCTCCAACCTCTTTACTCACAAACCCTCCGGAAACCATCTCTAGTCCCCCAAATTCTTCTTCCCAACTGCTGCCGCCTCCCTTTTTGTTTCAGGACCACTCGACAGCAGCTGGAGAACACCAAGCGACCAACGCGCAACTCCCGACTGTCGCCTTTTCGGGAGGTCCAGAACAATCGCCACCCGACGCTCCGGTCCTTGCTCGTGACAATTTCCCGCATCAAACGAGTGGCACTACTAATCGCCACCTGACCCGCAATCCGAGTCGGCAGCCAATTGGCACTATAACCCGTTCTGGACGCGTTGTAAGGAGGCCTCGCCGCTATATAGACTAAGATTTTATGTTGTGCGAGCTCTTTTTTTTCCTCGGTGGGGCAGTATCGTAGCGGTCTATACCTCTACAAGTGGAAATATTTAATCATAACTGTATATATTTTTATTATTTCAAGAAGGGTTGGTAACCCTGACTTAATTCGTGAGGTTGTTACTCCCGCTCTCGCGAGCGTCTTTAAATAAAATAAATGAGGTTCATTCGTGTTCCTCGGCTGCTTCAGTAAACAGGTCTGTAATATTTGAATAGTAATTTTTAGTTAAATATGTCCCGAAAGAATCTCGTTTTAATGCGTGATTCTTCTCTCATTTACAGACCCTTCCAACTCCGTTATAATCTATTTATTTAATCTATTTATGTAGCCAAATTATAATCTATTTATGTATCCAATTTAATCCATACAATCTATTTATACCAATATTTATACATATCAATCTATTTAATATTTACCACAATCTTTAATATTTACCCAATCCATTTAACTATATAATCTAATTGCTCATATAATCTATTCATCAATCCATATAAATAGTTATCATACATTTATAATATTTACTCATTTAACATTCAACTATAATATAATTAATAATTGTCAATCTAATTATCAATCATCATATGTGTACTCTAATTCTCATTAACTCATGCAAAATTAATTCACCCGCGTAATCTATCCAATCCTAAACTGTATAATTTAAATTTTATATCATAACTGTTCATTCCATATTATATATTTTTCGTAGCTCTTTGTTCTTAATTCACGTATTCCCACGATGTCACCGATTTAGGCTTAAGGAAATTTCGTCTGCAAATTCAGACTTTCCGTTAGCAATTAAATTCATTCCCCTTGTATAACAAAAATATAGGTTTGGGGGTTTATTGTGACCTGAGCTATCGAGTGTATTGGCGCAATATACACCTAACATCCTATAATGGACAAATGAATCCCATGCTGCCAACTCAGGTGGAGTTAGTTTATTTCTTAACTCCCTGTCACGTATCAATTCTCTCATCTTCGGCCCTACAAAAATGCCAGCTTTAAGTTTAGGATCAGTTTTCTTTGCACCAAATTTCTCTTTGAGATTCTGGAATCCATCAGAATCATGGGCCATTGCTTTAACAAAATTCGTGATAAGGCCAAGTTTGATATGAAATAGTGGAAGGCAGATCTTCTGTAGATGTACCAAAGGCATGTGCTTTACAATGTATCGGCCAACTATGAGTTATTCTCTTTCGGACCACTTTTTGTCAATATAATGATCCCTGTCGTCACGGCTGTTCCATAGGCATAAGAAGCACATATTCTTTGTATACTAGATGCAGTCCAAGAAGTAAAGAAATTACCTTTAGATCACCACAGATATTCCACTTATGATGCGAGTAATGAACACCTTCCAAAATAAATTCCATTAAGTCATATGTCTCTATCATCCCAACCATAAGTGCAACAGGAATTGAAGGTTTTTTGTTACCATTGTGTAGCAACACAGCTTTGAGGCTAGCAGTGCTTGCATCGATGAATAGTCTCCATTCATCGGGTAAATGCTCGTTTCCTAGTTGATTCATAAGGCCATTAAAATCAGTACAGAAACAATCACTATCTTCTTCTTTATAGAAGGCAGCTAAGGCCTCATGGCGTTTACGGAAAGTAGATATTTTTGCACCGTCATCTATAGGATTCCATTGCTATAGTCTGGAGCCCAACAGTTCTGCGTTCTCCTGTAGCGACTAGCGTGTACGTCCAAAATAGGACACACGCGAGAGTCGCCACACACATAAAGTACAGAGAGAAAGAGAGAGAGAGAGAGAGAAAGGAAAGCAAAGTTAGCGCCTTTTACGAAAATACCACACGGCAGTAAACGAAGCACAGTTATCTCTGTTAGAGATGGTCGAGGCAATCTTAGGTAAACATTATAATCAAAGCAGAATCCAGAATAAATCGGATACCTATCACAATTAAACAAATACAAGAGAGATTAGAAAGCTGTCTCCATGGCAACATGCCACCGCCCACAGATAATTTCACCCAATGAAAGAAAAATGCAATTAATCACTGTATGAAAATACCTTTTCAACACCACTACTATAATGGTTAAATTTGACAACGTGATAAAGCAGGAGTGTAACGCAGGAACCAAACACACACAACACATTCTCTCACTACGGTAGCCGAAGCAAGACTCCCCATATGTGCAACTAAAGAGTATGTGTGTAACTCAGGAACCTTACGTGCTAGAACAATTCTTATTACAGATTCGGAATCAGAATACTCGATTTAGTATAAATCACAAGCTAATCCCCAAGTAGCAAAATCATTGTTGACTAATGTAATCGGCAGTGGTGGGCAGTCCGTCAGTACCAATGATAGAAGGACCTTCTATCATTGGTACTGACGGACTGCCCACCACTGCCGATTACATTATTCAACAATGATTTTGCTACTTGGCGGACTCTCGTTTCGCTGGCGGACTGACGACTGACGGAAACTTTGAAACACTGTCGGAATAAGCGCCGACGGAAGCGATTCTCGGCCGGTACCCGAACCGTCAATAACCCGAAAATCAAAGACGACCTTTAGCAAATAATGTTTCCGTCAGTCGTCAGTGAAACGGGAGTCTGTCAGTGACGGACTGACGGACCTTCCGTCATCTGTACTGACGGACTGCCCACCACTGGACCGTCACTAATCAGGCAGCCTCTGTAGCTGACTCAGCTGAACCTCGAGAATCTTCAATGGACTCTTCTCCTGTTGCTGAATATTCTCTGCCTTCGAGCCCGTCGCGCCCTTCACAGGACTTAGGCCTTTCACCGCTACGAATGGTAGCAGAAATTCACCCAGTTCCTTGTACTTTGCCAGATCGCCTGCAACACCCACTCAAATTCCTACTCATGATCTGATGAAAGCAGCTGATATTCTAGCATCACCAGCCGCGGTTGTTGGATCAACTCCTCAGACATCGAAAGAGCCCTCGACCCATGAATCCGGATCTAGCGTCCGAAAATCTCTTCTCGATCTTCCGTTTCCACCTAGCTGTGCGCCCGAATTACAGGCAGGGGCCTGGGCCGCTTTCTCTAAACCATCGGACATATTCCCTGTCACTGCTCCTTCCAGGATCTCTTTTCTTAGAATAACAGGTTCTTCAAAATATGCTCTTCGTCCTCCAAAGCTCTTTGGGACGCACTTCAAATTAACATCGGCCACCAAGGAGAAAAATAAATCTACTGTGGTATCTAACCGTATCACAAAATATCCTCCATTTTACAATGGAATTGTCAAGGCGTTGTTCCCAAGAGGAAAGAACTCAAAGTTCTTTCGATGAGCATCCACCCCGCTGCTCTTTGTTTTCAGGAGAACAAACTGGGTTCCCGCGCTTTTCCAGCGGTGCGTGGCTTTCGTATTTTTAATTCTTTTGCCCCTCTCGTGGGCTTGTCTCATAGGGGTGTGTCAGTTATGATTTCGTCATCCCACCATGTACGAGGGGCGGTCAATAAGTTTTTCAATTCGGATATAAGGAAACGAGATATGAGGAAAAGTGTTTTATTATTTTTCAATATAACTACCCATGACTTCAATGCACTTGCGCCACTTGTCCCTGAGACTTCGAATTCCCGACAACCAGAAATCTCCCGACTGCAGTTCAATCCACTCCTGGATGGCGAGCTGGACATCTTCATCGTCCCCCAAACCGCCGTCCACGCAGTGCAGCCTTGAGCTGGCAGAATAAAAAGTAGTCGCTAGGAGCCAGATCTGGACTGTAGGGGGGGGGGGGGGTTGAGCTCCTCGAATCCGCACTCGCGCAGGGCAGCTTGTGCAACTCTGGCCTTGTGGACTTTGACGACGTTGAAATCGATCATGGGGAGTGAGGTTTCTAGGGACCCAACAAGCAGAGACCTTGGTCATGGCCAAATTGTCGTGGATGATGTTAATAACACTTCCATGTGATATTCCAAGTTCTCACTCGATTTCTTCGACCTCCACCCGTCGATTTTCGAAGATCATCCTCTCCACGCGGGCCACATTGTCCTCGTTGGTCACGTCTGACGGGCATCCTGGACGGAAGTTATATTCAAGGGACTCACAACCATGGCGGAACTCCCTATTCCAGCGAGCAATGGTTGCATAGGAAGGGGCGGTGTCGGTGTACACTGCAACCATGCGTTCATGGATCATTTTGTATTAATGCCTTCCTTGGTCAAAAATTTGATCACTGCGCGGTGCTCAGCCTTCTCCATTGTTGAAAAAATTGTGACTGACGATCTGTGATCAGCTACTGCTTCTTGAATAGATGAGGCAGGAGCGTGCGGCTGCAGGTCCTGACTTGTCATAACTTGTCCTAACACCCCCGCAAACAGCCATCCCCCTTCCTCTGTTTTGCCCTACCCATTCGCAAAACTTATTGACCGCCCCTCGTATCTCCACCCCCATCCTCCACACTACTCTACAAGCTGTGCCGTGAGGGTTTTTCTTACAAAGCTTTTTACTCTTTGCTTTATTTACATCCATCCATTGTCAAGACCCGACCTTTTAGAACTTGTAGATCAATTGCCCTCCCCGTTTTTATTACTCGGAGATTTTAATGCTCATCACCCATATTGAGGCTACATCATTCTGAATGTCAAAGGCAGTGCTTTAGTCTCTTTTATTATCTGACTCTCGTTGCTTGTTGAACACCGGTGGTTTTACCTTTTATCATGATAAAAGGCAAAATCGCCGGGATTCTTTTAGTTTTGTTGAGATCTCTCTCTGTTGCCTGGATTGCTTCACTGATTTCGATGGTCAGCCCTTGACGACCTCCATGGGCGTGACCACTTCCTTATTGTCTTGTCGGCCCTTATTCCTAGTTCTCATACAACCATGCCTCTCAAGTGGGATTTAGGTCATGCCGATTGGGAAGGCTGACGAGAGGCGTCTTTCACAAGTGCCTCCTTGGGGAGCTTCAATGGTTTCGACGCGGCAATATTGTACTTCACATCGATTATCTTTAAAACGGCCACATAAACCATTCCATGGAGGTGACCCCTAACGAGTTGCTCAACTGTGCCTTGGTGGACCTCGGAGTGTGCGATAGCTGTCAAAAACTAGAAGTAAGCTCATCCCCGATTTCAGCAATAAACAACTTTGTGCAATAAGGTTGACCGAAACGGAGCTCGGGTACTTCGCCAAAGAACCCTTCGTCAGGCTCGCCGAATCTCATGGCGCCGCTACGTCTCAGCAATTTCCTGTATTTGCCCTACCATAAAAATCTGGAATATGATTAACAAGATCCGGAGTTGTTAGGCGAGCTATAATACTCCTCACTCAACTTACAGGGATCCTTAGTTAATGAGAGCCTGATAGTCAGCAATGCCTTGACCGACCATCCCCGTGCCCGCAGCAGTATCAGTCGTTGCAATAAGGCTTTTGTAGCCTATAAATCAAAAGGAGAGTCTTATCATCTCAATTTTACAACCAAATCTATCCCTATGTATAATGACCTATTCTCCATCCACGAATTGCCTCAGATTCTCATCCGGCCCCAGCTTAGCCTCTTCTTTCTGTAGCCTGTTTTTACCCTACCTCCTCACTTCCCTACAACCTCACCCAAAACTTTCTCTGGTCAGCCTCTAATTCCACACGGCAGACGCCGACCCGTTTCCTCCCACCCAACTCCCGGATCGTGGCTGAGGGGCGGAGGGGACAATATTCCCTCACCCTTGAGCTCCGGCCAGTGGGTGGGGTGTGGGTGGGGGTGGTAACAACCTGCTTCAGCACAACCACACCTTCCTCACATACCCTTTATTCCTCCTTTTCCTGGCTATTAATTTTACACCGTGCCCAAGGTGGACCTGCCAGATCACTAGGCGTGAGGAGTGGACTCAAAAACGGTGGCAGCTGGTTTTGCCGGCCCTATATTCACCCCTCGCAGAGTGGGCTACTGCGTGAGGTAATGTGCATTTGCGTCCGGTGACAAGTATAGGGTCACCATGCCCGATGATGAAAATATAAACAACCCTCTTCCCCGCCCCCTGTACCATCGATGGACGGAGCCACCGTCAGGCAGCTCCACCAAAAAAAATGGAAGTCCTACGCCCCAGTGCTTTCGCAGGGGACCATCCAAAACTCTTTGGTGAGAGAAGGCTTCGGGTGAGGAGGGGATAACTATTTCAAATTGCCTGCTGCCACTCACCACCAACACAACACGCATCCTCACGCGAGCAAAAGCTTTCCTGCCATCATGACGTATGTGTTTACCAGGTGAGAAAATTGATTTTTCGGATGTCTGTTGTTATTTTTCACGGTTCTCATATACTGTCTCATGTCGGTGAATATGGCATGATCGTTTTGAGTTAAGTTTCATTACGATACTTAGCCATATTGACATGTTATCGAATGAAATGAAGTGCGTCCTACCGAAGTGGCCACTATGGCATTGTTGTGGAAAAAATTGTGGTGTGGGAGAACATCGACCGCAAACATGTCGGGGAACACCGATGCGTGAAATTTTGAAAATTTGATATACTTTGAAATACTTGTAAAAACAACAAAAGTGACTAATTATATATATTAGCATGAAAATAAATGGTGGTGGTAAACTAATGCATTTAAATGAAGTGGAACAGTGGGGGTGGGGTGGGGGTGGGGGGGAAGTTGAAGGTGAATTTTAGTGAATTATGATGTGATATCAGTGTCATTATGCTATAAGCTCATGAAATAACGGTAAACATGAAGATCGGCGACGCGCCCCAAAAAGTGTAATTTTTTTGCATGTATGTTTCATTCACCCACGCATGCATACTCATGCGCGTTTGATTAAATAAAAACATTAGAACATTATTCTGTAAACAATTATGATTATATACTGGGGGCTGTACCCCCAGACCCCCCTAATTGATTGAAACTCAGGATCATCGTAGGGGGTCATCGGCAGTGTTTACCCCCCTTCCCCCCATGAGCAGTCCCTTTGAATTTACTTCAAAAAGGTGAAACATATTGGAACACAAATGAAATAGTTTACATCCCATCGTTCGTGCCACCAATCGTAATGTTTACCAAACTAACTATTATATAAGTGACTTAAGTTATTAGAATGATTCTAGGATTAATATTCAATTTGTTCCTATTGGGACCCTGCAACCCCAGGCCCAAGCACTACTGACCCTGCCATCCCAGGCCCTAGCACTGCTGACCTTGCCATCTCGGGCCCTAGCACTGCTGACCCTGCCACCCCAGACCCTAGCAGCTCAAACCTTGCTTCCCCAGAGAATGTCAGGCCGTTCTCCAAGGCTGCTCCTCGTCCTTATGGAAAGGGACGTAAGAGGGTACGGGTCTGCATTCTGACTGAGAATGAGGAGGCCATCACAGATCTGAGGATGAAGGCAGATAAGAGGAAGAAGATAGAGGAGAAAAAGAAGGCATTAAGAGAAAAGAAAAAGTGTGCAAGGCACAGGGAGTCTGTCCCTATATAGCAAGATAGTGAGGGGAAAGACATTGATGATGTTCCTATGCAGCTCAATGACTCTTCAGAGTACTCAGATGAGGTGGAGGGCGAAGACAATTGGACAGAATTGTCATATGCTTTTGATGAGAAGGCACAAGAAGTGAGGGATTTTATATTTTTCCAGCCAAAATTTATCAATTATCATAATTCATTATCAGGACTAGCCTAATCTAGCATGTATATTTATTTTTTGTTTTGTTTTATCTCAGTTTCCAATACTTTTTCAGGTGGGGGGACTTTGTACTTGTTGATCTAAAGATGGAAGAGGAAAGGAACGTGGGCACATTGGTATGCTACAAGGGGCGGTCAATAAGTTTTGTGAATCGGTAGGGCAAAACAGAGGAAGGGGGATGGCTGTTTGTGGGGTTGTTAGGACAAGTTAGGACCTGCAGCAGCACACTCCTGCCTCGTCTATTTAAGAAGCAGTAGCTGATCGCAGATCGTCAGTCACAATTTTTTCAACAATGGAGAAGGTTGAGCACCGCGTAGTGATCAAATTTTTGACCAAGAAAGGCAAGATTGCAAAAAAGAGATCCAAGAACGCTTAGCTGCAGTGTACACCGACACCGCCCCTTCCTATGCAACCATTGCTCGTTGGAATAGGGAGTTCCACCATGGTCGTAAGTTCCTTGAAGATGACCCCCGTCCAGGACGCCCGTTAGACGTGACCAATGAGGACAATGTGGCCCGTGTGGAGAGGATGATCTTCGAAAATCGACGGGTGAAGGTCGAAGAAATCGAGCGAGAACTTAGAATATCACATGGAAGTGTTATCAACATCATCCACGACAATTTGGCCGTGACCAAGGTCTCTGCTTGTTGGGTCCCTAGAAACCTCACGCCCCATGATCGACTTCAACGTCGTCAAAGTCCACAAGGCCAGACTTGCACAAGCTGCCCTGCGCGAGTGCGGATTCGAGGAGCTCAACCCCCCCCCCCCTACAGTCCAGATCTGGCCCCTAGCGACTACTTTTTATTCTGCCAGCTCAAGGCTGCACTGCGTGTACACCGGTTTGGGGACGATGAAGATGTCGAGCTCGTCGTCCAGGAGCGGATTGAACAGCAGTCTGGAGATTTCTGGTTATTGGGAATTCGAAGCCTCAGGGACAAGTGCCGCATGTGCATTGAAGTCGAGGGTAGTTATATTGAAAAATAATAAAACACTTTTCCTCATATCTCGTTTCCTTATATCCGAATTGCAAAACTTATTGACCGTCCCTCGTATATTGCCCAGGTCTTGGCCATTTTGGAGGATGGGAAGTTTAATCTTTCTTTTCTCCGTATGAAGTCAGCTTTCTCTACGATACCTTTACCTTCCCTGCCATCTCGGACGAAGCGTCTATCGAGCCAGGACAGTGTAAGGGTGTCCTGGTAACCACCAAGGGTGCCACCAATAGGCAGGCCAACCTAGGTAAGGTATACCCCCCCTCTGATTGCCTTCAACATGCACTTCTGAGCCTGTAGCTATGGTATTTATTTGTATATAGTTTTATGTCTTGAATTCCCTCTATTTGTATGTTATTAGGCTATAAATTGCTCAAATATACTTTAAGGTGTCTTAACTTCCCTCTCTGGTTCAAATAGTTGTTGATAATTCATAAAATTTCATAAAAATTCCAAAAATGATTTTTGTCTGACCGAGTTAATTTTGTTTTGTCAAATAAATGTTAATTTTTTATGTACTTAACTTTGATTTCATCACTTAATAATGATGGGGGGGGGGGGCTAGGGTTATCATATATGTTGATTTCAGGCAAAAAAACAAACAATGTTTTTTCTTTATGAGCTTCAAAATAAGGGTCGATGTCCCCCCCCCTTGGTCGGTGTTCCCCTGCGGTAGGGGAACACCGACCAAGGCCCCCCCAAATTTTGAAGTGGCAAAAATGACACTTATTTTCTGAGTTGAGGATTTATGTGTATAGCATAAGTGGGTCATGTTGTGAAGTTTGTTTTGGGCATAGTTTGCACTCACTCAGATAGAAAATGGAATTTTTATGCTGGTTTTTCTACTAATAAGTCAGTGTTCCCCCACCCCACCCTACTCCTTTCCAGGGCCTATGGGTGTAGGGGACTCCCCCTCATCCAATTGTCTGGGTGACACCCTTTCTCCAGTGGCAGTATCCCCTTTAATTTCTAAGAGGACTGCCAAGAAAGTGAGCAGTTGACATCATTTGAAGGCGGGCGCTAGCACCTCTTACTTATGTCTAGTGCAGATATTTGGTCAACTCATCACCGTAGTTTTGGGGGCATTACAGTCATTGGCTATGTTAAGATTTTGCTCTTTATGAAATATGAAAATGTTTTTACAATTAGGGAGTTATCAGCTCTTGACTGAAAGCAGACCTATTTGTTAGTGGATGTGAGAGAATTCCACGTGGAATTTCTTTTCCAGCCCGGAAGTTCCATGTGCTGGAGAAGATTCTGTTAGGCTTAAATTGGTAAGCCTACCCACCCTCCCTTCCACAAGCAGTAGCCTCGAACCATGTCCACCACGGTCCACATTTACACGGGTTAGAATATTCTCGGCAAGAAGATTCGAGGCCATTCGAGAGTAGAGCTGTTAACGCGCTAATCCCCCGCGGAGAGAGCCTTAGACATAAATAATGCTCGACTCTCATGAGGCAGACACAGAGTTGAGAAATTTCGCCCGGACCCAAGAAGATTCCCCTAGTTCCAAGTCAGGTGCTAACAACAAAACAAAGTGACGGCTGACCTAGTTGTGTATTGGAATTAGCCCCAGCCAGTGAGGTAATTCCATTTAACTATCGGTACCGAGCGATTTTTCCGACTTCACCAATCAACCTCTGTCGAAGCCCTCCTCGTTCGCTCCTCGTTTTCGGGTGGCCGAAATACTCTCCCCTAGACCGGACTTTTCCGCCCCTCCCCCTTTTGGAGAGCCGTGATCACTTTAAATTCCCGCTCAAAAGCTCCGAGCGGCCTCGCCTTACGTGCAGAAGACATCCGTGAAACCTTACCCCGACGTCTCACCCGGAATCCTCCGTAAGCCAACCCCTCTTCCCCTTCAGTAACCCATTTGAGTTAATCACCCCCCAATTTGAATAGTCTCCTCCTGTAATATCATCAATTTTAACTTCATGGTCTGATTCATAACTACACCCCCCCCCCCCTCGTTCATCTGATGTAATTTTACCATTCTATTCTCATTATTTTTATGTAAATAAAATTATATTTTTGTCATGCCTCTTTAAGCAACCTTGAGCGTTGCCATTGCCCATATTATACCTGACCTCGTCAAAATTCGTGGTGTTCCGACCCTTTGTCGGTTCGCCTTTAAGTTATTGGTCCCTTCCCCATAGATATAATATGGTATTGATTTAATATAATGTCATACCACGACAGTGGAATTTATCTTGATTATATTAATATGTAAAATTTATGGAAACATTTATGAGACAAACAATGTCTGTTATTTCATTTTTTTCAGCTTGAGGAAGCTGCTCTTGTCCATCACAGTGGAGTATTGGCATGGTGTCACTTCAAAGGAGAACATAACTATATCAAGATTCCTGAACATATGGAGAATATCATCAATGAATACGATATCCTCCTGCAGAAAATCATGAGCACTGTCACTGATAAGGGCTCTAATTTTGTTAAAGCGTTTAAGGAATTTGCAGTCACTGCTGCAAATGTGTCCACAGATTCAGAAGATGGAATCCAGGGAGGTGAAGAAGATCAGGATAGTTTCTTAATGAGAAGTGCCTTGGATCAGGAAGAAGACATTGAGTATAATTTTTAATAGATCTCTTACGTACAACGAAATTCCTCTGGATGAGAAATTGGCTAATGTTGTCCCAATATTTAAAAATGGTTGTAGGGAAGATGTCTGTAATTATCGTCCTGTAAGTTTAACAAGTTTAATTTGTTAAATATTAGAAAAATGGATTAAGGGCCAAATTGAGAATCATGCTGCTCAATTTAAGCTGTTGAATAAACCTCAACATGGATTCAGGAGGGGAAAGTCGTGTTTAACAAATTTATTGATCTTTTTTAAATTTGTAACTGATAGTTTGGACAAAGGAAATAATGTTGATGTTATTTATCAAGAGTTTAACAAGGCATTTGATAAAGTTTCACTTATAAGTTTAATTAGTAAACTCAAAAGTTTGGGTTTGAGTAATTATCTCAGTAATTGGATCTCAAATTGGCTCAGTTCCAGAAAGTAGAGAGTCTTGACTGCCTTTTGTTTTTGGCACATTCCTATGTATGGCTCGAATTATATATTGTAGATGCATGAACTGACACAATCCTCTAGATTGTTTATATATTGTAGATGCATGATCTGACACAATCCTATGGATGCATTTTATGGGTGGGTTTTGACAGATGCGGATGACCTTTGATAGGCCCTTGTGGCTTTTGTCATCTGTGAAATTATGTTATGTTGTTATGCTCAATGGTAAGAAATCTTCATGGAGAAATAAGAACATAAGAAAAGAAGGAGACTGCAAAAGACCATTCATGGCCTACACTTGGCAGCTCCTGTTCCAGTTAACACACAAAAGATTTCTTACCAGAGAAAAGTCATCAACATTGTCACCCTTTAAGGAGTTCGTCAGATCTAATCTACAATATACATAACATGCATCCAGAGGATTATGTCCATTCATGCAACCGCAAAATATAATCTCCCCACTCCTTAGAAAAATATATACATATGTACATAAAAAAAAAGAAGAAAAAGTCAGTCCCATCTAGCAGCTTCATCCATATATTTATCTAATCTATTTTTAAAACTACCCAGAGAGGAGGCTTCTATCACATGTCTAGTGAGCCTATTCCATTCATCTACCACACGATTTGTAAACCAATTCCTCCCAATCTGCTTCCTAAACCTATACTTATCAAGCTTAAACCCATTGCTACGTGTCCTGTCATGTTCACTAAGTATAAGAACCTTACCCAGATCCCCTTTATTATATCCTTTTACCCATTTGAAGACTTCAATCAATTCCCCTCTGACTCTTCTCCTTTCCAATGTATGTAGATTTAGTTTTCTGAGCCTTTCACCATAAGTGGGGTCCCCCAGGGCTCAGTTCTTGGCCCACTTTTGTTTATTATTTATGTAAGTGATTTGGAAAGGGGTTTAAGCAATAAAATCTGGAAGTTTGCTGATGTGGTTGTGGCAGAAAGTGAAAAAGTGGTAGTTTGAATGAGAACAGGAGGGAGGGTAATGCTAGGCCTATGGGGACTAGGAGGATGACTGAGGTGCTTGTGATGGGTGGCTCTCAGATTAGATATTTAGATAGGAAGTTGAGTGTGAGCAAATGGAAGGGAGTGAGAGTTTGTTTGCCGGGTGCTGGTGTAAATGATGTGTCTGAGAGAAATGATAGTCTGGTGTCTGGGTGTGAGAGAGATGCACTTTTGATTAATCATGTGGGAGTAAACGATGTAATGAAGGTGGGTTCATGTGAGTTATGAGAGAGGTACATAAGGTTAGTTATGATTGTCTGGTGTCTGGGTGTGAGAGGGATGCAATTTTGATTACACATGTGGAAGTAAATGATGTAAAGAAGGTGGGTTCATGTGAGTTACAAGAGAGGTACATAAAGTTAGTTGGAAGGATGAGTGAAAGTAGAGTGAAAGGCGTTGTTTCAGGTGTGCTTCCTCTGAGATTGGATATGGGGATGGAATGGTTGTCTCGTGCAATTAGACTGAATGAGTATGTGAAAGGCCTGTGGGAGGCATCAGGATTAGTGTTTGTAGATGTTTGGAATGGGTTTATGGGAATAAGACATTGTATGCATTGGATGGACTCCATCTAAGCTGGGCTGGGGTTGATGTGTTGTGTCAGGAGTTAGATAGGCAACAAAATAATACCTTTTCTTAAGCACCTTGAATATGAAGATAGACTGAGGGTACTTAATATGTTCTCATTTTAGAGAAGATGTGTGAGGGGAGATATGATTGAGCTTTTTAAAATCTGTTCTCGGATGGATAAGTTGGATTTTAGCAAGTTATTTGAGTTTGGATTTTGACAAGTCTTGATGATGATGCCTTTTGTTTTTGACACATTCCTGTATATGGTTTGAATTGTATATTGTAGATGCATGATCTGACACACTCCTATGGATGCATTTTGTGGGTAGGTTTTGACAGATGCGGATGACCTTTGATAGGCCCTTGTGGCTTTTGTCATCCGTGAAATTATGTTAGTGTCGTTGGGTCCTTGCAGTGGGGAAACTAGTTACTGATAGTGGTCAGGGAAATATAAGAGTACATGGTGAGGCAGGGAAAGGAAAGAGATGCAGAGGAGTTAGAGCTGAAGGTATACATTCTAAAAGTCTTAGAAATAAGAAAGATGAGTTATTTAGTTATATTATTGATGAAAATATAGATATAATATGTGTAATAGAATCATGGGTTAATGAAAATAAATTTAATGACAATGTGAGTGAATTTGAACTACAGAGTTATGATATGTACACTAGTCAAAAGAGAGATAGGACTGGTGGTGGGTTGATTATTTATATCAGAAATAGCATTTCTTGAAACTAAATAATTCTATGAAGCAAGAAGAAGTTGAGTCACTGTGGATATATATTAGGGTCAGTAAAAATAGGATAATGCACTTGGGAGCCTTTTACAGACCACCCAGACAGACTGACTGTATTGATGAGCTAATGATCAGGGAAATAAGGAAAGGATGTGAAGTAGATAGTTATTTTTGGTGACTTTAATTTAAATTCTGTGGACTGGGAAAATATGATAGGAAGGTATAGAACAAGTTATAAGTTTATAGAATGCTTTGAGGATAATTTTTTTACTCAATTTGTTAATAAGCCAACAAGGGGTGCCAATATATTAGATCTGGTTCTTTCAAATGATGATCACTTGGTTCAGGAATTGACTGTTAGGAAACTTAATTCATAAGCTTTATTATAAATGAGTAAACAATTATAGTGTTGTGTTTTAGTGATGGAAATAAGAAACACACACTAAAATGGTTAAGTTCCTGGTCTGCAGATGATCTATAATAGATGACAAAAGGGTGAACTGTATATTGTGAATTGTCCCAGTGTTATCCTTAGGCAGCATCTTGGATAATGAAAGAATAATCTTCAGAGAAATCACCCAATATAACTCCCTCACTCTGAGGTGGTTGTGTTTCTTTCAACTGTTTTAAGTACTGTGATTGCTGCTGTGCAACAAAATGATGATGAACCATCCAGGATATTTTCATGCTTAACCCTTAACCGGCGGATATCATCAATTGATGATTCAAAGAGTTTCCTGCCATACGAGCATCGTCATTTGATGTCCCGTTGTTTTATTACTAATTGGCAACTCCTTGAGTGAAAGAGTTGACAGAATCACATTTGAGCTTAATTTATGCATCATTTTTCAGTCCAGTATAAAGATGGAGTCCGAAGCTTCAACATCGTCAAATTTTCCAAAGCGTAGAAAGTTATCTTCAAAAGAAATAGTTTATATTTTTTTCATAATCCTTTTTACGATTTTTTCTAACATTTAGAATAATAAAATATAGTTTACATTGTATATTTACTTAAATAAAATAATATTTTAAATGATAAATGACCTTCCAAGAAAAATTAAAATTACTCGTTTTTCCCCATATGGCACAAGCTCTGACGCAACCCAGCCCCACCGGTTAAGGGTTAATGATGAGTATTCATAAAGTGGCTCCACTTTGGCTACCATTGTACAACAGTCAACATTCACCCATTGCTTGTAAAATATTTCATTTGGAGCTGACTTTACACTGTTAAGCAACTCAAGAATGTTCAGAATACCCTCTTCTCTCGGGCATTCTTTGCAAAGTTGCATCATGCAAGCCTCTCTCTCTGTACTACAGACACTGTAATCAATAAGATCTTTGTATGAGGGCCCTTTTTCTCCCAATGTAGCCAGCCAGCTGCAATTTTTGGTTTTGATGATATGTGCAGACAGACAGAATGAGTCCAAGCACTACCGGCAAGCACACAATATGACGGCCGTAATTTAGTAAATGTGGAAAATCCTATTTTGGGATTCTTTTATCATTTTTTTATAGTTCAAATAACTCTCTTAAAATTCAAAGGACTAGTCGTTTTTGCACCTTCATTGCACCTTCACCACTGATGACTTTCACACAATCCTTTTTGCCAGGACACATATGACTAACCTCATCTAACTCATAGAATCTTCTATATCTTTGTGTTCTTCAGATATCACTTTTCCTTTAGGATCTTTGGAAGGATTCCAAATTCTGATTTTAGTGAATGGCGTTTTTTCACCATGTATGTTGTAGTTTGAAAGAAACTAGCAGTTTTTCAATTGTGCATGGGGAGAAAGTCAATATTTGTAGTTTGTGATTATTTCATTTGCTCTCCAGGAATGACCGTTTCAAGTCATTCATTAATGTTTCTAGATGTTTTTCAGATTCTGTTTCAGGTTTTGAAGCATCACTTAGCCCCTCACTAATATGAACACCATAACTGACTTCTAGCCTCTTCTTCAAGTGTTTCTGGGCATCTGATAGCTTACCACGAGCTTTGCGCTGTTTCTGGCTCAATGAGCACCCTTATGAAAAGAACCAAAAAAGAATATATTTAAATTTTTATACAGAGCAAAATTTGCCTTTTGTGTAGACTAAAGAGCATCATTAAAGAATAAATCCTTCAAAGTAAAAGCTTGCCAATTATTAATTTTGCTTTATACAGTACCTTAAATTCTATTCAAGAGGAGCATATAGCTAAAACACACCTTTCTACTGAAATATAAAATATATTATCTTAGTACTTACCCCCTCCCTCTCTGGGATCTTTTCTTCAGGGGTTGTTCCCAGAGAGGCTCTGGCCTTCTTGTAGTGAGGGGGATCAGCCCTGGGCTCCTTAGGAGTCCCATGATGCTGCCAACAAGACTTTTAACATGCCCCCTCTTTCTTTCCTCCCATGGCAGGAATACGGGCAGCTCTTCTGACTGCTTGGCAAAGAAGATGGGAGACGCTCCAGGGGAACTTAAAGTTGCGTGCCATTGCGCCGTGACTGTTTCCATGGACCTATCCCCAATGTTGCGACAGCTTCAGGTCGCTTTCTGTCATCTCCGAATCGGGCACACTCATGTGATGCATCGCCATTTGATAGAGCGCTGCTCGCCTGCGCTCTATTGTAACGACTGCGTCGTTCCCCAAACTGTTCAGCACATTCTTGTCGAATGTCCCAGTTCGGTGATCTTCGCGCACATTACCTGTCCCAGTACCGGGATGAACAGGGTCGCTACCACCTGTCCCTTGTACTCGGGATGGATTCGTGCACACTGACCTGTGGACTTTTAGACTTTTTGGAAGAGGCCGGCCTTCTCCCCGTTATTTAATATTCAAATATGGATCGCGGTCTTCTTTGGAAGGGAAGGGCGGGCCTTTCCCCATCGATGGACCTCCTCTATATTTTTTTAATTCGTTTGTTTTTCTTTTGCTTTTTGTTTGTGTTTTTGTTGTTTTTTTGTGTTTTTTTTAAATTTGGCTTTTAATATAGCCTAGATTTAGGCTAGCTTGAGTACGGCGACTTATGCCCTAGAAAGCAGTCGCCAGATGAGATAATAATAAAAAAAATTTCTTTCCTCTATTATTACGTTCTTCTACTGCCCTTTATTTCCCCTTCTTCCTTCACCTATCTAGTGGTCCTTATGGATACCCGACCTCTGCTCATTTAATGGATTGATTCAAAATTTTTCTTTCATGAAGGTGGAAGAGGCTGGGCATCTCCAGCACCTTTGTCTACTGAATGCGCAGGGAGAAACCCATCGTTGGCCCCTTTTAGATTATCCCCGCTTTCTTGTCATGAGTTCATCATCCGACACTCCACTTGCAAAAGTCGATGAATCTTTCGAGTCCCGCTGTGGTGAACCCTGCCGGATGTGGTCAAGAGGTAGTGGTGATGTTGTAGTTGAGGTGTCATCCCATTTGAAATCAATTTGGACATGTTGGCCGTGCCTGTCGGCACCCCCGCTCCTGCGTGAATTGTAGCTCTGACTACCATGGCCCCGAATGCACCAAAACACCTCGCTGTGCCAACTGCGGAGATACCCACAGTGCTGCGTCAAAACTCTACTCTATATTTTTATATGAAAAGGTGCTCACTTTGCGTGACTCCCTACATCTAAATATAAGAGAGGCCCGCCAGCATGCTTGAGCACAAACCTCACCACTCGGCCGGCTCTTCTCTGACGTTTTACGTGATGCTGGATGAAACTGACCATCATGCTCGAGTTCTGACCAGTCTGAAACACTTCATCCTACATCTACTCGCAGCAGCAAAACCATTCAGGATATGTAGTCGAAGCATTGCTCTCACACCATGATAACCAATGTAGCCCCCCTCTCTCCAGCAGCTCTAGCTGGGAGAGATGCTCAGGGTGAGACACTTGAAGACATCAGACGCTATCTGAAAGAATCCTCAACATCAACCAGTGAAGGTTCATCCACCCGGCCCCGAGACCCAAGGCTCAGTGGTAAGAGGAAGGATTCCTCACCTGGGTCATCGACCACCAATAAGCGGGCAGCCTCTAGAGCTGACTCGGCCAAACCCTGAGAATCTTCAATGGACTCTTTCCCTATTGCTGAACATTATATGCCCTTAAGTCTGTCCCACCTGTCACAGGACTTAGATCCCATCCTGATCCAAACTATGGCAGATATACACCCAGCTCCACACACCTCGCTCAGATCGCCTGTCCATTCCACTCACCCTTCTACCCATGATCAGGTCGAAGCAGTTGTTATTCCAACATCACCAATCACGGCGGTTGGAGCAACCCCTCAGACACCAAAAATACCCTCGACCCATGAATCTGGATCTACCGGTCGAAAATCCCTTCTCAATCTTCCTTTACCGCCAAGTTGTAATCCTGAATTACAATCAAGGGCCTCGGTTGGTTCTCCAAAACTCTTGAGAAAAGCCCCAGTTCTGCTCCCTTTAGGATCTCTTCCCCTGCAAAAGCAGGCTCCTCCAAATCTGCTCTCTGTCTCCCAAGCTCTTTGGGACGAACCTCAAATGCAATATTGGCCACAAAAGAGAAAAAGATATCCACAGTGTTATCTAACTGTCCCACATAATAGCTTCCATTTTACAATGGAATTGTCAAAGTGTTCTTCCAAAGTGGGAATAACTCACAATTCTTTTGACGACTCTCCACCCTGCTGTTATTTTTCTTCAGGAGAATAAACTGGGTATACAGCCCTTTCCGCCGGTACCCGGCTTTCTCACTTTCAACTCTATTGCTCCTGCTGGAAGCTCCTCCCATGGGGTGGGGGGTATCAATCATGGTATCTTCATTCCACCATGTATCTCCCATCCCCTTACATACTACCCTCTAAGCTGTTGCCGTGAGGGTTTTTCTTACTAAGATTATACCATTTGCTCTATTTACCTACCCCCTTGTTTATCATTGTCAAAACCCGACCTTTTAAAACTTATAGACAGTAGAATACTTTACATCGACTATCTACAATGCCGCCAAACAGACCATCCCGCAGAGGCGACCCGTACTCAACTGTGCCGTGGTGGACCTCGGTGTGTGCAACAGCTGTCAAAACTACAAGTTAGCCCATGCCCGATTCCGAAAGAAGCCAACTTTGTGCAACAAGGTTGACTGAAACCAAGCTCATGCGCTTCGCCAAAGTACCCTTTGTCAAGCTCGCCGAAATTCATGGCACCGTTACGTGTCATCAATTTCCTCTATGACACCTACCGCTAAGATCTGGAAGAGGATCAATAAGATCAGGTGCTGTTATGCTGATCATCATACCTCCACACTCAACTTACACGGTTCCTTAGAGAATGATAGCCTGGCGGTCAGCAATGCTTTTGCTGACCATTTCTGCGCCGTCAGCAGTGTCAGCCATTACGATAAGGCTTTTCTATCCTACAAATCAAAGGAAGAGTCACATTCTCTCAACTTCACAACAACATCTAACCTTCCATATAACGCTCTATTCAGCATCCATGAGCTGCGTAGCGCTTTGTCCCTTTGCAGATCTACTTCTCCTAGCCTTGACAAGATCTATTTCGATATGATTTGGCACCTACATCCACACTCTACTCTCTTCTTACTTGATTTGCACAACCTTATATGGGTGAAGGGTTTTTACCCCTCATCATGGCATATTGGGATCATCCTTTCCTTTGTCAAACCGGGCAGGGACAGGTTGGATGCAGATCATTACTGCCCTATAACTCTCACCAGCTGTTTGAATAAGTTGCTGGAAAAAATGGTGTGTGAGTGCCTAAACTGGTTCCTAGAAACCAATCACCTTCTCTCCATTTCAATGTGGCTTCTGCAAAGGTCATAGTACCCTTGACCTACCAGTACAGTTCGAGGGATCGGTCCGGAAAGCTTTCTCATTAAAGCACCGAGTCCTGGCCTTATTTTTCGTTATTGAGAAAGCCTATAACACCACATGAAGATACGGAATCTTGAATCAGCTATCCGTCTGGGGGATGAGAGGCCTTTTCCCGTCTCTTATTCAAAGTTTTTTAGCATCTCGATCCTTCAAGGTACGTGTTGGAGACGCATACTCTGACCTGCAACCCCAAGAGGAGGGAGTTCCTCAGGGCAGTGTTTTATTTTGTCTCACAGAGGGTGTATCGGCAACTCTATTTGTCGATGATTTGGCACTATACTGTTCCTCACCTCGCCTTCCATCAGCAGTGCGTCGGCTACAACTGGCGGTCAATGTTGACTCCAATAGATCACGACTTAAGGGATTCCGCTTTTCCATGAACAAAACCAAAGCAATGTATTTGCACTGGGGCAGAGTGGTTCTTGTTCCGCCATCTATCTCCCTACAATGCGAAGATATAGAGTTTGTCTCTGAGTTTCGGTTTCTTGGCGTAACTCTCGATCCAAAGTTATCCTGGTTACCACACCTACACCGACTTCGAATGGGCTGTCTGCGGGCTCTAGACATTTTAAAAGTCCTCTCACACACTTTGTGGGGCAGTGGCCAACAAATATTGTGGACATTATACACAGCCCTCGTCCAATCCAAGTTGGATTATGGCTGTCAAATTTACTCATCGGCTACCCTTCAGCACCTAAAATGCTGAACCCCATTCGAAACCTCGGAGTTCGCCTTTCCAGTGGAGCCTTCCGTACTACTTCTGCCAGCAGCCTTTACTGCGAGAGTGAGGCACTTCCTTTGCCCTACCATAGACTTCAAATCTGCATGCGATACCTCTACCAAGTACAGCAAGCCTGTATGCTGCCGAATCAACAGCGGCATATGATAAGTTGCCATCTTTACCCCGCCCCTTGAACCTTCGCATAGATCATCTCTCTAACCTGGGTTCTCCAAGGGTCCTTACCCTTCCGTCCTTACTGACCCCTAGTTGGCGTGCTCCTCTTTCCACAGTATGTACCAACATATGGAGCCTGGAGAAGTCTTCCATGGACCCTTGCATCATTAAGAGCCTGTTCTTAGATCATTCGACCTCACACAAACAATGGTGCCCATTATACACAGATGGCTCTAAGTCAGACAGTGGTGTGGGTTCCGCAGCCATCTACCCAGGAGGAGAACTCAACTTTATCTTTTCCGCCAGCAGCATCCATTTTTACCGCTGAACTTTCAGCAATCCTTTTAATCTTTAGACTTATCCAAATTTTAATGATTTTGTCATTTTTTTCCGATTCAATCTGTTTTACATTCAATTAGATCTTTTAATGCATCCCATCCCTTAGTCACAGAAATTTGCAACTGGCTGGTCCAAAATGCATCCTGATCTAGAATTATTTTTTGCTGAGTCCCGGGCATGTGAGGTTCCTGGGCAATGAGAGGGCTGATCGGCTGGCCCGCTCAGCACATTCTGTGTCCCCTGAGAACATGGCTCTGCCTTTTAGGGACTACTTTCCTTCAATAAGAAAATATATTTTTCAACTGTGGCAGAATTAATGAGATGACTGTTCATCATCCAAACTGTGCAAAATTAAAAATTCTATTCACTCTTGGCCCCCAAGCCATCATAGATTGCGGTTGTTGGAGGTAGCCCTTTGCCGAGCTCACATTGGCAGAGGAATTTTTTAACCCTTTGTTTTTTAAATTTTTATCACAAAGTGGTCTCCTCCACCTTTTATAGATAATTTGCCTTGTTTTATCCTAGCTGCCATATAGAATCCACTTGGATTGGGCAGCAACCCACTAGTTCCTTACCTTAAACCTTAAACCTCTTAGTACTTACTTTTTTTGACTGGTGTTTGGTCCAAAAGTGCTAGAACTGGTTCAATTTGAGATATGTTACTCAAATCACTGATTGAAGATGATTCAATTGAATCTTGCTCAGGCTCATTCTTTTCAGTGGTTCTAAGTATTGTGGCGGTTTTCATTATTAGTGTCCAACAGTTCACATACAACAATGAGTCCTTTTTCAATCTTCCAGCACATTTTTCAATAAGCACATCATTCACTTTTCTAAGATTGATTGTTATGCACTTGTGTTTTTTAGTATAGTCTTGGCAGTATTTCAAGTGCCTAACCATTGTATTTTAGTGAATAGGCCTAATAGCCGAGATGTAGATTTCACCAAGTAATTTCTATAAATCTGTAATTTTAAGATATACAATTAGATGACACTTTTTAGAATATAGTTATACACAATATTTTAATTTTTGATATTCTTTGAGGCTCATTGAAAAACAATAACAACCCACCACACACACTGCTGGTTGAAACTTGTAGACAAGGAACTACAACCATCTGTGTTGATTCTGTATAAGTAGCAACATATTGGAACATGATTGTTTAAGCTGCATGTGAGCTTTGTCTTCCCCTTTCATTACTTTATCTATATATTATTGACAGTGAATTACAATTCATATGCCCCATAAGGGGCGTGGCGATTTGCCTTCCTGGCTGCTGTGCTAACATGACTCATTGCCCCGTCCAGCCCCAGCTTAGCCTCTTCTCCTTCTTTCAGACAGCCTGTAATTCTCCCCTACTTCCTCACTTTCACTACAACCTCTCCCACAACTTTCTCTGGTTGGCCTCTATTTTCATAGGGTAGATGCTGACCTTCTTCTCAGCCAACTATCCAGGATCGGGACTGAGGGGGGAGGGGACGATGTTCCCTAATCCCTGAGCAACGGTTTAGGATGGTGCGTTTTTAACAACCTGCTTCATCACCACTCATACCTTCCTCACATCCCGTTTCCTTCTCTCTTCACACACTATCAATTTTCCGCCGTGCCTAAGGTGGAGCCGCCATGCGAAA
This sequence comes from Ceratothoa steindachneri, assembly GCA_963969495.1. Classification (NCBI taxonomy): domain Eukaryota; kingdom Metazoa; phylum Arthropoda; class Malacostraca; order Isopoda; family Cymothoidae; genus Ceratothoa; species Ceratothoa steindachneri. The sequence continues at coordinate 38,574,345 of OZ018333.1, forward strand.
GGGCTGCATGGTCACCAGACAGGAGGGGTGGCCTTGAATGGTGGCACCTGGTTCTACCAGCCCTGTGTGTACCCCTTGCAAGGCGGGCTACTGTGAGGGGTGATGAGAATCTTCATCCCCTAGAAAGATTAGGGTTCCCATGCCCGATGATGCATTTCCCCCTCCTTCTCCTTTTTCACTCAAAATCAACGGAGCTGCATTCAGGCAGCTTCACAGAAAAAATGGAGGTTTTCCCCCTGTGCTCTCGCAGGGTGTAGGAGATTCCCCTTCACCCTCTTATGGGCACCTCCCTCTTTCCAGTGGCAGTATCCCTTTACTTTACAAGGGGACTCCCAAGAGAGCCAGCAGGCAGTCCATAGCTGATCACTCCCCATTAAAGTGGTTCGGTAGGGCAAACCCCCTTAGGGGGAAGAGGGAAGCCAGGCTCCATTAGTCGCTTCCCTCAAAAGACCTGCTGGCTAGAATATTAAATCTAGCGGGGGTCAAAAACTGTACCTCCCAAGACAAGACTCATGACATTACTGTGATGTCCTAGGGGGGATGGCCAACTGAAGGCCCCACCCGAGTTAGACATGGTCCTTGAGGCAATCCAGCCTCAGATGGTAGGGACTTCCATGGGAGCGAATCCGGGCTCGGCGCCAAGCACCGAACTCGAGTTCGCTCCTATGCAAGGTCCTCCTCAAATGGCTAGGGTTTCCAAGGCAGTACAAGGAGGGGAGGGATTCAGGCCCAGGATCGTCTCTCATTCCGTGAGGCTAAGGACTTGATCCTGGTGCGCCCGGCTCTCCTTGGGATGTCTTACGCCTCAATGCTAAGAAAGCCACCCTCTGCTCCAGGCCCATCCAGGTCAACGAGCAGGGTTGTTTCGGCGCCCATTCGGAGCCCTTCTGCTGGTTCTACTCAACCCAGTTAGATATTACAGAGCTCTTAACGCTGTAACAATCACTGATCGCTATTTTTTGCCGTACCTAGACGATTTCAATTCACCTTTCTCCGGCTGTACAATCTTTTCTCGCTTAGATCTTGTTCGTGCTTTCAACCAGACGATATTTCAAAGACTAGCATCACCACTCCGTTTGGTTCTTTTGAAATGGTTAGAATACCCTATGGTTTGCGAAATTCTGGCCAGACCTTCCAGCGTTTTATGGATCAAGTTATGAGAGGTCTTCTCTTTGTCTTTTGTTACATTGACGACCTGCTAATAGAATCTTCCTCGTTCAAGGAACACTTTTCTGACATTCGTCGAGTTTTTTCTCGCCTTCAAGAGTACGGTATCGTGGTCAATACTTCTAAGTGTCTTTTTGGTGTCTCGCAACTCTCCTTATTGGGACACCATGTTTCGAGTGCCGGGATTAGCCGACTCGAAGAAAAAGTTACAGTGATGCGCAACTTTGCCCAACCCACACACCGCAAACAACTCAGACGTTTCTGTAGCATGGTCACTTTCTACCACAGATTCATTCCGAATTGTGCCCAGGTTATGCAACCTCTAAACTCCATGCTGTCTAAGACCAAAAATAACTCTCCTCATGAATAGTCAACTGAGGCGTGCGATTCATTCTCGCACCAAAGAGGCTATTGCACGCGCTAGGGAATTGGCTCATCCTTCTCCAGGAGTCCCCATCAGCGTCTCCTCGGACGCATCCTCAACTCACGTAGGTGCAACCTTGCAGCAGAAGATTGTTGACAAATGGCAACCTCTTGATTTCTTTTCTCTCTCTCTTTCGTACTCCCAAAAGATGTATAGTAGGTTCTCTCGCGAGCTCCTCGGAATATACTTCGCAATCCTCCACTTCCTCCATCATTTGGAAGGGCGTGACTTCACTGTTTTTACTGACCATAATCCTTTGTCGGTGCCTGTTCGTCTCGTTCCACGTCATCGGTGCACACTACAGTTGATACTGGTCACCTTAACTTTATCCTGCAGATGACGAGCGATATTCTCTATTTTCCTGGCTCTTCAAACGTCGTACCAGACGCGCTTTCTATCACTGCGCCCATCGATCATACGACAATAGCGCTGGCCGAGGAACAGGATGAAGACACGCAAACGCTACGTTACTCTTCTCAACTCGTTGTTCGCGAAGTCGAATTACCAGACAGTCCTTCCAGGTACATCCTGGTCGACTATTCATTGCCTGACTGTCCTCGTCATATCGCTTACTGTCAGCACATTTTCGACTAAATTCACGGTCTCTCGTCCTGGCGTCAATGCCACACGCAAGCTCGTTGCACAACGTTTCGTTTGGCCAGGTATGAATGCGACGTGGTCAAATGGATTCGCTTATGCCTGCCATGCTAACGCGTCAAAGTCCATCGTCATACAAAATCCCCTCTGGTCCCTTTTCCTCTTCCTTCGTCTCTTTTTGACCCGTTTACGTCGATCTAGTATGTCATCTACCTTACTCCTGTGGTTGCAATTATCTTCTCACTATGATCGGTCTTTTTACTCATTAGCCAGATGTAGTTCCTATCGCGGACATCAGAGCTTCCACTGTCACTCGAGGCTTCGTCTCAGCCTGGGTTGCTCGGTTTGGTGTTCCCTCAACGATCATGACATTGTGGCAACTAATTTGAATCCTACCAATGGGATGCATTCATGTCAGTGCTTGGCTCCTTTCGTTTCGTACCAATAGCTACCACCCCCAAAGCAACTCAAAGTGAAACGGTTGCATAGGACCCTCAAAGCAAGCTTACACTTCACAAATCCCAACATCACTTGGGTGGACGAGCTACCTTTGATTCTCCTAGGTGTTCATTCATCCTTCTCTGTGGCGGAAATGTCTACGGTACTCAACTTCGTCTCTCTGGTCAATTCTTTTCTTCTTCTGACCGACTTTTACTTTCTCACCTCGATTCTGTTTCTTATGTACACGATTTTGTACAGGTGATGGCTGAGGTTAAGCCAACCGTCCCTAGAGTGACTGCCAATCTCAAACCTTCGTGACGAAAGAGATGACAAATTGTTCACATGTTTTTACCCTTTGTGATTCAACTCGTATTTCTTTTCAACCAGTCTATGACGGACCCTTTCTCGTCATCTCTAGAAAGCCGAAGTTCTTCGTGCTTCAGCTTAGCACCAAGCAGGATACTGTTTCCATATACCGCCTGGAATCCGCCTTTATTGAAAACGTTCGCCTCGAACATCCTCTTCCCACTACTTCTCTGACTATAACCCTTTATGGTCCAGGATGTCCACAAACTAACCTCCAAACCATCTTTATAAACACTCCTCATACACAAACTTCCCCTCCCGTTTTGCTGCCTTCGCCTCTTGTGTTGCAGGAACCCTCGTGGGCAGTGGTGGTCAGTGAGGAGAAAATATCTCCACCACTGGTCACCCCGTCAGCGGAAAACTAGACTCGAGACTCCCATGTCCCGCCTAGGCCTCGTAAGGAACAAACAAGCGGATCACCTTCGCTCCGTCAAGCTCTGCTCGTGCCGGTGCCTCGCTCAACGCAACTGGTACTGCCACAGCGAATACGTGTTCCCGTGCTCGCAACCAAACTACTGGCACTGTGACACGTTCCGGTCGCGTCATAAGGAGACCTTGCCGTTATCAGGACTAGAAAGACCATGTTCTAAAAAAGGGGAGTACATGCCCTCCAGGACTAGCTCAGAGATGCGGGGGAACTCTTCGAAGAGAATAACCTCACGATAAAGGTTGTACGCTTCCTGGAGGTAGAACTCTGGTCTCTATCGTCTTCGAGGACTTATCGGGGTAAGTTGGCTTGCTCCGCGAGTCTTTTACTCCCTCCGCCTCGAATTTTTGGTGGGCGGGGTGGCTTCGGAGACCTCATCACACGTTAATCCGTAACTGACACGTGTACTTCAGCTGTGAGGTGATGTTTTCTATGGAGTAGTCCATTGCATAAATCACCCCTTTCACGAAAATATGGTAGAGTGCGGCGTCGCACTCACTGGCGAGCCATTAAGTGTCAGAGGGCACTAATCATAGCCGCCTCGAAAGGGTACGACGCATTCGTCATAAGGTCATCGTCGGAGAAACGGGTCACTTTTGGTTCTCCACCAATCACGCTAGTTAGTGGAATTCTCTGATGGATCATCTAGTCTTTGGCCAACATGCTGCCATCAATGGAGCGAATAAAAAAAATCGTTAGGCAATCTCGAATGATGGGCCCCAACGTAATCGAGGATCCGCAGAAAGAGAGATAGAGACAGACACAGAGAGAAACAGACAGACAGATAGATAGAGAGAAAGACAGACAGACAGACAGACACAATGAGAGGCAAACAGAGAGAGAGCTACAAAGAAAAGAAGTACCCTAGAAGACCTTACGGTCCATTCAGAGAGGGTACCTTTGGACTAGCAGTCGAGCAGGCACAGTTCTGCTCAAAGGCTTACCTGCCTAAATGGCCACTTTTCAAGACTTTGTCCAGTCTTGACTTGAACTGATCAACAGAATTGTTGTTGCCAACTTACACTGGAAGTGCGTTCCAGCTACCGCAGATGCTGCATGTGAAAAATATCCCACACAGATCGCGGTGGTAACGCTTCAGTTCAAGTTTGTATCCGTGATTTATAGTTCTGCTCTCGCTAAGTTGGAAAACATCAATGTAGTCTACAGTGTCTAAGCCTCGAAGTATTTTGAACACTTCATAAGCTGACCACGCAGTCTCCGGGTCTCCAGTGAGAACAGGTCTAATTCCCGTAATCTATAGTCGTAACTCTTGTGTCTGATAGAGAGAATCAGTTTGGTTGCCCTGGCTTGCACACGTTCCAATCTCGTGATATACTTTTGAAATGAAGGACTCCAAAATTGTACGGCATACTCCAAGTGTGGTCGGACAAGTGAATTGTACAAACGGAGTACTATTTTCTTGTTTCGACATCCAAACTGTCGCTTTATATAACCTAATATCCTTGAGCTTTCTTCTCCGCCTCAGTACACTGCCTCGAGAACTTGAGATCACTAGTTATAGTTACACCTAAGTCCTTTTCAGTGTCGGTGGATTTAAGAGCAGTTCCCTTAAGGATATACTGAGATTGGGGGGGTCGGTGGCCGATATGCATCACTTTGCATTTGTTCACGTTAAAAGGCATTTGCCACGTGTTCGACCACTCCCTAATCTTGCGAAGATCATGTTGAAGGCGGGCAGTATTTCCTTCCTTTGCGACGTTCACACCAAGCTTTGTATCATCGGCAAATTTAGAAATCTTCGCAACCGTGTCACCGTCCATATCGTTGACGTAGATGATGAACAGTAGTGGTCCCAGGATAGAACCTTGAGGAATACCGCTAGTAACGGCCACTCACTCAGAAGCCTGTCCATTCAACACCACCCGTTGCCATCTGCCGCTTAGCTAGTTCTCTGCCCAACCTGCTACCTTTCCGTCCATAACTAGTGCACGCACTTTGCGGAGAAGGCTGCGATGTGGTAGCTTATCAAATGCTTTTTGAAAGTCAAGGCAAACAACATCACCGCTTTATGTCGATCATACTCAGTGAACACGAAGTGGAAGAATTCCACAAGGTTCATTAAGGATGACCGGCGCCTTTAGAAACCGTGCTGGGAACTCTTCAGTAGCAGGTTCGACTCTTAATATGACGTCATTTTGCCCACCATGATGCTTTCCATGAGTTTACCAACTATCGAAGTTAGACTAATAGGTCGGTAGTTCGACGGTTGGCTAGAGTCTCCTTTCTTGAAGATGGGAGACGCCTCCGCCTCACGCTAGTCTCAAGGAATGCATCCGGTACTGATTGACATGTTGAAGATTGTGATCAGATGTTGTGACACTTGATCGCGCACTTCTTTCAATACTTTGGGTAGAAACCCGTCCGGAATAGGGGACTTATTCGTCTTTAGGTCGTTGATTTTCTTCTCTACTTCGAATTAGGTGGAGTACATTTCCTCCAGCTTTTCCTCCCAAGTAAGAATCCGTGGGCTGGGAGATGGGACCAAACTCTTTAGTGAACACTGAAGAGAAGTAGTTGTTCAGGAGGTTAGCATTTTCTGCATCTGAGTGCTTTAATGCCCCCTCCTCATTCCTCAAAGGGCCAATCATTCGATGGATTGGTTTAAGGCTGTTTACATATCAAAAGAACTCCTTGGGATTTTCTTCGCAAAGTATAGCCACTTGGGGTTGCTCAGCACGTTTTGCCTCCCTTATGCTAGACTTCACTCTCCTAGTTGTCTCCAGTACTCCTCAAAGTCCCCCGAAGTCTTTGACTGCCGGTACACAGATCTTTTCTCCCTCGGTAGTTGACCAATTTATCGATTAAACCACCTTGGTTGAACCGAAGACCGACGCAGGCTTTTCACAGGGATAAATTGTGATTGAAGACTCATGAGCGTAGATTTGAAACTATTCGACAGGTCTTCAACATTATCATACCCTCCCAGCCTTGCATCAGGCAATCCGGCACGGAGACCTGCGAAGTCTTCTCTTCTCAAGTCAAGTTTCCTTGATTCAAGAGTCGTAGACTCTACCTTGGGGACTTTGACAATAAATCTAACTAGCCGGTGATCACTGCAACCGAGCTACTCGCATAAAGAGAGATCCTCAACGATGTCGTCCTCAGAGGTGAAAACCAAGTCGAGGTTATTATTGCCTCTCGTCGGCTCTCTCATCCATTGAGTCAGAAACTCGTTGTTCGCGAACTCCAGGAGCAGTGCGTTCTCGCCACAGGGTTCTCTGGTTTCCCAGTAAACTTCGGTATTGAAGTCTCCCATGACGATACACACAGTGTCTTCAACAAGTTCACCCAGCAGCCAGTACAGAACTTTGTCCTTCTTAATGAGTTAGTCATGGGGTCTATAAAGCAGCAGGGTTTTGTATCTGGCAGGACCTATCTCTAGGTCTGCACTTAGGAGCTCGTGGTTAGATATAATGTTACAGTTCGTCGTTTTTAATGTATCCCTAACATACAACATGACACCTCGACCCTCTCTGTCTAGACTATCTTTTAAAGAGAGTTGGTAGCCAGGAATCATGAATTCGCCCTCAAAATCTCGGTTCGAGGGGTTTACTCATGACTCCGTTATGGATATTCTCTCTGGTTCTTCCGTTGCCACAAGGACACGAAGTTCAAGAAACTGGTTCCTGATTAACCTTGCATTGAACATAAGAACTTTCAGGGAGTCCCCGAATGTAGTACTCCTTACCCTCTTCCGTTTCCCGGCTTGCTTGTTGGCGCGGTGTCACTCCTCTTAGCGACCTTCGAAAATGTTTTACCAGGAGTGACGCGAGCGTACTAGCGCACGTCCGCCTTCACTATGGGCCGGACACTCATTTGGGTCCTCTCTATGACATCCTGGATCATGTTCGACAGAAAGGCCTTTCCTTTAAAGCAAAGATGTACCCCATCCCTTTAATAGAGGTCGTTCCTACCATAAAAGGTGCGGTAAAGGTCCACAAAAAAGACCTCCTCCGCCGTTCACAGATCTGCCAGGCGTCGGTTCAAAGAGACGTTCCTCGAGTGAGCGGTCCGGGTTGGACCTCTTCTCGGGAGCATCCCGAACACGACACGTATGCGGGTTTTCAATCCACAGTCGTCCACAACTCCCATCACCGTCTCAAGAATCTTAGGTGTAAGGCCTACCCTACCTCCTCTGAGGTAGAGGTTGTTGCCACTTACCATCACGGCAACGACCGAGCTCTCAGAAATCTGAGATTTCTCCGCCTCTACTCTAATTTGGGTGTTTCCCCTTCCAGGCAGGCAGCTTCCCTTCACACTGGTGCGAAGGCGGGCCACTAGCAGAGGTTACAGGTCCCGCGCTTGAGAATCACCAATAAGGATGACCCTCGCACACATTTAACTGTAGGGGACAGAGTTTTCCCTTTCTGGAGTGACTTCTCAGTTTCCTCTTTCTTCTCTATATTTCTCTTCTTTTTATTTTTCTTATCTTTCTTTGGATTCACTTCTTCTGTTTCTATGTCCTCTACTTTTGTTTCTACTTTCTCTTCTTCTCTTTCTATTTTACTTTCTTCTGTCTTCTTTCCCTTCTTCCTCTTTCTTTTCTTCTTTGGGCTCGTTGAGTCAGCAGTTCTGCAGCAGAGGATTCCTCCTCTGAGACCTTGAGTGTCTTGTTCTCTTCGGAGTCTACTAAGCATTTACACCCCTCCGATCTCAAGAGGTGAACCTCCCTTTTGAGGAGGGAGTTCTCCCCTCTTAACTGATCAATGTTCTCACCCAGACGTGTTTCGAGTTCGCAGAAGTCACAAACACTAACGGCGTCTCTGAGCAACTGGCATCACCTGTACACCTGTACACTTTGCATTTTCCACAAGTTAGTGTGCGAAACTGAGGACCATTTTTCTTCCCCTTTTTAATTACTTTAACGTCCGACCATATGCATAAAAGTTTTTTGTGTGATTTTCTCTCGCACAAGCCACATCCGCCTATTTTCAGGGGTTTTCCAGTCGTTCGGCCAACAGAAACCCTTTTGACCAAGCACCCCAACCCTATGGTCTCCCCTGGGCCGGACATCCCCAATCGTGCCGCAGCTCCCAACTGAGCAGCACAAGAGCCCCAGATAGTCTGATTCTCTGATTTTTCGACAGGGTTACTTAGGTGTAACTATATTCCTACTAATCAACCAAAAACGGTCAGACTTAAATCAAATAGTAAAGCTAAGTGCCCACGACTTAATCCGAGATCTTTTGCTGATCTGGCAATCAGTAAGGCACAAAAGCTCCCGCACCAAGTAACGACCAAAGGGGGCTGGCCAGGCCATTACACGTTAGGAGAAAGCTTCTCCATTAATCGTACCCCAAACGCCTGAGATCCCTTCAATCTCACTCTCTTACAACCTATGAGTGCTCCAAGGCGTTATTTATAGAGGTTCCAAAGCCTCTATTTCCACACGGCATAAAATAACTGGTGAGATCCTTATAACTAAACAACTTATGTATAATAGATGGGTGTGTGCTTCTTGTTATTTTTTTAAGACAGTTTAGGAACGGTAGTGAAACTTAACGCTAATAGAATCGATAAAGCTAATAGGGGGATGCTAGGAGATGCATCAAAGAAGTAGTAGAGAAGTTTGAAAACTCTTTGTCTGGATCCTACTAAAGCTACCTTACTGGCATGGGTGGCCATGCCGGACTAAAAGTCCCCCAGCTTAGCTAGCTGAACTCAAGCAGATCACGCAAGTTCTCTCACCGACGGCAAGGTGGTTGTTGAGAGAGAAAAAGAGAAGAAGAGAGCAAAGGAAAGAAAAGGAGAGAAAGTGAGAGAAAGAGAGAGAAAGAGAAAAAGAGAGAGAGAGAGAGAAAGATAGAGAGAGAGAGAACTACAGAAACAAGAACCAGCAAAGACCCTAAGATCCGCTGAAGGCCAGTCTGCTTACAGAAGATGTTAACTACCACAGTCTAACGTTAGTGTATCAAGCATTTTTACATGCCGTTTTTTTTTAACTATTTCAACTCTACGGTACACACTTATCTACATGTGCACCCTTTGTATATATATTTTTCCCTGATTTTTTCTTTTTAGATATTTCTATTCTACTGTACACACTTATCTACATGTGTATAATTTGATCTTTCTTTACATGTTTCTTCTAATTATTTCAATTCTACGGTACACACTTATCTACATGTGTACCCTTGACATGCAGGTTCAGCTATCCCTCAAATAAACGAACAAGCTTTTTTGAACCAGGGGAGGAGGGAGGTGATAGGACTGTATTCTCTTTTCCCGCAGGCTTCGCCTGCTAGTGATGAAAATAATATACTTATAGGACAGACATAAAAAGAAAAGGGAAATTCACATTCACTCCATGCTTGTAGGCGTCGCTGGCATCTTTTTATTGCTCATTTCATTTTAAAATATTCCCAACTCCTTATTTCATAGTGCGTGTTCTTCTATGCCCCCACTACGTTATACAGTACTGATCATAAGTGTAGGACCAGTTGAAAAACTGTAAAAATGGACATTTCGCACCTTCCGATACTTATAAGGTTCTAAGTGAAGCTTCGATATACTAAAAGCCAAATTGTAGCTGAGACAAAGAGAAAAGATAGTTTACTAAAATGAGCGCTCAAAAGCTGATCATAAGTTTAAGACCACACTGCATAATAGTCTAAATTTGCGCAAATTCTCGGATTCTGTGCCATTTATCGTTTGGAGCCCACGGTGTTAAGATGTCATAATGACTAGAGCGGGTAAACTTTCATTATTTGAACGTTGTCGGATCGTTGAACTACATAAGCAAAGCCTGTCGCAACGTGTCATCGTTGCCGAGATTGGACGCAGTAAAACAGTGATTTGCAATTTTCTGAAAGATCCCGAGAGCTATGGAACAGCGAAGTCAAGTGGTAGATCCCCCCAAATTACACAAGCACTAGGTAGGAGGATCAACAGGGTTGTCCGTCAAGACACGGCACGGTCCTCAAATCAGATTAAGGCACTCACCGACGATATCCGTGAGGCCACGGTTTTGGCGAGCTGGACAGATGTCGAGATTATCTTCTGCTGGGTTCCTGGACATGTAGGAATTGCGGGGAATGAGGGCGCCGATGGGGGCGCCAAAGAGTCCGCGAGGACTCTGCGACCGGACTAGCGTTTCGCTCTTCCTCACACCGACTACATGGCAGGAATACGGGCAGCTCGTCGGACTGCTTGGCAAAGAAGATGGGAGACGGTCGAAGGGAACTTAAAGTTGCGTGCCATTGCGCCGCGACTGTTCCCATGGACCTATCCCCCAATGCCGCGGCGGCTTCAGGTTGCTTTCTGTCGTCTCCGAATCGTACACACTCGTGTGACGCATCGCTATTTGATGGAGCGCTTGCCTGCGCCCTATTGCGACGACTGTGTCGTCCCCCAGACTGTTCGGCACATTCTTGTCGAATGTCCCAGTCTGGGTGATCTTCGCGCACGATACCTGTCCCGGTACCGGGATGGGCGAGGTCGCTACCACCTGTCCCTTGTACTCGGGACGGATTCGTGCACATTGACTTGTGGACTTGTTGACTTTTGGGGGGAGGTCGGGCTTCTCCCCTTTATTTAAGGTTCTTTTTTGTTTTTGTTTGTTATTGTTTTGTTTGTAGGTTGCACTCTCCTGCACCGGGGTGAGGGGGACCTCCTCCCGCTGCCGGAGATTGCTTCCTAATTGTTAAGTTTTTCTCATTTTTATCAGTTATGTTTTCATATTTTTATTTTAAAGTAGCCTAGTTCTAGGCTGTGTCGTGTTTCCGGCGACTTATGCCCAAGTGGGCAGTTGCCAGATGGGCTCTATAAAAAAAAGGCAGTGCAATAACCATTAGACGTCATCTCAGAAGGAAGGGCATGAGAAATAAAAAAAAACGTTTCAAGCGCTTCGTCTGCTTAAACGTCACAAAACCGACCGCTTAGAGTTCGCCAGGGAGCACCAAACATGGAAAATCACAAAGTGGAGGAAGGTTTTATTCTCTGATGAGAAAAAAAAATTAACCATGGCGGTCCTGACGGTTTCCAACTTTACTGGCATGACAAGCGGGTCCCACCTGAAACGTTTTCCACACGACACAGTGGTGAAGGCTCCATCATGCTGTAGGAGACTTTTTGCTTCAATGGAACAATAGAGCTTCAGGTTGTGCAGGGGGTGTCAAGGCGGCTAGCTATTTAGAAATGCTGCAGAGGGCATCCCTCACGACGGAGGACCCTCGTCTGTGTGGTGATGACTGGGTATTCCAGATAGACAATGCGGCAATTCACAATGCCCGCCTGACAAAGACATACCTCCAGGCGAATTATGTCCCTCTTTCCCACCATTATGCGCGTTCACTGGATCTAAACCTATAGCACTGCCGCTGGGAATTCATATATATATATATATATATATATATATATATATATATATATATATATATATATATATATATATATATATATATATATATCATCATTTATTACGTATAAAATTCAATTCTTTTGTCATTTAAATAATTCATACAATCCTTTAACTGTTAATTTAATCATTCAATTATTTTCCTTTAACTTGTCAATTTAATCATTTAATGACTTTACTTTAACTGTTAATTTAATCATTCATTTATTTTACTCTAACTTTGTCAATTTAATCTTTCAATTAATTTACTTCGCTGTCGCATTAGGCCTAAAGCTAACGGCAGACATCTTCAATCAATCAAAATTTATGGTTATGGTTTTCGAAACGCTATCTAGGCTGATTTATTAACCGAAGATAAATCACATTGATAACCATACACTATAAACCAAATTGAAAACATTTAGGGATGGATGGCAAGGAAAGTCTACAAAAATGGACATCAGTTCATAACAGTGGATGCACATTCGTGATGCCATCTTCACCACCTGGAGTAATGTTTCCCCGTCCCTCTTAGAAACCCTCGTTTCAGGCCTGCCACATAGAATTTTTGAGGTTATCAACAAGAATGATGGAGCCACCCACTACTGAGTCCTTATTCTGAAGGTTTAATTCTGTTTGAGGGGGTTTTCATGTTTTAGTCTTAAACTTTTGATCAGCTGATAAGCAGCTCATTTGAGTAAATTGTCCTTTCTCTTTAATTTGTTTAAACTACCTTCGTTTGACTCAGCTACAATTTAGCTTTTATAAGAATCTGAAGGTGCAAAATGTCCATTTTTACAGTTTTTTAACTGGTCCTATACTTATGATCAGGACTGTATTTCACACTATTAAAACACTCATCAAGTCGGTTTTTGAACATATTAACTGACGTGCTTTCTACTACATGGTTGGGCAGGCTCTTCCACGTTTGCGTGATTTTAAACGTGAAGTAATTTTGAGTTTTAGTAGAGTTAAATCGCTTATTCACTAATTTTAAACCATTTTGGCGTGTGTTGGCCCTTTCGTCCATCAATATTAGTAAATCAATATTAGTAATCAATATTAGTAAATCCTTGTAAGATTTTGAATACCTCGATCAATTTTCCACGTAATCGTCTACTTTCAAGTGATAGTAGGTTTAATGATTGATTGATTATTGATTGCTTAAGGGCTACGCAACTTCAATCAAAAGTTATTGTCGCCCGTGCAGCCAGTAAATTTGTAAGTCTAAGACAGCGCCAGAGCCAGCTGCCACTGACTTTGGCCAAATATTTTATACTGAAAGCGAGGATACGAAGCGGGTATTTAACAAGTCAGGAATTTAAAAAGCTTTAAAAATATTTCTAATTAAAGAGGAGGGTGATCCTCTAAGGTAAAATAAGTTTTATTTAAAAAATCCCCCAAAAGGTTTACAATTATTTCTGACTAAAATGGAATACGTTCCACTAGAATGAGAAGAAGTTTTATATAAAAAACTTTAAAATGGTTAAAAAATTGGACACTTTTGTCCATTCAAATTTTGTTGAGGAGGTCCGCCTCCTCGACGAACACATAAGTGCTACTTCCGACAGCGCACTTCCCATTTCCGAGAATTAATGCGATGTCATATGTATTATTCTCATCTTGATGCTTTCTCAAGTATCTGGCACGGAGTTCCGCCAGATTAGGGCACTCCGTCAGGAGATGATGTATTGTGAGAGGTACGATACAATCATCGCAATATGGAGGAGGGTCGCCCGTCATGAGAAATTCATGCATAAGCCTCGAGTGGCCAATACGCAGTCTGCACAGAGCCGTCTCCCAACGACGGCTTATTCTGTCGTATCCCCAGGGCTCGATGCCTGGCTTGATGGCGCGGAGTTTATTCGGGCCAATATTGTTCCACCGTCTCCGCCAGATATCACGGACTTATTTCTTGGTTGCTCGTCGAAGGTCATCCATGGGCACCGGGGAACCACGCGCGGGGATCTTAGTCGTCGCGGAATTCACGAGGACGTCAGCTTCTTCATTCTCTTTCACTCCGACGTGTGAAGGGACCCAGCAGAAGCTAATCGCTCGTCCTCGCCTTTTTAACAGGTACAGCCATTCGAGGATTTGCACCACCAGGAGGTGCTCTGGTCTGATGGAGCTCATGGCCTGAAGTGTGCTGTAGGATTCAGTATGGATGACAAAGTTTTTGTCGTCCATGGTAAGTACATAGGTGACGGCATTCAGAATGGCTCGTAGTTCGGCAGTAAATGCCGAGCACATCTTCAGAATGCCGCACCTAAATTTAAAATTAGGAAAGACGACAGCGCACCCCACACCACTGTCGTCCTTGGACCCTCTGTATAAATTGGGACCGAACCTCTATGTTCGTTGAGGTGGTCCAAGAAGATCGCACGCTGTGCATGCAGGATCAATCCGTCCTTGTTAGGTATACATTTACATACATCTAGCGGTGGATATATCCAGGGCGGAGTCTTCGATACCTTAGGCTGGCAGACTGGAGTATCGAGGACAGCAATCTCGTCAATTATAGTCTTGACTCTGTATCCAAAGGGTTTCGGCAAACTAGGACGGCTAACATGGGTTAGGGATCTTGCGTCCCCCATCGCCATCCGGCTGGCAACCAAGTTAGGATGCTGTCCAAGTCTGTGCCGGCATTTCAGTAACAAAGTCTTTCGTCGAAGGTCTAGGGAAAGGGCTCCAGCATCGACGAGAAGACTTTGTATCGGGGAGGTTTTAAACGCACCAGTTGCCAGCCTTATGCCCGCATGGTGCACAGCGTTTAGCATTTTAAGTCTATTGGGTGTAGCCGAAGAGTACACCTCACATCCGTATTCCAATTTGGATAGAATAAGGGACTCGTGAAGTTTGAGCAGGGTGTTACGCTCCGCTCCCCAGGATGTATGTGAGAGCACCTTCAAAAGGTTCAAGGCTTGGGTACACGAAACCTTGATGGATCGTAGATGAGATGTCCAAGACAACCTGCTATCAAACAACATTCCCAGAAATCGTGCCTCCTCTCTACAGGGAATCCGCTCTCCGAAGAGGTACAGGTTAGGGTCTGGGTGGACACCGCGGATTTTACAAAAGTGAACAGCCACGGTTTTCGTTGTTGAAAAGTGAAAACCATAGCTGTTTGCCCACGCGCAAATCTTGTCGATAGCCAGCTGGAGACTGCCTTCCGCTACCGCTATTCGTGAGGCCGCGAAGGAGATCGATAAGTCATCTGCGTATAGTGTGCTGAGTATTTCATCTGATATAACTTTAGGTATACTGTTGATAGCCACTGAGAAGAGGGTTAAACTGAGCACGCTGCCTTGCGGGACGCCTCCCGAGAGGGCATAGTCATGGGACGTTGCTACACCGAATCGGACTCTAATGGATCTCTTTTGTAGGAAGTTTTTGATGAAACGGGGCATGTGACCCTCCATGCCCAAGTCTTGGAGTGTTCGCAGGATTCCGTGCCTCCATGCTGTATCATATGCCTTTTCGAGGTCAAAGAATACAGTCACCTGATGCTGCTTGGAAGCAAATGCGGCGGTGATCGATGACTCTAAGGTGATGAGAGCATTGGAGGTGGAGTGATGTTTCAGGAAACCGCACTGCGAAGGTGATATGTACCTCTGACTTTCCAGGTACCACACGAGCGGATAGTTGACCATTTTCTCAAAGAGCTTACAGATGCAAGAGGTCAACGATATCGGCCGGAAGTTTGTGGCTTCCGTGTGGTCTTTCCCAGGTTTTGAAATGGGGAGTATGACTGCCATTCCGCAGCTAGTCGGGAAAGAGTCCTTCAGCCAGATTCTGTTATACAGGTCCAGTAAAAACTTTTGTCCCTGGCTGGGCAACTGGTGGAGAATTGTAGTGTCGTTACAGGTCTTTAGTGCTTCGGACATTTCTCGTGAGTCGAATGGGACATTGTAATGTTCTCCACCCCCCGGTGGAAACTCAATGGCCCTGCTCTCCTCACGCAGTCTCCGTCTAGCAATAGTATCATTTATATTTTGTTGAGCAATTTTGCTAAAGAAGTCAGCGAAGTGATTAGCGACAATGGTTGCTTATGCCACTTTTCTTCCTTCGATTCTCAGAATTGGCGGAGAAGGGGGGATGTATTTCCCCTTCATTTTCCTTGCGCGTTGCCACACCTGATTCACTGGTGTTGTGGTATTTATAGAGCTTACGTAAGTCCTCCAAGATCCGCGTCGGGCATCCTTTAGGATTCGACGGTATCGTGCTTTAGTCCCGAGGAAAGATATCTTCAGGGCTTGTGAGGTTGGATCGGCCTTGAATCAGTCTTCTGCACGCCTTGAGGCTCGTCTGGCCGTGGCGTAGTCGTGATTTCACCACGGGACTCGTCTGCGTTGGAACGTACCCGATGTGCGCGGGATACTGACTGAGGATGCATGCTGGAGTCGACCTACGAAGTAGTCGACAGCCTCGTCCACCGTACTAAAGACACGCTCGTCGTGCTCCAGAGTGCAGGATTGCTGGAAGGTTTTCCAGTCCGCATGGTGGAGGCACCATTTTGGAAGGCGTCGCTGCGTCTCCGCCGAGACCATGTTAAGGGTTATAGGGTAGTGATCACTACCCATTATATTGCACTTTGGTAGGTCTTGATTCACTGTTTAGAGACTCCGAGGAGTCTCTCAACTTTTTAAGGCGCTGTTTACGGGGAGATTTCTTAGGAGGTTCTGGGTGGACCTCAACCATTACAGTCATGGTTGTTACTTCGAGCTCTCGAGTTAGCACCTGTAAGGCTGGGTGCTATTTCCCCTCTCCCTGTTATGCTTTTGCACACCAGATGTATTGGTGGTTTGGAATGGCTTCGGTGCGCCATTAGCTGGCCTTTTGGCCACCGATGAGAAACTCTTGGGTTTCTCACCCTTGCCCAATCCAGACCGGAGCATGCCTCTGGCTGTTCCCAGGCTGACATGCTGGGAATTTGCACGGTGGAGTATCTCCTGCTCGAGTTTGTATGCATCACATCGTCGGGAGTTCACTTCGTGTTTCTCCCGACAATGGTAGCAGGATGGCTCACTGCTACATTCTGTGGTCGTGTGTTCGATTGAGGAGCACTTTCCACACCGAGGAGGGTTCTGGCAGGTTTTCTTGCCATGCCCGAATCCAGAGAAAACAAAACACTGAAGCAGTCTTTCGGTGAAAGGCTTCACCGTTAGTGTTTCCGGACCGATTGTGACATGATCGGGAGCAAACTGTTTATTGAAAGTGAAGAGCATCATGTTGTTCCCTCCCTTGATTTTAACAAACCTCTTTACGGAGGCTGGACACATGACCAGGATCTCTTCCTCTGTAAAGTCTGGGAAGGTCTCTATTAAAGACGCAACCTTTAGAGTTATTAAAGATCTTATGCGCCTTTATAGATTCGAACATTCTCTCTGGAGGGCAAGGCATGTGGAGCAGCATACGTCCCTAGACGATGTGTCTTTCTCACTATAGGTGTTTCGTCGCATGGGAAAAGTTCCCTTTACCCCGACGAACCACCTCGGGGTCGGGGTTCTTCTTTCCTCAGTCGGGGCATGCTCTGCCTCCTCGAATATATTTGGGCAGTAATCGTCTTCGGATTCTTGGAGATTTCTTGATTGAATAAGGCTGACTGATGATCTGCCACCTTCCCTTAGCAGAACGTTCGGTGCCGATTTGTTGTCCACAAAGGTGATGTAGCACCTGTTTGAGTCCGAGTTCCCGTCATACAACAGATGTATTCGGATAACTCTCCCAAATGTCCTCGCAACCTCATGGATTTTGCCATAAGACATACTTTGGGGCACATTAGTCACCACCAGAGTATCCTCAATAGAACTTGAATGAGTGTTGGCGAACTCAGTCGTCGAACACTTTTGAACCGCAGTCAAAAGGCCAGTGTTTGAGGTCTCGCCGGCCTGGTCAACCACCGGACAAGATCTTTTTAGTTTAGATTTTTTTCCCCATATAATATTAGGTTTTCTAGAAACACGGCTGCTGAGGCATCAGTGGACTCCACCAATAACCAGGGGCGTAAGGAGCGAGCGCGATCCACGCTGGCTGGGGGTACCTCTTTCCCTAAAGATTAGAAAATTCAACGACTGCGGGGCAAAGACCCCCTTCCCCGACACCCTGGATCCGAGACCCGAACTGTCAACCCGAAGGTGGCCCTAAGGGTGCACCCCCGAAGGTGGGCAGAGTCTTGAGCCTGTACAACAAGCCATTAAGTCATGGAGAGGACGTTAGTCTCACCTCTAGTCATCAGCCTGTCTTGCATAGTTGGACCTACCGACTCTAAGGAGTCACAAGCAGAGCCTGAAGCCGTAATAACGACGCACACAAGCCCCCACACCACGTCAAGGTGTCATTTTGTGGGGGTAGGTTTAATGAGCGGAGTCTATGTTCACACGGTTTATTCGGATTCCAGGAACTAGTTTCGTAGCCCGAGGTTGCACTCTTTCTAACTCGCTATATCCTTGTTTACGGAGGGACACCAAAATTAAACCGCGTATTCGGGGTGTGGGCGCACGAACGATGTACATAGTGGCAGGATTATATCTTTCGATTTGAAAGTTAAATTCCAAGCAATATATCCTAGCATTCGGTTTGCTTTTGTTCAAGCTTCTGCGCATTGTTTCGATACTTTAAGGTCCTCCGAGATTAAAATCCCCAGGTCTTTTTCTAAGTTAACGGATTCGAGAATTTGGTCTTTCATATGGTATTCTATTTTTAAGTTATGACATCCTAAATACATGATCTTTCATTTACCTATATTGAATCCCATTTGCCATTTATCCGCCCATTCCACAATTTTATTAAGGTCCCTTTGCATTTGCTCTACATCGGGTCTCAAAAGGGTTCGGCTTCCTAGCTTTGTGTCATCTGCAAATTTAGAGATCCTACTAAACATTCCATTATCCAAGTCATTAATTTAAACAATAAATAATAATGGGCTCAGGGCTAACCCCTGTGGTACCCCGCTGGTGACTTGGGCCCAGTCTAAACACGCCCCATTTACAACAACCCGCTGTGAACAATTTGATAGCCAGTTTCTAATCCATTTAAGTATGTTACTCCTCACTCCAATTGCTCTAATTTTCACCAATAGCCTTTCGTGTGGAACTGTATCAAAGGCCTTTTTAAAGTTAAGGTAAATTATATCCGCCGCTTTAGTTTCATCGTAGATGAAAATCATGTTATTGAAGAATTTGAGTAAATTGGTTAGGCATGAGCGCCCCCGTCTGAATCCATGCTGGGAGTCTGCAATTAAATTATTAGCCTCACAATGGCTCACCAACCTATCTCTAATTGCCGATTCTAAGAGTTTTCCAATTACAGAAGTTAGACTGATGGGGCGTAAATTAGTAGGCTCAGTTTTATCCCCTTTTTTTGAATATCGGTGTAACATTTGCACGCTTGAACTCTATTGGAACTAGGCCTTCCTCTATTGATCGATTGAAAATCGTGCAGAGTGGTCTTGCTAATTCATTTTTTGAGTTCTTTAAGATGGGTTGGGTACACCCCATCGGGCCCAGGTGACTTCGATTTTTTCATTTTATATAATATATGTGAGAATCTCCCCTTCATTTATACTTATGTTGGACGTCCGTCATAACACCATCATTACCTCTGATCGGCCTTATTGAACCCTTTAAGGGCCATCTACTGTTAACGTAACTATAAAACCGTTTCGGTTCGTGCTTCGAATTTATAGCAAGGTCTTTTTATATATCAGCTTAGCTTCTCTAATGGCCCGCTTTACCAGACTTCGAGAGTCTACGTATTCTTCCCGATTTGTTGTCGTTTCGTTTTTTCTAAAACTTTGATAGTCTTTATTACGCTCCCGAATTAAGTTAATTATTAAAAGGCTAACCCACGGTGCCCTCTTTGACTTTCCATTCTTTCGACGTACGTACTTAACTAACTCTGAATCCACCGTGAGCACATTTTACTGTAGCTCCGAGTACATTTCCTGTACTGCCTTATTTTCAAAACATGTCCCCCAGTTTAATCCGGTTACGGAAGGTTTCAAAATTACAACTCCCAAATCGTGGGATTAGTTTTGAACTTTCTTTCACCTCAACGCTCGTATTAATTCAAACCTAATTACATTATGGTCACTCGTCGCCAAATGCTCACCCACGCAAACGTTTTCTACCAAAGTCTCCTCATAACATAACATAACATAATTTCACATATGACAAAAGCCACAAGGGCCTATCAAAGGTCATCTGCACATTTTACTGTAGCGCTGAGTACATTCCCTGTACTGCCTTATTATCAAAACATCTCCCCCAGTTTATCCTTTTAATCCAGTCACGGAAGGTTTCAAAATTACAACTCCCAAAGTTTCCTCTGTTGAGATAATCAAATCAAGTATATTTTGATCACGCATAGGTTCCTCTACTTTTTGCACAAGAAAATTATCCTGAATGAAATTAACCAATCTCTTCCTAACTTTATCCGAAGTATAGTTTGTAAAGTTAACGTTAGGGTAATTGAAATCTGCACAAATTATTGTTTTTCCTTTTCTCACCATAGATAAAGGGCACTCAAAGAGTAGTACGTTCTCTGATTCCATTAGAGATGGGGGGCGATAGGTAACGACTAAGTTATTTTTATTATTTTTAGCACACTCGAGCTCAATTAGCAGAACCTCGCGGCCATCGTTACCGCATTTATTCCCTCTTTTACGTAAGCTAAAATTCCACCGCCTCTCCCAGTTAGGCGGTCCTTGTGATGGATTTTGTACCCTTCTATATTAAATTCCGCAATAAGGTCTCTAGAAGCTGTATCTAACCACGTCTCGCTAATACATATGATATCGTAATCGCTCTCTTGAATCATGGCTTCAAATTCGGGCAGTTTTTTTCTTAAACTCCGAACATTTGCGTACATACATTTTAATTTTCTCTTTAAATAACAGGGGCCCTCTCTCGTATAGCTGGAGCGTTTCCCTGCTCGCCTAAATTTATATACTCCTCGCGTGAAATCCGGTTCGGCGCATCTATGACTTGGGGGCAAATAACTTCCGTACCATAGAGATTACGGAGGCTTTCATTAATAATTCTGTCCGGTTTCGAATTACCCACTGAATTTAAATAAATACCATCACTAATAAAATGACGGTTTGTCCTGAAAATCATTCCAAAAATTGAAAAACTTAACTCCCATTTCCTGACATAAACGTTTAAGACATTCATTTGTGTAGATTAACCTTGACTGCATTCTCAGAGTCGCTTTTAATCTTGGAATAGCCCAATTACTCCCACTTAATTTGCTTTCGCTTTAGCCGCAATAATTAGGTCCCGTGCTCGATGTACAATCTCGGTAGTTGAGCTGTCAAAACGGTGTACATCATTCCCACCCACGAGTGTGAGGATAGCTCAATCTTCACATCGCTCATTCAGACTTTGGATTTCACTGAACACGTGGTTAATTCTCCCCCCTCCCCGATAGGCATATTTTCTTACACTTAGCTGGATTTCGTGGTTTGAATTCAGAATCCTGGTTCTTTATTAAAGAGTCATGAATTAGAATACTCTCTGTTTGCCTCTCGATTGGAGTTAACAAGGCAAATTGATTAGAGCATGGAATTTCAAAACGGTGAGATGCCCTCGTTGGTCTAACCCCATTTCTAACCGACCTAAATTGAGATTCCGGGGTTCTATATGAGTTTAAGATACGCGCTTGCTCATTTATAATATGTTGTGTGTCTCTGCTCTCTATACGGAGCTATCGGCGGTTTTGAGGGCGATTTCCCCTCCCCCGAAGCTCATCAAAGGATGCCCGAACGCCGCTGGCCAGTTCGTCAATCTTAGGGTTCGTTGCCACTACGTCTCTTCCGACAGAGTTAACTTCTGATCCAATTCCATTAATCGCGTTGGTTAGTTTTAGTTTCGAACGCCTCGTTTAGAAATCAAAATCGACATATTCTAACGTTATTAGGATTTGAGGGAACGTATATTTCCTTATTAAATGAAGCCCGGCAGCGATCGCAATCAAATTTGACGATAGGCATTGTAAAACACAAGATTGTTTAAAATGAATGGAAATTTATGGAGCTAATGGAACTGATAACCCACACGGAATATAATTTCTATCTCTATCACTTTACAACACGAAGGTTTGAGCACGACAAAAACGTAAATTTTTGTAGGAACACAGAGATAACACGTCTTAGCAGGAGAAGGGCTGAGCGAGAAGGGCGAGAGAGAAAGAGAGAGAGAGAAAGAAAGAGGAGAGAAATAAAGAGAGAGACAGAAAGAGAGAGGGAGAGAAAGAGAGAGATAGAGAAAGAGAAAGAAAGAGAGAGAGAGAAAGAGAGAGAAAGAAAGAGAGAGAGAAAGAGGGAGAGAAAGAAAGAGAGAGAGAAAAAAGTGAGAGAGAAAGAAAGAGAGAGAGAGAAATAAAGGGAGAGAGAAAGAAAGAGAGAGTAAAAAGAGAGAAAGAAAGAAAGAGAGAAAGAAAGGAGCTACAAGGAAAATAGGTACCCTAGAAGACCTTACGGTCCATACAAGGAGGGTACTTTTGGCGCAATCCTCGAAGGTGTCCGTTGGCCACCTCGAAGATCACTCGCGAGGATCTTGACGGTGATTTCGCAAAACTTTACATAGTCTTGACTTGAACTGGTCAACAGATTCACTGTTGACAACTTCCGTCGGAAGTGCGTTCTAACTACGACAGATACTATATGTGAAGAATTTCCCACACAGATCACGGTGGTATCGCTTCAGTTTAGGTTTGTAGCCGTGATTTCTAGTTCTCTCCTCGCTGAGCTGGAAAATATCCCCGTGGTCCAGTCTGTCGAAGCCTCAAAGTATTTTAAACACTTCGATAAGCTGACCACATAGTCTCCGGGTCTCCAGCGAGAACATATCTAATTTCCTTAGTCTATCATTATAACTCATATGCCTCATAGAGGAAATAAGTTTGGCTGCCCTGGCTTGCACACTTTCCAATCTCGCGATGTCCTTTCGAAATGAAGGACTCCAAAATTGTACGAGATACTCCAGGTGCAGTCGGACGAGGGAGATGTACAGACACAGAACTATCTCCTTGTTCCGATATCCAAACTGACGCTTTATATACCCTAACATCCTTTGGGTTTTCTTCTAAACCTCAATACACTGTTTCGAGAACTTGAGGTCACTGGTGATAGTTACACCCAAGTCCTTATCAGTGTCAGTGGATTCAAGAGCAGTACCCTTAAGGATACAGGGTGATTGGGGATTTAGGTGGCCGATATGCATCACTTTGCATTTGCCCACATTAAAAGGCATTTTCCACGTATCCGACCACTCTCCAATCTTCCGAAGATCATCTTGCAGGCGGGCAGTATTTCCATCCTTTGCAACGTTCATACCAAGCTTGGTATCGTCGGCAAATTTAGAAATCTTGGCAACCATGTATGTCACCGTCCATCTCGTTGACGTAGATAATGAAAAGTAGTGGTCCCAGGACAGAACCTTGAGGCACCCCGCTAGTAACGGGCACCCACTCAGAAGCCTGTCCATTCACCACCACCCGTTGCCGTCTGCCACTTAGCCAGTTCTCTATCCAGCCTGCAAAATTACGTCTATTTTCAGAGCTCGCACTTTCCAGAGAAGGCAGCGGTGTGGTACCTTATCAAAGGATTTCTGAAAATTAAGTAGACCACATCCACGGCCTTGTCCCGATCGTGCTCACTGAAGACGAAGTGGAAGAATTCCACAAAGTTCGTCAAGCATGACCGATGCCTTCGGAAGCTGTGCTGGGAACTCCTCTGTAGCAGGTTTAACTCTAAATTCGACGTCATTTTGTCCACCATGATGCTTTCCATGAGTTTACCGACTATCGAAGTCAGACTGATAGGTCGGTAGTTCGACGGTTGACTACGGTCTCCTTTCTTGAAGATAGGAGTCACCTCCGCTTCACGCCAGTCTCTAGGAACGCATTCGGTCTATATTAACATATTGAAGATTGCGCTTCAGGTATCGTGACACTTAATCGCGCACTTCTTTCAACACTTTAGGTAGAAACCCATCCGGGCCAGGTGACTTATTCGTTATTAGGTCAGTGATCTTTTCCATTTCTCCTTCGGTGAAGTCCATATCCTCCAGCTTTTCCCCCGAGTAGGAATCCTTGGCTAGGGGATAGGACCACACTCTTCAGTAAACACTGAAGAGAAGTAGGCGTTGAGGAGGTTAGCATTTTCTGCATCTGAGTGCTTTAATGTCCTCTTCTCATTCATCAAAGGGACAATCGCTCGACGGATTGGTTTACGGCTGTTTACATATCAAAAAAACTCCTTGGGATTCTCTTTAAAAAGTCTCGCCATTCGGAGTTCCTCAGACCGCTTAGCCGCCCTTATGCTGGACTTCACTCTCCTGGCTATCCTTCGGTATTCGTCAAAGTCACCCGAGATCTCCGATTGCCGGTACACATTTCTCTCCTCCCTAAGCAGTTGGCCAATTTCTCGATTAAACAACTTTGGTTGAACAGAGGACCGACGGGGGCATTTCTGAGGGGTGAAACTCGATTGAAGACTCATGAATGTGGTTTTGAAACTGTTCCACGAGTCTTTAACAGCATGGCACACTTCTATCCTCGCGTCAGTCAGTCCAGCACGAAAACCTGCAAAGCCTGCTCTTCTCAAATCGTTTCCTCGATTTACTAGTTGCAGGCCCTGCCTTGGGGACTTCGCCACCACAGAGGTCATTAACGATGTCATCCTCAGAGGTGAAAACCAAGTCGAGGATATTGTCTCCTCTTGTTGGCTCTCTCACCCATTGAGTCAGGAACTCGTTGTTCGCGAACTCCAGGAGTAGTGCGTTCTAGCCACAGGCTTCTCTGGTTTTCCATTCAACATGGGTATTGAAGTCACTCATGGTGATACACACTCTGTCTTTTACAAATTCACCCAACAGCTGGCACAGACTCCTGTCCTGTTCTAAGAGTTGGGCAGGGAGTCTGTAAAGCACCAGGGTCCTGTATCGGACAGGACCTATCTCTAGGTCAACACCTAGTAGTTCATGGTCGGATATGATGTTGCATTCCGTCGGTTTGAGAGTATCCTTGACATACAACATCACACTGCCACCCTCTCTGTCTGGCCTATCTTTCAGGAAGAGCTGGTAACCGGGAATCGTGAATTCACCTTCAAAATCTCGGCTTGAGGTTTTTACCCATGACTCTGTTATGGCTACCATTTCAGGTTCTTCCGTCGCTACGAGGCCACGAAGTTCAAGAAACTGGTTCCTGATCGACCTCGCATTAAACAGAAGAACTTTCAGGGAGTCCCCGAATGTAGGACTCCCTATGTTCTTCCGTTTCCCGGCTTATTTGTTGGCGAGGAGGCACCCCTCTTTGCGACCTCTGAGAAGGGCGCTCCAGGAGTGACACGGGCGTACTGGCGTACGTCCGCCATCACTCTAGGTCGGATACTTCTTTGGGTCCTCTCTACGACATCCTGGATCATGTTCGACAGAAAGGCCATTACTTTAAAGGAAAGATGTACCCCATCCCTTTGGTAGAGATCATTTCTACCATAAAAAGGTGCGGTACGGGTCCACAACAAAGACCTCCTCTGCCGTACACAAATCTGCCAGGCGCCGGTTTAAAGAGACGTTCATCGATGAGCGGTCTGGGTTGGACCTCTCGTCGAGAGCATCCCGACTACAACACGCTTGCGGGTTTTCAGTCCACAGTCGTCCACGGCGCCCATGACCGTGTGGAGGATTTTACCGCCTCTCAGGTAGATGTCGTTGCCACTGACTATCAGAGCAACGACTGAGCTCTGAGAAATCTGTGATTTCTCAGCCTCTACTCTGATGTGGTGGTTACCCCATCCTGAGAAGCACCTTACCTTCACACTAGTGCGAAGGTGGCCGCTAGCAGGGGCTGCAGACCCCGTGCTTGAGAATCACCAATAAGGGTGACCCTTGAACATTTGTCTGCAGATGACTTAGTTTTCCCTTTCGGAAGCGACTTGCCGCTTTCCTCTTTTATCTCTACATATTTCTTCTTCTTCTTCATCTTCTTCTTCTTTTTCTTGTCTTCCTTTGTTTTCTCTTCTTCTGTTTCTCGTTTCTCTTCTTTTGCTTCTACTTTCTCGTCCTCTGTTTCCACTTTCTTTTCTTATCTTTCTACTTTCTCTTCTTCTCTTTCTACTTTCTCTTCTTCTATTTCTACTTTCTCTTCTTTCTTCTCTTTTTTTTGGCTCGTTGGGGCAGTCCTGCAGCAGAAGAATCCTGCTGTTGGACGTCGGAAGCCTTCTCGCCTGAGCATCTGCACTTCTCTGTTTTTAAGAGCTAAACCTCCCTTTTGAAGAGGGAGTTCTTCTCTCTCAGTTGAGCGATGCTCTCACCCAGGCGCTTCTCTAGTTCGCAGAAGTCACAGATACTAACGGCATCTGTGAGCTCCTTGCAACTCCTGCCCCCGAAGTCTTCACTCCATCTGTAAACTTTGCATATTTTGCAGGTTATCTTGCGGAACAGAGGACCATTTTTCTTCGCCATTTTAAAAAACTCTCGGACCATATGCATTAAAAAAGGGGTTTTTGTGTGATTTTCTCTCGCACTAATCACATCCGCCTATTTCCAGGAAGTTTTCAGTCATTCGGCGAACATAAACCCTTTGACCAAGCACATCAGCCCGAAGGTCTCCCCTGGGCTCGACGTCCCCAATCGTGTCGCAGCTCCCAACTGAGCATCACGAGAGCCCCAGTGAACTGGTTTTCTGATTTTTCGACAGGGGTGCTTGAGGTGTAACTTGTCTTCCTACTAAGCCCTACTAATCAACTAAAAACGGCCAGACTTAAGGCAAATAGTAAAGATAAGTGCCCACGACTTCATCCGAGATCTTTAGCTAATCTGGTAACCAGCAAGGCACAAAATCTCTCTCACCAAAGAGCAGTTGAGCCTTTGTTCACCAAGTAGCGGTCACAGAAGGCTGGTCAGGCCATTACACGTTAGGAGAAAGCTTCTAAGGGGTACCTAGCATTTCTCCATTAATCGTACCCCAAACGCCTGAGATCCATTCAATCTCAGTCTCTTGCAACCTATGAGTGCTCCAGGGCGTTATTTAAAGAGGTTCCAAAGCCTCTCTTCTCACGCGCCATAAGGTAGCTGGCGAGGCCCTTATTAATAAACAACTTATATGTAATAGAGATGAATGTTTGTTTTTTGTTGTTGAGTTTTATTTGTTTTTTCTTGACAGTTGAAGAGAGTTGGTGAAACTCAGTACTAACAGAATCGAAGAGGTTGGTAGGGGGATGCAAGGAGACGCATCAAAGAAGTGGTAGAGAAGTTTGACAACCCTTAGTCTGGATCCTACTAAAGCTACCTTACTGATATGGGTGACCCTATCGGACTAACAGTCCGAGAGAGGGAAAGAAAGAGAGAGAAAGAAAGAGAGAGAGAGAAAGAGAGAGAGAGAAAGAAAGAAAGAGAGAGGGGAAAGAAAGAGTGAGAAAGAGAGAGAAAGAAAGAGAAAAACAGAGGGAAGTAACAAGGAAAAGAGGTACCCTAGTAGACCTTACGATTCATTCAAAGAGGGTACCTTTGAGTGAACACTTGAGCAGGCGCAGTCGTCTAAAGGGACAGATTGACGCTCTAAAAGAGCACTCGCGCTACGCTTCAAGTTTCCAAGCGGCTATTTTTCAAGACTTTATCTAGTCTCGACTTGAACTGTTCAACAGAATTGCTGTTGACAACTTCCACTGGAAGTGCGTTCCAAGTGCCGCAGATGCTATACGTGAAAAATTTCTCACACAGATCACGCTGGTAACGCTTCAGTTCGAGTTTGTAGCCGTGGTTTCTTGTTCTGCTCTGGATAAGTTGGAAAATATCCCTGTAGTCTACAATGCGAAGCCTCGAAGTATTTTGAACACTTCGATAAGATGACCACGCATCTCCGGGTCTCCAGCGAGAAGTCTAATTCTCGTAATCTATCTCCATAACTCTTGTGTTTGATAGAGGGAATCAGTTTGGTTGGTCTAGTTTGCACACGTTAAAATCTTGCGATATCCTTTCGAAACGAAGGACTCCAAAGTTGTACGACATACTCCAGTTGCGATCGGGCAAGGGAGTTATACAAACACAGTACTATCTCCTTGCTCCGATATCCAAACTGTCGCTTTGTATAACCTAACGTCCTTTGGGCTTTCTTCTCTGCCTCAATACACTACTTCGAGAACTTGAGATCACTAGTGATAGTTACACCCAAGTCCTTCTCAGCGTCGGTGGATTCAAGGGCAGTGCCCTTAAGGATATACTGAGATTGGGAGGTTTCGGTGGCCGAATATGAATTAGTTTGCATTTTTTCACGTTAAAAGGCATTTGCCACGTGTCCGACCACTCCCTAATTTTCCGAAGATCATGTTGAAGGCGGGCAGTATTTCCTTCCATTGCGACGTTCATACCAAGCTCGGTATCATCGTCAAATTTAGAAATTTTCGCAACCATATCACCGTCCATGTAGTTGACGTAGATGATGAACAGGAGTGATCCCAAGACAGAACCTTGTAGAACACGGCTAGTAACGGGCACCCACCCAGAAGCCTGTTCAGTCAACACCACCCGTTGCCATCTGCCACTTAGACAGTTCTCTATCCAACCTGATACATTTCCGTCTATGCCCAGCGCACGCACTTTCTGGAGGAGTCGGTGGTGTGATACCTTGTCGATGAAAACGAAGTGGAAGAATTCCACAAGATTCGTTAGGCATGACGGTTGCCTTCGGAACCCGCGCTGGGAACTTCTCAATCGCAAGTTGGACACTAAATATGACGTCATTTTGTCCACCATGATGCTTTCCATGAGCTTACCGAATATTGAGGTCAAGCTAATATGTCGGTAGTTCGACGGCTGGTTAGGGTCTTCTTTCTTGAAGATAGGAGTCGCCTCCACTTCACGCCAGTCTCTAGGAACGCATCCGGTACGGATTGACATGCTGAAGATTGTGCTCAGATGTCGTGACACTTCATCGCGCACTTCTTTCAACAATTTAGGTAAAAACCCGTCCGGGCCAGGGGACTTATTCGTCTTTAGAATCAGTGATTTTTTTTTCTATTTCTCCTTTGGTGAAGTCTATTTTTCCCAGCTTTCCCCCCACCGCAAGTAAGAATCCGTGGGTTGGGGGATGGGACCAAAGTTTTCAGTAAACACTGACGAGTAATCGTTCGGGAGGTTAGCATTTTCTGCATCTTAGTGCTTTAGTGCCCTCTCCTCATTCACTAAAGGGCAAATTGTGCGATGGATTGGTTTACGGCTGTTTACATAACCAAAGAACTCCTTGGGCTTTCCCTTGCAATGTCTCGCCACTCGGCACGCTTTGCCGCCCGTATGCTGGACTTCACTCTCCTATCTAGCTTATACTAGTCCTCAAATTCTCAAGAAATATTTGACTGCCGGTACACCGTTCTCTTCTCCCTCAGCAGTTGACCAATTTTTTCGATTTAACTACTTTGGTTGAACAGAAGACCGACGAAGGCTTTTCAAAGGGATGAATCGTGATTGAAGACTCATGAACGTAGTTTTGAATCTATTACACAAATCTTCAACATCTTCGCATCAGTCAATCCAGCATGAAGACCTGCAAAGTCCGCTCTTCTCAAATCGTTTCCTCGATTTACTAGTCGCAGACTCTACCTTGGAGACCTTGACTATAAATCTCACTAGTTGGTGATAACTGTCACCGAGCTCTTCGCCTACAGAGAGATCCTCAACGATGTCATCCTCAGAGGTGAAAACCAATTCGAGGGTATTATTGCCTCTCGTCGGCTCATTCACCCATTGAGTCAGGCACTCGTTGTTCGCGAACTCCAGGTGCACTGCGTTCTCTGGTTTCCCTGTCAACTTGGGTATTGAAATCACCATGGGAATACACATACTGTCTTCAACAAGTTTACCCAGCAGTCGGTACAGATCCCTGTCCTTTTCAGCGAGTTGGGCACGGGGCCTGTAAAGCACCAGGTTCCTGTATCTGGCAGGACCTATATCTAGGTCAACTCTTAGTAGTTCGTGGTTGGAGACAATGTTACAGTTCGTCGATTTCGCCACCCTTTATGTCTGGACTATCTTTTTAAAAGAGTTGGTAACCGAAAATCGTGAATTAACCTTCAAAATCTCGGTTTGAGGTTCTCATCCATGACTCTGTTATGGCCACCATTTCAGTTTCTTCCGTCACTACGAGGCCACGAAGTTCAAGAAACTTGTTTCTGATTGACCTCGTATTAAACAAGAACTTTCACGGAGTCCTCGAATGTAGGACTTCCTACGCTTTTCCATTTCCAGTCTTACTTATCTCTCTATTCTCTTTTGGTGGTGTGGTGGCACCCTTTCTAGCGACCTCCGCGAAGGTCGTTGCAGGGGTGACTTTGGCGTACTGGCGCATGTCCGCCGTCCTCACTCTGGGCAGGACCGTCCTTTGAGTCTGCTCCACGACATCTTGTATCAGGTTTGAGAGTACAGCCTTTCCTTTAAAGGAAAGGTGCACCCTATCCCTTTGGTAGAGATCGTTCCTACCATAAAACTTGCGATAGGGGTTGACTCCTCCCCCCCCTGCCCCTGCCGTACATAAATCTGCTAGTCGTTGGTTCAGTGAAACGTTTCTCGAGTGAGCGGTCCGGCTTGAACCTCTTCTCGGATCATCCCGACCACGATACGTCTGCGGGTTTTCAACCCCCATGACCGTCTGGAGGATCTCGCCTGTAGGGCCTACCCTACGTCCTCTGTGGTAGAGGTCGTTGCCACTTACCATCTAGCAATGACTGAACTCTCAGAAATCTGAGATTTCTCAACCTTTACTCTTATCTGGTGGTTCACACGTCCTGGAAGGTAGCTTACCCTCACACTGGTGCGAAGGCGGGCCGCTAGGATGGGTTGCAGACCCCTTGATTAACAATCACCGATAAGGATGACCCTCGCACATTTGGTTGCAGATGACAGTCTTCCCTTTCGGAAGCGACTTCTTCAACTTGGCCTTTCAAAATACAGTCGGTGCAGGTACTGCCCGGATGGCATTTCGAAAAACACCCCTCCGGGAAGTCAACACACCACTTATCTTTCTGGCATATCACACAAGTGTACTTGAGAGCACCTGGTCATTTCTTTCCGGTCATTTTGAACACTTTATATCACGATATCACTCTGCCACCAATCAATAATTAAAAAAGGGGGGTTGGCGAGTTCGCCTCCGTGAGTCACTCCCGCCTATCGATCGGAGACGTTTCAGATCTTTGAAAGGCAGGCTCCATGTGCTGCTGTTTGTCCGACCGAGTCGTTCAAACCCGGGGTGGCGTGGCTCCCAACCAGCAACACTGACAGCCTCCAAGGGACCATCGATTTCGCACCAGGTGAACAGCGGAACATGCCCCGTACTAGTTCCCTTCACGGCGGCCAGGATCTCGGTATAGCGTTCAAGGGATATCCCACCACAACAAGAGACTCGACCTAAGACTTTTTATTGGCCTGGCAACCACCCTGGGAACAAGGTCCGTCTCCTCGGACCGTTATTACCAGAGGCATAACTTAACGGTCACTGGAAATGGTCAATAATTACACGCCAGGGAAGGGGTTATCGATGCACTTACCCTCATCCCATTAATCGCGCCCCAGCTGCTAGGAACCCTCTAGTCCCAGTTTATCGCAACCAGTGAGCGTCGAGTGGCGTTGTTTTTAGAGGTTCCAAAGCCTCCCTTTTGACGCATGAGGTAGCCGTCAGGTCTTTAAATATTAGATAGAAGGAAAAGAGGCGAGCTAGTAAGAAGTCGTAGGGTTTTGTGGGGTTTGTTTTGAAAAGAATGGTTACAGGGAGAGGAAAAGCATATAATAGCACAAGATAGACGATCTAGAGATGGACACACTTTGTCTAGAACCTCATTTCCGACCAGTTCGACAAGGGCAACCCTAACCGGGCTACCACAAAAGGTACCCCCGACGACATAGCTCGAAAACTCTACGGTACGCGCAAGCTCTCTCCTCACGACAAGGGGGCGTCGAGAGAAAGAGAAAAAGTTGCATAATTTCCCTGTTTGCCCCTCACTTTCAAATAATGATAAGGTTATGGATAAATCATAAAAAAGTTTAATTTATTACAGTGAGTATAATCAAACAACCTAGTTATTTCACTTATCTTAAGAGGCCAAATTTGGGATGCTTAATAAGGATACGACATGCATTTGAAGTGCTTTTCACCCGTGTAGATTCATGTGTACATATATCTCCAATTCGTGTTCCTGAGGGGGACAGGAACCGCAGTTAAACAGCTTTTTACACATGTTCTTTCATGTTAAGATTTCCCCTTTTCACTGATTGATAGGGAGAGACTGCATTTAACAATTTCCACTTGTGGGTTCGTTTGTGTGCCTGAAGAAGACTCATTTGGGCTGCTTGATAAGGACAGGAACTGCATTTGTAAGGCTTTTCACCAGTGTGAGTTCTTTCATGTACCCGAAGCCTACCCATTTGGATTGCTTGATACGGACAGGAACTGCATTTGAAAGGCTTTTCACCAGTGTGGATTCTTTCATGTGTCTGAAGATCGCTCATTCGGGCAGCTTTATAAGGACAGGAACTACATTTGAAAGGCTTTTCACCTGTGTGGGTTTTTTCATGTTGTTTAAGATTTCCCCGGGCGGCAGCTTGAAATTGGCAGAAACTGCATTTGAAGGGCTTTTCACCGGTGTGAGTTCTTTCATGACGCTTAAGATCACCTAAATGCGCGGATTGATATGGACAGGAACTACATTTGAGAGGCTTTTCACCTGTGTGGGTTCTTTCATGTTCTTTAAGATACCCTATATGAGCTGCTTGATAGGGACAGGAACTACATTTGAAAGGTTTTTCACCTGTATGGGTTCTTTCATGTACCCGAAGATTACCCATATAGATTGTTTGATAAGGACAGCGATTGCATTTGAAAAGCTTTTCACCTGTGTGACTTATTTTGTGTTTCCTAAGATCTCCCATTCTTGTTGCTGTAGTCGGCAACTTATTAATCTTTCCTTTCCTGTCACACAAAAGGGCTTCAGAGTTAGTGTATAACAAACCATTTTCAACGACACTAGATTGCTGATATTCAATCTGAAATAGTTTTCTGAGTTAACAAAGAGATTATGATTTCATGTCAAAGTCATTTCAACGAAATTTTAGCCCCAACATCATGTTATATTTCTCCTATTTTAGTTTCACATCCAACTAACCATAATTCTCCTGGCAGTAATGATCTATGAGGGGAAACAAGAGTAATGGTTATGTCCTGGTCATCCCCAAAAGAGTTTGTGAGGAAAAAGGAAGGTGATAATCTTCGATTGATTCTGGTGGGTTGCTCAGTCATAATACGTTAGTGAGTTGGAGACATGAAGAAGATACAGGAGGCTGATATACCCTTCGAGAAGAGACGAGTGGCTCTATTTGTTTAAAGACACCAACATGACAGAAACCAACAAGGCATTGCATCAGAGAAAAACTCAATGGCATTATCAAAAGACCTAGAGCCGGACAGGGAAACCTCATTTCATCAAATTCGAACCACTATGCCCACTAAAAGTAGCACTAGGGTAATATTTCATGCAGCAATGGCCCGAAAACGATAGTTCTGAGGGAAAGTGATTATTAGCATTGATGTTGCCGACCACCACTCACCCCAAATCAGGCAGCGTATCCAGAGAGCATAAGGAATAATTAGATCAAGCCAAGAATATAAAGCGTTTCGTTGACAATGATGCATTAAGTCATACACATGATGGAAACAACAAGGGCAATTTTTTATTTTGAGAGGAAATCTGGGGACTGCCTACTAGGGAAAAAGTCGCCTTATCATAAAAGCCTAGTACTAGGCTGGATTAAAAACAAATAATGTGTAAATAACAAATAGATAAAAAGAAAGGCAAGGGCTTAGCACAAGCTAAAAAGCAACCACAACATATATATAAAAAGAAAGCAAAAAGGCAACAAGAAGGAAGCACGCTCCAGCGTCGTATAGTCCACAAGTCTATGTGCACGAATCAGTCCCAGGTAGCTTGCGCGAAGTTCACCCAGACTGCGACATTCAACAAGAATGTGGAGAAAGGTGTGGGGAACAACGCAGTTGTCACAATATGCTGCAGACGATTGCTAAATCCGTATACACTGGCACGGTTGCAGCGTGACACAAAGTGTGCTCCAAAAGGCCGAACGCAATACTCCCGGTGCTGTACAAGATTTGGGACGAAAGGCGTGGCGATAAATGGTCAAAGGCGGTACCCTACAGTGTGGCGTCCTAGGCAGAAACAGGGGCGCTACCGGACCGAGAGCTATATCGAACCCTCGAAGGAGTTTCCTAGCCTTAAACCCAAAGGGCTTAGGGTATGACTGGCATCTCCGGGCAGCATGTGCACGTTCGAGATCAGCTACGGATACAGTAAGAGCTGTTGGCAACTGTGCACGACGAGGAGCTAATGGCATCTCCCGGCATCGACAAGTAGAATTTCAATGGGGAACATGCGTGAGACACCAAGCGACAGATAAATGCCTGTGTGGTGGATCGAATCCATTTTCCGCAATAAACACTCGCCCAAATCGTGTGGAGAATCTCCATGATCGCCATGCGGAATCATAAGCATTCTCCAGAGCGAAAAACACCATGGCGTACTGCTGTCTACGAAGGAAGGCCTCGCAGACTGCATTTTCCAGTCGGAGCACAGCATCCGACGTGGAGTGGAACTTGCGGAATCCGCACTGTGCAGAAGACATGTGAACTCCGCTGTCCAGAAAAAAGGCTAATCTAACATTTATAAATTTTCCATCAACTTGCACACGCAGGAGGTTAGAGAGATTGGGCGGAAACCGGCCGGATTATAGTGATCTCTCATCCGGTTTGCGAAAACGAGAACAGTAGCGATTCGCCAGGAGTCTGGGAGGATACCCTCTACCCAGATCCTTTCGAACAAATCTAACTGAAAGGCCATGCCTCGCTCATTCAGGTGTCGAAGCATAGCGTACGGGACATCGTTCGGACCATGGGAGGTGTCCGCAAACGAAGGGAGAGCGGAACGCAACTCTATCAATTTAAACTTGTCGTTGAAGGGTTTTGAAAGAAAGAAGGAGGAGAGAGGCTAAGCTGGGACCGGACGGGGCGCTGTGTCCCGTCAGTACGGCGGCCAGGAGGGCAAATTACCGTGCTCCTTACGGAATGCAGGATGAAAGAGAATTGGTACAGACGACGAAGTAGAGGTTAGCAGAAGGAGAAAAAGAATGCTAAGCTAGGGCTGGACGGGGCGCTGAGTCCCGTCATCACGGCAGCCAAGAGAGCAAATCGCCGTGCCTTTTACGGGGAAATCCAGTAGGTGGCCTTCCACGAGATCGCAACGCGTTAAATGCTGGCGGAGCAGCATCTGGCTAGAGAATACGGAGCAAGCGGTTGCGAAGGACTCCGCCCCGGACGCGGGGTCTGAGATTGCGGTCCCATTCTCCTGGAGAACGGGAGGAGAGTCCTGCGAGAACTTCCCCCCCGAATCCTTTTGACTCGCTTACAAAACTCTGCTAGAGGGGCTTCCCGTTAAGTAAGGACACGTATGCCCGGAAGGAAGAGCGGCGGAGGTGCTTCGAAATATACCGTAACCTACTCCTAGCACGACGAAATTTACCTACAATGATATCGTTCGGGCAGCGCTTATAGCGCATTTAGGCCTAACCCTTCTTTTGGTGCTGAAGGCGCTGTTGCCTTCGAGGACTTGTCGGGGGAGGTTGGCTCACCATGTAAGTCTTTTCCTCTCTTCCCCATTTTGGAAGATACACCCCCTACACTCGGTGTAGGCATAAAAGCCGAAACCCCTTTAATGCTGTCCTCCTTTCGGGGGCAGCTTTCGAAACCCGGAAGATGGCCTCACGACCTACTTCAGGGTGTTGGCTCATGTGAGTCAAACGACTCGGTGGAGGCGCACGGCCCTATCGCTTTACAGGAAACGGTCACGCTGGGGGAAGAGGGGAAGCCCTGGTTTTAGCCTGGGCTGGGTGTGAACCCTTTACGCCGCCGGCTCTCCTAGGAAAGCGCCCGGGTTGGGTAGAACACGCAGAAGGGTTCCGAATGGGCGCGGAAACGACAGTGGTCGTAGCCCTAGATGGGCCAAGAGTAGAGGGCCTTTTTTAACATTGAGACATAAGATTTACCAGGCAGCACCGCGCGCGCCAGGACCAAGTCCTCAGTCTCGCGAAACGAGAGTTCATCGTTGACCTGAACGGCTAGGATTTCCTTCCAAGGAAATAGGCAACACATTGCTTCGAAGAAGCGGGATGTGGCTCTCCACAATTGAGACACTTGGCCACACACGATTTGGACTTATAGTGTGCTGCATTGGAGCAACTTATACAGACTTCGGGTAACCCCGACCTGCCCGTCTACATGAGCAATTCGTATGGCAGTAGTAGCACCTCCGCAGCAATGGCACTAATGTCATCACTCGCTAGCGATATAAACCGACTCAGGGAGCTTGTCACAGTCGAACGTGACGAAGAGTCTAGGGGTGCGTCTCGACGCCCTTCCCTCTTTTCTCATCACACGCACGAATTTGACCGCTTCATGGTCGGCCAGCTCTAATGTGATGTCATCTATGGAGTAGTCCACGAGTTCCCTCACATAAACCACTCCTTTCACGAAGTTCATGGTACAGTGTGGCGTCACACTCACCGGCGTGCCATCAAGTGCCCGAAGGGCACTAGTCATGGCACCTCGGCCGGATTCGACACATTCACCAGAAGGCTCCAGTCCGAGAAACGGGTCACCTTCGGCTCTCTATCAATCATGCTTGCTAGGGCTCTTCTCTGATGGATCCTGTTGTCCTTAGCTAACATGCAGCCATCAGTGCAGTGAATAACGAGAGAGCGTTTGAAGCCAGCAGGCTCGAAAATGCCAGGTAACATCTAATTGAAGGACTCCGACGTAATCGAGGCTCCACTCAGCGCACCCTCAAATTTGTCTTAGTCAGGAACTTCCCACCGGAGAAGCACAAGGGGCGGACGTGTCGATCTTGGCTCGGTCACTTGCCAAAACGTCTGTCCACGTGTCTCCCGCAGAAGGAGAGGAAACCTTATCTTTTTCGTCTTATGATTTTTTATTGCCTTTTAGGAGAGGTGGGTGGGGAATGAACCTGCTTTTCTCCTCCACCTGAAGGAGCCACTAGGCCAGATGTAACGGCCTCACCAAGATCGTTCTCTGAAATTGAAAAAGTTTTGGCTGTCAAAGGGGCATCAGCAGGGGGAGGAGATCCTTCCCCTCCTTGTGAGGCCTCGGGAAGCCGAGATGTCTGAGGTTGAGCTTGCACAGGGTCGGACTCGGGTTCCGTGCTTGGCGCCGGGCCCGGGTTCGACCCCATGTAAGATCATACCTTCTAGGGCTGGGTTACCTAAGGGACCATGTCCATCTCAGGAGGGAAGCTCCCATGTGGCCATCCCCCCTAAGCATTCCAGATCACATTCGAGGTACCTTTTGTCGTCTCGTCTTGGGCCGGCGAACTGGCATCCGTCGGGGAAAAGAAGGGGGCAGAATTCAGAATGCACGAGTGCAGGACATTAGGGGGCAAGGGCCGACGGCCCTGCCATCCTTTGCCCTCCCCCCTCCTAAGAGGTTTGGCCCTATCGAGCCGCTCCCGCTGGGATCGGTCAATATCCGGCTGCCTGCTTGCTTTCTTGGCAGTCCCCTGTGAAAGTAAAGGAAGGGCTACTGATGAAAGCAGGGAGGAACCCAAGGGAGCCTCCTGAGAAGTGAGTGAGCGGGAGTCCCCTGCACTCTTAGGCTTAGGAGAACAGTAATCCTCATCTCCGGTCAGAGAGGTTTGTAGGGTCCCTTGAGAAAGCATAGTAGGGGAAGGGGGTTCTTTTTATTTAGTGGAGATGACTAGGAGCAGCTCCGATGTTTGTGAAGGGGAAGTAAAGGGAGAGACTTGGAAACTTCATCCATGGGCATGGTGACCCTAATATTTGCACTTCTATTCATCAATTAGGTCAATGACATGGACAGTGACATGGTTGCCAAGATTTCTAAATTTGCCGACGATACCAAGCTTGGTATGAACGTTGCAAAGGATGGAAATACTGCCCGCCTGCAGGAAGATCTTGGGAAGATTGGGGAGTGGTCGGACACGTGGCAAATGCCTTTTAACATGAACAAATGCAAAGAGATGCATATCGGCCACCGGAACCCCCAATCTCATTATATCCTTAAGGGCACTGCTCTTGAATCTACCGACACTGAGAAGGACTTGGGTGTAACTATATCTAGTGATCTCAAGTTCTCGAGGTAGTGTATTGAGGCGGAGAAGAAAGCCCAAATGATGCTAGGTTTATATAAAGCGCCAGTTTGGATATCGGAACAAGGAGATTGTACTGTGTCTGTACAACTCCCTCGTCCGACTGCACCTGGGGTATGCCGTACAATTTTGGAATCCTTAATTTAGATCGGACATCGCGAGATTGGAACGCGTGCAAGCCAGGGTAACCAAACTGATTCCCTCTATCAGACATAAAGTTATGAAGATAGATTAAGGGAATTAGATCTGTTCTCGTTGGAAACCCGTAGACTGCGTGGTCAGCTCATCGAAGTTTTCAAAATACTTCGAGGGTTCGACAATGTTGACTACAGGGATATTGTCAGCCTTAATGAGAGCAGAACAAGAAATCACGGCTTAAAACTTAATCTGAAGCGTTCCAACCGGGATCTGTGTGGGAAATTTTTCACATATACTATCTGCGGTAGCTGGAACGCGCTTCCGATGGAGGTTGTCAACAGCAATTATGTTGATCAGTTCAAGACAAGACTAGACAGTCTTGAAAAGTGGCCGTTTAGGGAAGAAGTAAAGCAATTGAGCGGGGATGTACCCGCTCGGCAGCTAGTCTAAAGCTACCCTCATTGAATGGACCGTAAGGTCTTCTAGGGTACTTAATTTCCTTGATACTCCTTGTTAATTTAGTAGGTCTCATGTTCCTGCGCCGGCAGGAGGCGGACCTTACCCCGCCGCCGGAGCTTGCTAACTGCTTATTGCATTTTTCCTTTTTTATATTTTTTATTGCCGTTTTTTTATGCGTTATTTTTTGCATCTTATTTTAAAGATGCATAGTATTAGGCAGTTTTGAATACGGCGATTAATGCCCAAGCAAGCAGTCACCAGATGAACTCTTAAAATTAAAAATAAAATCCCCAATCTTAAATTCTACATCTGATCATCACCGAAGGCACCCAATTCTCCGCTAATAATGTTTATTCCTTCTCCACTGTCACTTGTCTCCTCAGATATAATCTCGCTTGTCTCTTCGCACTTACCTCCCGCAATATTCCTTTATTTTCTTAATTTTAGACAGCTTCACTAAAGGGGAGGCATCTGCATCATTCAACGGTCACACCCCCCATTTAAAAACAAAACAAAAGGTTCTAGGGCACACCTTTGCAAAGTTTGTTGCCATTCATTTGAAGGGAGACATTCCAGTGTACATGGATAGCTCCGTATCTGAACGGAACAGTGACTTCCATGCTATCTACCACCTGTTTAAAGACTTCGAGCACTTTCAGGACTAAGGTTGTTGCACTACACTGCTCAGTATGAGGAGTTTGTGCAATGAGACCTTCAAAAAAGCGTCTGACCTATTATAGCACTTCATTGTGCAATGTTCTAGTCTATCGAAGCTTTATGCCTGGTACTTCTCCTGTTACTCTGATGATGGGAATCGCTAACTGTCTATGGTGCTTGGGGTGATTTAATAATCCTAGGTTTCTTCTAAAGATTTGGGAGCAAGGATGGCTGAAAGATAACTAAGCTGTTTTATGTATGGTTAAAAGTTATGTACTTTCTCAAGTGTCAATTTCAGGAATTAATGTTTTGGTGATGCTAATTTAAAGCCCTTGTTGGCCCTGTTGCGGGTATGGTGATTTATTAGCCTGACCGCCTTGCTGACAGGTCTCAGCGCCCCATCCGGCCCCAACTTAGCTTCTTCTCTATGACACCATTTCTTACTCTACTCCCTCACTTTCCCTACAACCCCTCCCACAACTATCTCTGGTCGGCCTTTAATTTCACAGCTTCCTCTCGCTCAACTATCGCGGATCGGACTTAGGAAGGAGGGGACAACGTCTCATCACTCCTGAGCTTCAGTTTAGGGTGGTGAGTTTTTAACAACCTGCTTCACCGCCACCGTCACCTTCCTCACATACCCTCTCTCTTTCTTTTCACCGACTATTAATTTTATGCCAAGCCTAAGATGGAGCTGCCATGCTGATAGGCTGCCTGGCTACTTGGAGGGAGGAGTGACCTTAAATGCGGCAGCTAGCTTTGCTGACTCCGTATTTAAGACCTCCCAGAGTAGGATACTGCGTGGGGTGATTAGCCTTTGCTTCCCGTGTAAATATTAAGATCACCATACCCATGAATGAAGTTTCCAAGTCTCTCCCTTTACTCCCCCCTTCACAAACATCGGAGCTGCTCCTAGTCATCTCCACTAAAGAAAAAGATCCCCCTTTCCCTACTGTGCTTTCTCAAGGGACCCTACAAACCTCTCTGACCGGAGATGAGGATTACTGTTCTCCTAAGCCTAAGAGTGCAGGGGACTCCCGCTCACTTCCTTCTCAGGAGGCTTCCTTGGGTTCCTCCCTCTTTTCATCAGTAGCCCCTCCTTTTCTTTCACAGGGGACTGCCAAGAAAGCACGCAGGCAGCCGGATATTGACCGATCCCAGCGGGAGCGGCTCGATAGGGCCAACCCTTTTAGGGGGCCAAAGGATGGCAGGGCCGTCGGCCCTTGCCCCCTAATGTCCTGCACTCGTGCATTCTGAATTCTGCCCCCTTCTTTTTCCCGACGGATGCCGGTTCGCCGGCCCAAGACGAGACGACAAAAGGTACCTCGAATGTGATCTGGAATGCTTAGGGGGGATGGCCACATGGGAGCTTCGCTCCGGAGATGGACATGGTCCCTTAGGTAACCCAGCCCTAGAAGGTATGATCTTACA
This sequence comes from Ceratothoa steindachneri, assembly GCA_963969495.1. NCBI lineage: Eukaryota > Metazoa > Arthropoda > Malacostraca > Isopoda > Cymothoidae > Ceratothoa > Ceratothoa steindachneri. Next base: position 38,615,044 of record OZ018333.1, read on the forward strand.
TGGGGTCGAACCCGGGCCCGGCGCCAAGCACGGAACCCGAGTCCGACCCTGTGCAAGCTCCTCCTCAGACATCTCAGCTCCCCGAAGCCTCACAAGGAGAGAAAGGATCTCCTCCCCCTGTTGATGCCCCTTTGACAGCCAAAACTTTCTCAATTTCAGAGAACGATCTTGGTGAGGCCGTTCCATCTGGCCTAGTGGCTCATTCAGGTGGAGGAGAAAAGCAGGTTCATTCCCCACCCACCTCTCCTAAAAGGCAATAAAAAATCATAAGACGAAAAAGATAAGGTTTCCTTTCCTTCTGCGGGAGACACGGGACAGACGTTTTGGCAAGCGACCGAGCCAAGATCGACATGTCCGTCCCATGTGCTTCTCCGGTGGGAAATTCCTGACTAAGACAAATTTGAGGGTGCGCTGAGTGGAGCCTCGATTACGTCGGGGTCCTTCAATTAGATGTTACCTGGCATTTTCGAGCCCGCTGGCTTCAAACGCTCTCTCGTTATTCACTGCACTGATGGCTGCATGTTAGCTAAGGACAACAGGATCCATCAGAGAAGAGCCCTAACAAGCATGATTGATAGAGAGCCAAAGGTGACCCGTTTCTTGGACTGGAGCCTTCTGGCGAATGTGTCGAATCCGGCCGAGGTGCCATGACTAGTGCCCTTCGGACACTTGATGGCACGCCGGTGAGTGTGACGCCGCACTATACAATGAACTTCGTGAAAGGAGTGGTTTATGCGAGGGAACTCGTGGACTACTTCATAGATGACATCACATTAGAGCTGGCCGACCATGAAGCGGTCAAATTCGTGCGTGTGATGAGAAAAGATGAAAGGGCGTCGAGACGCACCCCTACACTCTTCGTCACGTTCGACTGTGACAAGCTCCCTGAGTCGGTTTATATCGCTACCGAGTGATGACATTCGCGCCATTGCCGCGGAGGTGCTACTGATGTGGTAGGTCCATTTTTGTTTGCCTCAGCTCACCGGTGCCCAATCTAAAGCCCGCCTTTCGTTTCAGGTTTTGGTGAAGGAGGGAGGACAGAGCTGCCTGGAAGCGGTGTAGGTCCCCCGTCTTTTGCTGAGGTCTGACGTTTCTTCTTTTCCCCCACAGGCGAAATATATAAGTACAGGTTGATGAGCGATTGTAAACAGCCAATAGTGAATGCACGAAGGAAGTTCAGCTGGACGTAAAGCCAGGTACGGTCTGAGTGAGTGAGTGCGGGAGGGGGGAAACGTAACACCTTGAAAACAGCAACAGGATAGTAATTATATTTCTTTTTTTTAGCTCCTTTGGTCCCGTTGCTCTTGTCCGTGAGTGAGGAGAGGGAAGAAGTCGCGCACTAAGCAATCGGTGTGGGGCACAATTAAGGGCCACAACCAACTGTCCCATTGGTCCCCCTTGAGAGAGATAGACCGACCACTCGAGTGTTCTTTCTTCCCTGCCCCACGCTCAGGGAGAGCGACTGAAGTGTCCGATAACGTGCAAAAACGCCCCGGGGCAACCTTTAGTAACCATTAAACTAACTGAGCCGGCTCAATTGGAGGTTTTGTGGTGCTCACGAGTGTAGAGAGAGAGAGAGTAACAACAAAAAGGAGTAACAACAAGGAAAGAAGGTACCCTAGGAAACCTTACGGTCCATTCAAAGAGGGTACCTTTGGACTAGCAATCGAGCGGGCACAAGGCTGCTCAATTGTTTTGCGTCCCTTACGGCCACTTTTCAAGACCTTGTCTAGTCTTGACTTGAACTGGTCAACAGATTCACTGTTGACAACTTCCACTGGAAGTGCGTTCCACATACCGCAGATACTGTAAGTGAAAAAATTTCCACACAGATTGCGGTTGTAACGCTTCAGTTCAAGTTTGAAGCCGTGATTGCGCGTTCTGTTCTCACTCAGTGTGAAAATATCCCGGTAGTCAACATTGTCGAACCCTCGAAGTATTTTGAAAACTTCGATGAGCTGACCACGTAGTCTACGGGTTTCCAGCGAGAACAGATCTAATTCCCCTAGTCTATCCTCATAACTTTTATGTCGGATAGAGGGAATCAGCTTGGTTGCCCTGGCTTGTACGCGTTCCAATCTCGCGATATCCTTTCGCAATGAAGGACTCCAAAATTGTACGGCATACTCCAGGTGCGGTCGGACAAGTGAGTTGTACAGGCACAGTACAATCTCCTGGTTCCGATAACCAAACTGGCGCTTAATATAGCCTAGCATCCTTTGGGCCTTTTACTCCGACTCAATGCACTGTTTCGAGAACTTGAGGTCACTAGTAATAGTAACACCCAAGTCCTTCTCAGTGTCACTCGATTCAAGAGCAGTGCCCTTAAGGATATACTGAGATTGGGGGTTTCTGTGGCCGATATGCATCACTTTGCATTTGCCCACGTTAAAAGGCATTTGCCACGTGTCCGAATACTCCCCAATCTTCCCAAGATCTTCCTGCAGGCGGGCAGTATTTCCATCCTTTGCAACGTTCATACCAAGCTTGGTATCGTCGGCAAATTTGGAAATCTTGGCAACCATGTCACCGTCCATGTCGTTGACGTAGATGATGAATAGTAGTGGTCCCAGGACAGAACCTTGAGGCACCCCGCTAGTAACGGGCACCCACTCAGAAGACTGTCCATTTACCACCACCCGTTGCCGTCTGCCACTTAGCCAGTTCTCGATCCAGCCGGCTACCTTTCCGTCTATGCCAAGCGCTCGCACTTTCCGGAGAAGGCGGCAGTGTGGTACCTTATCAAAGGCTTTCTGAAAGTCTAGGTACACCACATCCACCGCCTTGTCCCGATCGTGCTCACTGAAAACGAAGTGGAAGAATTCCACAAGGTTCGTCAGGCATGACCGTTGCCTTCGGAAGCCGTGCTGGGAACTCCTCATTCGCAGGTTTGACTCTAAATACGACGTCACTTTGTCCACCATGATGCTTTCCATGAGTTTACCGACTATCGAAGTGAGACTGATAGGTCGGTAGTTCGACGGTTGGTTACGGTCTCATTTCTTGAAGATAGGAGTCACCTCCGCCTCACGCCAGTCTCTAGGAACGCATCCGGTCCGGATTGACATGTTAAAGATAGCGCACAGATGTCGTGATACTTCATCGCACACTTCCTTCAACACTTTAGGTAGAAACCCGTCCGGTCCAGGGGACTTATTCGTCTTTAGGTCAGCGATCTTTTTCTTTATTTCTCCTTCGGTGAAGTCCATTGCCTCCAGCTTTTCCCCCGAGTAGGAATCCGTCGGCTGGGGAATGGGACCACACTCTTCAGTAAACACTGAAGAGAAGTAGTCGTTGAGGAGGTTAGCATTTTCTGCATCTGAATGCTTTAATGTCCCCTCCTCATTCCTCAAAGGGCCAATCGTTCGACGGATTGGTTTACGGCTGTTCACATATCCAAAAAACTCCTTGGGATTCTCTTTACAGAGTCTCGCCACTCGGAGTTCCTCAGACCGCTTAGCCGCCCTTATGCTGGACTTCACTCTCCTGGCTAGCCTCCGGTATTCGTCAAAGTCACCCGAGATCTTCGATTGCCGGTACACATTTCTCTTCTCCCTAAGCAGTTGCCCGATTTCTCGATTAAACCACTTAGGTTGAACAGAAGACAGACGGGGGCATTTCAGAGGGATGAAACGCGATTGAAGACTCATGAATGTGGTTTTGAAACTATTCCACGAGTTTTCAACGGCATCGCACACTTCTAGCCTCACGTCAGTCAGTCCAGCTCGAAGGCTTGCAAAGTCTGCTCTTCTCAAGACAAGTTTCTTTAATTGACTGGCAACAGACCTTACCTTCGGGATCTTGACGCTAAATCTAACTAGCTGGTGACCACTGCCACCGAGCTCTTCGCCTACAGAGATATCCTCAACGATATCATCCTCAGAGGTGAAGACCAAGTCGAGGATATTGTCTCCTCTCGTCGGTTCTCTGACCCATTGAGTGAGGAACTCGTTGTTGGCGAACTCCAGGAGTAGCGCGCTCTCGCCACAGGCTGCTCTGGTTTCCCAGTCAACTTGGCTGTTGAAATCGCCCATAACGATGCACACTCTGCCTTGAACCAGCTCACCCAGCAGCTGGTACAGTTCCCTGTCCTTCTCAACAGGTTGGGAAGGGGGTCTGTAAAGCACCAGGGTCCTGTATTTGGCAGGACCAATCTCTGGGTCAACGCCTAGGAGCTCGTGGTCGGATATAACGCTGGAGTTCGTAGATTTTATTGAATCCTTGACATACAACATTACACCGCCACCCTCTCTGTCTGGCCTATCTTTGTGGAAGAGTTGGTAGCCAGGAACCGTGAATTCGCGTTCAAAGTCTCGGTTTGACGTTTTTATCCACGATTCTGTTATGGCTACCATTTCGGGTTCTTCCGTCGCTACGAGGCCACGGAGCTCAAGAAACTTATTCCTGATTGACCTCGCATTGAACAGAAGAACTTTCAGGGAGTCACCTAATGTAGGACCCCCTATACTCTTCCGTTTCCCGGCTTCTTGTTTGTCGTGGTGGCACCATTTTTGACAACCTCCGAGAAGGTTGTTTGGGGAGTGACTCGGGCGTACTTGCGTACGTCCGCCTTCCCAATGGGCCGGACACTCCTTTGGGTGCGCTCCACGACATCCTGGAGAGAGAGAGAGAGAGAGAGAGAGAGTCACAAGGAGTCACAAGGAGTCACAAGGAAAGGAAGTACCCTAGAAGACCTTACGGTCCATACGAGAGGGTACTTGTTACGAGTCAGGGACTCGTGAGCCTGTCAGCGAACCAGGACTTTATCCAGGCGCCTTTTGAACTGCTCCACAGAGTCGCTGTTCACGACTTCTGGCGGAAGCGCGTTCCACTCGTTGCAGATACTGTAACTGAAGAAGTTCCCGCATCTGTCCCGGTGATAACGCGGCAGCTCAATTTTGTAGCCGTGGTTTCTCGTTACGCCCTCGCTTAGTTGGAACATGTCCCCGTTGCCTACGTGGTCAATACCTCGGAGGATTTTGAAGACCTCGATTAATTGACCGCGCCGTCTTCGGGTTTCCAGTGAGAAGAGGTTTAGTTCTTCTAGGCGGGCTTCGTAACTTTTGTGCCTGATCGAGGGGATCAGTTTGGTCGCCCTGGCTTGTACTCGCTCCAGTCGGGCGATGTCCTTCCGAAGGGATGGACTCCAAAACTGGACTGCGTACTCCAGGTGAGGTCGGACCAGGGAATTAAAGAGAGTGAGAACGATTTCCCTGTTCCGATACCCAAACTGTCGCTTGATATACCCCAAGAGTCTCTGGGCTTTCTTCTCCGCCTCGATGCACTGCTTGGAAAACTTGAGGTCGCTGGTGATCACGACTCCCAAGTCTTTTTCCATGTCTGTGCTCTCGAGCGCCGAGTTTTTGAGGCTGTAGACGGCTTGGGGATTTCTGTGGCCGATGTGCATCACCTTGCACTTTTCGACATTGAACGGCATTTGCCATTTGTCTGACCACTCCCCGAGTTTCCTCAAGTCGGCTTGGAGTCTCTCGACGTTTTCCGCGTCTGCCACGTTCATACCTAGTTTGGTATCGTCGGCAAATTTGGAAATCCTCGCAGTTATGCCATCATCTATGTCGTTTACATAGATGATGAAGAGTAGGGGGCCCAGCACGGAGCCTTGGGGAACGCCGCTTGTTACCGGTAGCCAACCGGACTTTTGCCCGTTCACCACTACTCGCTGCCTTCGACTATGCAGCCAGTTTTCGATCCAGTCACCTACAGCTCCGGCGATGCCTAGCGCTCGAACCTTTTTCAGCAATCGGCGGTGGGGGCACCTTGTCGAAGGCCTTCTTCAAGTCGAGGTAGATGACATCCACCGCCTTCTCCCGGTCGTGTTCGCTGAACACGAAGTGGAAGAATTCCAAAAGGTTCGTTAGGCATGACCTGTGCCGCCGGAACCCGTGTTGGGAATTCCTCAATAGGTGGTTGGACTCGACGTGCTGCGTTATTTTGTCAACCAGATACTTTCCATCAATTTTCCTACTACCGACATCAGGCTGATCGGCCGAGAGAGAGAGAGAGAGAGAGAGAGAGAGAGAGAGAGAGAGAGAGAGAGAGAGAGAGAGAGAGAGAGAGAGAGAGAGAGAGAGAGAGAGAGAGAGAGAGAGAGAGAGAGAGAGAGAGAGAGAGGAGAGAGAGGGAGAGAGAGAGGGAGGGAGGGAGGGAGGGAGGGAGGGAGGGAGGGAGGGAGGGAGGGAGGGGAGGGAGGGAGGGAGGGAGGGAGGGAGGGAGGGAGGGAGGGAGGGAGGGAGGGAGGGAGGAGAGAGAGAGAGAGAGAGAGAGAGAGAGAGAGAGAAGAGAGAGAGAGAGAGAGAGAGAGAGAGAGAGAGAGAGAGAGAGAGAGAGAGAGAGAGAGAGAGAGAGAGAGAGAGAGAGAGAGAGAGAGAGAGTAACAAGGAGTAACAAGGAAAGTAAGTACCCTAGGAGACCTTACGGTCCATTCAAAGAGGGTACCTTTGGACTAGCAATTGAGCGGGCACATGGCTGCTCAATTGTTTTGCGTCCATAAACGGCCACTTTTCAAGACTTTGTCTAGTCTTGACTTGAACTGGTCAACAGATTCACTGTTGACAACTTCCACTGGAAGTGCGTTCCACTTACCGCAGATACTGTAGGTGAAAAAGTTTCCACACAGATTGCGGTTGTAACGCTTCAGTTCAAGTTTGAAGCCGTGATTGCGCGTTCTGTTCTCACTCAGTGTGAAAATATCCCGGTAGTCAACATTGTCGAACCCTCGAAGTATTTTGAAGACTTCGATGAGCTGACCACGCAGTCTACGGGTTTCCAGCGAGAACATATCTAACTCCCTTAGTCTATCCTCATAACTTTTATGTCGGATAGAGGGAATCAGCTTGGTTGCCCTGGCTTGTACGCGTTCCAATCTCGCGATGTCCTTTCGCAATGGAGGACTCCAAAATTGTACGGCATACTCCAGGTGCGGTCGGACAAGTGAGTTGTACAGGCACAGTACAATCTCCTGGTTCCGATAACCAAACTGGCGCTTAATATAGCCTAGCATCCTTTGGGCCTTTTTCTCCGCCTCAATGCACTGTTTCGAGAACTTGAGGTCACTAGTGATTGTTACACCCAAGTCCTTCTCAGTGTCGGTGGATTCAATAGCAGTGCCCTTAAGGATATACTGAGATTGGGGGTTTCTGTGGCCGATATGCATCACTTTGCATTTGCCCACGTTAAAAGGCATTTGCCACGTGTCCGACCACTCCCCAATCTTCCCAAGATCTTCCTGCAGGCGGGCAGTATTTCCATCCTTTGCAACGTTCATACCAAGCTTGGTATCGTCGGCAAATTTGGAAATCTTGGCAACCATGCCACCGTCCATGTCGTTGACGTAGATGATGAAGAGTAGTGGTCCCAGGACAGAACCTTGAGGCACCCCGCTAGTAACGGGCACCCACTCAGAAGACTGTCCATTCACCACCACCCGTTGCCGTCTGCCACTTAGCCAGTTCTCGATCCAGCCGGCTACCTTTCCGTCTATGCCAAGCGCTCGCACTTTCCGGAGAAGGCGGCGGTGTGGTACCTTATCAAAGGCTTTCTGAAAGTCTAGGTACACCACATCCACCGCCTTGTCCCGATCGTGCTCGCTGAAAACGAAGTGGAAGAATTCTACAAGGTTCGTCAGGCATGACCGTTGCCTTCGGAAGCCGTGCTGGGAACTCCTCAGTAGCAGGTTTGACTCTAAATACGACGTCACTTTGTCCACCATGATGCTTTCCATGAGTTTACCGACTATCGAAGTGAGACTGATAGGTCGGTAGTTCGACGGTTGGTTACGGTCTCCTTTCTTGAAGATCGGAGTCACCTCCGCCTCACGCCAGTCTCTAGGAACGCATCCGGTCCGGATTGACATGTTAAAGATAGCGCACAGATGTCGTGATACTTCATCGCACACTTCCTTCAACACCTTGGGTAGAAACCCGTCCGGTCCAGGGGACTTATTCGTCTTTAGGTCAGCGATCTTTTTCTTTATTTCTCCTTCAGTGAAGTCCATTGCCTCCAGCTTTTTCCCCGAGCAGGAATCCGTCGGCTGGGGAATGGGACCACACTCTTCAGTAAACACCGAAGAGAAGTAGTTGTTGAGGAGGTTAGCATTTTCTGCATCTGAATGCTTTAATGTCCCCTCCTCATTCCTCAAAGGGCCAATCGTTCGACGGATTGGTTTACGGCTGTTCACATATCCAAAAAACTCCTTGGGATTCTCTTTACAGAGTCTCGCCACTCGGAGTTCCTCAGACCGCTTAGCCGCCCTTATGCTGGACTTCACTCTCCTGGCTAGCCTCCGGTATTCGTCAAAGTCACCCGAGATCTTCGATTGCCGGTACACATTTCTCTTCTCCCTAAGCAGTTGGCCGATTTCTCGATTAAACCACTTTGGTTGAACAGACGACCGACGGGGGCATTTCAGAGGGATGAAACGCGATTGAAGACTCATGAATGTGGTTTTGAAACTGTTCCAAGAGTCTTCAACAGCCTCGCACTCTTCTAGCCTCGCGTCAGTCAGTTCCGCGCGTAGACCTGCAAAGTCTGCTCTTCTCAAATCCAGTTTCCTTGATTTACTAGTTGCAGACTCTGCCTTGGGGACTTTGACTACGAATCTAATTAGTCGGTGGTCACTGCCACCGAGCTCTTCGCCAACAGAGAGGTCCTCAACGATGTCATCCTCAGAGGTGAAAACCAAGTCGAGGATATTGTCTCCTCTCGTTGGCTCTCTCACCCATTGAGTGAGGAACTCGTTGTTCGTGAACTCCAGGAGTGGTGCGTTCTCGCCACAGGGTTCTCTGGTTTCCCAGTCAACTTGTGTGTTGAAATCACCCATGACGATACACACTCTGTCTTCGACAAGTTCTCCTAGTAGCTGGTACAGATCTCTGTCCTTTTCAACGAGTTGGGCAGGAGGTCTATAAAGCACCAGGGTCCTGTATTTGGCAGCACCTATCTCTAGGTCAACACCTAGTAGTTCATGGTCGGATACGATGTTGCAATCCGTCGAGTTGAGAGTATCCTTGACATACAACATCACACCGCCACCCTCTCTGTCTGGCCTATCTTTCTGGAAGAGCTGGTAACCGGGAATCGTGAATTCGCCTTCAAAATCTCGGCTTGAGGTTTTAATCCACGTCTCCGTAATGGCCACCATCTCAGGTTCCTCTGTTGCTACGAGGCCACGGAGCTCAAGAAACTTATTCCTGATTGACCTCGCGTTGAACAGAAGAACTTTTAGGGAGTCCCCCAGTGTAGGACTCCCTACGCTCTTCCGTTTCCCGGCTTCTTTTGTGTGGTAGTACCCCTCTTTGCCACATCTAAGAACGTCGTTCCAGGAGTGACACGGGCATACTCTCTTATGTCCGCCTTCACTCTGGGTCGGACGCTCCTCTGCGTCCGCTCTACGACATCCTGGATTAGGTTACAGAGTACAGCCTTTCCCTTGAATGAAAGGTGCACTCCGTCCCTTTGGTAAAGGTCGTTTCGACCGTAAAAGGTGCGGTAAGGGTCCAGAAAGAAGACCCCTTCCGCCGTACAGAGGTCGGACAGGCGCTGGTTCAGGGTCACGTTCCTAGAGTGAGCTGTCCGGCTAGGACCTCTTCTTGGGAGCATCCCTACAACGACCCGTTTGCGAGTTCTCAATCCACAGTCGTCCACGGCTCCCATGACCGTGTTGAGAATTTTCTCGCTGGGGCCTACTTTGCCTCCTCGGAGGTAGAGGTCATTCCCACTCACCATCAGGGCAACGACTGAATTCTCGGAGATCTGAGATTTCTCAGCCTCTACCCTGATGTGGTGGTTTCCCCGTCCTGGCTGGCAGCATACCTCCACACTAGTGCGAAGGCGGGCCGCTAGCAGGGGCCGCAAACCTTGTGCTTGGGAATCGCCCACAAGGGTAACCCTCGGACATTTCCGTGCAGCAGAGGTTTGATGCTTTCCTTGCGGAAGCGAACTCTCGGTTCCCGCTTTCTTCTTCATCTTATTTTTCTTCTTCTT